>OZ038390.1:9025029-9770029 GCA_964036045.1 Eutreptiella sp. 'Long Island Sound 2002'
GACACACACACACACACACACACACACACACTCTTGTATTCTACAATACAGTACAATACAAACAGTGGGTGCACACTTGGAGTATTTGCCAGAGCAATCTTCTGATCCTGCAGCGCAAACTGCAGCACAGACCAGGATCAGACACTAACACACCCAACAGGACACATTCAGCGACTGGTGCTCGGGGCTCACTGCAACCTGCGTTCAACCAAGTCATCCACACACACACACACACACACACACACATCCGTTGACGAGCGATGGTTTTGGGTGTCAAATGCGCGGGTCGCGGGTGCAGATTGCAAAGGTAAATAAGTTGCCGCCTGCACTTCGGAGGGTGTGTTAGTGTCTGGGTCGCCATTCTGTGCAGCAGCTCCACATCGTTTGAATGGCGTCGATTGAAAGTGGGACCACAAAATGCAGAGCGCTGGACAACGGTTGCAAACCACCTGCCTTTCGGGAACGACCCCCCCCTGACGCCATCCTCTGATGCAGTTTCTCTGGTGGGCATCGCAGCCTCACTCATGCAGACGCAGGGGTCTCGGGGCAGCACACACGCACACATGTGCACCGTTATCCAGGGCACAGGCATGCGATACCAGTCAAAGAAAACCCCATCAAATTCAAATGGTCCACCAACTTGGACCAGATGTCCAAATTGCTGGGGTTTCCCTCAAAAGAAGCGCCAAAGCTCGGGACGGTGCTGGCGACGGCGGCGGTGGCACTTGTGCAGCTGCTGCTGGCGTTGCTGCAGGCGCCGGTGCTGCTGCACCCAGTGGCACTGCTGCCGGCGACCGCAGTGGCGGTGCCCGCGCTGGTGCCGGCATCGGGACGTGTGGTTGTGCTGCTGGAGGCGGGTTCGGTCGTTGAGGAATCCGCAAGCGGCACCATCGATGGCAGTTGGCGGGGCACGAGCGGCGGAGTTAGGCCGGAGCTGCAGAAACTTGCTGGAAAAAGGCGGAGTGCGACAGCGCCTCGATGCGGAGGGAGCACAGAGCCCCCCCCCCCCCCCCCCAAAAGGGGGTGCTCTGCAATGGGAAGGTGGCTCCCAATGGCTCCCAATGGAATGCTGCTCTCCAATGCCCCTTTCATTCGTCATAGGGACAGGGTATCCTCGCAGATCATTGTGCGCCCCCCCCACTCCCAAAGGATATGCTGGAACATGGAGCAGGGGGGGGGGGGGGTTGCCTCACTCCTCCCCCCTCTTTGAGGTGACAGTCAGCCCGGCAACCGCTCCTGTTCGCCCCCCACGGCCCTCCAGCCGCCAGAAACTGCCTCCCAGCGCTCTTCCAACCGCAAGTAACGGCGTTCGTAACCGCTTTTCAAACCCCCCCTCGAGCCCCACTGTACAGCATTCCACCCAATCATTGACGTACGGGATCTACACAGCCCCCCGTTCTCCTTGTGGCTCTGGTGCCGTCTCCTGTTTCCATGCTTTGTCCTTGCATTTTTCTGTCAATGGTGCCCCGAACTCCTTCACACGCTGCGTTTGCACCAGCTCTCTGCCATGCTCCCGGGTGTACACCAGCCCCATTGCTCCCAAGACGTGGACTGTGCTCAGGGCAGTCCCAGTGCCAGTGGGGCCCAGAACGAGCCCGTGTTTACTCGGGGGCTGCCCCCAGCGGGTGGGGGGGGGGGGGGGCATTATGCACGGGCCTTGGATTATGCAATGCACAATCATGCACGATGCATTTCGACGAAGACACAGGGGGATTGCAAACAGGAGGGATCCTGGGACTGCTAACCTTCTGTCGTTTGGCAGCAGGAGGGACACCACATTCTTCCTCATTTTCAGACGATACAAAAATTTCATCGTCTTGCAAAGCATCTTCAGCAGTGGAAACATGTGCAAGTGCATTTTGGTGGACAAAATTGTCCATGATAAACACAACAACGAACTGCATTGGATAGAAGTCAAGCAGAACATTATGCACAATTATGCATGTGCATAACCCCCCCCCCCCCCTGCTGGCCCCCCCAATCCCCCCAACCCCGCTGCCGCCACCGCCGCTTCCCTCCCGTGCGGCCCAACCTCAAACCACCATACGGCCATGGTACTGATCTTGGGCTTGAGTCCCCTTTCAGGGCCAGTTTGCTCGGAAAATACATAAGACCTCCCCCTTGTGCCATCACAGGCGTGTTATCATTTTGACCCTACATTTTTTCTTTGGCCCTCGGTGGGTTGTATGCAGCAAGACGGGGTGTATGCGGGGGAAAACTTGTAATGTAACTCGTGTACAAAAAAATCGTCAAGTTGTGCAATTTTTTTTGCGGTAAATCATGTCATCATAAAAGAAATCAGACCAGAAAAAAAAATGGTCGGTCGGGTGTTGATCCACCCGCTTTTATGGCACAGAATGCAATGGAATGGAGAATCGACCCACACACAATCCGCACAATACAACAACTTGTCAGGGCAGACAGATAGCAATCCCCGGCCTTCCCATCGACGGAGTTTTGCTTCCGGCGCCTTCGGTGCCAATGGCCATGTTAGGCCCAAGCCCAGGCCTGCCTCGGGCCACAAAGTATGGCCGAAAGCCAGGGAGGGGGGGAGGGGAGGGGGTCCGGGAACCGAGGGCCCACGCTCATGTGACGCTGTTGGCGTCATACGAGACGTCGCTCCAAACGACATGTCCGTGTCCCAGTGTAGGGGCCTGCACGACCGTAGCCACCGGCCCTTGGCACACGAATGCCTCGACCCAAGCCACCAATTCGGACTGACCCCAGAAGCGCGCCGCCCATGACCATCCCACCCCCTGAGTCCGCGACACAAGGCACTGGTGCGCGGTCACGGGGAGGCAACCCCCGCCTCCTCCCTCTTGTCCCCCGGTCGGAGGCCTGCCTCACGGGACGGCGTGCGGAACGGCCGCGGAAACGCGACACGCCGCGCCGCAGCCCGGGACCAGACGGCGGGGCCTCGGGCCCATGCCGGGACGCATTGGAAGGGGGGGACCCCCTGTGGGACATTCCGTTGGGTTGTTGCTTCTTTACGGGGCCCTGAACAGTCACCCGTTCTTCCCTTCGCATGTTGCGTCGGGTCACTGCGCTCTGTCGGCCGCTGCGGCTGGTGCTCTTGCTGGTGTCGTTTCCGCGGTCGCGGAGCCCAGTGGTTGGTGTGCCGGGGCTGTGCTGGTTGTGGCAGGACCCCCCACCCCCCCTCCAGGGCGCCCAGCCTATGGCCAGCCACTGTCTGCCTGACGGCAAATGCCAGCTTCAACGGCGTTTGCAACCGACAGTAACCGCCCCCCAGCCGCTTCGGCAACCTCCTCCAACCGCCGATCTAACCGCTTCGGGGGCCGCCTCCGAGGCCCTTTCCCGTCGAACGCATCCCTGGGCCTGAGAGGGTAAGGGGGGCACCTGCCTGGCTGCTGAAGCCCGCGGTGGCCTGCAGGTACGGGCTGAGCCCCCGGACCATCGGGAACCCCGGGCCCATGCAGCGGAGGTCCGGGGCGGTGACCATCAACGCCCCGGACCGGGCGCACCGCGCCAGGTACACGGGGGACTGGGAGGGGCTGGCGGGGGACGGGTCCGCGAGCGCGTGGGCCATGGAATGCGTGGCCGCCACGGCCAGACACCCTGCGGGACCAGGGCAATGAGAGGCGGGGGTTCAGCCGAGGTGGTGTTGGGCAACGCCGCACGGGGGGTTCGGTATGACGCCTTTTGGTCCCCCCTCTTTGAGGTGACAGTCAGCCCGGCAACCGCTCCTGTTCGCCCCCTACGGCCCTCCAACCGCCAGAAACTGCCTCCCAGCGCTCTTCCAACCGCAAGTAACGGCGTTCGCAACCGCCTTTCAAAACCCCCCTCGAGCCCCACTGTACAGCATTCCACCCAATCATTGACGTACGGGATCTGCGTGTTTTGGTCTGCAGCCAATTGGCTGATGGCCACTTACTGCCCTTCCCCTTGGACCCCTTCCCTCCGTAGGCGGTGGTGCCCATCGGCCTCTCACCGCCCCGTGTCCTTCCTCTCCCTCCTTGGCCTGTCTTTCCCTCTCTACTTCCCTTTCCTTTCCCTTGGGAGGTTGTGCCATCCGGGGGGGGAGGGGGCACAATGATGGTCGGTCGCAGAAACTGGAGGCCCCCGCCCAGGCCATTCCAGCCAATGTTCCAAGCGGCACCGTGTTCGTGTGCTGGGCCACACATCTGCGATACGGTGATGCTCATCTGAAACACCGTAAATACATGTGCCATCGGAGGGGGGGGGGGGGGGGGTGCTCCACAAAGGCTGGGAAAACTGGGGTACAGCCCATGTCTTTTGTGCGGCGGGCCTCCCCCCCTCAGTTTTAAGTCGGGGGCTCCATGTTTCATGCATTTTCTGAAAATGAATGCGACCTGTTTCCAAAAGGGCAGTCGCAAGCCACAGCGAACGTGACCTCGTGCACGACGAAGGGACCTCCATCTCCAAGGGCCTTGAGCCATCGCTGTTTGTCTCATGGCATTCCACAAGGTACTGCAAGTGCCCCGCGTCACTACTACCCACGCCCCCTGTCCCCGTCGCAGCTTCCCCGTCCCCACGTCTGCGGTGCAGTGCAGTACGGAGTGGCGTGGGGCGGTGTGTTGGCGGCCGCTGCGCAGCCCCCTCCCCTCGCCTGCACGCTCCTCACCCCCGTCACTGCTTGCCGCTTACCCCTGCCCAAGCCCAGGTGCGCTGCCCCCTACCCCCCCCCCCCCCCCACTCCCTCCCTCCCATATCCCAAATCTCACATTGCAGGTGTGCAGATCCTCGATTCTTCGCTGTGTCTTGCAATTGCCTTTTATAAACGGGTCGCGTTCAGTTTCAAAAATGCACGGAACATTTGGAGCCCAACTTGAAACTGCGGGGGGTAAGCAGGGCCCCCCCCTGGGGGGGGGGGGGGTCACTCCAGCAAGATCCCGGCCGGGGGGAACGGACGCGGTCTCTACCCGGAATCGGAACCCAAACACGAGCGCGACGCACAACTGGAACTCCGAAACACGAGGAAAACGAAAAATGAAACTGCGAAAAGGGAAACCGAAACCAAAACAGAAAACCCGACCAGCGAATCGCATGCCTCAGGGCCGCAGGCGCACTGGCGGACTGCTCGAAAGGAGAGCCCTGCACGAGCGCGACGCGCAAATGGAGCCCAGAAACAAGGGAAACGAAAAAGGAAACGGCGACCTGGCCCACGACTGCGCGGCCGCCGCCACTTTAGGCGACTACGAGGCCCCGTGCGTCCCTTCGCATCAGCGCAGACCACACCCCCAAAACCGCATCCGTGTGTCTTTGCCAAAAGAGCCCCTGACAGACCGGCCCGCGTCTCTGTGCGTTGGGGTCAAGCGATGGTGGCGTGGGGCTACTTCGGGACAAACGAATGACTGTTCGGGGTCGCTTTGTTCGGCAGGAGAACCCGCCAGTGCACTCAACGGAGTGGAACATGCGGGTCTCCCCCGCGATGCTGCCCCCTGCCCCCCCCCCCCCACCGCGACCCCCCCCCCCTCCCGCGCGCGCCACAGTCCGAAGGGTTCTCTCAACAAAGCCCCAACACCTGCGGCACATTCATCGGCTTGGCCTCTGTGCTCCGGCTTCGCCACCAGAAGATACGCCCGTAAGCCCCGGAGGCGTTGGGGGGGGCGAGGGGGTACAGGCGGGTCGGTTTGCATTCAACGCCCCCCGTCGCCGGTTCTCCGGTTTACCCCCGGACACGGCCCCGGCGCGGTCCCGGCCGCCGCGGCATCGCGCAGCGACCGCGACGCCGCCGCACCGGCCGGGGCCGGGGGGGCGCCGCCCCGCACACCTCGTTGCTGGCGCGACACGTCCTGGGCCTTGGGCATCAGGGCCCGGAGCTTCGTGCACTTGAGGCACGGGCACGTGTCCCGCTGCGGGCGGTCGGAGGGCACCACTTTCAGCTTCAGCACGCGCTTCCGCGGGGCCTTCGCCGCGTCCGCCGGGCCGTCCATGAGGTACGCCTGCCACTCGAGCTGCGTCTTGATCTGGACGTCCTCCGCGGGGCCCTCAGTGTACGTGACGAAGGGGTACGTCTCCGCCGTCGCCTCGAGACACGCGGCAGCGGCATACGTCCAGTCGCTGCAGGCCTTCCTCCACGAGTCCATGGCCTCCAGCAGCTGCCGCTGCATCATCGCGTACATGTCCGGCCAACTGATGGGGGGGAAGGGCGCGGCAGGCGAGCAGAGGGCTGTGATGGGCAACACCTCTTCAGAGGCACGACTCGGCCCCTCCTGCCCACTACACGGGGGGGGGGGGGGGGGCTAACTAGAGTGAGCTACGCGAGGGTGTGGGCGGAGCCTTTGGTTCACGAACCTTGTTTCGCACCGCCACCTCCGAAGGGCGACTGGATTGCAATTACTCAAAGGCACATAACTTACAAAAGGAGTGGGAATGAAAGACAATGCAAACTGAGGGAAGGAACGACCCGCACTGCCAGAGCGAGAACCTGATGCATTGATGCTTTTCGGAGCGTTTTCTGCCGCACAGCGCGGCATCAAGAAAACGTGCGGGGGAGGGGGCACTTCAGAGGGTGTTTTCTTCGTTGTGAGAAAATTTCTTTTGCTCGGTGCCTCCCAGCGATCCGCGTGGGGGCTCCCGACTGTGAGAAAAATTGTGCAGGACAAATTTTGAAGTGATGGTTACAATTGAAAGAAAATTTGCACACAGATCTCGTTTCATCTTTGGCCGCTGACCACTGCACAAAAAACAATGACTGAAAAAGCACGAGCCATAACTGAACAAGCAATCAACTGACACCATTGAGGCATTGCGATCCTTAAAAGTGGCGGAAGTAATTCAAACAGCGAGTGAGTGACTTCGAGTGTCTTTCCAAACGCACCTTCGCAACCGTTCATCAGGGCAAACACGATACACGTCTTTTTGGGGAAAGGGGGATCCCAAAGGGTGTACCTGGTACCCCGCCAGGGGGGGCACACAGGGGATGGGCGATGCCACCACTGGTACATGGCACCAGGGGAAAGAGGGACAGGCAGTGCAGAGGGCAAGGTCGAAAATCCCACGCAGCACGACTGGCGACTCGTGGCACGGCTGCTGATCGGGGGTACCCTCCGAGTGCAGCATTTTGCACCAGCGCTGCGAAAAGGGGGGAAATTGTCGTGGACCGGGGTCCAGATCGACGAAAAGTAGCCGCAAGAAACAAAACAAATTTCGTCTACCCCCACCCCGTCCCAATCCCAACCCCCAACCCCCCACGATGAGTTTTCAGTTCTGCGTGTCTGGGGGGTAAAACCTGTTGGCAGGGGTACTGCTGTTGCACAACGCAACGATTTGACGCTGGGTTGAGGAGGAGTCTGCCCCGCGCAAGAACGAGGATGATGGATGCGGACCCATGCGACGACCCGGGCACAACATGCGGACCCATGCGACGACCCGGGCACAACATGCGCGGTGCTGTTCTGAGGTGGCCAAAGGCCCTGCAAAGGCCCCGTGAGGACGTCGTCCCTCAATTGGGACTTTTGTTTGGCCGACCAAACGGAGTGAACAGTGAAAATTGTGCACTCAAAAGGCCACCCACGGGGATGTGGCTGGAGGGGAACGAAACAAGGACGCGAGCTGATGTTGGCTGATAGACCAACAACGGTACGGGTTGCCCATACTCCGTCGATCCAACTCCAACGAGCGGTTTGTGTCGATGAATGCCCCAGACCATCTGACATTCTGAGGTGCGCGCTGTTGTTTCCTGGCTTGTAGCCATGTGGACGCCTCTCAGAGGTGTTTTACAACGGAGGTGGGGGACATGCAGTACATACAATTAGTGCGCACACTCTGCCCCCCCCCCCCCTGTGCAGTGGCATTCCCAATCAGAGACGCCAAGGATCCAATCGCTAAGGCTCGTCCCACTTAAAACAAGACAACATGTTGGGAGTTGGCCTGCAGGGTAATGGGGTATGAAGAAGGAGTGTAATGCTCAAGCAGCGAAGCGGAGGTGATGTCATGGCTGCTATGGGCCACCAAACCATTACCAGCTTTGGTAAACAGTTTGCATTGGCGATGTTGTGGGGGTCTGGGAAGGACGGATCGGAGATTGAGGGGGCATTGATTGTCCTTTTGCTGCAACTCGTGCTTGACACTTGCTGGAGAAGGAGCGAGCAGAGCATTGAAGGAAGGGGAGGCTGAAGCAGAGTGCGCTTTGGAAGTGATGACGCTAGCCCCAGGCAGAGCAGGGGTGGGACACAGAGACTCGCTCCACTTGTTGCTGCAGGGATCACAGCTCCACTGCGGGTTACCGCACCAAGTGCCCTGTACGTCGCTCCAATGGGTGTGGCACAAATCGCCCTGCAGCGCGACAAAGAGGTCACACATAGGCACACGCCCTGCCATGGGGACGGCCCTCGTTGTGGGGTACCTTGAGAAATCGGTTTCGGCGTTGGGGACCAGACATCGCGTTTGTGAGAACTGCATCGGGCCATTCTCCTGGACAACCAACAGCAGCAGAGCAGAATGGGTCGGGGAGGCATGCGAAAAAGACGGCCTCAGAGGCACAGAAACAGGTCCCAGAGCTCCCCATCAAATCTCTTGCACGGCAGACACGCAGTTGGCCGGGACAGGGAAGCGCGTCAGCCGGAGAGCAAACACGGCATCCGAGCGCCTGACAGAGCCAACGAAGCAAACGACCACCATCAACGGCATCAAGAGCACTGCCATGTTATTTGTCGGAGATTGCTCGGTGATCGTTCAGGTGTGCCACCTCCTTCACGCGCCATGTCACTGGCGCTTCCGGTCCGCCCGCAGTTTTGCCACCGAACGCTTCGCTCACCTGCGGCTCGGCGTATGACAGCGCCTCACCCCCCACAAGAAGCCCCTGCGCGATGGCGAGAGTCCCAGGCCATGAAATTCCTTGGAGCTGCGATTGAAAAAGGGGGTTTTGATCCCAGATTTTCTTTTCGCTGAGCCGAACAAGCCAATTTGCGCGCCCGTTTCTTACCCCAATACCGCGACGGAGGGAAACGGAGGGGGAAATAGAGACGCGCCGCTTTGCCTTTTCAAACCGGGAGGAGCTGATTGTTCCGCAGGGCCTGGGGACCTTGAAGCCTTGACCGCATCATCCCCAGCCCAGCAGGTACCAGCCAGTGCAGGTCGCGCGCGCATCGGGTGGGCGGATGCGGTGCAGGTCGGGTGCGGGCACTGTGGTGGTGGTGTTGGTGGGTGGGGCGGTGGTTGGGTGCGGGGCCAGGCACGCACTGCCTCCGCGCCACAGTCACTTCGTTCCGCCGCCGCGAAGGGCCTCTCGGGCGGCGCCAGGGGTGCGTGCCGTCTGCGGGAAAGGCTCGTGGGGCGACAGTTCGGAGTTACGGTGCAGACGCCCGACCACGTCACAGCGCAGGGCATCTCAGGGCATGAGTCTGGGGCCCGGTCTGAGGTCCACCATCGCCCGTACCGACGTACGCATACAGAGCCCAGGATCACTGCGTGAACGCGCGGGCACGACATACCTGGACGTAATGCACCTTCAGCCGGAAATCTTTGCGATTCAGGATGAAGTAGTCGGCGTTGTAGGGGCTATTGGGCCACCCGGAGATCCAGCAGCACAATGGGATGCGTGCCAACGCGCATCTGAGAGAGGGAACAACGGGTTGGACTCTGCGGTGGCTGTATATTAGTGAGGGACGTTGGGAACGTGCACGGCTCCCCCCACAGACTATCCCAAAAAAAAAAACGGGAGTTCGACCACTTTTGACAGTTCTTGGGGCAGGGGCAGGGGTGGGCTAGGACGGGGAGGGGATGGGATTGACGTCCGATGGGGACTTACGTTCCTCTCTCGCAATGATTGTTTGGAAGGGAGCGGCTGCATGAGAGAAGGGCACCCGTGTGAGAAACAGGGGGAGCAATCCGGAGTGACTTGGTTACTTTTTGTTTCATTGAGGAGCGCCCTGAAGGAGCCGTGCCAAACTGGCAGTTACTGGCCACCTGACTGGAGACCACCCCCCCCCCGCAATGCACTCACTTCCCCAGAAAAGCCCACACCTGTCCCCTACCCTCTGCAGCAACGCATATCACCATCCCTCCTGTGCGCCACAGCGGCAACATCGTGGAAGAAGAAGGTCGGGGGGAGGGATGCCCGAGCTCCAGGCTGGATGACCCCCGCACCCCCTCCCGGCTGCCGGGGCCGGCGTGGGAGGGGGCGCCACGGGGGCAGAAGCAGCACCTGTGAGCAGAGGGACAACTGACCCCCTCTCATGTGCCCAAAACGTTTCCCACTGGGGCGCGCACATGCGGCAGTACCAACGGACGTAACGAACATGCAACAAGCGACATCGCTTTCATGCCAAACCCCCTCCCCCCACGCCTCCCGCAGCAGGAGTCACCACCACCACCACCATTACCACCAACATTCGTCCCACAACATAACAGAGGACCGACTGCCCAAGAACCGCCATATCCGCCACAATCCAGACACAACACGCCACCCTCCCTGGGCACCCTCAAAATGTAGCACCGCGGCTGACACGCACAGCGCGGGGCGCCACCCAAACTGGAGAGTGCACCCACGGACCACGGAAGGGACACGGGTACAGGCACGGGGACGGCAAGGCCACGTCTCCACAGGCTACAGGGTCCCGCAGACCGTCATATCAGTAACCGCCCGTGCTCTGGATTCCAATACGCCCCCAAAACAACCAACCACAAAATACGACCCCCCCCGTCACGCCAGAACTACACTACCCACCCCCATGCTTTGAGCCATCGGAAATGAGCCCCCGCTTTGGCTTTGATGTGGCTTGTGGGTTGAGCATTCGGGGCACACACAAACGGGGCGAGACTGAAGATTTACCCCTTGCTGCAGGCTACGCATGGGATCGCGCGCCACTGGCGAGACCGTGGGCAGTAGGCCTGGAACTGCAGTGCACCAGCTGGTGTTGATTCGGAACCCGCTGGCCCTGTGTTGCAGTTCCCACATCAGTCGTGGATTGTACCCCCCACGAGTGGATGACTGCAAAACAGATCAGCGCTGGCAAAAACCGGTGGGTTCCGGTACCATCTGTTGTGTCTTGTGCATGGCAAACTACTGATTGGGCACCAGGAGATCGGTGCTTTGCTCAGAAGGGGCATACATTTTGTCAAGAACTTCCGCATCGGAGGACCGCAGCGGGGCCGGGGCCTCCACAGAGCTGTTGGGTGCAGTGACCGTTGGCACTGCCGCTCCAGTGGTCGTGGTCAAGGGCTGGGCTGTGGGAGGGAAAGCCGGGGGATCGCTGGCGCGCTCTGAGACACATCAGAGTGCAATGGGTGATGTATGTGTGCCCCACACAGCACAGGCAGCCCACGCAGGCCCCTTGTCCCCCGTGCCGCCAGCCAGTGCCAGTCGGGTGCCGGTCGGTTGGGGTGGGTTTAGATCTGGTGCGTTTGGGGTTTGTGCCGAGGGGACTTGTGGCTAAATCGCGCAGCCCCAAAACGCCCAAAGCTGTGCGTGATATCAACATCCCGGGCGCGGAGGACCGTGCTCTGATTTTAGCCGAAGCGGGAGCATTTGGTGAACGATCGCACGAACGATCTGGCGATCAATAAAATTGAGCATCATGATCTCCCTCAGGACCTTGAATGTGGTAATTGTGTTGTTTTGTGACGCAGAGTCGCATCGGGTGGAGGGACCGAGCATTTGGTTTTTTGAATCGTCGGCTTGAAACGTTCTGCGGAATGCGCAAAATGCTGCACCAGCCAGCATTTTAGGGCCACTTCGGCGTCTGCCAAGAAAAAAAGATCTCTCAGGCCGGGAATTGAACCCGGGTCTTCCGCGTGACAGGCGGAAATACTGACCACTATACTACCTAAGAGGCTGATGTCTACACTTGCACGTATTCAAATTTTGTCTTTTCCAAAAAAAAAACCACAGTTAGGGCCTCAATCATTTTCAGTGCGAAATGGACCTCATCCAGGTCCCCGGATTTGGGGATGTCCAGAGTGAACACGTCATCATCATCGGTCGAGGAATCTGTTCGCTGCTTTTTTTTCTTTGCAATGACACCCCGGAGTTTCTGATATCAGCCATCAGGGTTGACTGGCATGATATGTGTCATCTTTGCACAGACAGGTGAACAGCAGGACACACACACACACACACACACACACACACACACACACACACACACACACACACACAAACACACACACACAGACACACACAGAGGTGCGTGCGCTAGCATGCACACATGCACAGACATTGACAATATGGACCTCTGTCTCTGGGGGCCCACAGCAGAAAGAGCATCGGTCTGGGTGGTGGGAACGGGTTGTGGCGGGCTCCACTTGCAGGGGTAATGAGGGGGCTCCGGCCCATGGCAAGGAAGCAGGTACAAAAAGCATTTGTGGACAAAGCAAAGGGTTGTACCAGTGGTGGAATGTCATTAATTGCACAGACAGGACTACCTGCCACCAAGCACTAACACTCAACAACCGCGCAGCCCAAGAAAGGTACCATGGAACACAGGCTGCTAGCGCCCGTGATGATAGCACATACATAGCCTGCATGTTGGGAGGCAGGCAACTTCACGGGGGCACCCTGTTTCAGGTACCAGTCATTGGGATGCAAACAAGCGAGGCCCTCCCCCTTGGGTCCCCAAACCATGCTGTAGCCCATGGCAGACATGGGTCCAGTGACACAAGCCATGGCACCCATCGCCATTGGCACACCACCTGCAACCCCAGGCCTCCCCCACAATACGACACATATCCCAGACAAGGTAGACATGTGCACAGTGTTCGAAATTTTAGGCAACTAGGGTGTTATTTGTGAACTGACGCAGTCCCCCCCTCCCCCCGGAACACACCCAATATGGGAACCCTAAGTCCGAAAATTTCAATTTGCCCAGGAATAGCAACAGCGGCTGATTGAGATGCCGCCCAACAGCTATGCAAATCAGCACTTTGACACACACGCAGACACACACACACACACACACACACACACACACACACACACACACACACACACACACACACACACACACACACACGCACACACACACACACACACAATCCCGTCTGCAGTGTTACACACACCTTTCAGTTCTCTCAATTTTGCTTCTTTCGACTCTGCGTTGATCTTCAATTCTTCCAACTGTGCGTTGATCTGCACAATCGATTTGCACACTGCGTCCCGCTCTGCCAGCGGTAGACTGTCCAACTGCGCAGACGTCAGTTCTATCATCTGCTTGAGATGCCCCATGTCCAACTGTGTCCCAAGTTGGGACGCCAAGATCTCCCAGTCAGCCCCTGTTGTATGGAGAAGGGCATGTTCCACTGGGACCACTGAAGAGGCCAAGAAGGCCGGGGAAGACGTAGGAGGGAGGGTGAGCGAGGACTGGAGCACCGTGGCCACGCCCCTGTGATGCCCCTTTGGGGGAAAGAGCCGTGTAGAGGAGCTGTGATTGTTACAGTGGGCATGCACAAAGCTCCAGTGCACAGTGGAGTCCATGACCGCAGTGTTGGGGCACCCCTGGATACATTGGCCCATGAGGCCTGCCGTCTGTTGGTGCAGCAATGTGTCATGCATTGCATTGCGCCCGTGCTGACCGCATGTTGTCTCGTGAAACTACACAAGACTGCTCCTTAGCAGCAAGAGACTAACCGAGAAACCCAAGACCAAGAGTGACACCAGGGACTCAACCAGAGCATGTGTTGAAATGTACACTAACTGAACAAGGGGTCCCGGCACACACACAACACGCGCGCACACACACCCAGACACACGCCCAAGCACAGCAGCACATCGGCATACCGAAGGCTTGTGGCTCCTCCTCTGCAGCCTCTTGGGTCTCAGCCTTCAGGGCAGTCACAAGATCCACACTGAAAGGCTCTGGAGCCTGAGCCTGCAACAGACAAATGGCGGGATGGAGGGGCTCTGATTGTGGTGGGCGCGTGGGCGGGCGGGCGGGCGGGCGGGTGGGCAGGCAGGCGGGAGGGTGGGCGGTTGGGTGGGCGGGCAGGCGGGTGGGTGGGCGGGCAGGCAGGCGGGTGGGTGGGCAGGCGGCTGGGTGGGAGGGCTGGCGGGCGGGTGGTTGGGTGGGTGGGAGGGCGCGTAGGAGGGTGGGCGGGCGGGCGGGTAGGTGGTTGGGTGGGCGTTAGCGTGGGTGGGTTGGTGGGCGGGTGGGAGGGCGGGCGGGGGGATGGGTGGGTGGGTGGGTGGGTGGGGGTGGGTTGGTTGGTGGGTGGGTGTGCGGGTGGGCGGGGGGGGGGGGTTGGGTGGGAGTGGGCGGATGGGTGGGTGGGGGGGTGGGCAGGCCGGCGGGCGGGCGGGCGGGCGGTTGGGCGTGTGTGTGTGTGTGTGTGTGTGTGTGTGTGTGTGTGTGTGTGTGTGTGTGTGTTTGTGCGTGTTCGTGCGTGTTTGTGCGCGTGCGTGCGCGTGCGTGCGCGTGCGCGTGCGCGTGCGTGCGTGCGTGCGTGCGTGCGTGCGTGCGTGCGTGTGTGTGTGTGTGTGTGTGTGTGTGTGTGTGTGTGTGTGTGTTTGTGTGTGTGGTGCCCACGGGTTTGGGTACACAAAGCCCCGTGAGGGGGGGGGGGGTCTAGGACCCAAAAGTTTGTGTACCAAACGCCTCGACAAGACTTTCCCAAAGGTAAATTTCGTTTTTTCCCACGATGGTCACTTTGGTCGGGGGCCGGGGGGTCAAGCGGGGGGGGGGGGGGGGAAAGTGCGCCTTGCAGAGAAAGCACTCTCTTGGGCCCGATGCCACCGAGAGAAAGACGGGGCTGCAAGTCACATGGGGAGGACATGACGGACGTGGTGGCGGAACCAGCAGATCAACGGGCCCATCCACCCCCCCCCTCCCTCTTCGGGGGTTTCGTGGGCCGGTTCTGTGACGCACCCGCTCTCTCCCTTGCCCCAACTGACGCCCCAACGGCAGTTGCAACCGACAGTACCTGCCGGCGCCTCTAGAGGAGTTCCCTTTGCGTACAAAAGTCGCTCGCCAAAGCGCACAACATTTGGAGGCCATTGAACACGGGGTTACGCGGAAAGGGTTTCGTTTGCTTGGGCTGTCAGTCGTTGAACCGAAAGGCACGGAGGTGATGGTGCCCCTCACAGACTGGGCCGGAGAACCAATCCCCCCCCCCAACCGTGGGCCATCTCCGGGGCTGAGGGGGTGGGGGTGAGGGTGTGGGGGGCTGAACAAAGCAGATGCACGGCCACGGCAGTGGCCCCAAGCCGTGGAAGTGCTCAAGGGAGGGGGGCAGATACCACCATCGCGGCGGCCGGGGGCATCATTTCCAGGAGCTGCTCCTTCGGGAAGAACACCTGCGACACACGAACGCGGACCGAGGCACCGGCCACCGCTGCGTCCGGGTTCGGGCACCAAAGGGCAGGACCCGAGAGCAGGGCTGAGAAATGCAATGGACTCATTTGTCGGGGGGTCGCTTCCCCCGAAGTACAACTGGCGTCCAGTGCCATGCCGCTCGGCTCTCTGGAGGGGGGAGGAGGGGGACAAAGCCCTGAGATGCTACCGCTCTCCTTGCGGTTGGCGGCGCCTATGGGCCTCTCGCCATTCGCAAAGATCCACCAAAGCCCCTGCGTTGGCCCACCGCTTCTGTCTCTCCTTCGGGGGCGGGGCGTGGCACCAACACATTTGAAGGATCCGCACGGCAATCATCTTCAACGCGGAGTGTAAGCGCTCCGGAGGGGGGGGGTTGCCGGGGGTCGGGGGGGGGGGGGGGTAACCTGGTGTAGTTAATGCGAATACAAACTAACCCATGACATCGTGAGATTAGGAATGCTTTTGGGGGGTCTCAGCACGACGCGGAGTCGCCATACGTGTTATCCTCTTGCACTCTTTAGTTCTCTCATAATAGCCCGCGCTATACATCCCCAGCATGTGAGTTGAAGGAAAATGTCGGGGGGTTCAGGAAAAGGGGGTTGGTTTGCTGGTTGCAGCCGGCGCTGGCTTGAGGATGGGCCGTAAAGCCCCCCCCCCCCTTCTTCCAGAGGGGCACCCGCGACAGAGGCCCCAAAAAGCTTGGGAAGGAGGCAATGGTGGGGGTGGGGGGGAGTGGGGGGGGGCACGGGGTACCCCAACATAGATGACGCACCATGAGGCCCCACGATGGGCTGATCATTTTGAGGCATAAACCACGGGGCAGGGGGGGCTCCCGGCAAGAGGGCAGGGAACCCTCCCCCCCTTCATGACAGGGCTGAAATGCCAATGAATGGGGGGAGGGATGGACTTGGGGATTCTTGGGAGGGGGCGCCCTGCCCTCACCCCCAACCCTCAGGTGCCCACTGACAGTCCACATCACGTCCTCCGCCCGTGCCCTGCCAACAACCCCCCCCCCCCCCCCTGACCTCGGAGATGACCGAAAAAAGAGATGGGGTGAGGGTCTCTTCAGTTCACAACGCAGAGGCTGTGCTGTCGGGCGTTTGGGGACCAATGACGGGCCTGTCCCGCACTATCGTCGGACTGTTCACTGTGTCCTCGTTCGCCTCATTGCGCCGGTGCTGTGTGGTCTCGTGATCGGCGGTGCCCAGTCATTCTGCCGGTTCCTGTGGATTGCACTTCTCCTTCGGTACTTGCGTGGGTGTGGGCCCCGGTAAAGCGGACAAAGCCCCGCTTACACGATGGTACTCGGACTCAAGGGTCAGAGCTGTCCCATGCCACGACTCCCCCGCAGGACAATGGTAGCGGACATAACACGGCCCTGATCTGATCCCAGGAAATGTAGCTGCCACGCCCGCAGGCAGTCCAGTGCGCCGCTGGAGACCCCCGGCCTCGGTCGGTTCCATCGCCTGCCGTTCTCGCCGCCGGCTCTTCCGCTCGTACCTCCCCAAACGGGGGGGTGCTACTCCACCAAAAGCGGGAGCGAGCGGATCATTTTCAGCAAAGCACCGACAGTCCCTCGGGTTCAGAAGGCCTCAGCAACCCCAGGGACGTGGGGCGTGCATCGGGCCCCTCTGAGAGCACTTCGCCCCGGATTTCCGATCAGAGATTGGGGTGGTCATGGGAGGAGGCAACTTCTCACTTGAAATTCCAACAGAACTAAAACACAAACCGATCCGCAGTATTGCCCCGAACGGCAGTTGACACCCATGACCACAACCTGCTGCATGACCCTGGGACGATGCGGACTACCAACGACACCAGTGATGCACCGGGTGCAGGGGTCACGTGTCCCCTGGTCGCGGATTGCATTCCTTGCACGGGTTTGGAGATGCGAGCCATTGTGGTCACTTGGAACAATATGGACCAGACAACTAAACCAATTTGCTCGCGGGAGAGTGCAATTCCCCTGTGAAAATAGTGCAACTGATACATCACTGGACATTGAACTGAACATTTGTCTCATCTCGATGCTGCTGAGTTACGGCAGTCATTTTTGCTTGAATGGATTCAATGGACTGCCTTCACTCATGAAAACTGGGTCCAGCCAGAAAACAGGGTGAAGCTGCGTTTCGGGAGCTGCGTTGCGGGTCCCCTCAGAACATTAGCCCGAGGCATGTTTCAGCGAGGGGGAAACCCTCGAATCCGCAGCTGGAATTGCGCAAAGTCTCGTCATTTCACGGTAGTATTAGTGCAGTACCAAACAGGAAGGGCAATAAACATGGCTATAAATAGTAAATGACAGGTTCAACGTGAAGCCCGACAAGGTAAATGGCTTCACAATGTGCTTGTGGTTGTACCGGGCGCTAGGACCGCCTCCCCCTATGCCCCGCAGATTCCCGTCCGGTGTACTCGCCATGACCCACTTGGCGCCTGCCATCTGCGGACAGCGGTCCTGTGGACTGCCGAGGGCCCCGTGCCCGGGGGGGGGGGGGGGGATCATGACGCGGCAGAGCAGGAGGCCCTGCCAATACCCCCACAACGGACGGAGGCGGCCCCCAAAAAGGACTCGTACACGCATCGGCAAATACCCCAAGTCCAGCCCGCGGCGACGGAAGCCGCTGCTCCAGACCCCCATCCCCGTCCCTCGGCGGGCGTAATGGGCCAGCGATCCTCACGACCGATGGTCCGCTCGGACAAAGACAGTCGCAGACCGCGGTCATCAACGCGGCGGGACAAGACGCTCCCGGCGCGACTCCCCCCCGGTGACCGCTGCCGGCCGTTGACCTCCGACTCCCGTCAAAAAACCGCCAGTTGACCGCAAACCGCCGTCACAAGACTCCCGCCCGACGCCCCCCCCCCCCCCCCCCGCCACCACTGCCCCCCGAGAGATACCATCGTCTTGATCAGCCCCTGGCAGTCCGGGCACAGCACGTCCGTGTGCCTCAGGAGCTCCGCGCATCGGTCGCACGTCGTCAAGTGGCGGCACGGCAATGAGATCACGCTCGCAGGCTCGAGGCAGATGCCGCATTCCTGCGCATAGACCCACGGCCGGAGTCGGGGGGGGGCGGGGGGGGCGACTGCACGAGGAACACAGATCAGGGGGGGGGGGGGGATTGCGGTCAGGGAGCGTCAATTGCGAAAAATTGCGGGAAAATTGCCGGAAAATTGCGAAATCATTCCCCAAACTCCCGAAGCCTTGAGGAGCAACACGTCTGCACAGGGGACGCACGGGGCACCAACGGGCACGCGAGGGGGACGGGCAAAGGGCAATTGCCGAAAACTTGCGAAATTGCGAAATTGCGAAAATGGCGGACCTCAAACCCCCCCTCCCCCGCACAGACAAGACACTGGCGCCCCCCGTCCGGCTCCCGCCGAATGTCCTCCTGCCGTCGCCTCTGCCGCGCCGAATCGCGTTTTCGCACGCTCTCCCTGTCCCTCAGCTGCCGGCGGCAGCGGCGCTCAGTCGTCGGCGTGTGTCACGGGCCGCGCAGCGGTCCGCTGCTCCCCGGCACCGGACGGACGGACCGGAAAGCCCCAGGAACGGGCGACTGTTCAGGGCCCTTCAGGTGAGCGACGAACGCCCGCCTCCCCGACCGAAACCCAAGCACAATTGTGAGCGCAGCACAACCAAAACAAATCAAAAACAAAACAAAAACAAAACAAAACAAAACAAAACAAAAACAAAACAAAACAAAACAAAACAAAACAAAAACAAAAACAAAAACAAAACTCAACACAAAAACCAACACCAAAACCAATACCAGAGCAGTCTGTTACCTGCGAGAGGCACCACAACACACGTTTCCACACCGCCAGACCAGCCCATCAAGGGGGTCCCCACACTGTTTACATCCTGGGCGACGTTGAACGTCCGCGGGGAATGTTCGCGCTTTGCACCCACGGAACATCTCCGGAGAGACGTTGTCCAGTTCCATGAACATGATTCGGATGAGAGATGCCATGATGTCAGCCCCAGCCCCCCCGCTGTGATGGTGTGGGCGGCACGGAGGGTGCTCCCTCGAGGAGGGCCGTACGATCAGCAGCAGCTCGTGGGGGACCGGGGGTGATCTCCGGGTCGACTTTGGGTTGGGAGTGGGGGCGTTCTCCGTGCGCCATCGCGCGTGTGGGCGTTGGTGCAGACGATCCATTTCAGGAGCGACCCGGGCCCATTTCCAGAAGATCGTCAACCAATGGCCCATCCACATGACCACCACCAGCGCCGCATCCGGTGAGAGGGTCGTTGGCAGCCCGTGCCCGGCAGACCCCCTCAATGGGTCGTCCGCCCGCTGTGGCTCCGCGCCTCTCCCCGCCACTCCACCGTCCCCTCTCCCTTTCCTGCAATCCCCCCGTCCCCCCCGTCCCCCCCTCCCCCGCCGCCGGGCTTCTGCGCTGGCTGCGGGTGAGGCTGGGGAGCGAAACGGGTGGGTCTGCACAACCACTGCGCACCGCAGGCGGCACGAACGCGGCAGCAATGGGATAGGGCGGGCGTGGGAGGGAGATGTCTCAGGAGGTACGAGCGCGCCGGTGACGAGAGGAGTCGGGGATGGGGCAGAGATATGGGGGGGGGGGGGCAGCAGGAACAAAGTACAGACCGGACCCACAGTGAATCCTCGCGGAAAGACGTCGATCAGGGACACCGTGTGCCAGGGCAGAGACGCACTGTCGTGCAGGGGGTTAGGCCATACAGACATGAAAGAGGGGGATGGGGTGGGTGGGTCCTGAGTCCCCCCGCCCCCCGGCGGTGCGGAGATTTTGGAGGCGTCAAAAGCGCCGAAGAAACATTGTGGCCGAAACTAACGGGCGCCGAAGGTGCCAGATAAAAATTTTGATTGGCCGAACGCCCGGAAAGAAATTTGGCCCAATCACGTAAAGCGGGGGGGGGGGGGGGGAAGGATGGGTGGGCTGTGCGGGACCCCCCCCCCCCCCCCCAAGTGGTGCTGAGTTGTTAAAAAGAGCCCCGTTTGCCCTGCCCAGCCTCCCCCAAAGCCAAAGACCCCATGTTTGGCTGTGGTTGGGGGGGGGGGGGTCAATTTTTCTGACCTTGACCTCACCGAAGGGTCGGCGGAGGTTGTGGGATCATTCTGGGCCACCCGAACTGAAGTGGATGCCATCCCCAACTCCTGAAGCCCCATGGCAGCCCCTGAAGACCCATGACGGGCCCTTTCGCACACGCACTGCCTGTCACTGCTCCATGAACGCGCTATCTCGGCGTCGGTGGTGCGGGCGTTCACGCTCTATGTCTGTCACCCTCTGCGGGACGCCGTGTGCCCGGAGACACAGTACCGTACCTCGGAGGGTCGGGGGCGGGTGGCATGACACCGGGTTGTGTTGCTGTCTGCAGCGGGCGGCGCCTATTGGCCTCTCGCCACTTACCGCTGCCCTTCCCTTGGACCCTTTCCCTCCATAAGCGGCGGTGCCCATCGGCCTGTCACCCCCTCGTGCCCTCCCTCTCCCTGCCTGGCCTGTCCTTACCTATTGTTCCTGTTTCACTGCAGAGGGGAAAGGGGGGGGGCGTACGCCGCGATGCAGTGCACGTGGACGCGCGTCTCCCCCGCGACAGAGGGACCGCACGGGGGAGGAGTGGCACAGGGCTTGGGACACGCAGTGCAGACCCTCAGGGCCCCGTCCACTGTCCAGAGTTCGGACATGAGGTCGGCGGTGTCCGCGTCCAGAGGCGAGGCCGGGTCTACGCGGCACTTTGTGTCGGGGGACTGAAGGCTGTCTTTCAGGGCCCGCTTCTGCCGCCGCTTCTTCGCCCGATGCGCGGAGTCCTCCGCCCGCGGCGAAGGCGACGTCTGCGCGATGGCAGTGCGCATGCGGAGGGCTGGTGCTGAGGTCCGGCGCCGGACCTGCCCGCCTGCAGCCCCCTGCCCCCCGCTCCTCTTGTCCGGCCAGGGCCCGACAAATTGGCAGCTGCCATGCAAAAGACAGTGCCATCTTATCAGATCATGAACTTTGTGTGGCCAGCAGCCCTTTGCTGAGTGACACTGGGGGTAGGGGGGGACATATTGGCCTCCCCGGGATTTTGGATGACCCACCCACCCACCCATCCACCCACCCAACCACACCAATCCACCCACCACCCATCCACCCACCCACCCACCCACCCACCACCCATCCACCCATCCACCCACCCATGCTACCCAGCCACCCACCCACCCACCCACCCACCCACCCACCCATCCACCCATCCACCCACCCATCCACCCATCCACCCACCCATCCACCCACCCACCCACCCACCCACCCACCCATCCACCCACCCATCCACCCACCCATCCACCCACCCACCCACCCACCCATCCACCCACCCACCCACCCACCCACCCATCCATCCATCCACCCATCCACCCACCCACCCACCCACCCACCCACCCACCCATCCACCCATCCACCCACCCATCCACCCATCCACCCACCCACCCACCCACCCACCCACCCACCCACCCACCCACCCACCCATCCACCCACCCACCCACCCACCCACCCACCCATCCACCCACCCATCCACCCACCCATGCACCCACCCACCCACCCACCCATCCACCCACCCACCCACCCACCCACCCATCCATCCATCCACCCACCCATCCACCCACCCACCCACCCACCCACCCATCCACCCATCCACCCACCCATCCACCCACCCACCCACCCACCCACCCATCCACCCATCCACCCACCCATCCACCCATCCACCCACCCATCCACCCATCCACCCACCCATCCACCCACCCACCCACCCACCCACCCACCCATCCACCCACCCATCCACCCACCCATCCACCCACCCACCCACCCACCCATCCACCCACCCACCCACCCACCCACCCATCCATCCATCCACCCATCCACCCACCCACCCACCCACCCACCCACCCACCCATCCACCCATCCACCCACCCATCCACCCATCCACCCACCCACCCACCCACCCACCCACCCATCAACCCATCCACCCACCCACCCATCCACCCACCCACCCATCCACCCACAAATCCACCCACCCACCCACCCACCCACCCACCCACCCACCCACCCACCCACCCACCCATCAACCCATCCACCCACCCACCCATCCACCCACCCACCCATCCACCCACCCACCCATCCACCCATCCACCCATCCACCCACCCACCCACCCATCCACCCACCCACCCACCCACCCACCCACCCACCCACCCACCCATCCACCCACCCACCCACCCACCCACCCACCCACCCATCCACCCACCCACCCACCCACCCACCCACCCACCCACCCACCCACCCACCCACCCACCCATCCACCCATCCACCCACAAATCCACCCACCCACCCACCCACCCATCCACCCACCCACCCACCCACCCACCCATCCATCCATCCACTCACCCACCCATCCACCCACCCACCCACCCACCCACCCACCCACCCATCCACCCATCCACCCACCCATCCACCCATCCACCCATCCACTGGTGACCTGGCACCAGTCTAAAAACCCTCAGGATGGTAGCTGTAGGACGGATTGCCTACACGCACTGCCACGCTCGAAACCAGTCGTGAATCGTCGTGATAGTCGTGCCACCACGTGACTCAGCTCTGCCATCGTGGCCCCCTCTCCGCTCAACTCCACCCGTATGGTGCACTCTCTCTCTCCCTCTTCATCCCGTGTCTCCAAGGGCTGAGTGCCGCACCTCAAGTGCGTCCCTCCCCCTTGCAAGCCGTTTCCTGCTCACAGTGGGCACGTCGTTATACGTTCGTCTCTGGCAAGACGTCGACCTCGCCGTGGCAATCTTCCAGGCCGCTACGCGGGGAGCCGCGACGGGGACTGCATTCGACGTATCCGCCGCTCAAGCGTGACGCCTTGTGCAGGGGTATCATCAGTCGTCCGATTCGTCGTCCCAACGTGGGGCCCCTCGCTCCCGTGCGCCACTAGGGTTGCAGCACCACGCGCCAGCGCGGTGCTCCCCTCGCACCCCCGTCCTGTGTGTCCTGGGACCCCCGCTCACCGACCCGGTCCGCCAGGCGGCCCCATGTTACTCCGCGCCATCGCGCCATGCTCTTTTGTTTTGTCACACTATGGCCACGCTCGTGGTACCCCTTGTTTCTCTCCTGCGCGCCCCATCCGACTGGGGCTGCCTATGATGTCAGTGCACCTCCGTTTGCCGACACCTCGATCTGCTCCCCCCCCCCAATATATTGCGGCCACAGGCCACCCGCTCTTTTCTCGCCACAGCTACCATGTCAGACCGCTCAACACCGTCCCAGGACACCCCCTCTCCCACCCCCGACACCGGTCGAGGCGGCGCCATTCGTCAGGGGCCGTTCCCCATGTTTCTGATGGACATCGCCCAGTCCGACGATGCTGATCGTCTGCTGCGAGAACTGGACATGCTGAAGGATGACGCACTGGAAGCGGCAGATACGGCTATCCAGGCCACCGACCCCGCCCTGGCTGACTTGTGTGATGCCCTGCGATGGACGGCTGCCAACGGCGACATCCAGGCTATTACAGCGGTGACGGGGGTGTGGACGCCGCGGGGGCTCCTGCTCACAGCCACCGTAACGGTCGCCGCAGGCCCGTCTGACACGAAGGTCATCGAACACGTCCCCCTGTCGCTGGTACAAGGGGGCCCACTGCTGGAGTATATCTCCAAGGACCCTGAGGCCCTCACAGCGGCTCTCGTCACACGGTGGAGCCCAAGCCATGCCCCAATTTCGGCGTCACGCCTCCGCAGCCAAGTCTTCAAGGGCCTGTACACAGCCCGCGAACAGCCACCACCCGTCGACACTGCCGGCCCTCCGGACATCCAAAGCCAGAAGGTCTCCCACAAGATCCACAAGCCCATCAGCCAGTTCCTTGCCCCCCACCTCAGACCGTCCTGGGACCGCCTCCGCACCCGAGACGTAGTTGCGGCCTTTTGGGCGCTACCCAACGACGTGCATGCGGTCCTGCAGGCAGCCCACATCCCGACAGCAGACCTCGTCCCGCTGAAGTTCGGGCTCCTAGCGTGGGCCTCCTCCGTCTGCCTCACAGGACAGTACACGCCAGCCCCCGTTCCCACACCCCCCGCCCTCGCCAACAAGGGCATGTGGACCCCCGAGCAGCTGCGGCCGCTGCTCGAGTGCTCGATCTTGCCGATCTGCAGCGTGGAGCTGCTGCATCAGATCGAGCAGGCTGGCGAGCACTCCTGGGCCACAGCCCCCACTTTCGCCCTGCTGCAGGCCGGCATCGCCGACACCGCCAACCCGCCCCCGCTCACGCCGCCCAGCCACGCACCTTACCTCACCAAAGGGCAAGCGGCGCCCAGCCCCGCCGGCACTCTGTTCGCCACGGCGGCGTTCACCCCAGCGTCAGCCCTGTACAAGGCCCAGGGCAAGCCCACCCCCTCAGGGTCCGAACCATCGCCTTCATCACTGTTGCCCGAACAGGCAAGGCTTTCTTTCAATCTCCCAGAGCCTGCCTCCCAGGTACCACCGGCTGCCGCAGACCCCACGCCTCCGGAGTCACCGGCCCCGGCCGTCGGGTCGGCCCCCCCCAGCCCCTCCCAGGTGGGGGAGCCTTTTGTCCCGGACCTGGATGTCACGGCCTACTCCACCGACTACGCTCAATTGCATGACGAGTATGAGGCCCAACGACGGGAGCTGGCCGTGGCACGGGGCGACCTGGAGTCCCTCACGCGGGATCTGGACGCGGTGCGCACCGAACGGGATAATGCCCAGCAGCAGGCCCAGCGTTGCGCCGCGGCACAACGGCAGACCGAAGCCGTTAGGCTCAACAACTTCATCAGGTCGGTACCCCCCCTCCTGTCCATCGCCACCAGACTCCACGGCCTCCAGTCCACGCCGCCGGCATTCGCCAACGCCGTGCGCAGTACCGTTCCGGCTTCATTCGAGCTGCCCCCCCCCGGCTCTCAGCAGTTCCTGGTCCTCGTGCCGGTCATCCTCGCCGCAGCAGTTCTCACCTCGCCCCAGGCACCCAACCTCGAGGAGTTGGCCGACGTCCTCCGTAGGGCTATGGCCGCGCCAAGCGCCGTGCCGGTCCCGGAGGCCCCTGCGCGTGCGCCCGAACTGTCGTTCGCAGTCCCGGAACCGATCCCTAAGCCGAGGGCGGTCTCTGCCTTTCGGGCACCGGGCGCGACCGCCCAGCCGCCGCCGTCTCTGCCGTCGCCTGCCGATGCCGCCCTGACCGACCTGCTGGAGTGGATCCCGGAGATCCCCAAGGGCTGTGAGGACGAGGTTGCGCACGCGCTCCACCTCCAGCTCTTCCGCCAGTACGGCGCGAAGGTCAACACCCTCCCGCAGTCGCCGATCCGGGAGCAGTGGGCCTGGGTCCACAGCCACGCGCCCAGCCTGCCCGGCATCGCGGAAGTCCTGCGCTCCTTCCTCTCCAACCCCCCTGCAGTCCAGCAGGTTTCCGCCAGCCCAGCCACCTCCCCATCAGAAGCTGCAGCCGCCAACCAGGCACAGGGCGCAGCGAAAAAGAGGGGGTATACACCCCAAAAAATCGATCCGCAAGTCTACTCGAAAGCCCTGTGGGTCGGCTGGCAAGAAGTCGACGATCCGCCGTCCGGTGAAGTTGATGCAGGACTCCTCGGTGGTATCCTTCGGGATAAATTTGGTGCAGGCCTTTCCTCCATTACTGAAGAACAATTGAACCATACATCCAAGTTCACAATCGTCGGAATCCGACCAGCAGAGTACGAGCGCGGCATGCGACTGACGAGGCAACACACGGCTCGTGGCTGGCGAGTGATGTGGGCCGAATCGAAGAAACAGCCGTTTACGCCCTGGGTGCCTGACCCTGACCGAGACCGAGACCGTCCGCCCCGGAAGACTCATCGGGGAAGCCGCGGGAAGCAGCGCCGTCCACGGGACCCTGACGATCAGGTGGACCTTACGGCAACGTCGGGATCGGACGGAGAACCAGACTCCAAATATCAGCGCAGGTACAGCCCCCGCCGCTCGGACCGGTCCCCGTCCCGCCGCCGCAGCCCAGGCCATCGCCGCGACAGCCCGCCGCCGAGGCGTCGCAGCGCGTACCGCGATGAGCCACAAGCGCTTTCCAGCCGCCACGACCACCATGCAGCAGCCCCCCTCCTGCCCTACCCGTACTCGGGGGACCCCCACGACCCCCGAGTGGCCATGGCCCACAACCCCTACGCTCCCCCGCCCTGGAGCCCCCCAGCCGACCCCCACCGCTACCAGCCGTACTTCGGTCGGCGTCCGCGGGACCGGTAACCCGGGACATGGCGGGGCGCAACGAGGACATCCCTGCCGCCGTGTCTCAGCTCCGCCACTCCCACCTCGACGGCGTCCCCCATGTCCGGGACCTGCACCTGGGCGCATACACTCCCAGCTCCCCCCCCCAGAGAGTGGGGCCTGGTACCGGTACCGGCCTCGGGCACTGCCCAGTTCATCACGCCCCCCTATGCCCTCGAAATGTGCCTGCACCTGCCGGTGGGTGTGCACTACTACCGGGCGTGCAGCGGGGCGGACCCCTGGCCCCGTAACGTTCTGTCGTTAGTGGGCGCCGTGCACTGTGTGCAGGTGACGGGCACCCATCAGTTGCAGCTCTGCCGCAAGGGCCTGCCACCCACCTCCTTCATCTTGCCCGAGCATCACCACGTGGTCCTCCCACAATCCCTACACAGCCGCGTCTCCATCACAGCCACAGGCCTCACCCGGGCCAGTGTCTTGGCGATGGCGGCCACGTACCACCACCGGCACCTCCGCAAGTGGGTGCGAGGCCTACCTTGCGCCCTCCCCGCAGCCGTGGACCGCAAGCTAACCCAGCACTCCACCGCCGCCGGCTCCTGCCCTGGTCCCCCCCCCACCGGCCACGTGTCGCCCCGCCCAGACGTGATGACCCTCAACGTGCAGATGTCCCTGCGACCCAAGCTCCGCGCCCTGGACGTCCTGGTGCGCGAGTGCCAGTACCCGCTAACCCTGCATGTTCAAGAAGCGGGGCCCCTGATCATCCAACGGGTGCACCCCCTGTACCACACCATCCAGGCACCTGCAAGAATAGCTGGGGGATGTGCCACCCTCCTCTACAGGGCCCCGGACCTGGTCGTGACCGGCCACAGCGCCCACCCGTCGGGACGAGCCCTCGTCACGCACTTCACCATGGCTGGCGTGACCCACTGCCACGCCAACGTGTATCTCCCCGCCGACGGGAACCTCGACACCCTCCAAGAAATCCTGGATTGGGTGTACCCGTACCTCCTCCTCACCCCGGCTAGAGTGGTTGTCCTGACAGGGGACCTGAACGCCAACTGCCGCTGGGTCTCGCACCTCCCTGTCTCCCCTGCCTCCCTCTGTGACCTCGTCCTCCCCACGCTCACGCGCCTTGGGATGCGCCGTCTACGCCCCCTTGCGGAGGCCCCCACGTGGGTGAGCCCGCAAGGTTTCGCCGGTGCCCTGGACCACATCTTCCTCCGCGCCCCTTCGGAAGCAGCCCACACCACGGAGGTGCGCTCCGATTCCAGTTTCCCATCTGACCACCTACCCGTGACTGCCACCCTCCATGACCTCCCGCCAGCACCCCAATTGGTATGCCCTTCGAAAAAGGGCCGCTTCCCCATCCCGCGGGAGCCCCTCGCCAGCCAGCTCCGCACCCTCAACGACACCTTTCGGGCCGAACTCGCTACGCCGCCCCCAGGCGAGCCCGAAGCGCAGCCACGCTATACCGAGGTGACCTCAGCGCTATACACCGCGGCTACGGCTGCCTACGGGCCCCCCGTCCCCAGCCAGCCGGTACCGTCGACGGTACGTGTCCACGTCACCAACCTTCAACGCTACACGCTCGCCTACCCGGATTGGGCGTCCCAATCGTCGCACCTCGTGGAGGTCGCCCGCCTCAAAGAACGCATCCGAGCGGCCTGGGACGTTCTCCTTCTGGAGAAGGATGTAGGGCTGGCGCCCCTGCCCGCTGCCCCTGGTCAACCCACCAAAGTGGACTACCGCCGCACGTTGGGGGCGCGCTACGTACCCCCAGCGGATCCGGTCTACGTGGTGGGCGTCCCAGTACCTCTTCATCAACAAGCCGCCGTTGCGTTGGACCAGCTGCGCCAAAGGCACCTTGCCCCTCTTGAGGCGCTCTCACTCGCGCGCGTCCGGACCATCACGGGGTGGGAGGAAAGGCCGCTCGGCCCACCACCCAACGCCACCACCGCAAACCTGCGGGCCATCATCCGCCGGGCGGCGGCCACTGTGCCGTACCACGACTTACTGGAGTACCGGCTGTTCGGACAATTGGAGGATGCCCAGTTTGCGGCGATCGTGAGCCTGATCAACAGTATTCTCCGTGGAGTGCCCGTGCCCCAGGCACACTCTGCAGACTTCATCAACCTTCCGAAAAAGACGCCGCACGGCCCCATTGCGAACGGCAGACCGCTGACCAATCTGGCCACGATATGGAAACTCACGGCTGCCCTCATCAAAGACCACTACCAGCCCCGCCTGGTCCAGAACGGCATCTTGCCGCCCTACCAGTTCGGGATGTCCCCGCACTGCTCCTCCGTGGAGCTACTCCGCGTCCTACACGATGTATGGTGGGACCGCTGGCGCAGACGCCTTGAAGCGTGGGTCCTGTCGGACGATGTCCGCCACGCGTATGGCTCCATCAACCACACCACCGAGTACGCCGTCCTCACCGCCGCAGGGATCTCCCCAGCCGACGCCGCGACCCTTCAGCACCATGACCGCGCCCTTGAGGTGCACATGGGGGGAGCTGACGGACGCTCTCCGTCCTCCACCCGGCTGGGGGCCGGCACGGGGCAAGGATGCCCCGTGTCCGGCATGAAGTACTGCATATATGGCGAAGTTCGGGGGCACGAAGCCTGCCGTTCCGTCCCCCCCACCGACACCCCCGCGGGCCCGCTGAACCGGGTTCTCCTGATGGATGACACCCAGTGGCTGCCCGGCGACCGTTGCCATTTGCCCGCCCTCGCCAGCGGCATTGAGAGAGCGGGCCGCCTCACCAACCTCCACTCAGACCCAACAAAAACGGTCTTGATCGGCACCGACATGCGCGATGGTCAGGTCTATTTCCTCAACGACACGGTATACCTCAATGGTCACCCCGTGCGGTGTGCCACGAGCCGGGACTACGTCCGCGTCCTTGGCCGCCATGCCCTTCCCCACCTCTTCCATCCCGTCGACTCCCGGCGCCTGTTCTCGGGCGCCCGCGCTGCGTGCCGGGCGCTCCGCGCCCCACGACTCCCCGCCCACTACCCCCTCGCCATGTATACTGCCAAGTGTCATGGGACGGTCAACTGGTTTACCAGTGTCCGCCCCCCCTCCTACGGGGCCCTGCGCGTGCTGGACGCCATGACCGCCTCGGCCATGCGCGCCACCGCTGGGTGGACCCTCTCCGCCTCTGCTCACTTCCTCCGTGAGGTCCCCGAAGGGGGAGTCGGTATACCCCCGGCACCGGTCGTTGGGTTTACTAACTTCTTCGGCGTCTACATCCGACACCTGAACCACCCCAACTCCCTGGTCTGCCGGTCCACGCGCCACGGGCTCCTCACTGCCCTCTGGCGGTTCCATCCTTCCCAGCCCTGCCTCACCCCGGAGCTCGGACTCCGGTGCACCGCACACCCCACGGACCACGATCTATTTGTTGCCCTGTGCCACCAGTGCGACATCGCCATCCACTTACCCCCTGACAGCCATCTGCCACACCACACCCCCCATGTGCTGGCCCTGTCGTCACCCGGACTCGAGGTCCAGGACACCCACGCGTGGATGCTTGCGGGCCATCGCAGTACAGAGGACGCGCGACGCAAGGGGTGGCCCCGGGCCTCGCCCCGCCCCACTCCGCCGGCCGGCACCGTCCCCCCGGTTAGACGCTGCCAAGCGGTGACTGTGACCGTCCCCACGTTCTCCTGGCTCCCTGAGAACTATGGGATCCTCCACGACGCGTCGTGGTGCCCGAAGACCCGGCGCTGCGGCGGGGCAGTGGCGGTGTTCTGCCCCGTCACCCTCCGGTACCAGGTGTACCCCGTCCCCATCCCCTTGAGGCTGGACAACGCCTACACGGCGGAGCTGTACACGGCATGGGTGGCCCTCACCGCCAAGGGGCCCTCAGCCGACCCTGCCATCGGCTTCCGATCCGGTGCGTGGCACTTCGCGGACTGCAAAGGGTACATCACGGCGCAGGAAGGGCGCCGCGAGCCGGAAGACTCGCTGCAGGGAGATCTCATAAGATCGTGTCGCGACATGGCCCACGGTCATGCCCCTCCCCATCACCTCTATTCCCATATCGCCGGCACCTGGCTCGATGCCCTGCTGGACCGGGTGGACGAAGCGGCAGGGCAAGCTGCGGACAATTGCCCGGACGCCGTGGGATGGCTCGGCCCCCTACAGAAACCCCGCGTCTGCTTCTCCCACGCGGGCCTCCAGGTCCACGACGCCGTGCCCCACGCGCGCCGCGCCTTGCTCGCCTCCCACCACGCCTTCTCTGCGTCCCCCCCGCCACAACGCCTCCCCGACCTCAACGAGTACGCCAACATCGTCAGTCACGGTCTCGTCACATGGGGGGACCACCTCACGGTCACCGGCATCCGCCTCTCCCTGTTCCCCCCAAGAGATACGTCCTGCCCCCTCTGCACCATGCCCGCCTCCGGGGACCATATCCTCTCGTGCCCGCTAGACCCGCTCATCCGCGCCCACTACCATCGGTGGCTTGCGGCCCGACTCTCTCAGAGGTGCCATGCCTGGCGCCACTGTACGCCCACTGCCTGGGGCACCCTCGTCCTTTGGGGGGACGAGCCGTTCATACTGGCTGTGGATGGCTCCCCGGCCCACCACACCGTCGCAACCTACACTGTTGGTCGTCTCGGAGCCATCTCCACGCCACACAGGGATGCCCTGCTGCACAGAGGTCTGCGTCCTGCGCGTCTCCGTCGCCTACTCTGCGATGTCGTTCTCACTACCGTTCTCCTACATAAGCGGCACGCGGTGCCCGTTCTACCTCTTGCCGACCAGCTCTCTCCCCTACCGCGGGCCCCTGTTAACCAGTCCCTCGCCAACGACCCACCGCCAGAGTGGTATCACGTAGCCAACTGGGCCCCAACGCCCGGCTCGGGCAGGTGGCCGGCCTGGGACGTCCTCCTAGGACTCTGGCTATCAGGGGACCTCCTCCTGGCCCCTAAGGTGAAGTCCGCCATCTCCACCCGGAACAAGCGCAGTCCGTACCGCGTCCTGTATGTGTACAACGAGACGAACCAGATGTCGCCGGCCGTGCAGCAGGAGATTGAGCTCGAAGCCCATGACGTGATCATCTTGGACAGTCTCGGACGGCACGGGCTTGCCCCCCATCTCCCGGATCGACGCCGCCTCTGGGCCATCCATTACGGTGGCAATGGACGGAGCCTGGAGGCCGGCCTCTGTGGAGATGTGATCCCCTCGTGGTGTGCCGCACTACATTCCGCGTTCTCGGCCATCCTCACTGCGGCTTCCCAAGGACCCCGCACGGTCTTTAAGGACATGCAGGTGGCCATGGGTCGGCCCGCCCCGTGGCCCTGTCCCCGCCCGTGACCCGTCCTCGACCTCACGCGCCCGGACCGCTCCGGTTCTGCGCGCAGTCGTGCCGGACCGCGCTCCTTGTCTGGCGGCGTTCTAAGTCGGAGGTGATGCCCCGGGAGACCCACATCTTCCGTGCCCGTTGATCTTGGAACGCTTACTCGGGTGGATCCAGGACAGGTCGGAGCGGTTGGTGGCCGGGACCGGAGAGCAGATCGAGCCGTAGCGTTGTCGTACACCGACGTTGTGACCCAGACGGCCTGCTGGGAGGAGCGTTCTCAGGTGTGCGACGAGATTCGTCTTGCTCTAGCGGAGGTAAGACGGAGGACTCCCTCGGCAGAGCCTGCGTTTGGCCCCCGAGGGACGACGCCAAGGCTCACCGTACGTGGGACCGCGGCAGGCGCTCCTCCTCCTCCTCCTCCTCCTCCTCCATCCACCCACCCACCCACCCACCCACCCACCCATCAACCCATCCACCCACCCACCCATCCACCCACCCACCCATCCACCCACAAATCCACCCACCCACCCACCCACCCATCCACCCACCCACCCACCCACCCACCCATCCATCCATCCACCCACCCACCCATCCACCCACCCACCCACCCACCCACCCATCCACCCATCCACCCACCCATCCACCCACCCACCCATCCACCCATCCACCCACCCACCCACCCACCCACCCACCCATCAACCCATCCACCCACCCACCCATCCACCCACCCACCCATCCACCCATCCACCCACCCACCCACCCACCCACCCACCCACCCACCCACACATACTCAGGCGGGGTGGTGGTGGGGTCACAGAGCTTGGTCTACCGCCAACGTTGCCCATAGATATAAACACACCTGCAAAGAATGAAGGCCCTTGGGCTGTAGTACGGAGGAGGGACGCCACACCACTCGGGACAAGTAGCTGTCCCCTGTACCCCAAGTGGATCAAAGGTGATCAAGGGCATTGCGTTGGGGTGATCCCTATGCTTATCCCGCATTCACATTCTTCTTTGGCCATGACAAAAGTGTAAAGCAAAACAGGTCTGCACAAAGTGGCCGCACCCCCATGTGTCACAACGTGCCTCAGCCCATGGACAACGCCCATCCGCCCACCCAAAAGAGCTGACAATCCCCCCCCCCCCCCAGGGGGGGGTTCTTGCACTTTTCCCAAATCAGAGGGAAACCAGACCAACCCACCCTCAGACCCCCCCCCCCCCCACCCTCCCCGGTAGAGTATCAACCAGCGATTAAGCAAAGGCCTGGTGGCCACCAGCGAATGCTTTTGGTTGCATGCACTGAACAGCAGTCACACAAGAATAAGTGCCTGATATGGTGGGTCTCGTGGCACTCATGATTTGTCTGCCATACCAGGCGGGACAGAACGAAAAGATGATGCGACAGATGGCGTCGTGCAGACACTCAAGAGACCAAAAGACACAAAATTATTGTATTGTGTTGCAAAGAGGTACAACAGACGCATGTGTTGAAGCCCCCCCCCTTCCCAGGTGGCAAGCACACCAAAACTTCAGGTTCAACGTCCCCCCTCAAAGTGGTTGCTGTGTGCACTTCGAGACAGGGTGCTGTATTGGACGAAGCAGAGCTGAAAGTCCCTCAAACTTCCTGTTACTCACCCATGCGTTGAACTCAGTCCCGAAAAACGGTTTTAAGACGGATCGTTTGATGGACTCAATTCGAACGGAGTCAGTCCCCCGGCAGTCGGAAGCCGTCACCCGCAGAATCTCCAACAATGCGCTCTGGCCAAGCTCGGGTAACTCCATTCAAGAGGCACCGACGCCCGCGTTGCATGTTGTGGAGCAACGGGAGAGGTGTCATCCAGAAAGCAGAAGAAGGCGGATGCCAAACATGGCCCTACACATTGAGAGTACCCCCCTCCCCCCCGCGGCATGACACCGCCTCTCCGTGCGTTGGTGAGACACGTCACCAGTGCACGCCTCGCGTGGGTCAGTGGACACTGATGGCCAGTGTGGCATGATCCGACTGGGCCTGGGCCCGCAGGCAGAGCACCAAGAAGGCACTTCATGCCAAACCTTTTTCCGCCGGTGTAGCTGCTGCAGTGCTCGGCGGGTCTCGCATGTGTCCCGGTTCAGATTCACCCACCAATCGTAGATCAGGTCCTCGCCCTGAAAACGGCAACAGCGCACAGCAAACTTCACAGCAATCGTTGCGGTTCAGGCGCCGAGTCACTCTGCCTGTGCGGCTGCACAGGCTGCGTGCTGCCCTCACTCGCACGTCCATCCTCCGTCTGGAAATGTTGTAGCGCTTCTGAACCCGTTGCCCCACTTGGCACTCATGACTGCAGCCACGGCCAAGAAGACGCTAATCCTGCGGCGCTTGCGGCGCGCTATTTGGGTAAGCGTCCCGGAACAGGGGATATTGTACACTTTGTAAACCGTATTTTTGAACGGGGGGTGGCGATCGCAGCATTTTTGTCTGTTTTGAGTACTGAGCCTCGCCGTTGTGCCGGTTTGACCCACTGCCTTCAACCAAAATTGAGGAAAATCAATGCGGTGCCCATTACCCCAAAGCTCATTGCTCTTCCCCTGCAACGCCCGCAGCACACTGGGAGGGTCCCCCCAGGCGGGGGGGGTTCAGCATCGACGTCGATGACCTCCTCTCCCCCCTGGTGCTCACCTCCACGCTCAGACCCCGGGCACCCCTCGACAGCCGCAAAGGCCAGAGGGGCACTCGGGATCCTTGCGCTCCCACCCTCGGCGGGGCTCTCTCCTCGTCTCTCCCCACCACCTTGCGCAGCAGGCTGGCTGTCTCCGCGCCCCGGTCTGTCTCCTCGCAGATTGCGGCCTACGGCTGCTCGGTGCCTCCACCCCATCAACCTCGAGGCCATGGGAAGGCCCCAGGCCGGCCAACGGTCGTTGAAAAGATACCAGAGCAGCTCGTGCATGGGACCAGACGATACCTTCGTTTGCCTAACTCATTGGCCCTCGCCCCGATCCCACAACCGCGGTCCTTGTTCGTGCCCATACCGCACGGACCACACTGTACCGGTGAACAAAGCAGTCGGAACACACGATGGACCCACATCATGCCCCAAGCTACGCGGCGGCAACTACGGAATACTCAGGTAGCAGCACCTCAATATGATTGCTGAGCTGCACCAGGTCGAGCACGTCAGAGTAGACGGTGTCCGCGGCACAGTAAACGGTGCCTGAGACCGGCTGCGACGCACTTTCCTCATTCGGGGGAGGGACCGTGAAGCACCGAATGGCCACCACGTTGAGTGGGCGGAGTAAGCCCTCCTACAAAAGCACAATGTGACCCGAATTTGCAAAGATGCAGCACGACGCCAAAAGAGCGACAACAGCCATTGATACGGCGGCAAAGAACACACAGTCATCAACAAGATGAAGAAAAAGCTGTTGACAACAAGCCCCAACAAGCAATCACAAGCAACATGCAGCAACCAGCAAAGGAGCAGCAGCAACTTCCCGGCATCTCTGCGTGTCTGCCGTCTCAGTGTCCCCACTGCGGGGAGGAATCGAATGGGCCACGTAACCCCTGCCGTCTCGGGTGCCCAGAGTGGAGAGTAATCAAAAAGGCTACACAACCTCTGTCATCTCGAGCTCCGCCGGGTCCGGAGGAATCCAACCAAAGCAGCAAAAGGAGGGCCATCCAAGAGTTTTGGGGGAAATATCATATTAAAGAAGATTGCGCAAGGGTTTGGCCCCAGTTTGGTCACACTGAGTCCGCTCGCTGGAGACACGGACCGGGCCCATTATGGGGCGTGCGGTGGGGGGGGCTGTGCTGACAAATACCTGCGGCCGGCCCCTCAACGCCCCCATCCTGGCCCCCATGGGGAACGGGGGGCTGCCAGACCCCATAGACAACCGTGTGCCTGGCGCAGTACACCCACCTGAGCTACCGTCATGCTTCCGGCCCGCCCTTTGTGGGGGGGGGAGGGGTCCTGCTGCATTCCCGCTCCCTTTCTGGGGGGTCAAGGTTGGCTTCTGCCTCAGACCTGCCAGCGTCCCAAGAGTCACCGCCGGGGGGAAAGGGGAATGTGCAGTCCGCTTGTTCACGCTGTTTGACCATTCTTCGCCTTCATGTCGTATTCTGATTCCTGACAGGGAAACCCTGGACACAAGACTCAAACCACAGCCAAATTGCAGCACCGCTTTGCCATTCAGTGCCACCACCACCCCTGACAACATAACGCCATGGGCTGCTTTACGGGCATGAGAATGGAACACACATGTTGCAGGGCTGACGAAAAGGGAACTCGCAATTTTGGAGGGAAGGCAGCGTGGGCTCGGTGGCCAGTGGCCGGTGGCAGCCCGCTCAGCCCCATTGCTGGCCCTCTGAATTAGTTCGCATGAGTACGCGACACCTTCGGTCGGTGCACAAAAATGAGACTGAACACACACGGCGAGCCAGTCACCAGCCAAGGGTACCAGTGACGGCGGCCGGCATAGAAGATTGTACAGTTCGCAAATCTGCCTTCCCAATAAGACACACCAACACAAGATCGCATGCAACAGAGTCCAGCAATGATTCATCAAAACATAAAGCCGGTCGAAAATGGACAAAAAGACTGGAAATAATAAAAATTCAGCCGCCTGAAAATGGCCCGGGTGGCCGAAAATGATAAAATATGCAGCCACCCGAACATTCACAGACGATGGTAGCAGATGTGCCAGGACTTCCGCGAGTGCAGCAAATTCGAACCCCGGCAGGGTGGTTTTGTGGACCCCCCCCTTGTCATCCCATGGCCTTGTCCAACACATGGGCCTCGTGCTACTTTTTTTCATGCTTTTGTTACCAGTTTCTGTCGCAGTCGCAGTCATGAGAAGATGTGTGTTGAGTGATTTTGGGCCGTTTTGGCCATTTTTGGGCGGCTGAGGGATCGAGAGCCACAGGAAAGTGCACTGGGATAGCGGGGGAAATACCCGGAAGGACTGCAGGAGAGAGGTCTGGAAGGTGGACAGGGGCTCATCTCGCAGCAGCACGCGGCTGACTTGCAGCACTGGGTCCACTGCAACCGGAGCCTTAGTACAGGCCATGTTCTTGGCAGGATACGAAAGGACCTGAGAGCACAAGTGGAACGTGCAGCGCAAGCAGGGCGGTCCTTAACAGGACAAAAAAAAGGTTTCCGTGACGCTGCAACTAGAGAAAGGTCCCCTAACCCTAACCCCAACCCCAACCCTCAACTAGCCCAGGCACCAATGAGTGGTCCTTGTGGGCGATCCTTACCAACCAAAAAAAAGAGAGTCCCAAAGGACCCCCGTGAGCACAAGAGAGAAACTGCTTCTCACTGACCAACTCTTGGGACGCTGGCCCATTCCTCCATGTCACGTGTGGGTGGGCGATACCCCTGCCAGGACAAGTCGCACCGCAGCGGGTCCGTGACCAACCTCCAGAGGTCCTCCATCCCAGTTCCATCATCGGCATCAGCCCCACCCCCACAGGGGTACGTACGGGTCCGGGTAGAATCACGTTCCAGGGTCATGCGATTTGCTTTCCATTTGGTGTGTGTGTGTGTGGGGGGGGGGAACGGCGGGGGGGGCAATCCACAAGGGCATCCACAGGGGGAAGCGAGTACATATACGCCCGGTGCAACTGCAGGCACTTTTTCAACTCAGTTCAGACTGTGGGAATGGCCGAGAAACGGTGCTGATGGAACTCTCCGGAAGCCCGACACTGTGTGGCAAAGACGTTCGTCAAGAGCGCTAGGAGGCAGTTCACGTGGAGGGACATATTTGTGGCACATTGGTTTTTGCGTCTGGCACTCTCTGGGGTGCCCCCGCTGTGAGTGGAGGCCCCTGAAGCAAACGGACTGGCTTGGGGAGGGGGGGGGGGGCTAAAGGGGGTTGACTACTGTATCAGATTTGTTCTTTGTTTTTTTTTGGCGCATTGTAGATGCCCTGATTTGCATATCTTCCGCCCTCTGAATTGCATATCTTCCACTGCTCTGCGGGCGTCCACAGTCGGGGTGGTGGTTGGGGGGGCTGTCTCGCAGGCTCCTGTTGGAACCGTGCATGCGTCCCAGGCGCAACATGGGTCGGCCCCGATTTGGCGGGTTGGGTGGGGCCTTGGGTGGGGCGTTGGGGGGGGGTCCCGAGCAGACCACAGGTCCGGCTCCAAACAAGAGCCCCCCCTTGTCACGTCCTTCATCGGAGGTCTGGCCAAATGCCGTGCAACACGGCGGGATGTGGTACAGCCGCATCCAGCGAATCGCTTCAAGGGGGGGGGGGGCATTAGGGGGCCTATTGGGGGGCCTATTAAGGCGAAGCCCCAACACAGGATTGCGAAACACAGCACAACAATGGTTGCTGAGTGTGAATCCTCGTCAGTTGGAGTCAAACAAAAAGCATGTTCAACGCCACCAGGCGCCTTTCTGTAGGAAGACAGCGCCAGCAGATGCCCATAGTCCTTCAGGCCTGATGACAGAATGAGGCACTGCACTGCCACGTAGGCAGACCAGCCTCATCCGGGTTCAGACAGGGAACAAGCAGGATGGTCAGGCGGCTCCTGCGGACCTGACCCTGTATGCACCACGCCATGGTCACGTGTGACAACGTTGCTTCACACCGCTCACGGTGATGGAGTTTGGGCCCTACGGTCTGTATCCTACCCCAGCACTCTCGGCGAGTTCGTGGTCTCGTATCACTGCAATGGTGAAGCTGAGGGTGAAGCCCCAACACACGATACACGCACGTCAAGTCAACCCACTGCCTACCCTAAAATTCAACAAAGGTTATAGATACCCGGCATTCAACTAGGGCCGCATGCATTGCCCAATCAAGTGACAATGGTTTGGGACAAGTGGAATGCAGAATTTGCTCTGTGGAGGTCCTTGACCTTGGGGTGTGGCTCCGGCCCCGACTCTACCCCAAAGGCATTCCCATACCCCAACACCAGCCCCAACAGCATTTCCAACCGCCAGTAAACGCCCCCCAACCGCTTCACATCCCCTGCAACCGCTCTGAAATTTCCCCGATCGCACCCCTCCCCTTCAAGCAAAGCCCTGGCCGCATCCCAAAAGGGGAGGAGCAAGGAAACTGCTGCTCGGCCTCACACCGGCTTATACCTCATCTCCGCAGGTGCGGCAGAACGGGCGTGCGCACTTGCCCCGATGCCTCGGCTGTGGGCCGGCCATAGGCCGCGCCATTTGTTGCGATGGCTGATGTGCCTCGGGCCTAGACCCCCCGCATCTCCGAGCGGACGGGTCTGTCAAACCATTCAAGGGGTCAGCCTTCCGGAGGCCCCGTCCCCCCTGACCCTCCTCCAGTCATGTGCATTTGCTGCCGGAGAGCCAGTAGCGCCTCAGCCGCCCAGGTCCAGGAGCTCCAGGCCGCGTCCACGTCGTCCCCCGCCAAGGCCGCCCGCCATTGGGGCTCCAGCGGCGCCAGCTGGACCTCTGGGGCCCTCTCCGGCTGCTCTACGGCCGGATGAACTTGGCGACCCACTCACTGCATCGCCCTCTCCAGGCGCAGCTCGAACAGAGCCGGCACCTTTGCACCGAGTTTTGTGCACATCGCCCCCCCCCCCCCCCCGCTCTCGTGCCTAGCCACCCTGGCTTTGCCCCAAAACGCCAAACGCCCGGACATGCTGCGCACCGCCGATGTGTAACTGTTACCTTTGCCACATCGGCGGTGGTGAGGACCCAACAAACTTCACCGTCTTGAGGAAAGACGTCGTGTGGAGTGCCGGCGCTGGCGTGGGAGGGACGCCACGGGGGCAGCAGCAGCACCTGTGAGCAGAGGGACGGCTGTCCCCTGAACACACAAAAAAAAGCGTACCCCCGAAGGTACCTGCCGGCACACTTAGCCCCCCCCCCCCCCCCCCGCGTTGTGTGGCCTCCTTGTGAAGGTGTTTGGCGCCGCGCAGTAAACGGGGTTCGCGGTCTAGTCCATTGGGCGCGCGGTCCGCCAATGCCAAGTGGTCGGACTGGCGCTGTGCAGTGTCCAAACTAAACACTCTGGGCTGCGGCCCCCACAGACCCCCCTGCACACACTAAAAAAAGAACAGGGTCTCTTCCCCAAGCTCCACCCAAACCCCCCCATCCGAAGCCCCCTGCCCCCCTCGGACCCGCCGCAAATGAACACAAGGGACTCCAGCACATTCAACTCTTCTTCTTGAAAGCTTGAAAGGGGCCCGGCGGGGGGGGGGGGGGTACACCAGCGCCAGTGCAAGGGCCCCGTCGAAGGATCCAGTGCAGCAGCAGTAGCAACCCGATGCGGATTGGCAGAGGGCGCGTGCATTGCACTGGGTCTCAGTTGGCATGGCCGTGATTGCATTCAAAGCTCTCTGTCGTTGGGTCTCATGTGTCCCCATCGCCGATGATCTGGTGTCTGCGGACGTGCACACAAAGCTCAGCGCGGCCCAGGCCAAACACATCACCGTCGCTGAGCGCCAAACCCAATGGCAAACCCGTTCCATTTCGCTTCCCGCGTCGGTCTCCGGGCGCCTTGTCCCCCACGGTTTGCCCCACAAAGCGCCCGGGAGACGCGCCAAGCCCCCAGCCCCGAGTCGACCCTTCGGACCGGAGGTCGGGCAGGCACTGACGAGGAGGGCAGGACGGGGGCCACCTCCGCCACGAGTCCCACAAACGTGGCCGCGTGCACAGTGGCATCCTCCGCCGCGGCCACGTACAACTCGACGACCTGGTCTCCGGCATCTGCAAAGCGGGTGCCACCGTGACCCACACGCCCACGCGTCGCGGTCCCTCACGGCACTTCTGCCCAGGCAGCCCCGCCGCGCTGCTGACCTACGCCCCAGCCCTCGCTGGCCCGACCCTGTCCCGCGCCCGCTAGGGAGGCCGGGTTTTCGTTTGCGGGGGGGGGGGGTCGATAGAGCCCCCTGGCTAGACCCCCCACCAAAAAAAGGGTACAATTGACAGGACCCCCAAAAACCTACCGAGACTGACCCCCGGGCCCCGAAGGTGACCCAGATCCCAAAATCGGCAAAAAATGAAAATAGGATTTTTGGAATCAGCGCGTCGGGGGGGTTTAGAAAATTCATCATTTGCCATATATTGGGTGAAAAAAATTTTGACCAATTTTAATGCCCAAAAAAATTTTCGGCGCCTTTAGCGCCAGAGTTCATAATAACTGATTAATGGTGCCTGTCATCAATTGAGCCCTTTTGCCGAACCCCCCCCCCCAGCCCAGTTTTTGGGGCTCTATTGACCCCCCCCCCCCCCCCCGCAAGTGAAAACCCGACATGCCCTGTGCCCTCAGTAGAGGGCGATCTTTGAACGCAAAAGAAACCCGCGGTGATCGGCACTGTGCCAAGGGGCCACCGCCCGATGGCACGGGGACGGTCGCCGCGGGGGGTTGGCCCGTCACTGACCGCGGGGGGTGGCCAACACGCAAAACGGGGCCTGAAGTGCCGGCGGTGGTCATTGCCCGGCAACCGCAGTCTCGAGTGCGGTCCTTGAGGGTGCGTCCATCGCGGCGCACTTCAGTAAACGCGCCGTTCACCAATGCGCCACACCCTCAGTACAGAGGCCGGGACGCGGTGGCCTCCAACGCAACCTGCAGCCCACACAGAAAACCACACAACCTTGGCCCTGGGCGGCAACAAACATGTTTCTACCCAAAGGAATGGGCCACCCGTTGCTGCTGTTCAGCGCCGTATGACCGCTTTTTTTTTTTGTTGCAAAAGTCCTCGTTGCCATCGTTCTACGCCAGTCCTGCCTACGCACCGCGCGTGCGGCACCCTCCTAAGCCCCCAGCCCCCCCACAAAAAAAACACTGACCAAGGACTGCCCTGTCTCTGCCTTCCCTGATCCTGCTTCCCATGCCCTCGCTGCTCCCCCCCCACCCCTTGTGTGACATTCCGTCTGGTTGTTGCTTCTGTGCGGGGCCCTCGACAGTCACCCGTTTGACTGTTTTTGCTGTCCACAACCCTCCGCCCTCAGGCCATCCACAATCTGCCTCGTTGCGCTTCCGTATGCGTGAAGCCCAGGTGCCCTGTTCCTCCGTCGGAGGTTCCTTCCCTTGCCTGGCCCACCATTCCTTTCCTCCCTGCCCCCCTCCCCCCCCTCCGCTGCCGCCTGCAGCGGGGCCCAGTCATCGGCGCGCGCACGGCCCGGCGCAGCACTCCACTGCCGGCCTGTCCCTGTGCCGCCATAAGTGCGAGGCTAGAGCACAGAGGCAAACGTGTGAAGACCGTGAAATCCGTGCGGCAGTGGGCACAGGCCGGGCACGAGGCCTGTCACCGCGGGGACAGCGCAGCACCGCGCGCGAGGGCACAGGGGATGGCACACCGGAGTGCGGCCGCTTGCAGGGCTTGCGGGCCCTGGGGGAACACGCATCGCTGTCCCCGCTGGGGTCCGAGTCCGGCACGGCGCTGTCGGCGGAACCTGCCGCAGGGCTTTGCAGGCTTTGCATGCGGTTGGGGTCTGTCTCCGAATCCACAGTTGACGTGCTGCGCAGAATACACAAAGGCTCGGCAGAGCAGCTTGAAAAGGGACCTGAAAAAGTCCCCCCCCCCCCCTCTGGGGGCGATCCACCCGCTTCCTAGAATTTCATAGAAACACACCAAATACTTCCAAAAACACGTACATAAAAAAATAAATCAGAGCAGGTAACTGCAATCTAATTAGTAGCAAGTTTAAAAGGACGTAAATCCAATCCTACCGTCTGAAATTCAACAATCAAAGCTTGAAAAGATTCAGGCATTCCATAATGTAACCAATGTCTCCCATCTATGAATATGTCATAAGCAAAATCTCCTACTGCAATATCATCAGACTTTACATTCAATAATCCCTTCAAACTGAAAGCAAGCCTAAAACCTTCTCGACCCAGGGCCGTCATGCCCGCCTCAAGCACACACTGCAGCGTCGGAAAGATGCCAAACGGGGTCCCTTAGCGTCCCCTCTGTTGTCTGTTAACAACGATGGCAGTACAGTATGTCGTTCTCCGAGGCAATTTGGTCATTTGTGTGTGATCTCCTCGGTACTTGGGAGCCGACTCTGCACGCCCGCCTTGTCCTATGCACAGTCTGCTGCCTACACGACGGTCTGTGAATATCTTTGGTTTAAAAAATATTGATTGGAATTGTGTCGCTGAAACATGTGACTTCGGGGCACAGTGGTATTGTGACCTGCCCCCTAATTCCTACATGCATTTACTGTTGCCCGAGGAATTTCCTTGATGAGGTCCTTTATTTCACCTATGACTATGACTATGACTATAGAAACATTCGTGGCGTTTGCACTATCATTCCCGTTCATGGATTTGAAATTTGACAACAACATGACATTAAGTACATTTTTACTCAATGCGGTCTACCACCGCTGTATTTTTCTGAATCCTGGTCTAGGAATCTACCTCCAAGCCTCCGGCCGGGCAAATGGGGACTAACTGTGCGCCCAGATGGGCAAACTTATCGCTCAGAGCTAAAGAAATCGGATGTCCTGTGAAGCTCCCCAACCCCACCTCCCCACTGCATGTGTCGCATTTCATTGATGACGTGGCATTAATTCACCCGTGAGTGCATCATGATGTCCTGACCAATGCTCTGGTGACCACATATGGATCACTAGCCTTTGGCTATGAGTGCCTGATGCAAATTGCAAATGTCCCTTTCATGGATTTGCTTATCATTTCCATCAGTGAACTACGCACAGGTGTGTTCTTCAAAGCCACAAACATGTGCACCTACATTTCTTGGTCCTCCAACACCCACAGAGCAGTGAACATTGGCTGGATAGTCGGTGAAAACATCAGATATTTGCGCCCCTGCACACACAAATGCTACTTCCAACTTGCCTGGAAGCGCCTTCAGGGGGCACTGGCATTTTGGGGTTACCCTAAGGCTTTATGGAATTTGCCCCCTACCCCCTGGGAACGCAAACATCTGCATGTCGGCCCCCACCACGATCCTGTGATGGCCTCTCTCTTTGCCCGCCTTTCACAAGCGAATGGGGTACGTGCTGGAGCATTGGCACAGGTGCGTGTGGAGGGGGCAGTCTCCTGGACTGGATGGGGCTGTGCGACTGGAAGGTGTACCAGACGGGACGGGGCTTTTCTCAGGCCGAGCAGGAGATCCCGACCCGAAGGCAGGGGGATTTGTCGCACGGGGACGGGAATGGGGGTGGACGATGAGCTCGGCCGGGGAGGGGAACGGGGCTGAGCCCTGGGACCGCAAACCCCAGACAAATACCTCGACAAAGAGCAATCACTTTGGCCGTCGATCTCCACCATGTCACTGCTCCACGTCACGTCATCATCTGGAAACACAACCCGACATCGCTGCCACGCCCTGTCAACGGCTGCTACGCTGGCCCCAAAGGGGACGGGGAGAGGGGGCACCCTCAGCAAATGGCACTTGGGACAAATGACGGCCGGTAAGAGTCACTGACGGGTCGGTAACCGGCGGTTTAGAAGACCATTCGCACGGTTGTTGAAGGAAGTTGTGCGTCCCTCAGGACCACCCTCTCCGTGCTGCTGCTGTCGCGCATTCTCTAGACACCCTCTGTAGCCTCACCACTGGTGAAAAATGTAACTCATGTACAAAAAAAAATCGTTGGTGCACTGTATTTTTTGCAGGAACGTTGTGTACTTTTTTTTGCGGTAAGGTTTTGTAATTTTTTCAAAAAAAATCGGAACAATTCAAAAAAAAATTGTGGGTGCGTGTAACTTTTTTTCTGCGGTCAGGCTGTGTAATTTTTTTTTTTACTGTAAAAGCGAGCAATTTTTTTTCAGAATGATGCCTCTTTTGCAATATGCACAACTGCCACTTCCGTGCAGCACCCCGTAGCGGCCTTAACAATGGAACACTCGGATTTACGGTAAATGCGAGTGCAAAAAAATCGTACAGTTGTGTATTTTTTTTTTGCGGCAAACGCAAATACCCGGTTTTGCAGTACTCGCCAACAGGATTTTTTTGTCCTCGCGTTTACTGCAAAAGAAAATACAGGACTTTCCACATACACTGTACTACTGCTGTACTGAGCCCCGACATTGTGTGCACCTTCTCCCTCTGCCGCCGTGCCCTGCTCAGCTGAATGCGCATTGTACTCCCTTGCCAACCTTCGGGACGGGCAGAAAGCAACAGACACTTGAGAGGCCCAGGTCCAAAGGGCCAACCGGATCCCACTGTGTCATCATGCCCTTAGGGCACCCCAGTCATCACCCCGCACCACTCGGGGCAGGCATTGCCTGAGGTTTGTCGAAGATGTGTTCCGTGAACCTGGGAAAATGCCCCGCTCCTGCGTGAGGCGGGGTTGCCCCTCGTGAACGCGTGCTCGCTTCAACAGGAACACACTATTGGGGGGCGGGGGCTTGTGGCAGCCTCTGCCTGGTTTGCCCCGTTGACTACAGCTGGGGCTTCGATAAGCAACGGGGCGGTCAGCTGTGGAACGGAGGGGTGTCACTGACGATGGTCTGACCCGTGTGTTGGGGGGTCCTGCGGATATGCCCCCGTATCCAGTGGGCTGGGGGAGGGGGGCAGCACCCGCCGTCGTGCACCCACACTGCGTGTGCAATGGGCCGGTGATGTAAAAGCAAGGGCTGTACGTATACACACGAATACGTGTATACGTATACACGTATACATGCCCTTGTGCACGGGTAAATGCTGTTAGCGGACCGTTTTTTAGGGAAGGGGGGCCTTTGGCTCCCTTCCCAAATATTGTCTCTTCACGCTTACAACATGCCGACAGTGTCTACAATTAGCAAGGCCGTGTCTACTTGTGGTGCACAGTGTCTACAAACTATGCACAGTGTCCACAGACTACACGTATACGCGTATACGTATGTCTCTCGGGGTCGTTGGGGATTGCGCCAACTCGGTGGGTTTTCGGTGGTCGTCATCATTGTTGCGTTGTTTGTGCCCACTGAGTGTCCTGTACGGGGGGGGGTATGTGGGGTATATTCGGAAAGCCCTTGAAAAGGGCTATTTGGAACACCCTGAGTCTGCATGCTGTACCAACAATATATTTGAGATTTTTGTCCGTTTTGGACGATGCCCATGTTGCTTGCTGCCTCTTTTTGTCACCAGGCAGCTGCCATGTCCGCATACAAATTCACTCCATGGGCTGTTGCTTCCCCAGATGCACCACAAAAGCCTTTCGTGCGCAAAAGGGCTCACAAGTGACTCCGCATCCTGCCAAGCAGGCCAAGAAACCTCATGCAGTCGGTTCACAGCAACAAAGATTCATGTGCTTGTTGGGACAAGTTAGCGATTGTCTACTCCTTGACACCAAACGGCCAATATCTCTATCATTATTGTGTTGTTAAGGCCTAACTCTTGCATTTTTGAATTCTGCACACCAAAGTTCATCAATATAGCCTATTTTATTGTGTTGTCAGGTAGCGATATGTTAGAGCTTCCCCCGGCAAAGGGAAACCTGGGCTGCAAACCTGTGCAAGCTGCGCGGGCAGATTGCTGAAAATCCTAGCAGCGTCCAACTTCGGCCTCGATTCTGCAAAAATATGCTTTCGGACTCCCCCCCCCCCCTAACCCATACATTTCTGAAACGGTCGTTTCTCACAGATTTCAAAAAGTATACACATACCCCACCCCAAGGGAACGATATTTTGGCGCATCGGACGAAGAGTTCAAAAACCCTGGGAAAAATGCCAAAACCCACCGAGTTGGCGCACAATGAATGTCCCCGAGTGATATGCGTACACGTCGCGTATACGTACATATCTGGTAAAAGCGTCTCGCGGGGGAGGTCGTCGTGGTGCACAGCGCCCTTGGAGCACTGGAGACTGCCGCAACCAATGCCATCACCCGTGGTTCAAGTAAGAGCACAATCCATAATCTCTTGGTGCCTCCGCCGTTTGTGCCAACTTTGACCATTTTAGGGGGCCGCAGCCATTGTTGCCTCATTTGTGCCCCGTGAGTGTCCCAGTGGGGGGCAGTATATGGGGTATATTCGGAAAGCCCCTGAAAAGGGCTATGTGGAACACCCTGGGTCTGCATGCTGTACTGATCACATGTTTGAGATTTTCGTCCGTTTTGGACGGTGCCTGTGTTGCTTGCTGCCTCTTTTTGTCAACAGGCAGCTGCCATGTCTGCATACACGTTCACTCCAGGGGCTGTTGCTTGCCCCAATGCACCACAAAAGCCTTTGGTGCGCAAAAGGGCTCGCTGTGGGGGAGCAGAGTGGGTGCAGGTGCCATGTATGGTTGAAATCTGGGTACCGTGAGGCCATTCCCTGGCGCAAGGTCCGGGTGACCAAACAACGAAATGTGGACCTCACAACCAATGGCCTGTGGGCTATGCCTCTTGACGAAGGTTGGGTGCCAGTGAAGGCATGGAGGTTGCAGGATTGGGATAAATTGAAGAAATATGTCCCTATCCACAAACGGAGGGATGTCTGCCCTAATGGGGTCCCTGCCCTGCCTGAAAAAGGGAATGCTGATGATGACATTGATTCAGAATAAACATGATTCAACGGTGCAGTGTCCTGTTTGTGTGCACCGTCCAATGTGTTGCGCTGTGCTGAAAAATGTGACCACCTCCGCCCCCCCCCCCCCAACCCATACATTTCTGAAATGGCCTTTTCTTGCCGATTTGGAAAAAATATACCCCCCCCCCCCTATGTGGTGACATGTTTGCACGAGGAAGCAAAACTTGCAAAAAAATCCGAAAAAGTGCCAAAACACTCAAAATTGGCACATTATGAACTGCCCCCGAGAGATATGGCCTGTGAGGCAAGGGTTACGCCGGCCTCCACCGCGAACCCTCAAACAATGCTGTACGCCTTGTACCATGTCACTGGAGCCCCCTTGCCCCTCTCCCTCAGACACCGTTGCGAGAACCAGAGCTGTGCCCCCGCGACGGAAACAACACGGGCACCGACACCACCAGACCTGATATCGCATCGGATGACCCCAAGTTCGCACTGTCGGTTTCGCCGTCCTCGGACCTCAGGCTGATCAGGGGCGTGCAGTCGCTGTGGCACGGCGCCGCAAAGATCCCTGCATACAAAAGGCGGGGCCCACAATGCGACCGGCGTTTGGCTGTGACACATCGGGACGTGTGTGGCGGTGACACGTACCGACGTAACACGCGCACGCACGCCAACATCCGAGGCACTAGAGATCAAACCCGAGGATTCAAATGCGCCCCTGCCTCGGGACCCCCTTGTGGCCGTCTCCGGAGAACGCCCCGACCGATCGCGATCGGTCCTTCTGTTCTGCCGTGGGCAACCGAAGGAGAATGGGCACACCATCGCGGGTTGTCGTCAGGAACGATGCATCCGCCGCCATCCTCTGGGCATCGCCACTGAACAGAAAAGGAGGCGGTGGGACCCGTGAGCCCTCAACTCGACTGCCCCGGGGGTCGCACTCCGCCTCCGCAGGTCCGCAGGCAGTGCGCTATGACGCCTTGCGTTGAGAGACCAACGGATTCCTTGTTTCGTCACGGAGGCCGGGACTGCTTCCAGATTCGCCCCCCCCCCCCCTCCCCCAACGGATGCATTGGAAGGGGGTGGGGGCAACCCCCCCCCCCGTCTCCAGGGCGTCCCGCCTACGCCCAGCTACGGCTGCCTGACGCCAAGTGCCAGCTTCAATGGCACCGACAGTAACCGCCCCCAACCGCTTTTGCAACCTCCTCCAATCGCCTATCCAACGGCTTCTGGGGCCGCCCCTGGGGTTCCTTCCCTTCTAGCTGCCCCCGCCCCCCCCCCCCCAGATTTGATAGGCCCAAAATAAGACATGGGACGCCTTTCGAAGATTCCGCCCGTTACTGCCGCGCTGTGACGTATCCGCACTACTGTTCGTGTGCACAGCCAAATGCCCTGCGCCGTGTGCTTTGTTGGAGAACAGACCACGGGATCCGCGGCTGCGTGTCAGGCGCGTGTTTGGGTCTGTCGTGGGTGCGTTGCCACGTGTGCATCGGGTGCTGGTTGGTGCTCGTTAGGCGCCGGTGTGTGTGCGTCACGTGCAATCGGGCGCAGGTGTCACGCTATCAAGTGTGCGTCGGCCGTATAAGGGGGCCGCCCCCGTCGTCACGCGCACAGTGCCCCCCCCCCCCCCCCCCCTCCCCCAGCGCGGGGGAGGGGGCCACCCCGTTGGGTCAGCGCAAGGAGGCCGAGAACCGGCGCACCCCGGCCGCCCTCCCAACAACCGGCCATCGGGACCCCGGCCAGCGGACCAGGGGTGATGGGGGCGGGGGGGGGGGGGGGGGTGGCACAAGGCCTCGGTGTTACGTTGTTTGCCTTTGGCGGCGCCTATTGGCCTCCACTCTCAAAGCTCGATGCCCTCCTGTGGCCCCCGACACGGGCGAGGGCATATTGTCCAACACGACGCCGGTGTGTTGAACCACCCAACAATGGGCACGCGCCTTGCCAGACAGACCCGCAGGTGGACCCAACCGATGCAATGAAGACAGTTTGGACGATGGGGCCCTCCTTCAAAATCGCGCCACGGAGACGGGAGATCCATAATACCGCTCTCGCCACTGCACATGCTGACCAGCTGTGGGTCCGAACGGGCGGGGGGGGGGGGGTAACGAGCACTTTGTTGCACCATTTTTGGGGCTACGCATCGGAAAACCAGCATCTGTCGGGGGGGCAACACAAACCTGCTGCATGAGCCATCCACGGCGGGCACCATCGTAGAACGGACGTGACCGTCTGTGCCGTCACATGTTGCCTGTAGAGGTGCATGAGAGGTGGTGGAGGTGGAGGTGGAGGTGGAGGTGGAGGTGGAGGTGGAGGTGGAGGTGGAGGTGGAGGTGGTGGTGGTGGCGGTGGTGGTGGTGGTGGTGGTGGTGGTGGTGGTGGTGGTGGTGGTGGTGGTGGTGGTGGAGGTGGTGGTGGTGGCGGTGGTGGTGGTGGCGGCGGCAGAAAGATGGGAGGGGGCAGCGGCGCAGGAGGTCAACAATAATGGAATTCATGCCGTGCTTCGACCCCCCATCGCACGCGAATATGTTTTGACTAGCCCCTGACGGCTCCCCCCGGGAGCGGAAGCACTGCGCCTGGACGTCCCTTAGAAGCCGAATGACGCATGGGATGCGCAGGGACCGAATCAGGCGAGGAGGGGCGGTCCAGGTCAGCGCACACAATCTCCAAAAGGAGCGGCTGGAGGGTGCCCAAGTGGTAGGGGCCTGGGGAGGCCCCAGCCACGTGACATTGCCCGAGAGGACAGTGGAGTGCTGCCACCCGGCAAACAAGCTCCACGAAGCACCACTCGGCACGGACCGCGAGAGGTCGGAGCTCAGCACGAGTCCGAGGGACAAGGCCCGTGGATCGGCACCACTCCACCCATCCACCCACCCACCCACCCACCCACCCACCCACCCACCCACCCACCCACCCATCCACCCACCCACCCATCCACCCATCCACCCACCCACCCACCCATCCACCCATCCACCCATCCACCCACCCACCCACCCACCCACCCACCCACCCATCCACCCACCCAGCCACCCACCCAGCCACCCACCCACCCACCCACCCACCCACCCACCCACCCATCCACCCATCCACCCATCCACCCACCCACCCACGCATCCCCTGCCCTACCCTCTGCCAAGGACATGAAGCACAAATACCTTCCGTTCGTGGTCCTGGGGGTCGGTGGCTCCACGGTGGGCCCACTGCCGCCGCACGTCGCGCCCCGTGCCCAAGTGCCGCGCCAGCTCATGCAGGATGGACGCGGCGCTCTGCGTCAGCTCGGGGCACCGCACCTTCTGCTGCACATTGTCCAGCATCGACTGCTCCAATTGGCTGAGGTCCGGGCCGTCTGCGCCCCGCAGCTGCAGAGCAGGGCCAGTGGGGCCAAGGCCGTGGGTGCTTGGAGGACAGACCCGGGGCACGGGGAGGGGGGGGGGGTCCGGGAGGGACGATTGGGGGGGGGGGGGTACAGGAAGGGCAATGGGGGTTAAGGATAGTGTTGCGGTGCAAAGTGGACAAACATTTCCTTCGGGCGCCTTTCGTGCCCGTGGAGCGTCGAGCGCCATCGGCGTCCATGGACCTCTGAGGCCGGCACCTTCGGCAACTGACTGTTGGCCGGAGGCCCCCTGGGGGGCGGGGATTCTGCGTCCCAGAACCCGCGGATTCGCCCCCCCCCCCCCCCCCCCAACGTGACCCAAGGGAATCTACAAAGTGGGGCCCGACGGATCGGTGGTGTGTGGCCCGGGTGGATCCGCAGCATGTCAGAGGCCCAAACAGGGGAAGCCGGCCAGAACTTCCTGCCATTCCGCCTCGTCGTCCCACATGTCCGCCACAACGTGTGGGTCCGAGGCCAGACGCCCATCGGCATGGACTGCGTAGCGCCCTCCCCGTTTTCACACTCAGACATGGAGATTGGACGTGGTTGGCCGTCGGTGGTCGAGCGAATGATGTGGAAGCGGTCAGACGGGTCAGACAGGACACCCGGTTCGGTTCCCTAAGGGAGACTGCAGCAATGAACACCTTCCTTCTTGGTTGGCTTTTGGCATTCAGCCACCGCCACAGAAAATAAACAATAACTTACCTCAGGAGGCAGCCCGTTCCCTCCGGGAATCGAACCGGGTATCCCGTCTGGCCGCTTACGCATCATTCCGATCCAACCACCGACGGTGCTGGTAGTCACGGGGGGCTGTCTATCGATCAGATCGAGTCTGTTTCTTTGTCGAACCCGGAAAACCAGGCCTGAATGGTCCATCTCCCTCCTTTTTGGAGTTTGATTGGTGGTAGAATTGGAGAGGCCGTTCATCTTCAGTGGTAGACTTTGGTGCAGCGCGACTACTCGGGTCTAGGGCCACTTTCTTTGTTGTGGAATTTAGATGTGTTCGCTCACAAGGGACGGGCAGGGGCAGAGGCAGGGGCAAGAGGGTAGGCAAGGGCCTGCTCCTGCCGTTGTGCAGGCCCTTGCCCTCGCCCCACGCCGACGCCCCTGACCCTGCCCCGCCCCTGTCCTGCCCATGCCCATCACCCACGCGATGCCGCTGCCGCCTGCCGGTGCTCATGTGCCTGCCCTTGCCCTTGCCCTTGCCCTTGCCCTTGCCCTGCCCTGGGCACGGGCAGGGGCAAGGGCATGGCAGGAGCAAGGGAAGGGGCAGGGGCAGGGGCAGATCCTTCAAACACGCTGGAGCCGACGTCGGTGCATCACAGCGCCTCCGTCATCGTGGGTCTTGTAAAACGGGGGGCCACACAATACGGCAGGCGTCCCTTGGCACAGCGAATCTTTCCCAAGTGACGACGGGCCGCGACGGTGGCGCGCAGAGACACGCCTTCATTGAGCAGCCCCGTTCACACATACCCCCTGAGCCTCTGCGTCTTTCATGGGGGAGCCACTCTGCCCCACTGTCTGACTTGCAGCGTCTGCAACCCAAGTGCCTGCGAAGATGGACAAGAATAATGGAAATGGATGAACACCAGAGGCTTCCGCGTTAGCTGCAGCCGAATGAGCCGTCCAGCCGCAGGGGCTTGGGAAATATGGGGAAAATGGAAAAATGGGGGGAAATGGGGGAAATGAGGAATTGTGAGAAACTGCCAGAAAAACATTTTGGGAAATGCATAAAACAAAAAAGTGAATTTGATAGGAAATGGGAGAAAATCGGAGAAAAATGGGACAATTTGGGACAATTTCCCCATTTTTCCAGTCCCATTTCCCCCATTTTTCCACAGCCTCGCCACCTTTCCTTCAGGTTCAACAGATCAACGGTCGCACTGCCGCAGGCGCCCTGTCACCGCAGCAGATGACAAGGGCACTCGACGGGCACAGCCCCCCACACCGCAGTGTTGCATCCGCCGGCCTCTGTTCGTTGGGCCACAAACCCCCCGCCCCCGGCTTTCCACAGCGGGAGGGGCGAGAGGGTGTGTACACGGGGCACCAGGAGTCCATTCCCTCCCAAAAAAATTCATACCCGAAGCCATGGCCCATGCAAGACCATCCCTCAGGGTCTGGCGAGTTGTTGTTTGCGCTGGGCATCTCAGTCCCGCTGGACTCCTCCCAAATCCATCAGGGCTCTCTGTTCCAGGACTGTGGGCCCCTACGCCCAAACCCCAGCCTCATGCAGCGCAGGGGAGTGCAGCAGGATGTGGGAGGGAGGGGGGGGGGGAGGGTGCGATGGGGGGGGGGAGGCCGCAGGCTCTGGGGGTGGGGGGCCTGCCCAGGGCTTCTTTTGAGCAGGGGGGGGGAGGGGGGGAGGGGGTTTTGGACCCAAAACTTGGTGTACCAAAAATGGCCTGACCAGATTTTCCCTATTGTAAATTTCGTTTTTTCCCACTATGGTCACTTTGGTCTGGGGAGGGGGGGAGGGGGTTTTGGGGGAGGGGTCCCCCCCCCCTTGGTTTTTAATTATTCTAAAGAAGCCCTAGGCCTGCCCCGGGTCAACGAACAAAAGTTTTTTGTGCCCCATGGGCCCCTGTGGCCTATGCACCGTCGTGTGCCACTCTGTGCCCGGCGCTGTCTGTCGTTGTGTGACATCGTCGTCGCACAACGCCCCGTGTGCGGCGCTTGGTATGAGGGGGCGTGTGCCACTGGCCCGGGGACGGTGACTGAGAGCCCCACAGGCCCTGCCGCCCGAGCGCGAACCAGAAAAGATGGAGCCAATGCAGCGTCTTGACGGACCGTCTGTGAACACCGGGCGACTGTCCGGGGGCCCGCAAAAGGAATCGTGCTGAGATGCTTTGTGGTGCAGGGGGGCACATGCGACGGTGTTCCAAGCTTCCGCGTTGGCTGAAAAATCGGCTCCGCAAAAGTTTTACATTTTTCCAGTCGGCTTGTTCGGCCTGCAAAATTCTTCAAAGGAGTCTTCGATGACTTGCCCTGTGCTTCCCCCTTTGGGGGCTCGGCGGTACCACCGCGCGTGACGGAGCCGGAGGACCGGACCGGAACAACTGCCGACGGGGGCATACGCAGCCGACCCCCTGCGACATCGGACTGCGACACGTGGCCTCCGCCGGCCCGACTGACGACTGCCACGACTGTTCTGATGCCGGCGGTTGGGTGTCAACGGACAGTGCGTGGGGACCGCCCGGTCCCATTCATCATTGTCCCACTGCCATCGGCCGACCGCCGCCCGCTCTCGGCCACACTGGCCCCGTGGCTATCGTCCGCCTTCAAAAGTCGTACCATCCCATGGTGACCGCCCTCCGCGGTTGCTGATGAATTGTCGCGCTGTGGGCGAGGGGCGTTGCCCACGTACGAGACCGCCCGCTGTCGTGACGTTTGCGAAACGACCACAAAACATAAAAAAGAAGAAAGAGGAAGGACCGGACGCTGTCCAGAAGACCGGTCCGCCGAACGGCGGGGCGGTTTCTTGTCGCCTGCGGTCAACCAACTGCGAAGGCCCCCGAAAGCAAAAAGAAAAAGACGAACAACCCCCTCATCCCCAAACAAATGATGTGGCGGTGGCACTGGGGCCACAGCGAAGCGGCGACAGGGGACACCAGCAAAAGGCGCAGGCGTACCAATCGATTCCGCTTCTTTTGGGGACAGCAAATCCGCCTCCTTCAGAATTTCCTGCGATTCGGAGGTGAGACGGGCGCGCCCACGAGGCAAAGGTGCATGGAACAGGGCGGGGCCGCCCATTGCGACTGGATGACACCCGGTGTGATCGGGTGTTCGTGTGCATTCTGGGCGAGGCTTCTCCCGTTCGGTGCCATTCTGGAGTCGATAACTAACCCCCCATCCCCAGAGGAGCTCACCGATGCAAATCCCAGGCCACGTCTCTTGACCCAATACCGCCTTTCATTACTTAGTTCCCGGCATCGGCCCGTCGGCCACCTCCGACCGGTGTCATCCACCTGCCGACTGCTGCGCCCGTACTGCCGTCTCCTGGAGGCTGACCCTCCGCGTTGCTTGTGTACCGCGAGCGAAGTGGGGGGCGGTGTGAGCATCGTTCCGATATGGCCGTCGGTGAAGGAAAACTGCACACGATGTGGCCTTGTGCACGCTTTGTGCACCCCCCCCCCCCCCTCACAGCGCCACACCGACAGGATCCCGCCCCCCTTTCCATGCGCCGCCATGGCCTCGTCTAAATGGGCGACACCGCCTGATCATCGTTTTTTGTGGCCTCAATCTTTAAGGTCAAGATTGCGGGATGACATGTCTGCGACTCGTCGTTCGTGGGGAAAAGGGACTACGCCGTGCCTGTGAAGAGCTGTGTCTGCTCATTACCAAACGCTGCCGGAGGCTGCCGCCCACTTTCGTTTGTTTGGATGCGATTGCCAGCGAATGCTGACGTAACCGGGCCCAAACCCTCCGCTTGTCCCGTGGGTCCGAAGCACGGCCTTGTCTAAGCACGGGACCCCGGTCTTTGGGCGACCGTACCACACGCCGGGCATCGGCCATGGCACGGGGAAGGGGGGCAGGGGGTGTGCCATCAAAGCCAAGTGCGTGCGCCGGTTGGTGCTTTGGTACTCCCGGGCGTACGCATTGGTTTGGGGTTTGTCAGACATACGTTGTCCACATCACTTGTCCCAAGCCACGGGGAACAGTATTGCTGGCGGGTGACGGTGGGACTGTTGTCCCTCTGTCCACAAGTGCTGCTTCTGCCCCAGGCATTCCCGTAACAGCGAAGCGCGGAGGGTACTCGCCACCGCCGACGTGGGAAGTGTGACACAAGGCCAGGGTGAGGCGGGACGCGGGGCTGTGCACGGGTCATTGTCTGAGACCGAAGGCCCCAGACCCAAGAGAGGGCCCTGCTGCGGGCCGCGGCCCTCGGGCCTGAGGGCACTACTCTGGGCAAGCGCGCAGCCCTCCTTCTAAGGCAACTCCTGCCCCGCAGCCATCATCAGTGGGGCTGACTGAGGGTCTGTGCCCTCCACGGGCACTGGAGTCAGTGCCAATACTCCATGCCTCGGCATTACGCGAGCCCCAATTCGAACCCCGTCACGCCCGACCAGGTCCCGAGATACAGCCCGTGGCACCCGCGACGCACCGGCCCTGTTCTCGCGGGGCGGCAGCGTGTGCAGCTTCAGATCGCACAAGCGTCTCTGGGACGTACCTGGGCTTTGACGCGGAGCTCTGGGGGCTCCGTGATCATATCTAACACTTGGGCTTGCAGGCGCAACTTCTTCTGCAGACAGAAGCGGGGGCAAGGGAGTCCGAGCGCCCGGGGGCAACGCACAGGTTGTGGGTCAGCACTGGCTCATGGAAGCCCGGATTCGCGTCCCCCATCCCCTTCGCAAATGTGGAAGCAAATGGGGCTGGGGCAGCAAAAACAGCGGAATAGGCGTTCGGCAAGACAACCGGGGGCGGGAACATATGCGGCCAAGCTTCAACGTGATTATGCCTTCGTGCCTGTCAATTGAGCCACCCCCGCCTTTCCGAGGAATGTGAAAAATCCGTTTGCGGATGCGACTGGCGACGGTGGGGGGGGGGGGGGCGGGTTCGGGAAAAGGGCATTTTGTAACAGAGCCCAGATAACAGGGGGTTCCTGAAGGCTGGGTCCCAAAGCGGCCCCGAGCGATGTTTTTTCGCAACGACCCACCCCCCGGACCGTCAGAATGATTGGCGCGTGATGCGAATCAGTTGGAGCCAAATATGTTGGGGTACCCTGACCCCCCCCCCCCCCTTCCCGGGCCCTCCCAGGCGTGTTGCGTCTGTCTCGAGTCCCGTTAGAAGAGGAACCAGAAAAGGGGCTCGAACGAGCCCCTGCCAGCCTGCCCGCAAATGATTACCACCCCACCTCAACCCCTTGGCGCCTGGGCATCTGCACAGGGAACATGGAAGAATTGAAAGTTCTCCCGCCGTATGACAAATGGCAACGTCTGCAGGATGGGGCCACAGATGATGGAAAATGGGACGAGGCGCTGTGCACACAAAGCTCCGTAGAGGGCAGGTGGCATAGCTATGCTGCGTTGCATAGACACACTGCCGCGCGCTTGAATACCGACCGCCCCCTCCTTGAATAGTGGTCATAACCCTGTGGCCCGGGCTCCGGGAATTGTACCAAACAACATCACCCTCGGAATACATGCTGTGTACAAGAAAACAGCACAAAAACAACATGAAAAGGCTACATAATGCAGCCACAGAAAATGACTCCCTCCGAATTCTTGGGAGTCCTGAACACAATCTTGGAATTGAATGCCATGCTTGTTAGGGAAAATGTGCAAGCGAACCCCCCCTCCCCAACAAGGCAACTATCAAATGGGGCGACTATCCAAGGGGGGCTGCGGTGAAGTGACGAGCAAGGATCCACCAACTCCAACCTCCTTCATGCGGCCCCATGGCCCATCCAAGCCTCTCCTTACCATGCCGCCTGTCCGTATCTCATCACACCCTGGCAAACCCATGCCCTGCACCCCTCGCCCCCCCCCCCCTTCGCTCCTCCACACCATCCCATACCCCATCCATGCACACCGCTCCACACACGTGCACCCCACTACATACCCGTGCACACCGCACCATGGCCGTGTCTGCACCCCTCCACCCCCTGTCCGTTCCCTTCCACATCCCTCCATACACCCCAGACCCCCTGCACAACCCTCCATGCCTCTCTGCCCTTGCACACACTCCGGGAGGACTTCATGCACAGCTTGATCCCCACACACACACTCCGCAGAGCCCTGACCAAACCTCTCGCATCTCCAGATAGCCCTTGCGCAAATCAAAAGAAGCCCCTTGGAACAGATTCCAAACGACCATGTGGGCCCTCTCCTCTTGCAGCTCCAAATGGCCTCGTTGCAATTCCTGCATGTTTTGGAAGAGATGCGCCTTCCCTTGGCCATTATGGCCTGTGCTGAGGGAAAAAATCCCCAACGGATGAAGCGCAGTGAAGGACGGAGGAGAGGTGGATGACTATGGGGGAATCCTTGCACTGTGTGCACACTGCATGCTACTTTTAGACTGGAATCCCTCTTGAAGAGCCCCCAGACTGACCCCTTCCAAACGCCCTCAAAATTAGGCCACCCCAACTACCCTAGCTCGACACAGTTGCTCGCTACCTTCCCTTCCCATTAGGCGTCACGCAAATGCGATCCAAAACGAGAACATCGACCGACCTACCGGGGGGGGGGGGGGGGTTAAGAGGGTTTTTTTTGGGATGACCAAAATTAAGGGGGTAAAAAATTGGCATTGCTCCTTAGAAAGGAAGGAAAATTTTGGTATGAGGCCCCTTGCTGCTGCTTCCTAGTGGATGTTCATGGTGGATTCCGGGTGGGCTCTGGATGGTTGCTGTTATTTCTTGGTGGGCTCTGGATGACTTGCCAATCCGTGCTGCACGTAAACCACTTGCAGATCACCACTTGCAGATCACTTGCCAATCGCTCAGCCTGCTAGATGTACACCACATTCAATGTGAATGTCGGCGGTCGTGCAGACCTACAGAGAACACACTGTCAATCGACACCGCATCTCATCTCTTTGTTACGCATTCGCACTGCATGCAGCACACGGAAACCCTCCCTGCAACCCGTGTTTGATGTACACAGCATGGCACAGAGAATCCTTAAAATTGAAGGAAAATTTGGTACGAGGGAGGGCTTCGAAATTTGTCCAAATCAATTTTTTCACCCCCTAATCCCCCCCCCCCCCGGTACCGGGGGAGAAAGGACAAATCCAAACAATGTTGCTGAGACTACCAATTGCAACTTGTCTTGTCTGGTGTTGTGATGCAGTAAAAATGAACAAAGCAAAAATGTGCGAAAAAGGGTAGCGTATCAATGGTAATACACGCTCGTTGTGGTCCTGGACTAGTACAAAATAATGTCCTCTTGACCCTCACAACGTGAAACCAAATATGTGAAAAACAAATGCGAATATTATATCCCTCTGCCCCCTGCGTTTTACTGTACAATGTCGGGATGCTTCCAGCCGGTTCTCACGTGGGACCAGCGCACATGATTCTGTCTTCTCTCAGAACTGCACCTCGATCTGTGTGAGCCCGGTGTGCACGTTGAAGGTTGGTTCAGGGCCTATTTGGGGTGCAACCCATAATACGAAACACACCTGCATCCGATGACACCACATCAATGAATGGACGTCCTGTGGAAACAAGGCATGCGGACAGCAGTGCAGACAGCGGTGAAGCGGCGAGATCGCTCGGCACATGTGACTCATGAACAAAGCCCAGAGCGCTGAATGGGTGGGCAGTGGCAAAAGCGAGCAAACAGTTGACGACACGGCGCATTTCTGGGTCAGTGGCCTGGAACCAGGGCCTCGGACTTTCGGCTTCCAAACAGCGGCCCAAGTGCAGAACTCCTGGCAGAACTCCTGGCAACCCCCCCCATTCGGCGAACAAATCCCAACCATTCGGCGAATTGGGCCGAATTCGGCCGCCGAAATGGGGTGGGGTGGGGTGTTGTCCTGCCCATTCTCCCAAAAGAAGGCCTGTAGTGCTAATCCCAATGTCGGCGACACAGCGGTGCCATCTCCCCAAAAGGCCCAAAGCACCGTCCCCCCAAGCATCGGGCCCCCACACGGCTCCAGCATACCAACATCCTGTACACAAGAGGGCCGAACCCGGAGGGGGCACGTAAAAGAAGACTGCTCTGGGCCGCGAACACGTACACTTAGCCGCACTGGCTCGGAAGACCGGTTCAGAATAGCCGGATGACTGGCCCACGAGACTCAGGGGAGGGACTTGTGTGCCTGAGACCCTCAAACAAAACAGACAAAATCGTCCTGCAACAGGTCACGGCAGGCGCTCTGTTGGTGTGAGTCGGAAGGCGGGGCATTCCCGCCCCCACCCTCAGATCTGGAGAGGCAGCCCCCCCCCCCCCCTTTAAGAGGATGCGCATCTTCGTATTTGTTTGCGTCCTCTTATTTTGACACCCCTCGCTTTTGATACCCAGAATTGCTTTGTTTCGGTGGTTCCATTTCCAGGTAACTTACTTGTGGGGGGCAATGGAACAGGTGTAGTCAATTCCGCATACAGGCGAGACTATTTTTTGCCTTACTGAAGCAGGTGCAGAAGATTCCAGGGGAATCCATTATTATCATGCATTCAGCAAGCGCCCATTTGTCAAAAGAGGTGCTAGCAGCGTTTAGGGCTGCAGGGCTATGATTTGCAATTACCCCAGGTGGTCTGACTTGCTTCATTCAGACCATTGCTGTTTTGTTGGCGTCTCAATTTCGAGAATGCCACCACAATCTGTATATGAGTCTCATTGAACGTAAGAAAAATCTGACTGCAGGTGCAGCATGCAATGCTTTCGTTCATCTGTGCAGCAACGCTCTGCAACAGGCCGAGTCAAAAATCAATGTGGTTGACCTGTCCAAGGGTGCAGGGTATATGAACCCAAAACATGCCAAACTACGGGTTACTTACCAGTCTGTTGCGCCTGTGCAGCCCCAGGCTCGTGTTGCTGCTGCCCCAACACCCAAGCCCAAAGCACCGCCCAAGCAGTTGTCCATGACCACCTTTTTGCAGAAGTAAACAAGTGATGATTGAGGGACACGGTCAATGCATTGTGTCGTTGCTTCTCAGGAAGGGATGCTGCTGGGGCTCTGTGCGTCTTCTTATTTGGACCAGAAAATAAGAAGATGGGGGCGTCTTCGTATTTTGGCTGTGTCTTGTTATACTGCGGGGAGGGGGGGGTTTGGCACAAGGCCTCGGAATTAGGTACCGGGGGGGGAGTTTACAAAGGGATGTGGCGCCCGCACTTCTGGACTGTGTGCAAAACCAGTGCACAGGCACGTGCTGCATCGTGCTGAACACAGACACGCAGACAAGCGGCCGAAGGCTGGCCGTGTGGGCGCGGCTGTGCACCAAGCGAGGTCTGCCATACCTTTACGTTCTTCTCAATCAGCCCCTCTTCCAGCGTGGAATACGGCACCTGTGAACAGCAGGTGCCACTGAGTGCCTTGTACCCGAAGCCCTTCACAGGCGTCGCACAGGCCGTGCGATCAGCATTTCGCGAGTCCATGGGACGACTGGCAGCTTGCCCCTCCGGGACATTGCTGTTGGGGGGGGGGGGGGGGCGGCGGTTGTTTGGGGGCGTTTTCGCACAGCGCGCGCACAGTGCGCGCACAGCGCCAGTTATTACGGTGATTATCCGGGTAACAGCCCCGAAAACCACGCACCTGCGGAATCATGCACAACCAATTCAAAACTCAAAAATTCAAACATCTGATGCTTGCCATGGGTCCCAGGGACCTGAATTCTGCCCCCTATAGCCCCGTCCACTGCAGCAGCCATTCAATGACATCCTTCCAATCTTCTGAACTTACCGAACTCCCGGTGGTGGAGAACGGCCAACTTTTCGCACAGCGCGCGCACAGCGCGTGCACAGCGCGCGCACGGCGCACGGTACGCCCCCTTTGAGCCAGCCTTAATGCAACCGCCCAGGGCTGTGGGGTGGGTGAGAGGGTCAGAGGCTCAAACGCAGCTGTGTTCCTAAAATCGACCTCCATTTTCTAACCTTTCGACCGACCGAAGTCTCCAGTGGGGCAGAGGGCAGTCGCGGGGAGCTGCGCCGGCAGAGCACTGCGACGTATTGGGACATAGGCTGGCGACCTGAATGATCTTCTCCACAGGAACCGCAACTTCGACGATCTTTTCGACGGGGACGGCGACCTCAACGATCGTTTCGACGGGGACGGCGACCTCCACGATCTTTTCGACAGGAACCTCGACCTCAACGATCGTTTCGACGGGGACGGCAACCTCCACGAGCTTCTCCACCGGAACCTCAACCTCGATGACCTTCCCTTTGATCTTCTCAACCTCAACGAGCATCTCTTGGGATTCCTTCATCTACAAATCGGTGGGCAGTACTGGCGGCGGGGGCGGGGGGAGCAGTTTGGCCCCGACCACTGAATCATTGCCCGACGGTCCGGAGGGAAGGCCCCTGCGGATGCGTACCACAAGTTGCCTCTTCTTGTGTACGTCTGTGTCCCATGAACAGTGTTCCATGGGCCCCATGGTGTCGAAATCGTAGGCATCCGTGGCACTGCAGCATAAATGCCGTGATCAAGGCTTGGTTTAGCAACAGCGGTGGCCGAGGGGGGGGGGGGTGGACCCACCCACCCACTTTTGAGAACCCACCCGACCCCGGCCTTCTCGGACCCCCAAAGTGGGGGAGAAATCAATATGGCTGCATAATTGGCCAAGATCGGCCTCTGAAAAGACACACTAAACCGCTGTCCTTAACAAAAAGAAGACTCCGCCCACTCATGGCATACCCCCACGGGAGGGGGGCGGGGGGGGCAATTGTCAAGGACCCATCCACCCCCGGTCGGGTATCCGCAGCACTCAAAGAAGCCTTGGCCGTGATCGATCCAGCGCAATGTGCTCAGCCAGACCGGGGGGGTAGCAGGGCGTAAGAAGGCCTGGTGTCGAACGAGGGGGTTTAGGCATCTGGGCCACCCTTGAGGGCGGGCTGGCCATCCCTCCGTTGGTGCCATGGGGACACCAGGCAATGGCGAGGGGGCACCACGTTGACCTCCGGGATCCTTTGCATCTGGGCCCCAGACGCTGGATGGCGAATTTCCGGGTGTTGTTGCGGTTCAGGGGCCGAATGTCCAGTTGTATGTGAGCCCACTCGCTCACTTCTAATCAAATGTGGTGAGAAAAAGCAAAAAAAAATCTCCCCCCCTTATGCCTTGTACATGTCCCACATCGGCGGTGGTAACCCTCCAAACTTCACTGCCTTGGGAAATACTTAGTGTGGTATGGGAGGGACGCCAAGGGGCAGAAGCAGCAAATGTGAGTGGCGAGACAACTGTCCTACTCCCCCGCAGTCAAGATAATTTCTTCCCAAGCTGTCAGGTAGCCTGGCAGGCTGCCCACCTCTTACAGACCCGCCCTCTTCACCCCCAGCCCAATGGCTGGGCAACCAAACCACCTGTCCACAAGTGGAGGATGCCCTCCTCAAAAGGCAAACACGCACGTACACCCGGAAGCGCCAACCGGCATCCTCTTCCAGCCTTGATGGCACCCCTCCCCCCCCCCCTAGTGCCAAGCCACCTGGGCTTTTTGCAAAGAGCTACGCCGGCATGGGCTGCAAGATGCATTGGCCCTGTGCATGTCCTGAAGGAAGGTTGAACGGCACGGAGGATTCGGGTGGCACTGTGGCAGAGAGGCATACAGCAAGACCACACTCTAAACTCGTTATAAATCTTGCCGCACCAAAAGTTTAGAAGCATTCTAAAGTTATCCTGTGTTAATATCATCAAGAAAATGGCAAAAATAATCTAAAATCCCTAATTGCGTGCCCCGTTAAGTGTTAAGTCGGACAAGAAGACTGTTCCAATTTACGCGATTTCGGTCGCCCGCAATCCTAAGCTCGTGCACGTGAAACAGGCAATGCGATTGGTTCCACCTCCTGACAGCCCCCCCCCCCCCCCGCGTGTTCAAAGCCAGCCGCTTGCTCCAGCCAATGCGGGTGAATAAGATGCCGTTGAGGGTGTCTTGACAGCAATCAACGGGGAAGCAGTCAACAGGAAAGGGGCAGCACCACAAATGCCACGGGGATCGGCCGACCGACGCGGCTTGGGAGTCGCACCGGTCGCTGCACTCACCGAGGCCGAAGGAAGGCGATGGGCGGCACTACTCGCCTGGTCCGGGTCAAAGCCGTGTCCACCACCGCGCACACCTCGCAGCAGACCGCGCGTGCGCGACACAGGGCACCGCGCGCACACCGCGCGCTCACAGTCCCCCCCGGGCGCCTCACACAAGCGCCATGCATGCGGGGCTGCGCTGGCACATTGAATGCACCTGCTGCTGAAGATGCTGCACCTGCTCCTGCAGGATATCAATGTGCTGCTGCGCATAATTCTCAAAGACCGGCACCTGCACACGGCACACCGCATGATCAGCACGGGGGGGGTGTTGCGCAACAGCTCATCCACGAAACGGGGTCAGTGGGGGGTTCCTCTGGGCGGACTAGTCCGAGCGCCGTGCACGTCTGAGGAAGCGGAAATTCCTTTGCGGGGGGTTTGCTACAGGGGTGAGACAGTGTGCCGGTTGTGTTGTCACACGGGTTGTTTCATCCCCTTCAAGTGGGCGGAAGGGGGTACACCAGTACGGGGGGTATGGGTTTGCGGGTTGGCGGTCCCGGTTTCACTTGGCTTCTTGTTGAGGGGCTGGGAGTGGGGGGTTGGGTCGTAAATGGTGGGGGTGAGGGAGGTCTAGCGGTGCAAATTTGTGGGGGAGAGTGGCAGGTCTGTCCCACTGCTCACCATCAACGCCGTTTCCTTCGGCCTCTTATTTCGAGGTGCAGCCTGGGCTCGGAGCCTTTCCCCATTCGTCGGTATGTGTGACTGTGGTGGTGGTGGTGGTGTGGGGGGGGGGGGGGGGGGGTTGCAGTTTTGTGGGTGAGAGGGCAATATCTGTCCCACGGCTCACAGTTGCAGCCTTCCGCCTTCTGGTGTCCACTCCCCCGCCAGCGCTGGGTCACTCCCAGACTGTGAAATCCGGAGGGCACCCTCCATCACGAATGCCGTGGGAGGTTGCAACACAGGGCCGGAGGGGTCCGGACCACCAAATGCTCCACATCAGCGGTGGGAGTCCGTATCCCACGAACACCGGCTCAGAATTCGGGGGACAGCACAGCGCAAAGCCCGTTGCACCGTGGACTTGGCGTGTCTCGACGTGTCTCGACAGCAGTGCGACTTGTGACCACGATGCTGAGCTAAGTAGAGCCCCGGACCCGGAGTTTGGAAGAAGGTGGGCATTAGGAACAGCCCCAGACACGATATTGCGTACGTGCGCTGCATATCCGGACATTTTGCCTGACCGAACTCGCACTTGTCTGAGCGGTGTCGTGCGGTGTCCGTGCGATCCTCTCCCTTTTGATTGCCCTGCTTCCCCTGTTCTTTTGGTGCCTCTGAACAGGCGATCCCCTGAAGAGGACACTTCGAAGAAGGTGGTTTTGTTCCTTTGCTTCCTTATTGTCCTGTGACGCGATGCGGTGTGATGTAATGTGATTCGATGCAGTGTGATGTGATGTGATGTGATGTGATGTGATGTGATGTGATGTGATGTGATGTGATGTGATGTGATGTGATGTGATGTGATGTGATGTGATGTGATGTGATGTGATGTGATGTGATGTGATGTGATGTGATGTGATGTGATGTGATGTGATGTGATGTGATGTGATGGAAGGGTCGGGAGTCGGGGGAAGAATCGGGAAAAAGGCATCTCATGACAGAGTCCATTTGTAAAGTCAGTCCTGAAAGGCTTCAAAATGGGCCTCAAACCGCCGCCAAGGAAAGTCGACTTCGACATCCCCCCCCCCCCCCCGTGTGACATTCCGTCGGGTTGTTGTTCCTTTACGGGGCCCTGGACAGTCACCCGTTCTTCCCTTCGCATGTTGCGTCGGGTTACTGCTTTCTGCCCCCCCCCCCCCCCCGGAGTGTTACACACCTCAAAATGATCACAGGAATCAGTTTGAGTTATACCTTTCATTTCCCCCGGCTGTTGGTATGTGCCGACGGGTACCGGGGAGCACGTACAAGGGGGTGCGGATCGGCAGATGGGTGACCGCGACGACCCTGACCACGGCCCTGCCCTCTCTGGGCCATCTGTGCCCCAAGCGCCGCCCTCGATCCCCCCAGCATGCCCACACCCCTGGTCGATCCTTACTCAACGCCTGCGGGTCGGAGATCCAGCCTTGTGCGACAGACCCATCCACCGCCTTCCAGAGCCTCAGGAGCCGCTTCACTGAGGGTGTTTCGGGGGATGGGCGGGCAGATGGCAGAGGTGGCTGTGGCGGGGGCATGGGGGCTAGGGGGCGACAGCCAATGCGAAGCAGCGGCATTGAGAAATGGCGACAACCGAGAGCAAATGGACACGATGGTGCCCAACGAAGGAGAGGCCCCAGAGGCTGGGTCAAGGCCTCGGCTCCAAGGCAGGGGCTGTTCCGCCGCGCACACCTCGACAATCTTTTCAATGACTTTGGGCACCTCAACAACCTGCTCCACCTCCACCGCGATTGGAATCTATGGATGAATGAAAGGGCGCTGGAGCCTTGTTTCCCACAGTGCCCTGTTGCTGAACAGCCTGTGACCGAGGACAGACACGTGCAGCCCCGCACACACAGCACGGAGATCCCCGTACAGATTTGCCGATTTAGCCAATTTATGAACTCGGTCTAATGGGACAGCGGCCTTTTAAGGTCCTGGACGCTTATACGAAGGAAAGAGAAGGGGGTTAGCGGGGTAGAGCCGGCACAATGCCTGCACTATCCCCCACCCCGTCCGCTCCGTGTATCGTACTATTATCGGGGGAAACCCAAGTGCAGCGCCGAGGCAGCAGAAATATTTGGGATTGCACGAGAGCAAACACCACTGAAGGTTGTGATCTACCCCGTCTGCAGAGGCCGAACCCGAGTTTCAAACGGGAGTATGTGATCCCTGTGCTGACTCTCCCATGCCCTCCCAACTCAAAAAAGCTGCAGGGGTCAACAATCATGCCCCTGATCATCTGCCAGCCTGCCCTGCGGCAGGGGGGCTGGCGTGGAAGGAAGGTTTGGCAGCCCGCAGACTCCTCCGCTTCGGGGCTCGAAGTGTTGGAGGCCAATGGGCTGAAGGGAAGGGGATCATCAGGATAATGCCATGGGAACGCCCTTCAGGGAGTGTAACTAGGTGCCTGTTTTAGAAGGGGGGGTGCCTCAAGGGAGGCCAGTCGGTAACAGTGGCCCATGGTGCGCAGGGCTTGAGTGGAATCCCCCATCACCGATCAGGTGTGGCCTTTTGCCCCTCAAAATTCATGCCGCTTGAGCAACAAAAGGGTCCCAGACTTTTGCACGCGCAAGCGCAACTCCCCAACTCCCCAAGGCCCGGCAAAGGCAGGCAGAAATGTATGGGGAAGGGGTGGGTAGGGTACTGTGTGGAGGCCGGTGTGCGCACCAGTGCGATGCAGTTAGGGCGGCAAGCAGGCGTCCCACCACTCAGAGGGTATGCTAATCAGCTTAGATTTTCTTCAAAGACATCCGTCCTCGTCCGTGTGACTTCTCCTCTTGCGTCCCCAGACTCCTGCACATACAACACCATACCGCTTCAGCGGTTGCACTGAGGAGTCTCTCACCGCTGGTGCGCTGCAGTTGTCAAACATTTGCCTCATTTGCGTGTCCTCCCGCCAGGTGTGGCTCCCGGGTGCTGCTGCTGCTGCTGCTTGCACTCTCAACCTGCTATTTGACACCCAGCGAACGTGCTTTTCGTGTCCCATGCGCTGCGATGGACAGCTGGTCTATGCACGACGATTCGTCTGCTTGTCGAATGACGGGGCCCTGAACAACCCCCCGCAAAATCTGCTCGCGCCGTTCCTGCCTTCCTGCGTTTGGTTGTTGTTTTTCGTGTTCGCAGTGCATCTGCTGCGGGGCTGTCGGCTGCCTTGGACTTTGGGCTGCCGTTGTGCTTCCATTTCGGAGCTTCAGGCACAGGCTCTTTGGGGACCAGCAAGAAAGGGCTCGATATGGTTGCAGGCCAAGGGAGAGTCAAGCCAAGAGGACACTACCTCAACGATCTTTTCAATGACCTTCTCCACCTCAACAACCTTCTCTACTTCGACCTGTGCGCCGCGGTGACAGGCAAGTCAGTGATGCAGTAGTTCGTCCAAACAAATGGGCTGTCGTTGGGATCAACAGGAAGAATCTAATCAAGATCTGCAGGGGAGTGGGGTCCTTGCGGAAAACCTCCTTCGACGCCACTCATTGCGGCGCCCTGAGGAGTTGAACCTGCTGGTACGAGCTTACATGCACAGTGCGTGCAATATCGCATGTGAGTGGAGGGGCAGCACCTGAGCCCCCTGCAACCACAAACGGACAGCAGGCCACGTACCGCCTGACCGCCCGACTGTTCGGTGTGGCAATGCAAGCCGCCCGTGGGGCCGCAGCAACGGCAACAAATGCAACCAACGCCGTGCCAACCGCCCTCTACCCTACCTTTGTGCTGCTACAGCCATCGTTGCCTGACTGACTCTATTTTTCCCATTTGCAGTCATACCCCGCAATACCAGAAAAAAGGGGGCTCCTGGCGCGACCGGTGGTGTTTGTATTTCAGGGCCCGCCATCATTCCCGGCGCCACAATGCACAAAGCACAAAAAACAAGCGCCAAATGCGGACGGCGTTGAGAAGGTCGAAATGCCTCGCAAACAAAGGTCGCGGTTGTTCTACGCCCGCTTTGTGAGGACCCTCAACTCCCTTGCCCTCTCAACTGAGAAACCCATGAACGATCCTTGAGCTTGCTGCAAAGTAGGTAGGCGTCCCTACCGTGGCCCGCATGACAAGCCATAGGCTGCCAACTAGCGCTGCAACTGCACTGTCCTTGGAGCGCTCTGTTGCCGGCTCAGCATGCAACCGATCAAGATGTGCACGTTTCTCGTCAGGGGTGGGTATTGCTGGGCTCAAGCAAAGGCCGAAACAGAGCCAAGCGAAAAAGAAACGTACCTCCACAACCTTCTCCACTTCTATTGGAATCTGTGGTAAGTGGTCATGACTATGACTATGACTATTGGAATCTGTACGCCGCAGTGGCAGGCACATCAGGGATGCAGGTCATCAGCATCACACACGCGGGGCTCGGATGTAAGAGCCCTGACCAGACCTGTGCTTATAGCCGTGCGCGCACGGTTACGCACGCTTGCGCACATCGGGGCCGCACGGTTACGCACGCTTGCGCCTGATTCCTTCGCACGGTTGCGCACGGTTGCCTCACTGGTGCTGGTGGTATTTCTGTTTAAGGGTACTGTTTGTTTACCAAGACCCCCTGGTCATTTCCGGGCTAACATTTGTACGTTAGCGCCCCACCAGGCTGAGCACCAGTCATTACAAATCCTTCAACGCGTCCACCAACAAACGGCGATGTCCAGGGAGTATGTTCATGTCAGCCATGTCATCCGGAGTAAGAAGTCTCAAAGATTGTAATGTAAGGGGCTCTCCGGTCAAAAATGTTTTCTTACAAAGTTGCGCACGGTTACGCACGGTTGCGCACATCGGGGCCGCACGGCTACGCACGCTTGCAACCATAACCTCTGCACGGCTGCGCACGCTTGCACCTCATTAGACCGCACGGCTATAACCACAGGTCTGGCCCTGACAAAAAGGGCAGTCTGGGCCTGTGATGGCATGCAACGGGACCTTAGAGGGGCCCGAAGGAAACAAATTTATTCACCCCTCCCCCCCCCATCTCCCACTCCCCACCCAACCCCTCTGACCCCCCACCCCAAGAACGTGAAGCCCCATTGTGGGCCCTTGGGTAATCCTTGACTGCCTTGGGCGCCTGCCAACCACCGTCAATCAGCGAGGGAGGAAGTCCAGGGGCAAGTTGTTTGGGTCTCTGTTCCGGCGGCATTTTACAAGGAGATACTTGGTAGGTGGAAAATTGGACCCTTGGGGGGAGGGGGGGTATGAGCCCTCCAAACCCTGGGTTGGGGGGGTTACCAAAAAGGGGCTCTTCTGTCTGGTGATTTTGTGACACCTTTTGGGGGGGGTCGTGTTGCTGTTTCTTTGCCAAATGTGCCGGTCACAAAGAGTGTCGTGGACTAGCATACACCCCCGCCGATGGTTGAGCGGATAGTAGGCAGTGATTTAAAGGGCCGTGATGGTGAGTGGGCCTGCCCTGGTTGTGTTGGCAGTACATCTACAGCCTCGAGTCATGTGTGGGACTGCAGCTGTGCCCCTTCTCATACGACTGCAGACAGCAGCTCAAGCGTTGAAGCTCAAGCATTGAAAGTTCCAGCTCAAGCTCTACTCAGGATAGTGATTCTAGCTCCAATTCTTCCGGCAACTCAGACTCCTGCTCATCTAACTGTTCATCGGACTCTGACACGGACTCTGAGCAAGCCTGATTTTTCATTTTGTGGCAATGGGAGACCTTGGTCGGGCGTTGTCACTATAAACAGCTGGAAATGACCGGGGACCAATGTGTTCCTAAGCATACGTACCACTACCAATGCCATGTTTGCTGAAATTGGCCTACCATCAGAAGAGCCCGTGCAGGGGGGGGGGGGGGGTTGGCCCCCCTACCTCGGGGTGTAATTTTCCCCCAGCCCTTCGTTTCTCGCAAAATCATCCACACAACCGCCTGTACACTGGCTCTGGATCCCAGCACAGGCAGGAAGTAGGTGATCTGTCCACCCCCCCCCCCCCAACCACCTTCCAGAGGCTCTGGCCCCATGCTACCATTTCGAATCCTTGATGTACCTCAGGACTGTATTGGCATGCTCCAAAGTCGTCTTGTTGGGGGGCCTAAAAGGGATGGCTTGGGGAGAGTCAACCCATCAAAACTAGAGACATGCACCGGCCACAAAACATCCCCTTCTTCCTTGCACGACTGCATGCTGGATTGCGTACCTCGGCAGTGGCTACCCTGGCTACCCTCGCATATCGGCTGCAATGCTCGACATCCAGAAGCTTCTACGAGGCTCCCTGCGCGCCTTTATGGGTCAAGCTGCCGTAGCTGGCCCTGGAAATTTTTTTTTTTGAGCGTGGCGGTCCCCTGCCTGATCTTATTAGAGAGCAATCCAAGTTCACACGAAGGACAGCCGCGCTACTCAGACTCATAAACAACATGCTTAAGACACTGAGTGCCTTGCATCAAAAAGAGTCAAACTTGTGCCACAGCCTTAATGTTACCAAAGGCGAAGACTGTGGCTGTGATCTCAACTCAAGCATTTCCTCCTTTGCATGTCTTCCTCTGCCATTTTCTGTTCCGCGTCCTTTTCCATTAGCTAACCCGCATCCTTGCAATCTAATAGTTGATTGCCTTGGTCCAGACTTGTCGTTATTGTGCGGCAAACCACAAGTCGGCACACCCGGGAGCATGTGCCCGCCAGACGTTGGCACACGCAGAACCATCCCCTTGCCAGATGTCGCAACCTAGGTTGGCGCCCTATCCCGCAGCCACGGCAGCAAACGGGCTCACCGGGGGGGGGGGGGTTCAATGCTGGTGATGTGCAGAAAAACAACAATGCAAGGGGCGAAAAAAAATTGCATTGTACATCCGCCAAACGTCGGCACACACAGACCTACCACCCCGCCATACGTCGGCACACGCAAGACTTTCACCCCACCAGGCGTTGGCACAGACAAGCCCAACCTCCTGCCACTAACGCCAAATCTGCCTTGGTCTGAGACAACTAGCTCAGCAAAGCACACCGGCACCAACTCCTCAGCCAATAACCATATTGCTCATGGTAGGGTCTGAACAAGAGTGTGTGCAATGTCTGCACTTTCTTGTGGAAAACTTGTCACGTCAAGTACATCTCAAAATTTTCCACTGCATACACAACCTGCCCAACCCACCCTTTCGTGGCACTGCAAAATGTTGCTTCTATCATTTGATCTTCTCGGGTGACTCAGGGTCTGGTGCGGCTGGGCTGGTGTATCTACTTGGGAGCCAAAAAAATGTTCCCACAGGGCTCCGCAACACTGATGTGCCCTATCCCCCCCCCTGTCCCCCACACTGTCCCTCCCTCAACAGTTGGGGTCTGCAGGGTGTAGACTGGCCACTCAGCCCAGCCCACATCCCAATCATCACCTATGACACACACACACACACAGTCACACTGCACTATGCATTCTGGTGGCACTTGTACTCTTTACCCTCACGGAACCATAGGTCTATGTCTGCATTTGTCACCGTGTCTGTCAAGGACAGACCCATCAGGAAACCCTTGACTGAACCCTTCCACCAGTCTGGTGGGTAATTATGCCCCCCTGCCCCCCACACCAGCCACCTAACATTAGCAACAAAGCGTTCTCTATTAGTACAGTAGAGTAAGCTTTTGTGCATCAGTGCTGGGAAGGTTGAGGACAGAATTTGGGGACGACACAGGCAGCCACCGCTGCCACTCGAAGTCAGATCTCAGATCGTTGTCAAGACTGAGCACTATCCCTTTCCTCCGCAAGAATATGGGTGACGTCGTGTCAATCTCGCATTCGTACAACTGTGCCACTGACCCATGTTCTTCCCATTTCAGGCCAATCTGGTACAGGCTGCTCAGGAAAGCTGAGAGAACCTGCAGCATTATGCTCTGCACATCCGGGGGAACATGTATCAGTCCCATAGTTCCAGTTTGCACCAAAGGTTTAAGCAAAAGGAGAGAACGAGCTGACCTTGTACATTAGTATGGGGATTACGTGCAGGTTGGGGAGATCTTCATATGGATGTGTTGCACATGGTCCGGTCGACAGAAATTGGCGCAACCTGACCCCCTGGCTTTCCAACTTCCAATTGTCACATTACCACTTACATGAGCTGGAGGAATACCTCAACGACGTGCTCCACAATTTTCTCCACCTCCACAATCTTCTCGACCTGTGCATTGCAATGACATTCATGCGCATTAAGACGCGGGCTGGGGTTGGACGGTATGGAAGTGAGGAAGCGCAGGGGAGAGGCAAAGCGTAAAAGGAGGTTTCCCAGGTCGTGGGCATTGCGTGAACAGAACATCAGAACCCGAGGAATTGAGGAGCGCGGGGCTCTTGGCAATCGAACAAAAGACAAAGCTCTTGGGAAAAACTTGAGGCAACATCAAGATTTGCAAGAGCCCTTGTGCTCATACTCATCGGGGAGATGGGGAAAAAAGGGTGAAACCGGTGAATCTGCAAGGGCCCTTATTTTCACATCTACTTCCTACTTCGAACCCTCAGCGAAATGCTACGGTTGAAGAAATGCACTGTTGACCTTTAGAAAGGCCAACAAATGGCCCTTTCTTGGAGCCTTTTCGATTGTTTGGTGTGCCCAAAAGGGGCAAACTGGGCTATAGCACTTATTTTGGCTTCCCGAAAGGTCTTTCATCATTTCTTAGAGAATCAATCTTTCACCGAATTCGGGGGTTTTGCCCTCCATCCCCACACGGTTTAGAGAGGTTTAGGGTTCCCAAACCCAGGGGAGGGGTTGTCCAAGAGGGGGGGGGGGGGTAGGGCGCAAGGGCCTTCAGGGGGGTGGGCGCATGTCTGACCATAGCATCCGGCATTGTGTGCCCCTCTGTTGCAAGAGATTGAGCCTCTACATTTACATGCCGCAGCGGAGTATTTCTGTTGGTCGCACGCAAACACAGCACAGGGACCCTGACTGGCCGTCGTTTTCCTAGGTGGACGGTGGGACACCCTGTGCGGAACTACCAAATTCCTCTGTTGCAATGGTGGGGCCATAGGCGCCCCACCCGTAAAAAACCCCGATAGGGCCCGCCGCTTGCAAACTGCTATTGTTTGGGGAGGGGTACCTATGGTTTGGCCATAGGTACCTGTCGTTTGGCAGTAGGTACCTATCGTTGGGGAATAGGTACCTATGGCCAAACGATAGGTACCTCCCCCAAACGACAGGTACCTCTCCCCAATGCTTGGTGCACATTGCATCACAGACACGGGGATGTGCCACGCAAATGTATGCAGTACATCACAAACATGGGGTGCACCACACAAATATGTGGATTACATCACGGAAATGGTGGTACCTGGCGAATGTGTGTGTCTGACATCAAAGAAATGGGGGTGTACCACACAGATGCGCACATGAGATTGCAGAAATGGGGTTGTGCCACACAAATGTGCGAAATGCATCACAGAAATGGAGTGCCATGCAAATGTGTGTGCCACATCATAGAAATGGGGGTGTACCACACAAACATGTGACCCAAATCACAGAAAGGGATGCATGCATTGTGTCACACGAGTGCAGACATTCACTGGTGGACCGGATGTACGTAACAACCATGCCCCGAATAGCAACATGAGCCAGGGCTGAAAATCACATCAAAACGAACAGCATTAACATTGTTGTGAGCAGAACGGACTGCCACAAGCATGACCCAGCCCCTCTTTCCCTTGACAATCGACACACAACCACGTCACGTGACATTCTTGACCACCAAAAAAGACGGTCACATGGGGTCCCCAAGCTAGGTCGTGCTTGCGCAAAAAGGTGGGGCGGAGGCTTGCTCCTGCAGTCTGCAATCGCTAAATAGCAAAATTTTCAGCAGATATTGGACAGTTGCATGTCAGAATCACAGGGTACAAGGAGCAGCCATAGATGAGTACGCAGAACAAAGCTCACCTCACGGACTTGGTTGGAACATCGTAGGGCCCGTAGTGATAGATCGCGGACTAGTTCATTGAATGATGCGCCCTCGCTCAGCTCCACGCGACTGCGTTGGATTTCCTAGGGCCACAGATAGACAACGCATGGATGGCCAGGCTCTATGGCACGAGAACTGGCAGGTGCTTGGGTAAATGCACAAGCTTCCGCCACTCCCTGGCCCACACAAAGGGTCGTGTGGCAGCGGGCAGACGTTTTGCACAAATGGACGGACAAGTCTGGGGGGTTGGAAACCCAGCCACCCAAAATTTCCAAAATACCCCCCCACCCATCCCCACCCTACCCCACCCCGTAGGGTAGGCCAAGCACTAAGCACATCCCAAGTCCAAAATTGATTCAAAAATGTCATCACAACGCGATGGGCAGGCGAAAGGGGGCTTAGGGGTACCAAGCGAGACAAGGGTGAGGCTCCGTATGTTGCAAAACAAATTGATCCAAGGCATGGGTAAAGTGAGTGGTTCGCGGGTCATCTTGGATCACCACCATCGAACCCCCCCCTGCCCTGCCCGAGGCACCTTCAATACTGAGTTGGGAGGTGTGTGGTCTGTCTATCTTGTCACACACGCAAAGCACTGGATCTTCATGCCACATGTGAGCAAAGGTGTTGTCGAATTGCTCATATTGTCGTGGATCCTGGCCGGTTGTAAACGTAGGGTGTGGCTATGTGAAAAAGCTTAGCACGATGAGAAATTATTTTAGGGCATAGAGCAGCTACACGCTAATTTCTAGTGTATTATTGGCTCCATTTGGCGACAATTTCAAATTGCGAGGCCATGGCTTTTGCGAAGGCAAGCGAAAAACACGACACAAGAGAGAAATTGCTTAGTGATGCATCATCGGTTGGGAGAGGTGATTTTGCGTAGAACGACGCCAACAAGACGTGACTCCAAGATCCAAATATTGGCCTCATCGGGGAGTCCCATTAACCCCGAGGCAAGGGTTTGGGATACGTCGTGGAATTCCTTACCCCTTGGCCAGGGAGATGGCCTACACATAGTGAGAGAGGTGTGACACATGGGAAGGGGCGTGAGGGGGGGACCTCTACATCTTGCAATTTCGACAATTCACGTCTCGATCCTTCTTCATTGCAAACAGAAAGAAAGTCACGGAAAGCGACTTCAATTGCATTTAGACTCATGAGATCATGGCTAGAAAGTGGCGAGGTAGAATCGTATTGCGACACGCACATTTGGTCACCGTGTTTCGAAATTTCATCTCCACTAACAGCGGGGTCAAAGGCCGATTAAAGTCGTGGACACTGTGCTCTACTAACAGCGGGGACATACGGGGTGGAACTACACACAAACTTCATCCACCATCAACAGTGATAGTGAATGTCGTTGGTTAAGCCTGAAAGCCAAGCTACGTGGAATTGAAGTCGGACAATGTTCGTAATCCTATGGATATCAAAAAACTTGAGTGTCTTTTGATATCACTCCATACACAGGAATAGCCCCCCATGTTCAAAACATGAGGATATTTTCTCCTAATTGGATCCTGGATTAGATTGATCCAAAACGTTTGGTGTAAAGGGGGGCGGGTTCCGAGGTGGTCATCCGTGCACCAAGAAAGATCACTCATGGATCACTTGAGCCGTGCTTTGGATGACCATATTCATAACAAATTTCTTTTTTGACAACACAAGATAACACACTTGTGGATCAACATGTTGGAACGTCTTGGCCGTTCCATCACCAACTTCGGGTCCTCAAATCAAGACTCCTCTCGGGCTGGTTTCGTCGTCAGGGTGGACTTAAGCAACGCAACAAAGCACGAGCAATGAGCGAATGCCACAAGAAACACTCTTTCTGAAAGCATATCACTGAATCGTTTTGGGGGGGCAGGGTGTCACAATTTTTTTGTCCACAAGTGTGTGGATTAGCGGGCAATGGCTGCAGTATCACTCAAATATTTGATGTAGTTCATGTGCACCCACGTGGGTGTGGAAGTGTGGATACGTTCCCATCAACACAATTGTGAGGAGGTTTTGCCATTCAACAAAGGGAAATAAATGGCTACTTGGATTGTTTAAGTTGAGATTGAGAGTGCACCAAGTGATTGTATAGGAACAATTTTTGGCAAGCAATAGGCCACCCCAAGGCCACGTCCAACCCAACGGTGCCTGAGGTGGTTTGTTTGAGCACATGGACAATGTGGGGGACTAATGCTATGGCCGGTGTCGTCATACCTTCAGCGGAGTCTATGGTAGCATTTCTCCCGAGCACTAAAACTACATAGATAGGGGGACGTGTCACACGATCTATTGCGGTGAAGGTCATGGCAATTTTTTCACTGGCCCCGACACAAAGGCCTTAAAATTGGATACATCGCTTGCATACGTGGTCATATTGTGTCCGCGAGCAATGAGAAGGACACGCCTCATGAGTTTGTACCCAAAACACACCTAAGTCACGCGTGCATGGCAATCCCCCGTGCTCTCACATGTGGGAAAAGTGTTTGGCGATTTGACGATTGGTGACTTACTTACTTACTGACCGCGGTGTGATGGGCTTGTCCCAACGGACAACGGCGCCTTTGGGGTTTCGAGTGGACCGTCCATTCACAAGACCGCAATGTTGCGCCACACGACATCACCGGTTGCACTTTGAACAATGTTTTTTCAACAAGAAGCATTCATGGATTAGTTGTTGCCATGCCAAAATACATCAATCGGTGCACTTGAACAACTTGCTGTGACGAATTTGTCCCAACGCACCAATCCTCGTCTCCCACCATTGCCAACGGAATAACGTGTTTGGAAAAATGTTGGCACTTTGGTGGACAACTGAATATTTTTTCCATCTTCCTCCACCCAATTTCCCTATATTTCCCCATGGTTTCCCCATGTTTCCCCATTTCCCCCCATTTTGCCCCATTTCCCCCCATTTTTCCTTTGGTAGCGGGAAGTTGAGCGGGTAACTGGGGTACCACCCTGGGCGGGTAATCAAGGGCAGTGCAGTTGTGCTTGACACCTCCTATGCGGGAGATTCCTGTAGACCATTGGTTGTGTCCTGAGTGTGTCTCCGCACTTGTCCAGCAGTTGTTGGGCATGTACATCGTTTTGGTGCTCCGCCTCCTCCTCTCCCCTTCCTCCCTCGGCTTGGTTACTAGAGGGAGTTCGAATGCGTCAAAGAAAACGCGACTGTTCCAATCCAAAAACTATCAGAAGAAACGTACAGGACACTATAGGCTACAAGAACAATTGCGTTGATTTGTAGGATTCTAAGGAATGGAGGACCTCAGTGACTCCGAGGCCCATCTTAAATGACAGGATGCGACAACCCATGGATTAACAAAAGTATTTGCAGGTATACATCCACAGTATCCCTGCAACAGGCTGCGTAACAAGACAGGTGCCCGTCTCCTGTTGTATCGAATTGCTGAGCGACGTGCCCGCGCTACACCACCCGTAAATTCCCCACTCCCGCACAAATCCACAATGGCTTACCAGTCAAGTGAAAGCAAGAAGGTTGTCGATGATTCTGAAATCAGATCTGCAATGGAAGACGGTGATATCAAACTGCACATGTTTCGTGTCATAGGAAGAGTTCCGGAAGTATCTTGAGAAAAGCAGCGTCATTGATGCTTTAACGAAAGTGTTAGTCACCCTATATGAAGAGCCCGATCGTCCTGAGAAGCCCGTGGACTTCATTAAAAAAGCTCTCGGTGGTCCTTCACAGAGCGGTATGTGGGCACAAGTCCTCAGGATTGTTGAACTGAGAAACTCTTGGCTTGATGTGGCACTTCTTCTCACGCCGCGTCTGTCAACCCTCGTGGATTTTCCAGTAATTTCAAAATTTTGTTGCCATAAGGGATCTGCACGATTCCATGTCTGAAAAAGCTTAAACCTTAGAAGTTAGATGATATTCGGTTCAATTTACCTGGTGGTGCAATATACCCCACTGCGCGCTATGCGTGTGGGAGCTCCTGCCCGGGAATTCGGCAGTTGTATTGAACTGAACGGCTCGGCTAACGGTCTGGCAAGTTTTCCCGAGCATGCAAGAGGCCGTCGATGGTAAGCGAAGCACTGGGATTCCTTTGGTTTCAATGCGTTTGAAACTCATCTGGTGCCCAACGGGTGGGCGCGTCCTGTCGACGGACGTACACACTTTGCCCAAACTAGCGAAGTGCCTTATTTCCAGTGTAAACGTCCGAAACTTGCAGGCAATTTGTAGCCAGTTGCCGTGATGTTGTAATCGTAGATCACATGACATGCATGTGGCCCGCCTTTGTACTCAGACTTTGACTCCTTGAAGGCAGAGAACGACGAGTTGAAAGCCAAAATCCAGCAGCTGCAATCTCAACTCGGCCAGACAGCGCCTGCAGAGGAATAACTGAACAATCCCAACCATATGATGTGGCGCATATGACGTGGGCACTGTAAATGACGCCATGGCTAAGTGGACTTTGTCGCTTTCTTCGTTATGACTGTTATGTTGTTGTTGGCAGTTCTGGTCGGTCGTCGTTGTATGTGACTCGTTGAGTTTTGGTTCTATGTTTGTGACTGCGAACCTGTTGTGTGTAGTTTTGGTGTTGCATGGATAATATTTTACAGGAGGGTGCACTCATGCAATACACCAACAAGTTCTGAGGAAAGGTCGTGGATGTCATGCTTTGAATATGATGGTTGAAATGTTTTGAAAGGCCTTAAATGCAAAGTTGTTGTTCTTTTCGTTTGATAGTGCACACCCACTGGCCGCTGCTATCTCTCTGGCGTGTGCATTTCTTTCCTTCTCCACTGAAAAAATAGATGATGATGATGTTCACGGTCTTGAGGTATGGGTTTGCCAACTGTGCATGACTCCAAGTTGCTGTGCACCTTTACACTAATGTGCTAATGTGTGAGCCTGATGAATGTTGTTGCTCTGCAAAATTGAGAGGGGTCTTTGCCAAACTGCATGAAAGGGAAAGCAATCTCTTTGCCTGATGAAAGCTGAAAGAGCAGCATGATTGTTGTGTGGTTCAATTTTCAGAGAGATGTTTTGACCACAATTGATATTGTCAGCACATTGATCTGCAACCTGCAAGCCCCCCCCCCCCCCATTGCAATGGTGCAACACACCACAAATGTAGGAGAGGGGCGAAAAGTTGCAGGACAGTCCCCAGCCCAAATCATAGAAAAATCCCTGTCCTCACGGAGAACCAGAAAATAATGCCATGCTTCCAAACATTGACCTGGTGTGTGTTGTCAGAGGCAGTTTTGTGACATCAGAAATGTGGTTCAGGGATGGGTATCTTGACATTGTGGGGGGGAGGAGGTGCATATCCCACACGATGTTGTGATGATTGGCAAGAGCCAGTTTTGGATTGTGTCATTGAGGTGGTGGCTGTTTCATTTCGTACAGATCCCACAATCATCAATTTTTGAGGCAATGTATATGTAGTGTAATTTCTGGTTGGTTCCAGTTGCAGTAGTTCAAAGAATTTTTCTGCGCATGCAATAATAAGATGTCCAAAAGTTGTGATATTGAATAGTTTATATTTCCATGTGTTTTTTCAAATTGCGAATTTCGTTTACTTTTTGAGTCAGGGTGGTACAACATGCAAAGCTTGTTGAATTTTGTCTGATGTTTGAAGGAATTATGCTGTGCCCAACATATTTGGTGCCAATATCGGGTGGCATCTTGGGTGGCTAAGTTCCCATAGGAGTTGCATTTTGAGGCCGTTTTGAGCAGTTAGTGGTGTGTCATGTGCTTCCATCCTCTGGCAACATGTTGTATATATGTTTTTGTTTAGTGCTTCTGTAGCCTTGAAGGTGAGCCAATTCAGGGGGTAGTTGTTGTTGATGGCACTATTTCCTCTTTTTTTTGACGCTCTTTGTTTTTGAAATTTTGTGCATTTGGTGTAGATTGGAGTTATACGTGTATTAAGAGGTGACTTCGCTTGTTTTTGTTGTTAAGTTTGTACCGATTACATAATGGGTGGTTACGGTTGCGGCCGAACTGCAGCAACACATGGCACAAGCTGGGTTGACAAAGTATCTAAAGCCCGGCAGGAATAAAGACAAAAAATAAGCCAAATAGATAGAGCTTTTTAGTTTGAGCAACCGCAATGGTGGTGCCCTGACGTACTCTTTTCAAAGTTTTCGGTCAGGGTTCGTATCATTCCGTGAGGCGGTGTGTTGTGGTCTGGGCCCGGGTTTGGTTCCACAGCGCCGTCCTGTGTGGCATCCGGGACCCCAAGGGTGTGCTATGGGTACGTTTTGTTTGGTACGTTATGTAGGTTGTTGGTGTGGTGTGCGATGGATTGTAGGTTGTCCTCGTCCGTAGGTGCAGGCACCGAGTCGTTGATGTCGTATGCCAGTAGTAGATCGTGCGTAGCCAGTGCCGTAGTGACATGGCCATTTGGTAGCTATCTATTGTGCCCGTCAAGGCGTGCAGTTTGTGTCGCGCAGCTGCGTAGTAGGGGACGTCCCTCCTCAGGTGTACCTCCCACAGCTGTCCTGTTGAGCCGGAGGATTGCATCCACTCGTTATATGCCGGTGGCGGGGGGGGGGGGGGGTGTCGGGGGATGTACTATAGTCCACTTACGTGAGTAGTTGGTTGTTGTATATCAGTATGTATGCGTACTCGTTTGTTGGGTCGTCCAGTGGTGGGGTGGGTATGCGCACTTCCAGTGTGCGGCGGTACAATGGGCACCTCAGCAGTCGTGGGTCGTTGGCACATGTTAGACACAGCTTGTGTATGGGGTCGCAGCTTAGGTTAGTTTCTGCAGGTTGTTCCATGCATATGGGGCAGTCTTCTCGGGGTTGCTCCTTCGTTTCCGGGGTGGAGGGAGTAGGGGTGTGTCGCGGTACTGGCCCCGTTTTGTGTCCGAGGGTGCGGTATTCCGTTTGTGTGGCACGGTAGTTGGCCGGTCCCTGTGGCGGAGGGCCAAGTACATATCAAGCAATTATCTGGTACAGGCCCAGCGTCACGGGGCATCAGTGCAGGTCCAACATCACAGGGCATCAGTACAGGCCCAGCATCAAAGGGCAAAGAAGCAGACCTAACACAAGAGGGACGACAGAGAGCAGACAGAGCAAGAACAGAGCACGGTGCGAACGCACCGCTATCCGGACGGGTAGGAATTCTGCATCAAGCCATGCCTAGAAATCGGTCTTTGTTTGGGCATGTGCCATCCCCGGTTGCGCTTGGTTTTCCATTGCATGAGTCCAGTCACTTGCGGCTTCAGGTTTGACAGTTCCTCAGTTGCATTGCGCACCTGTTGGAGAGCAGGGATAACCACCTGTTTTTGCCATATGATCAGCGCAGCCACTTGTGTATTAAGCATTTCTAGCGAAGTTTGCATGCCATCTACGCAGGCCAAGCTTTTTTTTATGGCAGTGAGTTCATCATGCATCCCTCGAATATCCTCAGTGTTCTGCTTAGAGATTTCAGCGCCACGGCACATGTAGCTACCGAACGTACAGAAGGAAGACATACAGTGCTTTTCGGCATCAGACTCCGGCTAGACAACAGGAGGTGTACTGCTGTTGCAGTCCATCGTAGCATGGTCGGCGACATCACAGTTCAGACACCAGCATTCTCTGCATCTTCCTCGTCCCATGTCGAAGTAGGTAGTCTTGGGCCCGAGCGCTGCATAACTGCCGCGGGGATTCCGAGGCGTGTGTACCGCTGGATCATACTTGTTACAATCGCGAAGCCGATGCTGAGAGGAGCCGCAAAGAACACACTGTCTTGCTTCTCCACGAGCTTTTCCTATTTCGCATTCATGGCTCTAGTGCATTTCACCACAGCTCCAGCACGGCTCCGGTGAAGGATTGGTTCGTGACGTTTGTTCCGATGCACGTCCTTTACTCGGGCAGTCGTGTCCACTTTTGTGGCAGGCTCGGCATATTGAATATGTCGGAAGCATATGTCCAGCTTGCGGCGGAGGTAGAGATCCTGCTAGTGGGGAGGCATAGCTGGAATTCGACCATCCGATGATGACATACCGTGTCCAACGGCGATGTGTACTCCAGGTGGCGGTATAGTAGCTAGTAGGTCGTGTTGGTGTCCACTTCAACTGTTCAACGTTAAGGCCAACGCTGCCAAGAGTACAGAGTACAAGAGTACACACTATTGCGAGACAAACGGGCAACAACTCAGTTTCCGAGTGTCAAAATCCTCGTCAGTTCGGCATATCCTGCACCTGTTCACGACCGTCTCCAGCCCTCGGCAGCCGCGTAGAGCGCTAAGCCAAGGGCCTGTAAAGGAAAGACACAAATGTCACTTAAGCTGAGCATTCGGTTGCGGGATTGTTTCAAAGCCCTTGCCTCAGCCCCCCGGCACTACGGTTAGTGTCAACGAGGCCTGTGGAGTCATCAATTATGACCAACCAGCATTGTATGGAGGTGTGTGTACAGGGAGTGGAAAAACAGCCCGTAATGAAGTCAGCATGCACCATCATTGGTGCATGACACACACACACACACACACACACACACACACACACACACACACACACACACACACAAACACAAACACACACACACAAACACACACACATACACACCCACCCACCCACAAACCCCCCCCCCCCCACATACATTTGGGTCTTCTTTACTTGCCAAACATGTGTGAATCTTTTTGGTCTAGTTTCGGTCCAGGCTAGATGTTCTAGGCCAGAACTAAACTAGCTCGCTTCTTAGAACAAAACTAGAACGAAACTAGAACGAAACTTTTTGGACCTAAAATTTGGGTCAAAAAATTTTGAAACCCAAAAATTGGACCTCGAACCCGCAGAATAGTTCTTGGAGTCTAGGTTCCACCATTGGTAATACCGACCCTGAACCCACACAGGTCGGGACAATGCTTGTATTTTCGTTGTACCTGTTCTATTGAATCTCACGCAAGAACAAAAATTGGCGGTTCTAACGTGTACCAAGGGCAGTTCCGTAGCCTATTGTGATTGCACCCATGCCGGCACCTGCCACATCCAGTAGCCCATGTCACTGCGCCGTAGTCGCACAATGCTCAAGTTCTTGCATTGTGCCGTGTCCGCAGAGCAAAGTGATCTTGCTTGGGGTGTCGGCGCTATAGGCCAAGGCCAGAACGCCACCATCATGGCTTCCGCGAAACCATTTGCTGCTGCTGCTGGGCGAAAGCTCCCGCCACGAAAAGCATGGCTGTGTTGCCGGGTCGTGACACCCTCAATAAATGGCCGAGAATCGAAACCCGCACGGCTTCTAGCCGGCAAAGTACAACTGGCTGACAGCCTCGGACACGGCGCGTGGGTAGTGAGTCCAAAATTGTAGCCGGAACTAGGCACGCACATCCAATGGATGGGTAAACACGTGGACGGCATGTGGCACACCATCTGCGGTGTAACCAGCCGCACTCGTAACGTCTTGGATTGGTGCACGGCTAGCATGGGCTGCTTGGTGCTGAGCAGTAGGACATTGTCGAAGTACTGCACTAGGACGACCCTGTCAAGATGTTGCACGCTGAAGTACAATCCCAAGAGCTCTTGGGTTGGGAATAGGAGGACAAGGAATCAATATACAGTGGTCTCGATTTGTACTTGTATCCCTGCTGCTGCTGATGCTGGCGGTGGCCTACACGTGTAGAACATAAACGATATGTTGAGTTTGGGAAGTAGACTTGCATGCCCAGGTGGCGCATGATACCCATGGTTATGCCTAGTTGTTGCGGCGAAGGCAGATGGAGCCGTTCATTGCGTGGCGTCCGGTACCAATTGACTATGCGGGCGTACACAATGAACACCTCCTTCTACGCCGACTTGCACTTCGTGAGCGTTCGAGCGTTTAGTGGGGGGCCCTACAAGAGTGAGGAGTGAGGCGAGTGCCATCCATCTGGCCAGCATCTCTGTGGCCTCCCCTCGGGATGTGCCCACTGGCAGCACGCGTGACGCCAGCCACGCCCGGTTTGTGGGTGCGTGCCTCTACCACATGCCACGCGGTATTGGCACGTTTCCCATGGCACCCAGTCCGCGTGCCACCGTTCGGGGGGCGAGGGGCCTGTCAACCAACCCTCCTTGGGCCGATGGGCAATTTGTTGGGAGAGGTGCGCCAAAATTGCGGGCAGTGCCACGTCTCTGCATTGCCCTCTTGTTCCGCGCCCGCGATGGCTATCAAATCTTTGACTAGGCCTTGTTTTAGCCCCTACGACCCGCCAATGCGGGTGAACTTGTGCGCGATGTTAGGGATGGTGTCGGTGATGTTCCATGGCTGTTTGGCGTGTCCTAGTGTGGCATGGATTTGATTGGATTTTGTGTGAAAAAGGGTGTAGAAAAGATGATTGGTCAAGTTGGGGGGGGGGGGTCTAGTCTGAGAGAAGAACGGTTGGGGAAAAAAATCATTTGTCCAAATAGGAACTTTCAAAACAAGTTCAAAGGGCCAAGAGTTTGTCCACCTTGGGAGGGTCTTCATCATTGTGCAGAACACCCCCATAGCCTTATGCCCTTGTTAAAGTTCACATTGTTTCACTACCATACTAAAGTAAACCGTCCCAGTTCTGGGGGCTGAATTTATCCCCCGCCCCTTGTCCAAGCAACGGTAAATGACCAGAAATCAATGGAACCAACACCTAGTGTTGCTTGGCCATAAACAGTGGAAAGTTCAGCGATAGGTCCCCACCGACAGACCTAAGCCCTCTCATTCAGTGTTGCTTAGACAAAGGTGTTGCTTACACGCTGCAACTTGTGTGATACACGTGTAGACAGTCTCAGGAGGTTTGAAGCGGAGATGGTGAAGCGGGGGGGGGGGGGGGCTCCATCACCTTTTTGAATCATGTTTCTTCAGACTTACGGGGGCTTCGCAAAGGTGTCACCCATTTTGTGTTTCCAGCCCCATACATGTGCTTGCCATTTCCCTCCACAACAAAAAAACAATCAAACCCAAAACATCTTGCCATTTTCGCATGGCATGCCCACTCTTGTTGCTCTGGCTGTGCACAGTGCACCCCAAGATGTGCCCAAAGGGGCCACATTTCTATCTTCTGACAAGGGGGGCCGGCGTTGGCATCACTGCAGGGGACGATACGAATTTCGTCCAAAACCCTCAAAAAAAAGGCTGGTATGCACTCGCATGGTCACCAAATGATAACACAAGCCTGGCCGAAGGCTCTCCAGGTTGTTAGGGGGTGTAGAAAAATCGGTATTCTTCAGCCAACCCCTCCCGGCCATTAGGGGGGCTGGTCAGGGGCACCCAGAGGCACCTTTGACCACATGTCAGTCTCGGCGGGTGAAACCCCAATGGCCACCAGTGGCTGGAGACACTGTGTGGCACGCGACATTTGCTCGTCTGCAACCCTGTGCCCTCATCCCAGGAGCACCACTTGGCTGCTTGAAATGTCAACAATATAAGAATGGTCATCTATGCGAGTCAGTGCGTTCTTGGATTAGGATAAAGGGAAGTAGACATGCAATACAACTGTCGTGTACAGCCACAATGCACTGAGGTTAGACATAATGCCTCCAGAACTGTGCAACCTGTTTCACAGGGTGCACACGGATGGGGGGGGGGGGTATGTGTGCACGAGGCGCAAAGGCAGTGCGTGTGTGGAGAGTTTGGGGGGGGTGGCAGGTTGGGGCACGAGGGGCACGAGGCATTGGCACGTGCAGATTGGGATCAGTGTGTAGTCGGGAGACACCGCCTGCTACAGGAGATGCGTCATGGACACTACCTGCACATTGTACACGCAAGCACACCATACTGGACTCCCTTCTGCATGCAGCGCACAGTGGGACGTGGTGCGCGCCTCGCAAAATGAGGCGCACAGTCCGAGCGAAAAGGTTAGACAAAAACATAGTGCATGCAACTACAAGCTGCAGCACCTGCATGCGCCTCCTGTGTTGCACTGCAGCCTAAGAAAAGCACGACCACCCTCACACACAAGGATCTGGGGAGGATCATAAATATCGCTATGAAAGACTGCAAACATTCATATCCACAAATTGCAACAAAAACTCTTTACAGGCGAGGAAGGACTGAAAATAACGGATACTACTCCAGGAAGCTAATCCCGGGGCCGGGGCCTACGAATATACACACCCGATGTGCAGCAGCACGGCAGCAGCACAGCAGTTGTAGGGAATGACCAGAAAACACAGGCCAAACCGAAGAAGACGGGATGCTGTCACCCGTCAGGCAGGGACACATCTGACTTGCCCATGGCATCCGATTGAGCACCTGACACAGAGGAACGTTGCGACGCTGCAACACAATGCAGAAGGATTGGATTCGGGTGGCAACCTGGTTGATAATTTGGATGGGCAGGCGTTCAACCAACGCGAAGGACGAACCAGAAGCACAGGAGTTGGCTGCTCTTGTCAGTGACACGGCAACCAAAGACAAAATTGGCTTGCGCCAATAAACATACTGTCCGCTTTTTCAAGCAGCCAGAGCATATGGTCTGTGGGGGATAACTTGCACAGCGCGCCCACCGTGCGCACACTGCACAACATGTTGGAACAAACTATGGGGAAATGGTCAATCCTTGGCACCCCTAAAAATGGTATACCGTGGAGGCTTCTGGGCTGCTTGGTGTTACTTTCTACAGGTTAATGGATGCTTGTTGGCTCTTGGGTGCTACTTGGTTCACCACTTGATGTTTGGTACTTGGTTGCTGTTACTTCTTGGTGGCTGTTGGATGGCTACTGTTAATTTCCAGTGCCTTCTTCATGGCTGCTGTTAATTCTTGATCGGGGAGCGGGACAGACTGCGTATGCGAACTTCAATTCGGTGAGCAGGCGCCGCGGGGTGAGAGGTACGCTGACTTTCAGCGTCATATTCGATGCTCACGTACTGCCCACACTCGGAGGCAGAGATGACGATGGCACCCTATCACCATATGATCGGGTGTAGGCGCCCACAGGAAGCCATGAAATAGAAATGGGTGAAACTGTGAGGGGACATAGTGCAGTATGTGCAATAGCAATACCTTCTACATGCACTTCACTGTCGAATAGGTGGGAAGGTCTACGGAACAACCCCAGTACATGCACCGTGCGCGCACCACGCGTGCGCCGTGTATAGTACTCCCTCTGTGACCCATTCATTGCTTGGTGTTCTCATTTGATGACTGTCATCGAACAAACCGCACATGGATTGGACTCTTGACACCAGCATGCGTGCTCATGCAGCAAATGCAACAGCCCCCTCCCACACTCTTTTAAAGCCATTTTGATACAGGTTCAGAACATGACAGTGTCAGAGATCAATAAAAGAAAAAAAAGGGGGGGGGGGCGACATCCGAATCCAAAAACTGTCGCAGCACCATTGCCCCAAAGAAATAATATTCCCCAATCGTTTCCAATCAATAACCGAACCCCTGGTACGTTTTGGGTCAAAATATGGAACGAAGCTGCGAAACAACTGTCTCATGCATGTCCACCGAACTGTCCAATGGCAGAAGACCTGACACAGACTGTGGTTTGGTCAGGGTTGGGATTTCGGATTTTCGTCCACGAATTGCCTGGTGTTGGGTTTGGGAACAATCAGTGCTGACTACGCTACAACGTTGCTGCGGCAAGAAAATGAGAGTGGGCCGTGAGCTGGTGCTTATGGCACTGCGACCAGCCAGTCTGACCGCTTGTCGACACAAGACGCCACAACTACACATGCAGACGAGAGGATAGTATTCAAAAAGAATGGCGGCACTGCACCATTCGATACGGGGGTGCATGTTATTCGTGAATGTCCAACCCTTTGAAAAATGATGAGAGGCGCGCACGCACTCTGTGTGCAACGCTTTGGGATTCTGTGTGTCTGTTTGTGTGTGTGCGTGTCTGTGCGTGGTTAGTCCAGCCCATAACTACCTTGTCTGGGCGAATGCTAGTGGGAGGACAGATGCCGCTGTAACTGGATGATGTTGGAAAACTGGGCTTGGAAAACTGCCCTGTGGCGTAAAGATGGGATTGGCAGTGAGGCTCAACTTCTTCGGTATCTCTTGCTATCGAAATCTACGCCACTGCGCGTGCAGCACGCACCATGTCACTAGTTGATTGCAAAGCGGGTACGCGTCCCATCCGCTAACGATGACGAGTATGCCTCAAGCTAATGGCAGGTTTAGGGGGAGCAAGTGTGCGCGTCATGAATGCGAAGCGAGATCCGTATGAAGGATGCCACGTATTGACAAACACCTCTTTACGACGTATGGGGAACGAGCTGCACCGCGCCGCACAAACCGGTTTGAGAAGTAGCCATACTTCTTGCGACAAAAAAGAGTCCTGAAAATGCATTTCCTGTTCCTAGGCATGACAAGGACATGGTAATCCACATTCGACACACACGAACAAAGGTAAGAATGATTCAATCGACTTGCGGATGGTGTCGTTTCGCCACAGACCGAGGTATTACGCAACGTTTCAGAGGGAGTTGAAGGCGCAGCAAAAGAAGAGGGAATTGCAAATGGGCCAACAGCTCACGTATGTACAATCATGTAGCATGGACGTTAAGGCTGGGAAACAGCCCCCCAGTATTGATTGGTTGGCAGGGGGTGCAAGAAGGTAGGGATTTAAGGTCATGATTCAAGGTGCACGGGAATTAGCTAAAATGGTTCACACAACTTTTGTTGACCAACAGCCGGGCTTCTCGGGAATCCCGCATTTCTTGAGGGACATTGATGTTTCTCCAATGTGTTCTTGTGAAACGTGACATTCACTCAGAAAATGGTAAGGTGGGCAAGGGGTGGGGGGGTCGGGAGTGTACATGGCGTACATGGTCAGCCAAATCAAGGAGCAGAAACAACAAAAGGTTAGCTGCCACAAGCATGTTAGAACTTGGGGTGCACTATCACCGAGGGTGTCCTGGACAGGGCTGAAAAAGGGGGCACTGTAAACAAAAACACACGAAATTGCGCACAACACGCTAGGGGGGGAAAACCTTATCTAACAAAACCCTATTTTTCATGGCGCCTCAGCCATGAAAATTACCTCAAAAACCAATTTTGACACTGTTTGTATTGGTCAAAGGGTATCTTGTGGTTTCTGGGCCACCTGTTTCTTGCAATTTACGGCACTTGCGCCGTAAACTTTTACTGCTGAAGCGCCGTCGTAAAAAAAAATAGCACTACACAAGACACAGTAATATAGGCAAGCAATAGAACGGAACGGATTGCTTGTGAAATTGAGCACGTCACTGTTCTCCACATCAAAGAAATAGAAACCCACTAGAATAGTAATGGGTTCACAGACCAGCAGCCACAAGAGTGACGGATTTGCTTATTGCTGAAGCAACTGCTCAGCTGAGTGGCCCCCAGAGGGTCACTGTCTCCATCAACCAAGGACGCTTTGGCCTCTTGGCCTTTAGTCCAGCCCCCCCCCCCCCCCCGAAATGGAAAGGGACCGCTTCATGCCACTGGGGGATGCGTGAGCACCCTTCATAGGGGTAGTCCCTCTGGTAGCCTCTGCTGCCTGAAGGCCCGTTGCATCCTGTTTGGCTGCGGCGGTTTGAGTCTTCTGAGCAGTCCGGGTGCTTGCAGCACTAGAAGAGGCGTCTCTGTTGCTTTTCCCCATGCATCAGCTGCAGCCCGCTGTAGTTGAGGGAGACAATGACCTGCTGGGGATCACTCGGCTGGAACAATTGTTTCGGCAAGCGAATATGCAGTAGCTTTGTGCCTATTATGGCTGTTATGGCTCCATTGGGGTTCCCACCCACCCCGCATGTGGAGAACATTGACATACTCATTTCAACAAGTCTTCACTGGCAGCACCCTAGATATAGGGTTTGGTAGTGGTCGATGCCTGTGGCAACAGTGGCGGCACTGCCGCGCCACTTTCTGCACGAGGAATCTCAAACACCACATGCTCCAACAATGGTTGCTCTTCAGTTGAAGTTTGGCGGGCGGGCGGGAGGCCCCCGTTTGCCACCCGCTCAGCCATTTTGTAGTGCTTGGTGTGCCTTCATCAAGACAAAGGGTGCCATTTGGCATGCCCATGCACAAGTTTCCCATTGCTAGGACCTGCTATTTTGGGCAACCCTAGCACACCTTATTTTGCAAGTGCCAGCATCCGTGATACCCAGTTCCCATGGGCATGCACACCAGTGTCAATAAGCTCTCGGCGTCTTGCCCCCCTGTTTAGGCGCTTTCGCAACACCATGTGGCAAAACCATGAAAACAAAGTACGCAAAAAAACACTCTAGGTGTGTAACAAATTGCGCACCACAATACCCACCCTTTCTGCTTTTTTTTGTGCAGGAGCCATTCGGCGCAAAGTGTGTCCACCTTGTAACCGATGGTAACCAAGATATTGGTCAAATTCAGATTTTTCCCCGCATGGAGAACGGTACCCTATTGGGTGAATTGGATAATTTGGGTGTTTGTTGTTGATAACAACCCACTTTTAACACTTTTGGGTTGTGTTGCATTGAAATGGCATCATTGCATTTGTGGCTAGCACCGCTTTTCAGGCAAACAACGTTTGTGGTTTCCTTTCTGCCGACCCCAATTTTGAGGTGTGTGTGTGGTCTCTTTACCTCGTACAATTCATGGAACTTGTTGCTGTCAAGACTAACAATACTTGACACTATTTTTACAGCGCTTGAACAGTAAATCTTTATGGGGCTACCACTAAAAACAGTCAACGGGTCCCGCCAAGGCTTGGGGCCCTATGTGCTAACCAAGGGGCACCGAAACTAAGGCCAAGCGTTCACCTGACCCACTAGCTGTGTGGAACCATGGTTACCTCTACGTCCCGCGAAAAGAAGTGCCTCTGACATTGCACGTTTTCCGCAAATGAGGATGAAAAGAATGTGCCATTAATTTTACGGTGCTTCCACTGTAAACAATTGCGGCTTGAAACAACAGACATCTTGCGGCATGTGTGCGTGCAGGTACGTGCAAAACTTTGGCCCAAAGCTTGCAGCGTTTCTAAAAGGCATCAATCCTAACCTTTGGGTTAACCCAAGTGTGTATGTGTGATATGTGTGTGAAACTCACACACATGGATACTATAGGTACATGCATTCAATACCTGTCCCACAGTTGTCCCGCACCAGTCGGGTCTAGTTAACCTACACACGATCAGGAGGTTACCCCGTAGGCCCAAGTCTTCTGGCGCCTCTCTTGTCCGTGGGCGGGTGACGTTACTGACCTAATGTGGTTTGCGGTGGTTTGTTTTGCTAGGGATGCACGACAATACTGGTGACCCACTCCCCCAACCCCAATAGCCGGGGAGTAACAGGGGGTCCTATGCGGGTATTATAGCTGAAGGCCAACCATTGCAGAGGTTGTGGGGGGCAACTCTAACCCCCATAGCCCCGAGACCCGGCCCATGATGGACGAAATCTGCAGGGCATAGCCCCGAGGGTTAGTTGTTGTCCGCCATCACCCGTCCTTCATTTGATCTTCCCCCCATGACAAACTTGCCGACCCAAATGTTTGCTCTTTTATAACTCTCCATGCCGTGGACCACTTGCCGCCGGCTACATTCGGCACACAAGTAGGGTCAGGGGTTGCTCATGGGAAGGTGAAATCATTAACGGCTGCGGCCGTTAGACACATGTGAAGGAAATCCAAGGAGGAAAACAGGTGGGGAACACCCACTTTGGCAAGTGGGGTATCGGACAATACCATTGAGATGGTGCCCAGGTACGCACGCAGAAAAGCAAGGTGGCCCTCTGCTTTGGGTTTTTTAACCCCCCCCCCCCACACACAATCACCCACCCACCCACTCACTCACTCACTCACTCACACACACACTTTTTCAGATTTTCATTGCATTCTCATTCTATTTTTTTCACTGCGTGTTGGCCATCAACCACTTCAAATTTTATGGTGCTTCGGCCGCAAATTTCAGTTGAGTGTGGGTGGGGACAAGAAAGGGGGGGGGGGGGGGCTGCACTTGCTGCAGCATAAAATGCTCACTTATCCTGCACAGGGCACACAACACTTTCCGGACACTCGGCAACAGTGCACCCCAAGTAGAGTCGTACTTGATCGCCTCGGCCCTTGGGTTCCTAACCCTCTGGAGTCATAAGGGTAGGTGCAAGTTCGAAGAGGTGCGCAGGCATGCACTCGCAGGTGCGAAGAAACTTTGGGTTGAAGGCAATCTTGCGTACGTGTGCCCGCATTTGAGCTTCCAAAGTCCCCAAAACTCAAGGGACCTAACAAAATTTGTCGCAGCCCACTACTCTTTTCACCCAATCCTCACGAACAAATCTAAGACAGTCTATAAAAAAGATTGCCCGGGTCAAACCTTTTTCGCGTCGAGTTCCGCTTGTAATGCTGCGATCTTTTGCTCATATTTCTCTTGAATCTCCTTCAATTCGAGTTCGCGATTCTTCATCAATCGGCGCTTCTCGACCTCGATGATGCGGTCCATAGATTTAATGTTCATCTTCAGGTGATAGATCTCGTTATCTCTCTCGTCAATTGCTAATTTCTTTTGCTGAAGGAGCTCCTTTTTCTCCCGGGCTTGTTCGGCCTTCAACTTACGTATATTTTCCAACATCTCCTCCCGAAGTTCCCGCTTCGCAGAGTCCACCGCCTCCGTGACCTCGTAGTTGTCAGAAGTGCTGCCGCCTCCTGTGGGTGCACCCATATCCAGGGCATCCGCTGAAAAGCTATCGCGTCTTTGTTTGTCACGCGCACCCACGGCTTCCAAGTTCAATTGCAATTCGTAGATCCGCGTTTTGTATCTCATTACTTCCTTATGGAACCGAGCTCGTTGCTCGTCCAACATTTGGTTCCGCCTCTTTACTTGATCGCTTAAAATGTCCATTTGGGTTTCCTTCTCATGAGCTTGTTGTTGCAGTTGCGCCACACGCTCCAACAAATCTTGGTTGTTGATATTGACCGCGTCCATGCGGTCTTTGGTGTTCTTCATGTCACCAAGATTATTCAACAACTCCCCCTCAAGGGTTTCCAACCGGGCCTTTAGCCGCAGAACGGACTTTAGGATCTTTTGCATATCGTTGGTCATGACTCCAAAGCACCGGCTCATCTCACCTTCAATTACCTGTTCAATGTCCCGTCCGATCTCATCGATCACGTCATCTTGGATTGTCAACTCGAACGGAATTTCTTTTCGATCTACAAGGCTATCCGTCTTCTTCTTGTTGAGGGAGCGATTGAAAATCCCTGTCAAGCCCATTTTGTTAGCTCCTTTTCCGAACTTTGGCAAAGATCTCAAGAAGCAATCGGGCAACTTTTCTTGGGAACTTGCAACAAACACCTCAACCAATGCCTTTTGTAGTAGCTCCTTTGCCAAGGCGGTGTTCTCTTGTAACTTGTTATTGAAATTCTCACAATCATACGCTAGCTGCTTCAAATATTCGTCGCTAATTGGTCCTTGATCAGGTTCCTCGACTTTGCTGGTAGTCTCAAACGAGCTAGCCAAATCCAAGGTTGGAGCATTGGGCAACGGTTCTAACCTGCGGGGGGTCTCTCTCTTTTTGGGGCCTGAAGTGGGATCGGAACCCATAGAGCCCTTTCGGGAATGTGGCGATGAACCACCGAGCAAATCTGCCGCCACTTGTTCGTCCAATTCCGCTCCGCTCAACATGCCATTCGAGTGCAAAGCCCGGAGAGTGTTCAAGGTTTGTTGATCCGAAGCTCGACCAAACATCGCTACAAGATTTCGGAGTTGCCCTCCTTCAAGTCAGCGTTTTTATTCGGACATGACGCTAAGAAGCAACACGAAGTCCGTGTGAAATTTTTCGCCGGGCAACCATGTTGCATGCGTGTACCACACATACGATACAGAATAGCAAATTGTGCGGAGACCCTGCATCGCTCAAACCACACTCAGACTCCTAGGGTTGGTTCTTAAGCACATGCGGTGCACCTGACCATGACGGCTTGGCCGTGATATTATCTACCCCTAGAAACCCTCATACGAGAAGTGTGCAAACCCGGCGCCCCCAAGGCACGCTACGAAGCTCCGTCACTGGCCTTGCAGAGGGACGTTTGGCGAAGTTTCTGCTTTATTTATTTATCCGATACCGCAGAGCAAACACTTCTAGCGACAATATGAGCTTGTCAGAGAGAGGAGGGGTACCAGAAGCTGCGTCACGAGAGACAATGCGACTCGAGCGTTTACGGAGTAGTTTGGGACACATTCAATGTTTTCCCGCATTTCGGTTGTGTGTCCGCGCAGACCAGAGCGATTCCAATTTGAAGGACAGCGGATATTACTAATCGTGCAATGGTTCAGGAAAAAATGAACTTACTTCCCAAGATTAGTTTCCAAAAAAAATGTCGTATCACTACCATCAGGTTCTTTTACTAGATCGTTAGAGTTCAAGAATTCTTGAGCACTAGCTTCGATCTGGCAGTTTGAAATGGAATCCTTAGTCATTTTCGGAAGTCGCATGCTCTTAGGCCTACAGTGTCAAAAGTCCCGCGATCATGTCAGAACAAGGGGGGCGGTGAATTAAAATGGGACAAGTTTGAATGGGGACTAACAGATTGATGAATCTGACTCTAACCCTGGGTTCACATTTTGCAGTAGGTTACTGTAGGCTTAGTGTGTAGTGTATTTTACAGTAGGCTTAGTGTTAGGGTTACGGCAAAGTCTGGGCGCAATCATCGCCACTGAGGGGTCAAATATAGCAGGCTAGGGGTTTTGGTGCTCAAAATTGCAAATGAAGAAAATACTTGCCCGTACTCCGCTTTTCAGGAAATAACCCACTTGGTTCGTGCTCCCATTGTGGAAACACGGTGTGGGTGGCACATTCTAAAAGACAGAGGTGCAAAAAGACACTTTTTGCAAAAGCGGGAGTCATGATGCTAAAAGGCTGTCACACCCTCATTTACTTTGAGATTTGTAGTTGGGTGACTGGGCCAAATACTTTGAGGTTTGTAGTTGGGGGACTGGGCCAAACATCCGAAACAGACGAAGGGTATCACTCATGCGGTTGTCCTGATAGCTGGAATCCCCAACAGGGTGGGTGTAGAAATCACAAACAGGGCGGTGGGTCCTCAGACAAGAAACACATAACACGGCGGGTCATATAGCCCAAATCGCAAGGCCCAGATTCCTCAAGTTGAAAACGAAAACAAAAAAGGGGCTTGAGGCCAAAACTTCCAAACGTGATTCTGAGCCAAGAGGTCCGCAATAAGAACAGGATCTACAGCCCTAAAATCCAAAACAACGGGGTTCCACAAGCCATTAATCCCAAACACGGAAGGTTCGAAACGATAGACATTTCAACCAAAGAGGGTCATGAGGCCATAACCCCAAACATAGGTTTCTCTGAGCACGCCCACGTTGGAACGGAGGGAAAAAGCAGGGGGCGGGGGGCTTATTAAGGCCGGCGGCGGGGGGAGCCTTCTCTTTGACACCTTCTGCCGGTGGATAAAGTTCTATTCTTCGGATGTTTGCCGTGATTTCCTTGTAGACTTTGGATGGTCACTGGTATTTGTTGGTGGGTTGTGCATGGTCCCTATGGTCCCTGTTATTTCCTGCTGAGATCCGGATGGTCATTGTATTTCCTCATGCATGTTTGGTGAGAGAAAATCCTTCTTCCTTGTCAACAAACGTTGTGGTGCATGGCCAACCAAAAGCAATATACCCCTTTATTGCACCAGGCTACTCAACAGTGAAGCAGTATCCCAAACCCCTGCAATACAGTAGGACCTATGGCATGCACAGCAAACCATGACTTAGGTCTCCCACAATCGCGCCATTGGTGTGAAAAAAATTTCGGTTGTTCAACTCCTCTCTTCATCTGCATTGGGAGAGCGGAAGAACAGGGGATGGACCCGCGGAGGGTGGGTTCGGACCTAGGGGGGGGGGGGGTTGCCTTCTCCTTCAATTTCAACCTTTCTTATGCGTCTCTGGTCTTGGGGCCATAAAAACCAAGGGGGGACATGAGGCCCAAAATCCGCACCGAAATCCGAAATAGCGGGGTCCATGATGCCTCAAATCACAGATGAGGGGTGGGGGGTGGGGGGGGCAACGGCATGGAGTGCTGTGGCCACACAACACACAGTGGGGGGTTCTCAGCCCAGGTGGTCTCTAACCCGAGAGATTACCACCAGACTGCGGAGTTTGAGGCTAGAAATCCCCTCCCTACTTAGATCCTCTAGGAACTTTCGCAGTGGGCGGTGGGCCCGCAGAGCAAAGGCATCACCCCTGAACCTACAAACCTTGCAACCTTTCAAAACACAATCCAACATGGTGGTGAACATGCAAAGACTCATGCAAAACACGTCCGCACTGCAACGCAGCAGGCCCCGGGCACCTGTGAAATCTACACTTGCAACAGTCAGAATTTGAACAGAAAGAATTGCAATGCACATCACCACCTAGCACATGTTAAATACACCATTCAAATTGTCGCCACCCTACACCCCGAGACAGGGCCGGACTAAGGCAAAAAAAGTCATTTCTCGCAGTTTCCCTACCTCCATATCATCACTGCTGCATAGCTGGTCTGGAACTTGATGCTTGGGACCTCATTCGCTCACAGTCCCTTCAGCTTTGCAAATCATCCATGCTGCTACAGGACCCTGTGCTTCAATGAACTTCAATGAACCCTCACCCTACCCTGGAAAATTCCACATGACTCACTAACATGCTCAAATGCCACAATGTGCGGATCTTCATGGGAAGGACATTAGGATTGTTGCAATGCATTCACAATTCAGATTTAATTTGCTAGTGTGGTCCGTTGATGTGCCATATGTGAGTCATTAGAGATTGAGGGGTTAGAAAACCACCCAAGCTAAGAATTTGGCCATTTTGCCAGAAAACAAAAACCCTAACCCTAGGAAAGAGGGGGAAATCACTCTATTTTTTTTCGCCTTATGGATTCTCTGCCATCTTGTTGATGCATGCCGTTGTTGCTACTTACGTGCACACACATCATGCTACATTCACTCGACAACTAATGGATTAGCTCTCTTCCATGTGTTGAGTGCCTACGGGATTTGGGAACGTGTCATACATCATTGCACATGGGCAGCACAACAGCAGCAGCAGCAGCAGCAGCACAACACACACACAAACACAGCCTCAACGTCATACACCATGTGGGAACTCGACATAAAAGACTTTTTTCCATCACTAACCAGCCACACTAAAGGCCGTCAATAAACTACACAGCCTGCTGGTCGAGAAACTGAACCGTCGGGTTGACCCTGATGAGGGCCTGTGGTTTGCCCTGCCTAGAGAACACAAAAAATTGGACCGCATAGGGACCGGATCAAAAGAACAATTTATAAATATACCGTATGCTGCCATTCGTGAATTCCTGTAATACGAACTGCACCATAATGCATACTTTGTTTTCGGCAATCGCCTGCTGGATCAAGTGCAGGGTGTCGCCATCGGCGGCACCTGCTCTGCACAACTGTCTAGCATCTTTACCATGATTCAAGAACACAAGTTCTACTCCAAGTCATGGCCGGCACAGAAAAAGCTAATTTCAGAGTTCTTCCCTGTATATACCGTGCCTGTACGCCCTTACCAGTTTCGAGACAACCTTGTGGGTTAGGGGTTTGCACTCCAAGACCTACGGGCCGTCCAATCATTTTTCGAGAAGTTATATACCTTGAAACTACAAGAGGAAGGGGTGAACACTCACCTGCCCGCTCTAGAGGCAGTACTCCAAGTACAGCCCCTGTCAGGGCATGTGGACGTCCCCGTGAAGAATAAAATGGATGGCCAGGGGGCACTGACCCCTAGCCAACGCCTCATTAGGTACCCTTTTCACCCAACGCATGTGCAACACTCAAGTCTCCGGTGCCTGCTCTGGCCAAAAAGTGTGTACAGTACGCATCCACTGCAGACCTGTTCATTCAGAACGCCACAGTAGTGCATCAGGAACGGACTGCAAAGGGTTACCCCAGGGCCTGGTGGGAAAACAAACTGAAAACTGGTCTCCTCAGCCACACACGTCACACCCCGTATCACACGCACACTTCACAACTACTGCGCCTCTTCAACAAGACGTCCGCGGCAGCTAGGGCGGGGAGAACCCCAGACACCCCACCCCTGACATGATGTGATATTTTCAGTGCGCGACCGACTCATGAATAACGGAACGGAATGGAATATACACTTGCAGTGCGAAAGAGCATGTGCCAGGAGTAACAACATGAATGCATTAGCCCACATACATGTGCATTTGCATAAGTACACTCTCACGGAGCTACAACGACCATGCCCATGTCACTCTCAGCTTTCTGGTTAAATGTACCGCTGTTGAGCATTGCCCGTGTTCGCATTCATTGAGTCAACCATAGGGTTGGCGGGGTAGTGACCGCCGAAACAAATATAAACCAATGTCTGTTATAACCCTTGTAACATTGCCACACCATTGGATTTGGTCACACGACTTCATTCGATTAGACATCCTTTTGAGGATCAGCGTGCCAAAGCTGCACGACCTTCATCAGCGTGAGATTCAACTGAGACCAGCAGAAGTGCCAATCCGTGCACCGGTAACACACACATTTTACACAAGAAACACCATTAGCTAGATGCCACTCAATTGTAAAGAGGAGAGGCATATGACAATGAACAATGGGGTGCCGACACTACAGTTTGGATTCCCCGATGAAGTGGCGTATCAAGACGAAGTTCCTGCGTAGTCGGGAGCCTCCGTGATTGTAAAATGACCCTTTGTTTGAAGTATACGAGACCACGGATGCGAAGCGCTTCAGTCTTGAATTCCTTCCAACCGTGGCACCGCCGAACCGCCGAATGATTTTTGCTAGATGCGTACTCAAACTGTTTTCACATGATGCCACGATGCCGCGCTCTCTTGTGGCTGATTCTTGAATCGTCAGTGGTCATTGCCACCGTTGTTGTGCCATTCCGACGGTACCAATGCAACACCACAAGCGAAGCGTGCCTACCCGTGCCGCATGGGGTCGAAGGCCTTGCGTTGGAAGCGTGCCAAGTAATATGTGGGGCTGGCAATTTGTGGCCTCTTCCTCGAGGTTTCCACCATGTTAGCAAGACATTGATCAAGTTCGACCGGTGTCGCATGGTGTTCCAATGGGGTCCAAGATTGGCGGTTCATAGGTTTGTTTGTCGCCGAGGGCGGGTGTTAATTCAGGAGCTCGGTGGGAGAATGGGGGTGCTTACTGAGCGTTTGACATACACGACACACGCCCATGAATTAGCGCGGCTTGCCATTAGCTTGACGCCACGTGTGCCCCTTCACCCCAAGCCAACCCGGGGCGGCACATCAAACCATAGGCGGAGTCGTTCCCCGGATCCCAACCCCAAACTGGGGCCTATTGGGGGGCCCATTAGGGGGCTTATCGGGGGGCCTATTACGGGGCCTATTAGGGGGCTTATCGGGGGGCCTATTAGGGGGCCTATTAGGGGGCCTATTAGGGGGCTTATTGGGGGGGCTATTGGGGGGCCTATTAGGGCGAAGCTCCGACACACGATACACGCACGTCAAGTCAACCCACTGCCTACCCTAAAATCCAACAAAGGTTCCAGATCCCCGGCATTCAACTAGGGCCGCATGCATTGCCCCATCAAGTGAAAATGGTTTGGGACAAGTGGAATGCAGAATTTGCTCTGTGGAGGTCCTTGACCTTGGGGATGTGGGGGGCAGGAAGCCTAGCTCTTTGATGCTATGTTTGCGACGCAATAGTGGCAATATGTCAAAACTCATTGCGATTCCTACCATTTCTACAAAGATACGCCGCCGCCCCCTCAACAAAGGGTATACTTAGTGTGACCTCCAAAGCTGCGAGGCAATGCTTTGTGGGTCATGACATTGACGACGCCTCTGGTTTCGACAACAATATCGATGTGGTCAGCTTTCTTCGTGTTGATTACTGACCTTCACTCACACTCTGGTTTGTTCTCGGACCAAGTCACCAGTCCGATGTGCTGGGGGTGTTGTTTGTTCTCTTAGCATAGGACATGCACGTAACAAGGGGCGGGGGCGCTTTTGTGGGGTTATTTGCCTTCACTATGTGTTGCACTATTCGCTATTACATTCTCTATTCGCTGTTACATACTCATGTGCGAGGAGTGGGAGGGGACACGCTCATTGCTGCATGGTCCTGCCGGGTTTTGTGTGGCATCCCCTTGTTAGCGCTCTACCTTTGACAGTTGTAGTGCTTGTACTTTATCGTGCGTGCAAAGAAAGTTCGGTACCGCGAGGCATGTGGGCCGTGTCGTGGGCCTTGTCCCCATGGGGAGGGTGGTGCGACGATACCTTTTTCGATTTTGGGGCATACACGCAATGCTATGTAGGGTCCTCTTGCTACCCAATGCTGGACATGGTGGGGGCGCACCAGTAAGCAATTGATAAATGACAAAAGGTTTGGGCAGTCTCGCAGCGCCCAAACAGGGTGACTAGCTAGGACACATGTGGTGTGAAAGGATAGAAGCAAGAGCCCTTACTTTGTGGTGGGTGAGCTATGGACCATGCACACCCGGTAGTGTGTTCATTTCTGGCCTGTTGCTTGGAGCTGTAGCATAAAGGTACGTGAAGAAGGTTGCGTCATAACAAAGTGAGACAAATGAGTGATTGGGTGATTGAGTCCCTTGCAGCCTTTGTGGTGTTCCCCTCTTGCAATCCTTCTTGTAAGAGGGTAGAGTTGGTGTTATCTGATGGTCTTCGGTGTGGCTAATATGACCTTCTACCAGCTAATCTTGGAACGTTAGAGGGAAGTGTTGTTGTTGTCCTGGACGTGCAAACACAGGAAACCTTGGTAAGGGCAGGAGGCGTTGATGGGGGCAGGAGGCGTTGATGGCATTAGACGCGGCCGATTGCGGCCGATAGAGAATCCCGTAATGCTAGCTGGATGTCCTCTGGGTGAAGGTGGGGGCCATGATAGCAGTTCTTGGGAGCTTTTGTGGTAACACTGACAGTGCTGGGAGAGTGGTGTGTGGGAGGCAGGGGAGGTAGTGGGACCCTGAGAATGTCCATGCAAGTGACAAACTGCAGGGACTCGTACGGCGTGTCTATCCTGCCGTACCTTTCCTGCTCTTGGGCAGCGGCCGTCATCCTATAGGTGTGCCACCCCTGCAGCTGTTACCTGCAAGTGTTGAGGAGCGCCCGGAGGTGGGCTTCGTGTTCATGGGCCTCCGGTGTGCTGGGGTGCTGCAGGGTGGCTAGCTTCGCCTTGGTCGTCCATATGTCACGGACCAGCCACCTATGCTCATATCATGCATATGAGAACGTCCACCTGTGCTCGTAGCGTGCAGCCACCAGCACGCTGCATGAGACGTTGACACGCACCACGCCAAAGAAGGCAGCATGCTGAAAACTTCGTGTGCCACAATAATTCACCCCCAATTTGTACTGTTATCAAGCTTCACCAGCCATTTATCGCCCTGGCGCAGTGGCACCGAAAAACAATTTGAGGGGCAGCCGGGCAGATGGCAAACCGACAAGGGAGAGGAGGGGAAATGAACAGGGGGCCTGTGCTGCTCGCTAACCTCAGTAGCTAAGTGCCTCCCAGGATTCTGGCTCACATCGGGGGTCTCATGGTGTCATGCAGTGATCCAGATAAAAAAAAAAGGGGGTGCTTCGCCAGCTATAATGGCCATTTGCAGAAAACAGAGTGCCTCCACAAACCCAGAGTCTTACAATGGAACAACGGGGAATTGGCACATTCGGAGTCCACTGGTCCAGTGATAGCGGCCGGAACGCTTCATACCCATGGTCTTCAGCTATCACTGCAGTCCTTGCCACGCCCGGTGGTGGGCCCCCAAGAACTTGGGAGCTCAATGTGGCATTCTGAACCAAGATCCTGCTGACAGGTTGCCATCATGATACCTCTCATTTCATCTCCCCCATGTGTGTTAGCATCACGACCTGCACATTTGGTCGAAGCCTGTGTCCCTCGGTTTGCCAGAATCATGTGATGGGGATATGGGTCTGGGACCCAACCAAGTAGTGTGGAATATTTTTTGCCAGCATTTCATGTTTTTTCGCGCCGTATCCTGTGCGGTGAGCTGAGAGGAAGTTTTGCATAGCCATTGGTGCTCTTCACTGCCGAATTTCTGCTACTCTTGTTGCAGTCTTTTGCAAAACGCGACGGCTGCAATGTTGGAAATGCTGGACCGTATAAGTGGGATGCGCCCCAAACAACAGTGCCCTCGTTCTATGCCTACTTTCGCACCGGTCGTCATCCAATTCGCGGTCAATACGGACGCCGTTCGTTTGCAACTGCACACGGACGAGTCCTACACTTTGACTATCGATGAGCAGCATTGTCCCTGTTTGAGTCCCACCCCATGCTGGAATCCGGTAACTACAAAATGCAGTCCTCCGCTGGGCCAAATCTCGCCTTCGTACGACCAGTGTGATAATTACAATGTTTGGTGCAGTTCTCAAACGAGACTTGTTGGAGTACTAGTAGTGGTTATTAAAGCCGCCACATTTTTTGGGGCTCGGCATGCATTGGAGACTATGTCCCAAATGATTGCATATGACAAGGTGTCTCTATCCATGCACACAGTGGCATGTGTACGGGGTGCGCAGGGGGTAGCCATTGCAGTGGGGTGGGGGGCCAGACTCAGGTGTATCCGACAAAAGAGCGGGAGCAGGACCTTGGGGAACGCTTGTGGAGCAATCATGATCTCGAAAATCACGAGAAAAAATTCAAGTTGCACCCGAGGTCGGAAGGCCTCTTTAGCCAGGTCTGGAATCCCAGCTTGCGGGGCTATGGAGGTTTCAGTTCAGCTACCCAGAGAAAACTCACAGCGCCCCACACAAATGAACACAATGCTGGTCAAAGGCACCAGAAAGGCAGAGAAGAGGCAAGAGGGGTGACCATTCGGGAAAGGTGGAGAGCTAGGCAACATGGCAAAACAAAAACCACAACTACCAAAGGGCACCTAGCATGGGAATAGTAGTGAGCAGACGGTACCAGTGTTGCAAGCGATCAGCACCCGTGGTGCGACCTTCTGCGGAATACCTCTGCCTGTGGCTGGTACCAGTAGTAGGCATCGTTGTGCTTGGCACAGGATGATATAGGTATGCTTGGGGGCAGTATGCATGCGCGCGCCTCGTACTAGCAGGTATGCATGCGCTAGGCAGCAGCGGGTGTCCACAAGGTGTTTGTGCGCTCCTGTTTCGATGGAAGTGCATTGTAGTCATACCCAGAGCACCTACGCCTGCTGTTGCCATGCACACCCATACCTGCTCGTAGCAAGGATGCCCACAGGCATCCATACCCACTTCTCGGCACATACAAGGGCGTTTGTCAGGTGTTTGCCTGCCGACCAGTACCAAGTACTGGTTCACCCACAGCTATGTGACACCATACAGGGCCACCCAAGCACAGAAGTCACAATGCTCCATACAGAAACGCACCGCACAATACACACGCACGCACGCACGTGTGAATGCATTCAGGGCCCTTTGAGCTCCCTTTTTACAGCCCGCAGCAGGGAGTCTCAGAGAGCACAGAGTGAGTCGAAAATGCCCTGCCGTGTGTGATGTAGTTCACCCGGTGCTCTGGAGGCTTTAGTGTCAGGTGCAACCAGGTCAGAGGATGGCTTGTTGGCTTCAGATAGGCAATTCCCCGACAGAGGAGGCTAAAAAATTTGTCACACCAGCTTGGTGACCGTAACCATAATGACCCTAACCAGAACTGAGTTTTGGGACCCACCTGGGGGGAAAGGACATATTGCACACTGTACAACGTGCACAATGCACAGTGCACACTTTGCACAACGCACAATGCGCCACCACGCACTCTGCAATTGTACACTGTGAATTTGGCGTACTGTGCACGGCACGCTCTGCACACCATGCAGTCTGTATACAGCACCGCACACGGAACACTCAACGTACTGCACCCCGCACACACTGCGCACTGCACACTGCACACTGTGCACTTTGTCCGTCGCAGAATGCAGACTCTTAACAAAGGACACTGCACACCAAGCACTTCACATGTTTTGTGTGCTGGGGTAGGGCTATGAGGGGTCCTGGGTGGTAAGTGTGCCGGTTGGTACTTCGGGGTGTATGCAGTATGCATTGGTGTGAAGTGTCAGTGCCCGCCCACCCCGCCGCCCAAAGTGAGCAGTTGTCAAAAGTGACCCTGGTCCATCCAAGATGGTGCAAATGATACACCGTAAACACATGCTTTTGGCCAATGCACATCCAGCAAACCTCGAAGACTGCTCGCAAATTCCACAGATTGGTGAAAAAACAAGTGCAAACGACTTTTTCCAACGCAGACCCCTGGGGGATACTACAACCTGTATTTTTTTTCGGTGTGTCTGCTTTGTATTGTAATCAGTCCTTGCCCTCGCACGTGATTCATGTTCCGACGCACATTGCATGATGTCCTGTTTCATACCTCTTCTGGTGTTCTGTGTCTTTTGTAGAGAGAGCAGCAATTTTTCATCCCCAATGGTGTCCGAATTGTGGATGCCCCTGCATTTCCGTATCGGGGCCTTCTGATAGACACCGCCAGACAATTTCTGCCTGTTTCAAAAATCAAGGTACTACCTGTTCCCTACTGCACCATCAATGGGCAATCAAATTCACATTATCCCAACTCTGTGAAAGTCAGCGAGTGGGTGGCCCTGGCAGCGGATGGCAGGGGCAGCCTGCGCAGTTGACCCATCCGGCAGTGGCCTTGAAAGGGCCCCAACTAGCCAAGTTGTGACACCCAGCCCTGCATGTGCAGCTTGCGACCAGTGGCCCAACATCTCACACTGAGCCCCTGGCCATGGACCAACACCTGTAATGCCGATGGCTCGCACATTCTTCTGCATAATGTGGCCAGATTTTTCTGAAACCGCATCATGCTATGCACATTTGGTTTCGCAAATTGCAGACAGTGGTGTTCAACCGGTATAGAACAAGCAAAGACGGTTCGTCATCTGCTGACACCCATGTAACGCTCCAACAGCCCAATGATTTCGAGTGGTTGTAGTGCTAGGAATTTTGCTCCGGTCTCAATGCCGCGTGAGTTGGTGATTAATTGGTACCTTCAGATGGCACTGGACAGTAAACCAACGGTGTTGGTGGTTCACTGATGTTCAATGGTCAGGCGGCGTTGGTTTGAGGCTTAGGTGCCAAGTGTGTGAAAGCGTTTTCGTTTGTACAGGACACCATCCGGGCCATGTCGTATTCAAAACACAACACGCTCCACTGGCACCTCACTGACACGGCCAGTTTTCCGATCGAGACACCACGGCAACCTAATATGACAAGGTATGAAGGGCAAGTGAGGGGTTCCGCTGAATGTATGTCATGCTGGTGTCGACCAGGCTTGAGATGTGCAGCCCAACACGTTCAAAAGCGGTCACGGATCAACGTACTGCAGGCAAAGTTGGTCAGTCGTCATGGATGGACTAACACTTCACTGGCTTTGAAAGTTGTGGACTGAGCCTCATCCCAATAAATGCAGCAATTTCTGGGAGCTGGAAGTTTGGTTTGTGGCGAGCCTTGTGCAGGGTCATCCCTGGCAAGTGCCTTTGGAAAAAATGACGTTGCATTCCTCGTCTCTTTGCAAGGTCTGTTCCGCGTGTTGTCGAAAGCACTGTTCCAGTTTATGATCCTGTGGACAGATTGCCGCCACGGGCAGCGAACGCGACGGCAGCTGCGGCGTGCAATATCTGGTGGGGCAGTACAAGCCCTTTTACTAGCTAAGAGCCTTTCCTCAACAGGAAGCGATGGAGTTGTCCCAATATGTCCCAATTATGGGCGAGCGAGGTGCAAAACGGCAAACATTGATGAAATTCCCTTAAAAAAAGAATTGCTGTTTCGCAGTCGCTCACTATCGGCTTGCAGAAGAAACGGGAATCAGCCAGAGTCCAAGTCATCAGTTAGCCAGGAATGTGCTCGCCCATGCATGGGAAGCTCTGTGTCCACTCCCCTTACTTAGTATGCGAATGAGGAAGCGCACACCAAATCTGGCACAACAAATGTCCACACTTCCTCGGTGAGCGATGGGAATGGTGCAGATGAATAGAGAATATATGAACGACTTATTTGTCGGCACGCTGCACAACCCTCCTCAACCGTTCGTTGACGTGTACCTTACGGGCTTCACCTGCTGCCTGATTTGTCTAGAAAGTAATAGATGTCCAAATGGGACAGCACTGCCCCAACCTTTCTGTAATTCACCAAAAATGAAGCCACACGTGTTCTTTGAGTGAAGAGCATTTCAAAAATGCACAAAATAGCATGTCCACCTGTGTGCTCCTTTAAGAAGAGAATCACTGCGGGAGCAGGGGTTGGACAAGAGGGGAAGGTAAGTCAAAGAATCGGCAACACCTGAAGCACGGGCAAAAACAAACCTAGAAACACCGAGCGATGTGCCACACGCATGTTTCCCTCTTATGGTATTGCAGGCAAAGCTGCTGAATCCCAGCCTTCGTCCCTGATCACCGGAGAACATTGATTTTATGGGACACTTGGCCAATTACATTGGAAATTTATAAATAAATAAAATAAATAAATTTTTTATGTTGTATATAAGCCTCATCTTGTCTAAGAACCCCCCCCCCCCTCTGTTTCGAGGCTAGTTTTTTTTAGAACCTGGGCGCAGCTTTGACAAGGGGGGGGGGCGTAACAGCATCCTCGCGTGTCCTGGGGACACCGTTTTTGGGGGGTTGGCATGATGTGTTGCTGTTGGTCGATGTTGTGTAGTGCCGTCTTGTCCATGCTCCTTGTGTAGATCAAGCACATTTTCCTTAGACAATTTTGGGCTGAAATGCTTCTTCCTGTTGATTGTCAACCTCTGAGGAGGTCGAGTGGAGGCCTCATCACAGCCGTGAGGAAGGGGCCGTACTCCGTCATTCTAGAATCCTTAGAGGAAAATATGGGACCAGGCCGCATCGCAGGATGCACCGTGCGCATGTTTCTATTGCATACTTTCCCAGTAGCAGGTACACGGTGAAAGAGCAGCACAAACGCCAATAGGGTTTACTCCTACCCCAGGAATTGTTGATTTTTAGCCTGATGCATGCCCATGCCAAGACACATTCACAGCAGCAGGGATGTATTTTTCGGTCCAGTGTGTACCATCATCTACAGGTATGGAGCTTACGGCCCCGATATGTTTTACAGCAAGGAGGATATTGAAGATATTGTTGCATATGCCACAGTACATGGCGTGCGTGTGGTACCCGAATTGGATGTGCCAGCACATACTTGGGCAGGTTGGGAATGGGGTCCTGATGCGGGGCTTGGCGAGTTGGTTCTGTGTGGTAGTGGGTGGATACGTGGCCGGAAAGTGGATTGGGCTACCAAAGCAATGGAACCCCCGGCTGGGCAACTCAATGTAGTGAATGAACATGTGTACCATATTTTGTCTGACCTGTATGAAGATTTGGTGGAGATGTTTGGAGGACCTGATATCATGCACCTTGGAGGTGATGAGGTGTGTATGCGCATGCATGTGTGTGCGTGGGCGTTGGTGTGGGTGTTGGTGTGTGCGCGCGCGCGGTCATGTCTCTCTTTGTGTGTCGTGTGAGTCGTGGTCCCAGCTTTTGTGAAATGCAGTGTGTTCCACATGTATGTTGCGAACTTGCAAGTACAAGGGGAGCGGGGATCATACAATGGCATCTAGATATTCTGTCCAAAAAATTTTTGGCATAGATTTGACATGATGTTTCGTTGACTACGGAACAATTTCTCCGTGCACAGGAAACGTGATTGTAGTGCAGGGCAGCTCACACGAAGTTGTTGTTATGGTTCCTCGGAGTCACAACTGGTGCCGTAATTTGGGTCCCACACACAGTGTGGGGATTGTGCAGAGCCGACCAAACAGGACCCTCATTTCACCCGTTCTTGACGCTGAGGCTTCTTTGTACAGTGCCAATTCCATGCTGCTGTTAACAGGATATCATGCACCAGCATGTTCTGCAATCTCTGGATTGACTTCAGCCTCCCAGCAATTGGACGTCCGCATTGATCATGCATCATCAGGCATCACGGCCAACCAAACGAACCAATCACAGCAAAAATATGCGTTGATGGTGCACTGCTCCTGAATGGTGTTTTACGCACGGCTGCGTCGCCTGTTGAGGCCCACCTGTGCCGCATTTGGACCGTCAGTGTCCAAACCACAGTAGTGGTGAGGGACATCGCTTCTGACACACGCGTGGCTATTGCAGTTCATGTATGTAAGGCATGTACAAGAAATTCCCTCGAAGAGGGTTGTTAGATCAAGCGCAGGTGTGAGCGGCACATACCCCCCTAACTTGGGGGTATTTGCGTAGCATACCCCATTGGCGGTATCGGATGTTCAACTCTTTGTAAAATTATCATTTTGGAAGACCAAATTATCTCCCAATGAATTTTGTAGATTTTGACCCCTCCACCCCCCCCCCCCTGTACCTGGGTGCTGCTTTTTTTCTTAGGGAGGGGTCGCGATTTCTGGTTAACCTCCGACAACACCCCGAGGACACTTTGGCCGTTGTTGGGTGATCATTTGGTGACAATGGGAGTACATTTCAAGCCATGGGAAGCCATGTAGCACCAGCGATGCCCTCGTAGTAGTGCTTATTGGAATTGTGGGTGCCTTCGCTATAACCACCTTCCCCCGCCCCCAGGGTAGGAGGTAGGCCAACAATGGGTCAGGGATTTTTTTCCAACATAGAATACGGACAATGTGACCTGTTACGGTTTGTATCAGGTAGTTGAGTGGCCAATGCTGTGCTACGAATGTGGTAATAATGAGAGGTCATGGGTATTGGGAAGTCACTATGGATATTTGTTCCCATTTTCTGCAAAAGCAAAATTCAGTCCCCGAAATATGGCCCCAAGTGGTCTCCCACCTTTGTACCAGCGGGCTCCGATACATATGGTTTGGGCTGCTCCACGGAAGCGACTGCTTCACACAAAGGCCCTTAACTAGGCTGCTCCAAGTACCTCATTATCAACCCAACGTCAAAACAATTGCCCAAGCCCCGTACTAGCGTCCCTCTATTTTTTGAGCACCTCCTCCAGTGCCCAACTCCAATTCCCATGAAACTAGTTACGCACGCGGTAAAGCAAGACCACAGACCGCGACACTGATAGGAACCACACCATATGGTCCAACAGCGTATTCGAAAATGGCACCAAGTTAATCCAAGCAGATGACCTTCACGGTCCACTGTTGCACCCACGATCCCACACCCACCGTGCCCCCAAGGACTGCAAAACCGGCCCCCAATTTGTCCGAAAAACGACACCCATCTCTCCAACGAAGATGCTGTCCCAAACGTACTACACACCGCTCCACCAGGAGCTCCGCAAATTGTTGGTTGGGGTCCGCTCCCCGCCCTCCACGGAATGTGTATCCCCCAACCAGATCAGTGCTGCTAGCATGGGAAACCGCCGCGTGTTTCTTTACTGTCGAGGCAACATGTAGCCCGACTGCTGAACGAGACACCCGCCATCAGCCACCTGTTTCGTAGCCATGTGGATCTTTGACATGCTTTTTGGTGTTTTCTGCTTCATCGGGGGCCTCGTGAATGTCCTTGATCACGTTCCATTTGGTTTGAGTTATGGGCCTGTTTTCTGTCAAGATTATTGGGGGTCCCCTGACCACACTTAAGCTGTTTCTTTTGCCCTACGTTGGTGATTTCCTGCTTGTTGGGTCTGACCCGAGCTGCTGCAGGGGTCACTATCAGGGCGGGGGAGGCACTCTGCGCGGCAAGATTTTTGGTTAGCACCAAATTTGCCCTTGACTCAGTGTACTAGATTTTCCTCTTGGACAATTTTTTAGACCGAGTGAAGAGGGACACTCGTGGTCGCCCCCGGGTAGCGTTGCAGCTTGTTGCATGGGTGCGTCTCACGACGGCAGTCGTTGGGCGAGTTGCTGGGGAATTGGCAATGGCATGTGCCGCCACGACCGGGCTTTGGCCCTGGTCCAACGGGGTTTTACTGTGATGCTTGCCGAAAAGGGGTACTTGCACTCCCCTGCAGGTGTTGGGGTCACTCACATGTGTGGCCACCAACATGGCTTTGGGCCTTGGTGTCCAATGATGGTTTCAGAAACATTCATTCGCTTGAACAATGGGGAACGAGGTTCTGCAAAAATTGTATGGCCCGCAGAGACCCTGAAAAATAAGAACAATGTTGGCGAAAAGTTTCACCCCACAATATGCACCTCAAAATAATCAGCACAACGCTGGTTATTGGAGGTGTATATGCTGGAGCCTCCCGAACTGCCTCAGCTCTATAGCAAGGTGTACTGTGCCTCTCGTTCTCATTCCCCCCACCAAACGATGGCTGACAGCCCCTGGTGGATGCCAGCGCCCCCTCCCCTCCACCATCCATTGACACCTTGGGGGTTGAGCTCCGGAATTACATCTGAACATCTCCCATGGTCAAAAATGTCGGGGATTTTGCTTGGAAGTAGATCGGGAAGCAGTGAGATCAGGGTTACAGCCGGCAGCCCCAAGCTGTTCTAACGTCCTTGACACACTTAAGGCAAATGGCATCCATGCGTCATGTCTCCCTTCTTCCAGGTAATTGTGGGCGGTCCGGGAAGCAAACAGTCCTGTTGGAATGACACTGAGGCTTCTTTGCATGGCCCCAATCCAATCATGCAGGCCATTCTGAATAATGTGGACAATTGCTGTCCACACGGTATCAGCAGCGAGCTCACGTTCTACCATCTCTGGATTAATTTCACTCGCCGTGCAACCAGCAGCCTGAATTCTGCGTACAGGCGTCACAAGCACGCCCCTCCAAGCAAGATCCAGCAATGGGGCGGTGGTGTTGCAGGGGGTGAGCCTACGCTGTACAATTTGTTCGGCAATCCGAAGTATTTTTTAGCTGCTTGTCCCCCAGAGAAGTTTATGTTGCAGGTATGGGATATGAGCGCCGACAGCCAGGCCAAGAACCTGATCAGATACGGATATGACGTCGTCCTGTCAAACCCGGACTTCACTTATTTGGACTGTGGGGCTTCAGGTTGGGTCGGCCCAGGAGGCTACTGGTGCAAGACATACCTTGAGTGGTACACCATTTATGATTATTTGCCTGCAGTGCGGAAGCAATGGAACATGACGAGCAGAGAGATGATGTTCATCAAAGGGGCAGAGACGCTGCAGTGGGGTGAGATTGCAGATGGGAACAATTTTATGCAGAGAATATGGCCCAGGAGTGCAGCATTGGGGGAACGCCTGTGGACGGATCCTGCTTCATCAGCTTTGCAGGCGGACCCACGCATGCACATGCACAGACAGCGATTGGTGCAGCGTGGAATTCCTGCAGAAGCCTTGCAACCGGCGTGGTGCCTGCAGCACGGATCTAGTTGCACAAAGGAGGACAATTTTGCACAGACTACAGCGGATACTGAGCCCGAAAAGGCCACACACGCCAAAGATGGACCAGAGCCCAGGCAGGCCATGCATGCTGCACAGATGTATGGTCGAGGATTCTTGGACAAAAGCTTCGTTAATTATGGCATTGTGCATTGGGTCTGTGTGGGGATCGTAATTTTTATCTTGTTCACAGGAAAAAAATCTTGGTGCAGATAGATTGGAAACGGAAATTCCAGTGCCGAAATTTCGCCACTGGATGACACCATTTGTTTGTCCTGCTGAAATTTGCAGCCTGGTGCAGCTAAGTGTCCCGGTGTATAAAGGTATGTCAACAGACTGGGAGATGTTGCACCTCGGGAAGAGATGGTTATTGTCCTCAAGAATGTGACAGGTTGCCTCTGAGCCAATCGCAATACTCACGCTGCATCCTGGGGAGCACTGCTCGCAGCCCCACGATGATACACGGGCCACCAAATCAAATTATGGTGTGCATACTCACTGGCTCTTTCCTCAGCAATCTGCTAGGGTTTGCACGCGGTGACGGCGACTGCAGTGGCTGCTGTTGCAGTGACCTTTGGCACGCCCTCGCCTATGTTTCATCGGTTTTGGGGCTTGCACAACAATAAGCGAAACAGACTCCGCCATGAAAAACCAAAAAGCGTGGTGTTCATTTGGCATCTTTCGGTTGTATCAGAAGCTCTACACCTGAGTCTGTCGACGACCACGAGCTGTGGTGTGTTTTTTTTATACCTGTCATTGTCAGCTCGATTTGTGACAAAAGCCCCGAACAGGATAGCTGGGAGGCACAGGGCAAAAAAACAACGCCCAGTTTCGGACCGTACCTCCAATCTATTCAGCTTGGGACTGTTTGCCAGCCCTCTGTGCTCTTTCTGCCAGTGGCGCTCTGACCCTCCTCCACCTTGTACCCTCCCCCCCCTGGTGCGTACTAAAAGACCCCCCGTTTTTGTACTAAAAAAACCCCCCTTTTGTACTAAAAAAAAACCCCACTCTAAAATGCACTAAAAAACCCCCCCCAACTATACTAAAACCCCCCCCGGGGGTTTTTTTAGTATAATTGGGGAGGTTTTGGGCGGAGGGTTTTTTAGTACATTTCGGGGGGGTTTTTTAGTACATTTTGGGGGTTTTTTTTTAGTACATTTAGGGGGGGTTTTTTAGTACATTTAGGGGGTTTTTTTAGTACATTTTTTGGGGTTTTTTGTGCATTTCAGGGGGTCTTTTAGTACATTTCCGGGGGTTTTATAGTACGTTTTTGGGGGCTTTTTAGTACATGTCGGGGTATTTTCGGGGCAATGTGAGCCCTGATTCTCAGTCCCGGAAGACAGGTTGTCTGTATGTTGAAGACAGGTTGTCTATATGTTGGGGGGTGGGGGTTGGGTGGGGATGTGGGGGATCTAGACAGAAATGACTCCAAAACTGGGGGCCTGAAAAATCCTGTTTGCCGGGGCAACCCCATCTCAGATCCTTACGTGGGGGAGGGGTGCCCTCTTTGGGGTGTTCCAATACACTCAGAAGTAATCCCCCCTTCCCCCACGATGGGTGTGTGAGAGTGATCGATGTTGTTTCACATCATTAGGCCATCATGTGAAAGCATATGCATGGACTGCGTTTGTCGGCAGCTGTCTTTTTTTCAGGGAAGATTCATTCACTGAGGGCGTTTTCTGGGTAGAAACACTGAAAGTAGGCACGTGCAGGGCACCCGTTCTCTCAGCCGAATGGATGTGGTGCAGAAGTCCGGGTTTCCTCTTCCAATCAAACAGACAAACCAAACCTCCCCCATTTGGAACCTATTTATTGGGTTGTTGCAGTCTGCACCTCAAGGCACACCAATCACAGTTCTCAAATACCCACATATCTGCATACAGATGGGTGTGGTAGAGGAAGGGGGGGGGGGGCGGTAGGGAGCACACACAGAGCTGAGCACCCGGAAAAAGAAGCAACGCATCCTGAATGACATGGGACAGCTTCATTATATGCTTACAGAGTCAGTGATCAGTATTCCGTGTCAGATCTGCTACTGGATTTCTGTGGGGCCATTATGTGAAGGGACAGAAGAATTGTACAATCGAATGTCAGTGTTGTGGTGCATTTCAGCTTTAGTACATGCTTACGTGCTGTTTTGCATTCATATTGCCTGCAGGATGTGGCAGTTTTCTTTTTGGGGGTGGGGGTCTATGGAGGGCTGAGCTGGGGCGAAATACAGCAATGCAGGAGCACACGGTGCCATAAAGGAGGAAGCAAGTAGCTGCAACGGACAGTTTTCACCCGAAAGAACGTGCGGAAGGGTGTGCGGGCTAGGCAGGGCTTGAGACATGGTAAAGGGGGCTTTTCCTGTTTGGCGGACGAAAATTTTTTTAGGTGGTGAAAAGGGGGGTTTTTTCAGTACAAAAGGGGGGTTTTTTTAGTACAAAGTGGGGGGGTTTTTTTATTACAAAACGGGGGTTTTTTAGTACAAAAAGGGGGTTTTTTTTAGTACAATAAGGGGGTTTTTTTTCATACAAAGCGGGGGGTTTTTTAGTACAAAAAGGGGGGTCTTTTTTAGTACAAAAGGGGTTTTTTTTGTACAATAAGGGGGGTTTTTTGGTACAAAACCGGGGGTTTTTAGTATAAAAAGGGGGGTTTTTTTTAGTACCAAAGGGGGTTTTTTTTAGTACGATAAGGGGGGTTTTTCAGTACAAAACGGGGGGTTTTTTAGTACAAAACGGGGGTTTTTTTTAGTACAGAGTGGGGCGTTTTTAGTACAAAAGGGGGTTTTTTTCGTATTCACCCCCCCCCCCCTTTTGTATAAGCTACACCCTTGTCCAAGCTACAGTAGGCGTAGGGACCGTATTGATTTGGGATCTAATTTTAATTCGGTACCAAACCTAGTGTAGACATGGGTTTGGTGACGAATTTGCGAGTCACATAGAGTCATGGACACATTTGTTGTGAGTGTTTGCCAACTTGAACCCACATAGCTCTGATTTTTTGGTATCTTTGTACATTCTATTCCCTTTGCTTGTGCCAGCTCACCATGCAATCCTCTCTTTTTGAACTTGGGCGCCCGGTGTCGGTAGCTGTATGTGTCGCGCGCAAGCTACACCCATGTCCAAGCTACAGTAGGCGTAGGGACCGTATTAATTTGGGACTTTGGCGTAGCTTATACAAGGGCGGGGGGACTTGATAGCCACGCCGCTCAAGGCTTAAGCCACTTAGATCGATCAACTGTACCCCACTTCAACTTTCACACCTACAATTTATGGGCCAACAGAAACATCTGCCAATTGTGGACTTGCAGGAAGGCAAGGCAAGGCCTGCATGAGTGACACGTGGGAGCCGGATGACATCTGCAACCATCAAGAGCACCATCCCGGAAGGGGGGCCTAAGGTCTGCAACCGGTTGTTCAGGTGACCGGTAGTACCGGTATACCGCCGATCACCTCTTTGAAAACTGAAATAACCTCCAATTACCGGTTATTGCGGATGGCAGAATGGGAATTTCAACACGAAACAGGAAATTAAACAGGTTTGATGTGACTGTCCTTTTTGAAGTATTATTATTGTATTGTATTGTATTGTATTGAATCTTTTGTTCCTCCCATTCTTTCAGGTGCTGAGGGAAGAGAATGAAGTAAGAAAGAATGAAGGAAGCGAAGAAGAGGGAGTGTCGACGCAGAGGAAGAGACGAGCAACGAAGAAGAAAGAAGAAGAAGCCAACGAAGGAGAAGACAAGGTGAGAGGTCATTTGTTTGTTCGGAGGGAAGAAGATGAAGATAGAAAGAAGACGAAGAGACCAGCAAGGAAACACGAAAGAAAGGTGCTGTGTGTGAATATGCGTACGTTGCTGCGGCTGCTGCTTGCTACTGCTGCTTGATGGTGCGTTTTGCGCGCAGTGTGGGTGAGAGCTTGTGTGTTCTGCTTGCTGCTGCTGATTTGAGTGTCGGCGCGTACTGTGAGTGTCACTTGAGTTTCCGCGCGTGGTGTGGGTGTCATTTGAGTGTCGGCCCGTGCTGTGAGTGTCATTTGAGTGTCGGCGCGTGCTGTGAGTGTTATTTGAGTGTTCGTGCGCGTTGAGAGTGTAATTTGAGTGTCGGCGCGTGCTGTGAGTGATTTTTGAGTGTTGGTGCGTGCTGTGAGTGTCACTTGACTTTTCGCGCGTGCTGTGGGTGTCATTTGAGTGTCGGCGCGTGCTGTGACTGTCATTTGAGTGTTCGTGCGTGCTCTAAGTGTCATTTGAGTGTCGGCGCGGGCTGTGAGGGTCATTTGAGTGTTTGCGCATGCTGCGAGTGTCATTTGAGTGTCGGCGCGTGCTGTGACTGTCATTTGAGTGTTCGTGCGTGCTCTAAGTGTCATTTGAGTGTTCGTGCGTGCTGTGAGTGTCATTTGAGTGTTGGCACAGCACAACACAGCACAGCACAGTCAACGGTGCATTACAATTCTTTATGCAACACAGAAGGGCACGGCTCGGCAACTTTCCCAACAAGCAGCTTTGGAACTACGCCAGCTGCGAGTTAAGACAAAGGTATTATGTGTTCTTAGCTTAGTCTTGACAGAACCTGTTGCTTCGATGAGTGGCCAGCTATAACATGCTGCAATTTTTTCAAAGAATTTGACTTTGTGCAAGTGTGCAAGGGGGTAGAGGCAGAGGTACAATTGTTTTTTCATTTTCACCGCAGGGGTCCAAAAAAGGGAAACAAAAACACAACAAAAAACAAAACGAAAAAAAACACTTTAGGGCACAAAACTGTTTCCCGGCAGGGGTCCAAAAAAAAGGGAAAAAAAAAGAACAAAAAAACAAAAGAAAAATACCTTAGGGCACAAAAATGGTGACATGGAGAGTTTGGGAACACGCTCTGTGTCCGTGGCCTACGCCTTGCAGCCTGACCCACCATCCTAGACTCTCCCTGAACAAGGGATCTCCAGGGGGTGGGAGTCCATACACAAGAACCAGGCATTGCTGGGTTAGACATATAGGCATAAAACAATTTCCTAAAATTTTCAAAGTGTTAGGGCACAAAAACAAGAAGGCACATCAAGAAAGGTGCATCGACCTAATATTAGGTCCATTGAATACCAACAACTACCGTTTGTCAGAAAACTTACCACCTCCACCTACCGGTGAAAATTTAAAAAACAACCTCTTACACCCGGTAGTTTTCAAAACTACCACATTGCAGACCTTAGGGGGGCCTTGCCGCAGCATAAGGCAAGGATTGAAAGCGGAGCCCCCCCCCCCACTATTGTGGCAACGGCACCCCTTAGAGCCGATGGGGGGGGGGTCCGTTTTCCAAAGTTAAAGTCCAACCTTTGCTGTGACCTCTTGACCCTCCAAGTGCCAAAATAAGCACTCCATGGGTGATTTTGGGACATGTAGTGTGGAGACTCTTGTGCACAAGACTAAATGCATTCTGCACCATGCTCTGCTTAATAGAGCCGTAGGTTTCTGCCGACAATTCGAAGTTTTGTTGAGACACTACAAACTGTAGAGTGGAACGCCAAGTCGGGTCTCTCGCGGCAAGGCCTGCATGAGTGACGTGCGGTAGCCGGACAGCATTTGCAACCATCACGAGCACCCTCCTGGAAAGGGGGCCTTGCCGCAGCCGAAGGCGGGGCTTAAAAGCGGAGGCAAGGCCCACCCCCTACGGTCGCAATGGTGCCCCTTAGAGCGAATGGGGAGGGTCCGTTTTCCAAAGTTACAGTCCAATCTTTGCTGTGACCCCTTAACCCTCCAGGGGCCAAAACAAGCACTCCATAGGTGATTTTGGGACATGTACTGTGGACACTCTTGTGAACAACACCGAATGCATTCTGCACCATTGTCTGCTTAATAGAGCCGTTAGTACCTGCCGATAATTCGAAGTGTTGTGGAGATGCTACGCCCCGTAGAGGGGGACAATGAGTCGGGTCTCTCACGGCAAGGAGAAAGATGTCCTTGAATTATGCCCTAGGTCTTTTGATGTATTCCTGCAGGTTTTGTAGTTGAAAACCCCAAACCAAAGCAGCAAGTAGAGCAAGGACTGAAAGTGGATCGAATCAATGATTGGTTTTGGAATCCAGTGTAACACAGAAGGGCTGCAGATAGACAAAGCAGGTATATGCACATAGATTCAATCACAAATGGATAATACAAAAGGTTTTATATGAAAATTGGTCAGACTCTAGCCTCAGAGGTTGCAATAGGCACTTCATGTGCACTCTTTTGGGTGAAATGGTGCTGGTTAGGACTGAGGGGCATAGATGTCAGGACCACACAGAAAATGACTTGGCCAAGCAACTGAATTCAGAAACAGTTACAAAGTAGGACCACAATAAGTGGTAGAAACAATTGAGTATAGGGGTCTTGGGGTTGGAGACCACTTAGGCTTAACCTCCAAGGCCAACAAGCATGAAATGCCTGATTTATTTTGGTATGTCCTCCATGAAGGAAGGTACCTCCGCTCAGTTGAGTGGTAGGGGTGAACTTCATGGGGGGGGCTAGGGTCACAACCCTAGTTACTTTGAGAAAGTGTACTTTAGGCAACAAAAGAGAGATAAAAACAGTTAAGTTTGTCTCAGCATCAACAAAGGGTTTTAAGGGAAGCTTAGCCTGGATCAAGCCCTCCAAGAAAGACATGGCAGTGACTTTTTCTTACTCCCCCCTGGAGTACTAGTTAGCTAAGCTAGTAGGACCAAGGAAAAAGGCTCAAATATTCCCAAAATTACCTCAAAAAATGCATTAAACTTACCAAAAACATCCTCATCACTTCAAAGAAGCCTATCACACTGTAGGAACCCTTGAAAAACAGTGTAATGTACCGTGAATGATGTCCCTTCGAAGGGGCATTCCTCAAAAGTCGCCGGCGTGCGGCGAAAACTTTTGGAAAAAGTTTGGGGGCAGTGGGAATTGAACCCAGGACTCCCTCCCTAGAGCACATGTGCTTGCCCACTAGGGTACAGTCGAACGCTCCAATGCGGACGACTTTTGCCGTATAAACAGCGTTCGAGTATACGTCCTGACCAAGGGCCAGGGCGGAGCAATACTCCCAATGGAGGACACAAACCCCCAGGAGCTGGAAAAAATAGAAAATGTAACCAGCAGGGAGTGATTCCTGCGGTTTAGCGGAAGGGGTTGCGATTTAGCAAGTGAAATCGTTGAAAATCGACGAAACCACGCGGGAAATCGTCATTTTTACACATAACTTAAAGTCGTAGACAAGCGCAAAGGAAGCGGACTCCAAGAAAAGGGTTGCGCAAGCGTAAACGGCTTTTGGAAAAGAAGGTATGAGCCGTAGTTTTTAAAGTTTTAAAGAAAATTTTTGCACAGTTGCATCAAAATTTTTATAAACTTCAGAGTAAAGCATTCAAATTCAGCTTACACCACCGAGCAGTTCAACAACCCGTCTCTCAGGTATGTCTGTGTCACCTCACACTCACGCATTGCGTTCGTGTTGGTTGTTCCGTCAAAACGTTAGGTTTGTCAACGCTGTGCTCGGTGGGGGGTCGGGTGTTCCTCTCTCATGCTCTGCACAGGTGAAAGCAGGGATGAAAGGTATGTGATGCGAATGGAGCGCGCAGCGCGCACGTAGGGTTAGAATATGCGCTGTGCTCGCGATGCATGTGCCTAATCTAGGCATCCACACGCTGTGACGCTTTACCTGTATCCGAAATTCACTTTTGTTTTCTTCCTCACAGGTAAGTACGGAAGCGTTTGTTCGTGTGCGGCCGTGGCGTTAAAGTCGAGTTGCTTAAAATGCTTAGGTTTGTTTTGTGTTCGTTCCAAATCGGCATTCACACGATGCATGGTGAGTAAGGTAGGTTAGCCCAAGAGGAGCTCACCTCTTGGTTGAGTCCGTGGTTCAACCTCCCTTCCCTGCGTGCACATGATGCATTAAAGGGTAGGCCACGCGAATTGCGCACGGTAAACCTTGTTTAGGTTACCCAGAGGCTCCTCGGTACGTTCTTTAAGAGAACCCGAGGAGTTTCTTAAAGCTTGCTTGCTTGACAGGGGTAGCTGATCCGTCAGCGTGTTTGCGAACAGTGTATTATAGTTCACACTGAGAAGGGTACAATACCTGGAGTGTGGCTTGGTTCCTCAGTCGCAAACGCCCCTTCATTTGCCTCTTTTGTACAGGTGGGAGAGGTTAAGGGTGATTGGTGCACGCCGCAGCTGCCTTAGGCGGCTACCATTTTTCTGCCCCAGCAAAACAGGGGCGCTGATCACAAATCAAATCACTGTGCCTCAGCCAGTACTGGCGAGGACAGTCCGACCTCAACGACATCCGCGCTGTGCACGCAACGAGAGCACCCGTTCCCTCCAAGCCCTAGCAGGGGAAACGCGTTGTGGCGTCCCCTGTTAGGTCACAGCTGCTTAGGAGCGCTGTGTTCTCTCGTCCCTTTCACAGGAGGGCCACTAGGGCCTGAGTGACGTTCGATAGCAGCACCCAGTAGCGTGTGTAGGGGTTAGGGTCAGCAGGCCTGGCAGGAGGTGAGTGCAAGTGATGAGTGCTTACCCTGCCTTCGAAGGCCGGTGCTGGCGTTAGTGAGTGTAGTGTAGTGGTGTCTCCTGTCCCGCGTGCTTTTCCTCGTGGGCAGGGGAGTGCGTTAGCTTTTGGCCTGTAGCAAAAATGGGCGTTTTGTATGCCCTTAGCACACTTGGCCACCCCTCCCCTCTTAGTAGGTAGGGCTTTTGCCGTTTACCCCAAGGATAGGCGCCAGCACAGAAATTGGGCGCCATAGGAGTGGTAATAGTACCTGATTAGGACCTTCGGTCCGACGTCAGCGAAGCCCAGTCTCCAGGAGCCACGCTGGGGAGAGAAGTGAGACACATACAGACATACGTAGCACACTTAGGGGTATCGTAAACCCTGTAAGGAAGGGTAGAACCCCATGGGTCTGGACCAGTCAGGGGTCCTAACTGTGGGCTCGCTTGTCCCCAAGGAGGGAAGACACACCTTGCCTCATAACACCTTGCTTGTCATTCCCCCCTGGTGTAGAAAGCCACCGTTCTTCGTTGGCTCACCAAGGTCATTACATTAGGGCAGTACCCATGCAACACATGGTCAACAAGGCAAACACTCGCTGGGTGGCTGCAATCTTGATAAGCGGCCACCTGGCTCACGCTGGAAACCATTGGCGTGGGTCTGCAGGGCACAGACAGGGGCAGTAGACTGACACAGGGTTATTAGTTTCGCTTCTTACGCTGGGACATAGTCTCAGCACGGGTTAGGAGCTGACCTTCGTTGTTCTCAACGAGGTAAGTGCGGAAGATGGGGTTGATACTCCCATCTGGTTGTATGAAGGCTGACATAGGTTCCCAGGTCGCCTCGGACAACCCATAGCCATCCCACAGGGTAAGGAATTTCCAGCCCTGTTTATACTCGTGGCGAGCAATACCTGCAACCACGTAGTAACCATCGACTGCCATCTCATCGGCAGTCATCTCTTCGAGTTCGTCTGCCTCCTCTGGACTGGCAGCGTTCTCTAGGTCTATACGTTCAATCTCACTGTCGCTGAGGCGCCACTCATCCCAAGACAAGTCGTCAGGGGAGTGATAGTGCCTCAACTGCTTAGGAGCACCTAGCAGTTCACCACCTAGAGGTGGACTGCACCTGACATGGATCCTGGATCCATCTATCCTGATGATACGATAGGGTCCAAAGTAAGGGTCATGTAGGCAGTTACGTGGCCAGGAGGGTAGGCGTGAATGGTGTACCAAAACAAGGTCACCAACCTTGAAGCTGGCAGGTCGCCGTAGGCGGTTCCGTCGGCTCTGTTCACGGTCACGAATGTGCCTCAGGTTAGTACCAGCCTGGTTAGCCAGAGACTGCTTGTGTTCCAGCCAATCTCCCACAGGGCTCTTGAAGTCCTCAGGGAAGGGGGTTTTGAAGAACCAAGCAGGTCGTCCTCCATGGAACAGTTCGTGGGGGGTGAAACCCGTAGAAGAGCTCCGCTGTGAGTTCATGGACAGAACTGCCCAGGGCACTAGGCGTACCCAGTCCTTGGTGCGCTCCTGTTTCATCAGGATTCTTAAGTTTTGCTCCACCACACGGTTCTGTCTCTCACAGAGAGGGTTAGACGTGTGGGTATAGGGCACACCTGTGGTTACCTCCACGTTGAGGGCATTTAGCACTCGTTTGTACCACCCAGTGTCACTGCGGATGCGTACATCTTCATCAGAGTGCACCTGCTTAGGTGCTCCATAGGGTTCGAACCATTGTTCGACCAACATTTTTACAGTCTGCTCACCTGTGATTTTCTTATTGCAAGGGAACACACGGGTGAAGCGAGATAGACCACAGGTGACCACGAGGCAACTATCATAGCCGCCAAAGCGTGGTAGGCCGTGGATGTAATCCACGTAGAGAAGAGAGTTAGCACAATAGGGTATGGGTAAGCTGGAGATCAGGCCCCTATCCCTACTGTCGCTCTGCTTGCTGGCATGACAGCCACAAGCATCCACAATGGTCTGCATACGCGACCTCAGTTCAGTCAGGGTTAGACTAGAGTAGAAACACTCACGGAAGAAGTCCACTGAGCGATTAGCGCCAGTGTGACCAAAACTGAGATGGGACCATTGTAGGCACCCATCCAGTCGTGCCTCAGGCACAACAATTCGGTCCTCGTAGAAGAGCTACTGATTGTTTTTATACCACTGGTGCCCGTCAATGACACGGGGTTCGAGACCAGTGCTGAGGGTTTGGAGAATTTCTTCATACTCTGACTGATAGTCGGTTAGACTCCAACCCTCCAGGATTCCAGCAGTGCGCATGGACAGGTCAAGCTGGACATCCATACGCTGGAAAGCCTCTTTGGCGAGCGCCTCAGAGCTCTCACCAATAAGCGCATCGAAGTTGTTGCGCGATATATAGTCAGACAGTTCATTCTTAATCCCGGGGATATGATGCACTGTCAGCCTGAACTGGCTCAGGTAAGTCCACCACCGTTTTAGCTTCGCTTTTTCAGGTGGTGGGCCCTTCTGAAAAGACTTCACAGGCTCCTGGTCACACAGCCAGACAATAGGGTTAGACCCCAGGAGTCGGGATTGTGACGATAGCACCAACATACCGGCCAGGAGTTCCTGGTCATAGGTGCTCTAGTTGGAACGCGCTTGGTTCCATTTCCAATTCCAGTGTCCCAGTGGCACCAGTCGCCACTCACTGGTAGGATAGTCATGTTTCAACGAACCATCACGGTTCAGTCCAGTAGTACGATAATGGCAGTGGGTTAGTTCAGCGGGGTTAAGCTCCTGCCATTGATACACTTGGCCACCCCTCCCCTCTTAGTAGGTAGGGCTTTTGCCGTTTACCCCAAGGATAGGCGCCAGCACAGAAATTGGGCGCCATAGGAGTGGTAATAGTACCTGATTAGGACCTTCGGTCCGACGTCAGCGAAGCCCAGTCTCCAGGAGCCACGCTGGGGAGAGAAGTGAGACACATACAGACATACGTAGCACACTTAGGGGTATCGTAAACCCTGTAAGGAAGGGTAGAACCCCATGGGTCTGGACCAGTCAGGGGTCCTAACTGTGGGCTCGCTTGTCCCCAAGGAGGGAAGACACACCTTGCCTCATAACACCTTGCTTGTCATTCCCCCCTGGTGTAGAAAGCCACCGTTCTTCGTTGGCTCACCAAGGTCATTACATTAGGGCAGTACCCATGCAACACATGGTCAACAAGGCAAACACTCGCTGGGTGGCTGCAATCTTGATAAGCGGCCACCTGGCTCACGCTGGAAACCATTGGCGTGGGTCTGCAGGGCACAGACAGGGGCAGTAGACTGACACAGGGTTATTAGTTTCGCTTCTTACGCTGGGACATAGTCTCAGCACGGGTTAGGAGCTGACCTTCGTTGTTCTCAACGAGGTAAGTGCGGAAGATGGGGTTGATACTCCCATCTGGTTGTATGAAGGCTGACATAGGTTCCCAGGTCGCCTCGGACAACCCATAGCCATCCCACAGGGTAAGGAATTTCCAGCCCTGTTTATACTCGTGGCGAGCAATACCTGCAACCACGTAGTAACCATCGACTGCCATCTCATCGGCAGTCATCTCTTCGAGTTCGTCTGCCTCCTCTGGACTGGCAGCGTTCTCTAGGTCTATACGTTCAATCTCACTGTCGCTGAGGCGCCACTCATCCCAAGACAAGTCGTCAGGGGAGTGATAGTGCCTCAACTGCTTAGGAGCACCTAGCAGTTCACCACCTAGAGGTGGACTGCACCTGACATGGATCCTGGATCCATCTATCCTGATGATACGATAGGGTCCAAAGTAAGGGTCATGTAGGCAGTTACGTGGCCAGGAGGGTAGGCGTGAATGGTGTACCAAAACAAGGTCACCAACCTTGAAGCTGGCAGGTCGCCGTAGGCGGTTCCGTCGGCTCTGTTCACGGTCACGAATGTGCCTCAGGTTAGTACCAGCCTGGTTAGCCAGAGACTGCTTGTGTTCCAGCCAATCTCCCACAGGGCTCTTGAAGTCCTCAGGGAAGGGGGTTTTGAAGAACCAAGCAGGTCGTCCTCCATGGAACAGTTCGTGGGGGGTGAAACCCGTAGAAGAGCTCCGCTGTGAGTTCATGGACAGAACTGCCCAGGGCACTAGGCGTACCCAGTCCTTGGTGCGCTCCTGTTTCATCAGGATTCTTAAGTTTTGCTCCACCACACGGTTCTGTCTCTCACAGAGAGGGTTAGACGTGTGGGTATAGGGCACACCTGTGGTTACCTCCACGTTGAGGGCATTTAGCACTCGTTTGTACCACCCAGTGTCACTGCGGATGCGTACATCTTCATCAGAGTGCACCTGCTTAGGTGCTCCATAGGGTTCGAACCATTGTTCGACCAACATTTTTACAGTCTGCTCACCTGTGATTTTCTTATTGCAAGGGAACACACGGGTGAAGCGAGATAGACCACAGGTGACCACGAGGCAACTATCATAGCCGCCAAAGCGTGGTAGGCCGTGGATGTAATCCACGTAGAGAAGAGAGTTAGCACAATAGGGTATGGGTAAGCTGGAGATCAGGCCCCTATCCCTACTGTTGCTCTGCTTGCTGGCATGACAGCCACAAGCATCCACAATGGTCTGCATACGCGACCTCAGTTCAGTCAGGGTTAGACTAGAGTAGAAACACTCACGGAAGAAGTCCACTGAGCGATTAGCGCCAGTGTGACCAAAACTGAGATGGGACCATTGTAGGCACCCATCCAGTCGTGCCTCAGGCACAACAATTCGGTCCTCGTAGAAGAGCTACTGATTGTTTTTATAGCACTGGTGCCCGTCAATGACACGGGGTTCGAGACCAGTGCTGAGGGTTTGGAGAATTTCTTCATACTCTGACTGATAGTCGGTTAGACTCCAACCCTCCAGGATTCCAGCAGTGCGCATGGACAGGTCAAGCTGGACATCCATACGCTGGAAAGCCTCTTTGGCGAGCGCCTCAGAGCTCTCACCAATAAGCGCATCGAAGTTGTTGCGCGATATATAGTCAGACAGTTCATTCTTAATCCCGGGGATATGATGCACTGTCAGCCTGAACTGGCTCAGGTAAGTCCACCACCGTTTTAGCTTCGCTTTTTCAGGTGGTGGGCCCTTCTGAAAAGACTTCACAGGCTCCTGGTCACACAGCCAGACAATAGGGTTAGACCCCAGGAGTCGGGATTGTGACGATAGCACCAACATACCGGCCAGGAGTTCCTGGTCATAGGTGCTCTAGTTGGAACGCGCTTGGTTCCATTTCCAATTCCAGTGTCCCAGTGGCACCAGTCGCCACTCACTGGTAGGATAGTCATGTTTCAACGAACCATCACGGTTCAGTCCAGTAGTACGATAATGGCAGTGGGTTAGTTCAGCGGGGTTAAGCTCCTGCCATTGATAGATCGTACCTCCCCCCCCTATATCACTGGCATCAGTGATCAGGACTATCTCGCCCTGAGGGCGGGGCACTCCCAGGCAGTTGGAGGAGGCAATCTTCTTCTTCAACTCCTGGAAACACTCTTCCTCTCTGGAGGTCCAACTCCAGGGAGTAGTTTTCTTGATCAGGTCAGTGAGGGGTGCAGAGGAGTAAGTAAAATTGTGGATGTGACGCCGATAGAAATTACAGACGCCCACAAAACTCCTCACATCGTGTAGACCCTTCTTAGGGTCATCGCGAATCTGCATGTCCTGTAGGGGCTGCATCTTAGACGCGGCTGGTTTCCACCAGCCATACCCCACGTCGAAACCCAAATACTCCATCTCCTCTTTCATAAACTCACATTTTTCGAGTTTGATTCGGAGATGGTTTTCTTGACAGACAGTAAAGAATTCACGGAGGAGAAGGACATGGTCCTCTTTGGTATTAGTACCCAAACTCACGTCGTCGATGTGAGCCTCCATTTCTGCACCCCGAGAAATCAACTCTTGTACTAGAGGCCTGCGCCTCAGTATGTACAAAATTTTGTTCATAAGCTCCTGGAAGAGCGCTGGGGCGTTAGCCACCCCGAAAGGCATAACCTTCCACTTGAAGACACGACCCTTAGGGGTTATAAAGGCAAGCAGCTCCTGAGCTGCGGCGGTTAGGTCAACCTGCCAGAAACCAGAGCGTTTGTCCATTTTGGTCTTATACCTGCATTTGGCAATACGCTCCAGGGTGTTTTCCATGTTGGGAATACTCCCTGAGTGGTTCTGGGTTTTCTTGTTGACCTCACCATAGTCTACAACAAGACGTAGAGCAGTCGACCCTGGTTTAGCAACAAGGAAACAGGGGCTGCAGTGATGGGGATAGTCCCCATGTTTATACTCTTCAACGAGGCCAGCATCAATGCATTCTTGGATCTGGCGCTCGATTTCTTCAACCTGTTCCTGTGGAGCGGGATAGGGACGACGCCTCACTCGCGTCTTTTCAAATTCTGGTTTCAATTTCAGGTCCATCTGGACCAGTTTTTTACAAGATAGGGGAGGCGGCAAGGCGCCGAACACCTCCTGATAGGTTATAAGCAGTTTCTTCAGGCGGGGGTCAAGGTTAAGACTCTCGACTTTCTGAAGGAAATCCTCCTCAGCATGGAGGTTGCTTTTTCCATGTTCTTTCTTTTTATGCCGATCAGCACTTTCGGCAGGTACAGTACCATCGTCCCACTCAGGGGGACATTGCTGCCCATAGTGTAGAGAATACACTAGAGGTATCTCAGGATTAGGCAGCGTATAGGACTCATCGTCCTCCTCAGACCAGATGGAGTATTTCCAGGTCTGTCTGAGGTATTGCAGCCGCTCTTGGCGCTCAATACCTTCGGCCTTCAGGTACAACAGCCGTCGGAGTTCTTGAGTGTCATGCTCAGACAATGGCATGTTATTAGCAGCAGGCCGTGCCAGAGCATCAGTACTCCGGGACACGGGTTCACCTGTGTGCACAGGCTGCATGTGTAGCACTGGTTTCCCAACAGAGGAAGCGGGTTCAGAGGTTGACTCTAGATCTACCTCCTCTAGCAACAGCTGGGCCAGGAAAGCACTATGTTTTAGGTCAACACAGCTGGGATCAACAGAGGGAATAGTGCTGGCGATCTCAGACAGTTGGTCGTCAGCATCCTCTTTTACAGCTGCAGGTTCCAGATAGTCATCAGGAGACTCACACCCTGTAAGTGTGGCAGATAGGTGCTCAGGAGATCGATTTTTGAGATCATAAAGGGTCAGGCCACGATTTTCGGCCATGACCTCTTTTAGTAGCACCTGGTCCAGGTCACACAGGGGTACAGGATTGAGAGATCCATCGATGATGGACAGGAAACTGGCCCACTCAGGGGCCTGCATAGCTGTGTCTGAGTCCTCAGGCACATAGATGGGGCCGTCGGGGAGTTGCACTCTTCCCACGGTCATTCGGTCAAGCATACGGCGCCAGTAAGCATGTTCACCAGAGCAACCCCAGTCAGGGGTGCACATAACAACCCTTCCTCCCTCATAAGCGATCTTGGTTAGAACCTTCGCGGGCAGGGAAAAGGGAGGGTTAGCATACGCTAGGCCCATTGCTTTCCAGAAGAAACGGAAAGCATTGTTCATTTGTTTCGAGCAGTACAACTGCATGGTGTGCTGTTGTTGGCTCGCAAACAATTCCACCTGGATCTCATCCAGGTTTACCTGAAGGGCCGCCAGTCCATTTTCGAGAACATGACGGGCCAGTTGGTAGTTTTCAGTACGATAGTTCGTCTTGGCTGCGTAGCGCAGCCCAGACTCTTTTCGTCCTGACAGCTCCAAAGGAACGGAGAATAGCCCACTGCCAAAGTCGCAGTGCAAAGAGTAAGGACGCTGTAGGGACAGCATTTTAACCTGGGGGTTTCTTCTTAGAAAGTCAGTGCCAATGACGATGTCAAAGGCGTCAGTGTCCAACACTCTGCAGTGTTGGGTCACGGTTTCGTCGCCCAGACATATGGTCACATCGACCCCCCCCAAGGAATGGATGGTACGCCCATCCCCTACTCTTATGGCCACGGTCTTAGTTTTTCTGAAAGTCTTAAGCAGGCGCCGGGCCACTATGGAAAGTGTTGCACCGGTATCAAGCACCGCTCGAAAAACCTGATCCCCGATTTTCACGAGGATCCAGAAAACCAAGTCCTCCTCTTCGGAGCCGCCCCCCTATTCCTCATCAGGGAATTTCACATCCACTCCTGCAGCCATGAGGGACTTGGCCATCCAGGCCAAGCGCCTCTTCTTAGAATTATTCCCCTCAGGGGTAGCGTTATCCCCTTGGGGGCGCTTCTGGGGGACACCTGCGGCAGGAGCGGGGGTGGCAGCAGGAGTAGGTGTAGCAACGGGCGCTGATGAGCGCCTCTGGGGGTTAGGGGGTCCAGTTTTGCCACCCCCCTTGCCACCTCCTTTACCTTTATCCCCATTCGGGGGATTTCTGGCGGGCGTCCTCTGGCGCTCCGCCTCCTGACGCTTGAGTTTGTCACTCTCGCGTTTCTTGATGTGGCATTCGTCCTCATAGTGACGACGTTTGCCACAGTAACCACAGGTGATGGTACACCTGAAGTGGTCCTGATGGGTCACAGTTTTCCCATCTTTAGTATGCTGCTGACGTTTCATCTGCAGCATATAGCCACTGCGGAGATCGCAGTCAGAGGTGTGACAAGGTCCCCCCTTGTCATTGACAGGTCGGCAGTAAAACAGGGGAGGTGTGCCTGCATCAGTTGGAACCTCGTTCATGGCACGTAGGTTGCCCCTCCCTTTACCACCTCCCTGGTTGGTGTTAGTGGGATTTTTATGCCCCTTCCCTTCGCCACGTTCGGGGGTAGGGGTACCACCTCGTCCCAAATGCTTCTTGAGGAACTTCTCCATGTGGGAGTCGTTCTCTCTCTCAAGAGCGAGCTCAATCAAGAGATCCACCAGTGTATCGTACGAGTGGGTCCTGCTCTTCCTCTCAGAGGTGGAGCGGCAATCATCCCACGTACGCTGGGGGATCTTACTCATGAGCCACAGGTGGGGCTCAGTGGCTCCGTAGGAGCCCACATTCATCCTCGTAAATAAGTACTCCAAGTCGCACGCATACTCAGAAATTCGCGCAGCGGATGGAAACTCCGGGAGCATAGGTAGCTCCTCGATCTGTGTGCGTACGCCGAGGTCAGTCTCATAGACTGGAAATGTTTTCTCTAACCTCAGGAGTACCTCTGCCCAGGTAGAACAGGTTTTCACAATCTGTTTGACCTGTTTTTGCAAAAATTTCTTTTTGCATGAGCGTTTTAGCAGTGAACATTTGGTGGCCACATCCACATGGGATTGGCCAGTCAACAAAAGGAACTCTACAAATTCTTCTGCCCATTCAGGCAGATTTTTGGGGTCGAACTCCGGCAGTTCCAGCTGGATGTTCGCCTGGGCAATTGGTCTGCCCGTCTTCCCACCCCCCGGAGTTAGGCCTGATGGCGACACGCCGGCAAGAGGGGCCAGGGCTGCCAGCCCTCTTCTCTCACTCTCTGTGACAGGCACGTCCTGTAGATCCGCCATAGGCACAGTCCTGGCACGGGGGTGAAAGGGGCTGGGGCAGGTAACCTTAGGCAACAGCCTTGAGACCCTCGATCTCTTGAGATCTTCGGCCAGGGTACTCAGCCCTGGAGAGAGAGAGAGGAACTCAGGCTTGGGTAAGGGTTCGGCAATACCCAGTTTAGCCTTAATGGCCTCCGATAAGGCCGTCACATCTGGATCTTCTGATCCAGACAGGAATTTGGCCAGCAGCTCGGCCGTTTGATCCAGGGCACCGTAGGTTGGCCTTGGATGTTGTTGTTCTTCTACTCGTGTTGGGCCCACTTCGGGAGCCCTTGGGGTTGGATACTCAGGTCTTAGCCGTCTTGGCAGGGATGCAGTGGACGGAGGACCAGAGTGTGCGTAGGACCCTAGATCTGTACGTGGTCTGGATCCATGTACAGCCAACGGCTCCTCTCCATCTTCCCCACGGATGGATTTATAGTACTCCTCATGCATGATGTACTCATCCATCTTCATCTTCAGCTTCTCATATTCCTCAGGTCCTTCAATGGCAGTTGAGGATGAAGCTGGACAATTGGATCTTGATACTGAAGCAGCCACACTGAAGCTGTCTCCACTGTGTGCTGCTAAGGCCTCGGTGGTAAGGCCTTTATTCTCTTCCGCCCTTCTGCGTTCTGGATCTCCTTGGGACCCAGATGCGCCACTGAGATGATGTGGAGCTCGGTGTGGTGGTTCACTCATTGGGTGGACCACGCTGCCCATTTGTACTTGGACAGTTCGGATAGGCCAGGTCCTGACGCTTGGCGTGGACATGATGGACTTGTTGTTGAGCTTTTGTTCTGCACTTCTTCTCAGGGTCGATTCAAAAGGTCACAAGGGACTGTCTCTGCTACGGGAAAGATGTCCTTGAATTATGCCCTACGTCTTTTGATGTATTCCTGCAGGTTTTGTAGTTGAAAACCCCAAACCAAAGCAGCAAGTAGAGCAAGGACTGAAAGTGGATCGAATCAATGATTGGTTTTGGAATCCAGTGTAACACAGAAGGGCTGCAGATAGACAAAGCAGGTATATGCACATAGATTCAATCACAAATGGATAATACAAAACGTTTTATATGAAAATTGGTCGGACTCTAGCCTCAGAGGTTGCAATAGGCACTTCATGTGCACTCTTTTGGGTGAAATGGTGCTGGTTAGGACTGAGGGGCATAGATGTCAGGACCACACAGAAAATGACTTGGCCAAGCAACTGAATTCAGAAACAGTTACAAAGTAGGACCACAATAAGTGGTAGAAACAATTGAGTATAGGGGTCTTGGGGTTGGAGACCACTTAGGCTTAACCTCCAAGGCCAACAAGCATGAAATGCCTGATTTATTTTGGTATGTCCTCCATGAAGGAAGGTACCTCCGCTCAGTTGAGTGGTAGGGGTGAACTTCATGGGGGGGGCTAGGGTCACAACCCTAGTTACTTTGAGAAAGTGTACTTTAGGCAACAAAAGAGAGATAAAAACACTTAAGTTTGTCAGTAAGAAAAAGTGCTTTTCCATTGCTTTGGGACATACTCTAGTTGTATTAGAGATGCACTGAGCATCCATGCATTTTTATCTTAGTATTGGTCCAGCCAAAAGTGGTGAGAACACATTTTGACCTATGGAACCAAACACCCAATCAGGATATGGAGTGGACCCCTTAATCCCCTTTCAATCAGAAGTAAAACATCTTTTCCTGAGTTGACTGAGCACTGACATACCTAAGGTAGAGCCTATGAATTTATCTATGTTTTTCCATGAATACTTATCTGCCCTAGTGGTATGCACCATAGGGAGTTAGGCACCTCTTTTTGAGAGGTCCTGGGTTCAGTTCCTGGTCAGCCTAACTAAGTAGGAAGATCCCATGTGGGTAGGAAGATCCCATGTGACATGGCAGTGACCTCATCGCCACATACCATGCCACCTCAGCACATATGGGAGCCAAAACAAAGAGTGCACATCTCCTAAGATGGCACTATGGAGAGAGAGTGATCCTGAGGCAGTTTTCTAACTCTTTTCCCAAAACATTTCAGCTATCTCTGTGAATATGCATTCATTTGTATCCTGAGTTGCAGTTTCTGTGAATATCTAATCATCTTTCACTGTTTACACTGCAGCCCTTCATGCTTTGATCCTGAATTACCTTCTCTTTGCATACTGTTGGCTTGGGCTATCCTGGATTGAGTTGGCTTTACTGTATTTCAACAAATAAAAGCTTTTCATCATCCAAAACCAGCAGCAGGACACCCTACAGCAACAACAAGCAGCAGGAGAAGCAAAAACACAGTGCTGAAAACACTATAAACTTTTCTGGTAGCAAGAGGCAGCCTGTCTCTGTGCACCGGCAGCGACCCCGCGCCGTACAACCAGTGCTCCGAGCAGGCAAACAAAAGCAGAAGGGTGGATTAACATGGATCCAGGAAGAGTGGACGCCGAGGTGAACACAGCGCCAGCGCCAGAGACACCGGCAAGGCCGGCGCCTGACGCTGTACCTTCGGTGGAGCCCTTACATGGGCCAATGGATACGGCGGAGGACTCCTTGGATGGCCTCCAGACGGCCTTTGGGGCCCTGTCGGTGAAGGAAATGGTCTCTCAACCTCAGCCTGTGAAGAGGAAGAGAGGAAACGAGAGCGAGAAGGATGCTGGAGAAGGAGCAGACGAAGGAGAGGAGCAAGGGCAAGACCCGACGGATATCCCTACCTTCGAAGGCGCACCAAGCGCTTCTGGCCTCCATGCATCACCCTCTCCCATAACCACCACACTCCCAGCCGCCGCTACATCCACTTCCACAACCAACCAGCCTATGGCAGAGGGCACAGGCTTTACTGGCATGCCTCACTACCCCGCCTATGGCATGGGCCCACCTACCACTGCGCTCCTTGAGGCAACTACTGCCAGTGAGCCGGTGGCTTCCAGCTCTGCGCCGCGTTGGTATGCGGCTGACCATCCCCATCCACTCCACGCCACGGGAACCTACATGGAAGTTCCTGGGTATGCTCCTGGGTGTACACCTGGGTATGCACCCCTGAGTGGGTTGAGGAGAGGACCAGAGTCTCTGGGAGGCAGGAGTAGAGGATCGGGAAGATCCTCCAACAGGTCCCTGACGCGGTCGGAGATCAACGAGGTGCTCCAAGGAGCCACTTCGAAAATCGTGAGCGACCTCACGCAAGAGATCAGGGAGAAACTGCAGCCCCTGATGATCCCGTCCCATGCGTCACCTACGACAGTGGGGATGTCACCCCACCGAGTACAAGCTAACCACCTGGCGGCAGGGTTGACGAATACCCTGGGGAGCCTGAGGAGCCGACCGATGCCGACTCCTGCAGCAGTACCAAGAAGCCCATTCGTCCCGAGGACAGCCCAGCCGCCCTACAGTCACGTGACGAACTCGACGAGGGCCGAGCTGGACCAGCTGGGGCTGACAGCCCTAAGGGCTATGGTGGACGTGGAGCCTTATGGCTCCAGTGATCTAGGCGGAGACCCCTCCGATGATGGGCCGCCTTCGATGACTTCTTCTTCGCCATCGGATGACGAAGACCCTGAGGACCCCGAGGACTCCAAGGGTAAGAAGAAGAAGAAGAAGAAGAAGAAGACCCGACGCCCTGAAGGACGCCGAGCTCAGGAGGCGAAGGCTATTGCCACCTCCAAGATAGTGGTGAACCTGCCTGAATTCACAGGCAAGGACCTCAGCGAGTTCGCTGAGAACTTTGGCCGGTTCCTACGACTGACCGGCCAAACCCACGCGAGTGGGCGAGTGAAGTGCGACCTGCTCCTGCAGTGCTGCAAGACGAAGTACCTGGAGAAGCAGGTCCGGCAGATCGTCACCAACTCCGCCACCTTTGCCGACGTGTTGGTTGCCCTGGAGAGGCAGTACCCAACCTACGAGACCGACCTCTCCATCAGGGCCGAGATCCAGAACCTGCCCGTCCTGCCCAACAACCCCAAACCCGGCAGGGTCTCCGAGCTGTTGGCGGACCTGGACCACTGGGCTGGACGACTGACGCCCGGTTCCTACAGCAGCGACGACCTGCTGTTTTGGTTGTGCTCCAAGCTCCCCCGTGAGCTATGGGACGAGTGCCGTCTGACGGCTGAGCGCAAGGCTAGATCCCTCCGCTACGAGGATCTATGCGTGCTGCTCCTGGAGATGGCGCTGGAGAAGGAGAGCGACCAACACCTGAACCACTACCGTCCTGGTGGTGGAGGTTCTGGAGGCAAAGGGTACCAAGGGTCCCGACCTGGGCAGGGGACTACCCCCAAACACGCCCACGCCCGCCTAATGGAGAACGTGAAGGAGCTATTCTGGTGTGATGCCAGAGATGAACAGGGCCACCTGCAGCATGCCTCCGACTGCGAGCAGCGAGACTGCTTTGTTGTCCAGGGGAAGCAGCAGGAAAAGATCACCGGCGCCAAGGTGAAGATGCCGGATCATTACCGCTGCACCATCACGTGTGCATTCTGCGGTAAGCGGAAGCACTATGAGGACGAGTGCTACCATAAGCAACGCCTATCGGCGAAGCTTAAGGGGGAAGATCCTGGCAAAAGCTCAGGCAAAGGTGGAGGCAAGGCCAAAGGCAACGACTCCGGCAAGGGCAAGTCGAAAGGACGTGGTCAAGGTGGTCAAGACAAGGGTCAAGGCGGACGAGGAGGAGGCGCTAATCGCCAGAACGACAACAAGAACAAGGACAAGAACGGAGGTAACCCCAACCCTAATCCAGGGGGGAACTCCGAGCCCTCTGGAGGGCAGTCTGGACCTACCACACGCTCACAGACGCAGGCCCAGCAAGAACAAGGAGCCAAGCGTGAGCATGAAGGTGGTGACGACGGCAACGCCAAGAAGAGAAGCCGTTTCATGAGGATGGCCCGCAAATTGCGGAACAAGGGGTTCGAGGTGACCTGTCCCGCGGAGTTTTGACGGGGACGCTCTGGTGGCACCCAAGACCTGGTGTTTTGGGTACGTATCCGACTAGGGGGACGTGAATACCTGGGGGTACTGGATACTGGAGCCACAATATCGATAGTGGCCAAGAAAAATTTTACCTTGTGGGAGCCTGAAGAACACCATGACCACCGCCGCTATACGGATGGGGGATGGACATGTGGTGCACAGCTGCGGGGACTGCGAAGTGGAGGTACCTATGGGCTCCAGGACTATCGCCCATCGGTTCTATGTGATGGACACTGATGCCTTCGACTTTGTACTGGGTACTGACTTCTTCGTGCAGCACTCCCAGATACAATCCCTGACGCTGCAAGCGCCCTACCTCCTGTACGTGGACCACGGCAGTGGCAGAGAGTCTGTGCCACTGGAGCAGTCGGAACATACCTCGAGTTACCTGAGACTATCGAAGGAGGAGCCCTCGAACATGATGGCGGCCTCCAAAACTGAGGACTATCAACTATTGGGGGAAGTCCTAGACCAAGGTCTGAAGGAGTTGGGTTACTCTCGAGAAGACCTAAGTGTTGAACTGTTCGCCAGCGACAAGCAGCATGTACTGGACCTATACTGCAGCAAGGGGAAGAACTGCAGCTACAAATTTTACTGGCCCTCTTTCGGGATGGCCTACGGGAACCCCAGATTCAGTGAACTGGGGAAGGTGCTGACCAAGGTGGCCTTGGAACGTTCCCGTATGGTCCTGTGTTCCCCCGATTGGGGAGCCCATGGGGGCAACGAGTACTGGCGAACCATCCTTGACAAGCTGACTATCAGCTCTGTGCGGTTACCTGATGAGGCCATCTACGTGCCTCTGGGACGCAAGACGCCCATTGGGAAGCCCGGATGGGGGAGTATGCTCAGCGTGGTGGACGGAAGTCTTACCACCATCCCCTGGGAAGACCTGGACCCTACTCTGGTCCAGGCTATACAACGAGAAAGCGATGGACTCGCCTTGGGTGACTTGAAGGATCGGCTACGACCTCAAGATGCTGTTGAAACTACACCCGGAGGAGATGAGTACGTCGTGACTGACACCAACGCCCCCAACTCTCCCTGTCATGTACCTGTTCCTGATGGAGTCTCTGAGTGTGGACTATCTGAGCTACCTAGCTCTATCCACTCAGACGACGAAACTGAGCACGACGCCTTCTTCGTGCAGACTGCGGTGGAAGAAGTGGAGAACGCCGAGTACGTCGCCCCACTAAAACCCCTACTCTCCATGAGGGTGGAAGACCCCGTGGACGAAGAGCTGGACCCTCGATCCAGGCTCAGGGAGTATGTGGATTCCAAGAGGAAGTTGGTGGCGAAAAAGCTATGCTACGCTAAGCCTACCCGCAGCTCGTGGCCACTGAAGCAAGGACGTATGGGAGACCTATCCCAACTGAAGGAGGACCTCGAACAGAAGATCACCACCTGGCAAAGGGAGGTAGATCTCAAGCTCATGAAGAGCGTATGGGGTGCCCATGTGAGGACCCCAGATGAGGACGACCTCTCGGAGGAATGTGTATGTGAACCCCCTAAAGCGTGCCTATGTTGCCATCGTCCACCGGAGATGGTTGAGCAAGACCTTCTGTATGCCTACCAAGGGCTGAAGGATGCTACCGCGGGCGAAGAGTCGATGGAGGACCACCTCCCGACGTCTATTCAAGGGGCAAGCAACTTACACTCCGACGAGGACATGGAGGACAAGATCAAGGTACTGGACCCGCGGGTGCAAAAGCTGATAAGGACCTATCTGGAGGTGTTCGGAGAACTACCCCCTCCAGCCTCATGCGACAAGCTGGTACAGATGGACCTCAAGCTGAAACCCGAGTTCGTGGGCCACAAGATCCGGAGGAGACCCTATCCAGCTCCTAAAGAGCAGGCCGACGAGATTGAGCGACAGATACAAGAATGTATCGACGCTGGCCTAGTCCTGGAGTACAAGGATGGGGACTACCCCCTACACTGCAGCCCCTGTTTCCTGGTGGCTAAACCTGGGTCTACAGCCAAACGGCTGGTAGTGGACTATGGAGAGCTGAACAAGAAGACGCTGAACCACTCAGGGTCCATTCCCAATATGGAGTCTACCCTGGAGAAGATAGCCTCCTGTCGCTACAAGACCAAGATGGACAAGCGAAGTGGATTCTGGCAAGTGGACCTGACGCCCAACGCGCAGGAACTACTGGCCTTCATCACCCCTCAGGGGAGGGTATTCAAGTGGAAAGTCATGCCATTCGGCGTGGCTAACGCCCCCGCTCTGTTCCAAGAGCTGATGAACAAGATCTTGTCCATCCTACGACGGAGACCTAAGGTGCAGGAGCTCATATCCCGTGGGGCCCAGATGGAGGCTCACATCGACGATGTATGCCTCGGGACCAATACCCAGGAGGATCACCTAATCCTCTTGGGTGAGTTCTTTGCCGTCTGCCAGGAGAACCACACACGACTCAAGCTGGAGAAGTGTGAGTTCATGCAGGAGACCATGCAGTACCTGGGGTTTGACGTTGGCTATGGGTGGTGGACCCCAGCGGCCTCTAAGGCCAAACCCCTGATGGATGCCAAGGTACGACACGAAGACCCCAAGAAAGGACTTCATGATGTACGCAGTTTCATTGGGGCGTGCAACTTCTATCGCCGCCACATCAAAAACTTCACCTACACCAGCGCGGTACTGACTGACTTGATCAAGAAGAGTACTACTTGGCGCTGGGGCCCACAAGAGCAACAAGCGTTTGACGAGCTCAAAGACAAGGTAGCCAACGCTAAGTGCTTGGGCGTGCCTAGGGCACAAGGGGAGATTATTCTGGTGACCGACGCCAGCAATGTGGGCGGTGGTGGAACGTTGTTCCAGTGGCAAGCACTAGAGAAGGAGGAGTTCGACTCGGCCATTTCCCAATGGGGGACGGAAGGTCTCAACCGAGATGGAACCCTCAAGCACTGCTACCCTGACGACAAGTGGGTCCTAGTACCTCTGGGCCACTGGAACTGGAAGTGGAACCAGGCCAGGGGGAACTACTCCACCTATGAGCAGGAACTGCTCGCGGGTATGCTGGTGCTATCCTCACAAGCACGACTGTTGGGGAGTAACCCTGTGGTCTGGCTATGCGACCAAGAACCGGTCCGCAGTTTCCAGAAGGGCCCCCCACCTGAGAAGGCCAAGCTACGTCGCTGGTGGACCTACCTCAGTCAACTACGGCTGACGGTACACCATATCCAGGGAGTGAAGAACGAGTGTGCCGACTACATCAGCCGCAACAACTTCGACGCCCTGATTGGTGCCCGGTCTGAAGCGCTGGCTAAGGAAGCGTTCAGCCGTATGGACGTACACCTGGACCTGAACATGACCATGATACGCCCGCTGGATGGACTCCAACAATCGGAGTACCTACAGGAGTTTGGGGATATCTACCGGCGCCTGGAGAAACGCCTTGAACCCCTCCTGGTCAACCAAGACCAGTGGAAGCGGGACAAGAGCTACCTCTGGCACGAGGACCGCATCGTGGTGCCTAGTGACCGAGTCCCAGCGCTGCTGAAGTGGACCCATGAGTCCAGTGGTCATGTGGGTGCTGACCGTACCCTGAGGCTGTTCAAGCAGTGGTTCCACACTACGTGGACTGACGACCAGCTGCGGAAGACGCTCCTGCCTATCGTGGACAAGTGCCCGTGCAGGTCCTGTAAACCAGGGGATATCAGGGACAGAGGTCTCTACTCGACCCTGCCCATCCCTCACTGTGCTAACAGTGTTCTATACGTGGACTACACGGAGATGCCGAAGTTCGGGGGCTATGACATCGCCCTCGTGGTAACCTGTGGGTTGACCAGGTTTACCAGGGTGTTCCCATGTACCAAGCACATTACCGGAGAGGAGACTATCAAGATACTCCTGGAGGAGTGGTTTTGTGTCTATGGGGCGCCCAAGGAGATCAACTCCGATGAGGACGTACGAGTACGCTCAGATACTGGCTGGTACAAGAGGGTCCTGAGGTCCCTCAATGTCCAGGTGTCTACGGGGATTCCCTACTCTCACACGAGCAACCCCCTATGTGAGCGACAGATTCGTGTCCTGAAGGAGAACGTCAGGATATGGTGCAAAACTGAACGCACCAGAGACTGGGTGAGACTACTCCCCGTCATATCCTTGATGATGAACTCCCAAGAGAGTTCAGCTACTGGCTACTCGCCACATGAGCTATTCATGGGGCGCCCGGCATGGTTCCTACATGCCCCCTATCCAGAGGACACCCATTCTTCTGTGGGTGAATGGGTCCAAGAGCAACAAGCGAAGGTGGACAAGGCCAAGGCTATGCTCCAGAGAGTGAGGGAGCGTCAGTGGAACAAGAAGAACAAGCACCGTGTACCGGCCACCTACCAAGAAGGGGACTGGGTGCTGGTGCACCACAGTCGACTACCCGCCTGGCCACGCTCTACCAGCGATGACCCATACTTCGGGCCGTACAAGATCCTATCTGTGGATGGGCACCGTATCACCGTGCGGTGTTCTCCCCGTCTAGGGGGGACCCTGGTGTGCGCCGCTCAACACCTGAAGCGCTACCATGATCCTGAAGACCTCTGTGGGGAGGAGTGGGAGCTGAACGACGAGGAAATCGCCGCTCTGGACCTACAAGGGGCTGCCAGCCCTATGGAAGTTGAAGGTGAACTCCCCGACATGAACGCCGAGGAGATGGCTAAGGAGGGCTTCTACCTGGTGAAGTCTGTCCTACGCCACCGCTATCGCCAGGGTTGGCGCTTCCTCACCCTCTGGGAAGGGTTTGGAGTCGAAGAGGCCACCTGGGAGCCCTTCTCTGCATTTGTTCTACCTGAGGGACGCCTAAACTCAGTTCTGGTTGACTACTTGTCCCAGAACAACCTTGGTGAGTTGTTGAGGCTCGCTGAGATGCTTGCCTCCAAGAATAAAGCTAGGGACTGAACCTTACCCTTACCTGCCAAAGCGTATGTGTGAGTGTGCTAGTCCTAAGGTCCTGAGAGCAAGCCGCAGAAGTGGTGTCCTAATTATACCCAAGTCTGCGCCCTTGCTGAACCTGGAGGGTTGGCTTATTGATGCCACGGGGTACGCCCCGGGTCTCCCCTCCCCTATGCGCCCAATTTCTGTGCTGGCGCAAAACCTTGGGGGAATACCCAGAGTGTTAATCCAGGTATTGTTTTCCCTACCTACCTGTCTACTACAGGGAGGGGTGGCCAAAAGCTATGAAGGCATGCAAAACACCTGTTTGCTATGTGGCCAAAAGCACTAGCCTAACCCACTGTCACAGCCCACCAACCCAGCTAAAATTGCAGGAAAAGGGTGGGACAGTGACACGCCCCCTACAGGTCCTACACACCCTACAGTGGCACCATCCTGGTGGGCGAGCGCTGGGCAACTGGCTCTAGCCCCCACGCAGGACTACCACTCCTACACGCACACTCTACTTGGCGTTGCGAAGAGGAAGTTCTCGAGGGTCCTAGCGACCCACCTGTGAAATGACAAGCGAACACAGCGCTACTAAGCAACTGTGGCCTCACAGGGGACGCCACAACGCGTTTCCCCTGCAAGGGCTTGGAGGGAAGGAGTGCTCTCGTGTGCAAAGCGCAGATGTCGATGAAGTCGGACTCCCTGCTCTGCCACAGGCGGAGCGGAGTTACTTGTTTGTGTGAGCTGCGCCCCTGTTTAGCAGGGCATAAAAAAATGCTGCTGCACCACTCACCCTACCTGCCCACCTGTAAAACAAAGGCAAATGAAAGGGCGTTTGCGGCGGAGGAACCAAGGCACACTCCAGGTATTATACCCTTCTCAGTGTGCCCTATAATACGCTGTCCGCAAACACGCTGCATGGAGCAGCTACCCTTATCAAGCAAGCAAGCGTTAAGGGACTCCTCAGGTTCTCTTAAAGAATGTACCGAGGAGCCCCTGGGTAGCCTAAACAAGGTTTACCGTGCGCACTTCGCGTGGCCTACCCTTTAATGCGTGTGTGCATGCACGACTATGCACAATCACGTGGGCAAACCTGCCCATCTCCACAACAATCTTGACTCCACCAGGGGGTGGCCCCGCCTGGGCGTACCTACCTTACCTACCGCTGGGAAGTGAAGCAAGGAGAGAAAACGAAAGGGGCGCACGCGAAGCACGTTGCTATGCACTTGTGTGTATGACTAATCACCCTGATCTGACCGCTAATCATCTGCAATCTTTCTAATCAATCCCTCTACCGCGTCCTATCGTGGTTATCGTTGTTAACGCTGCTACACGACTCGGTCACGGAGACTCGAGACGAGCAATGTGTATGCGGCATGCAAGACGAGCATACCTGTAGTTTATACCTGATTCATTGAAGTTCTTTCAATTGATTTTCGAATTCTTGAATTTTTGAAGCTTCTATTAGTGTGGGTGGAATCTGTATGTTTGTTTATTAATGTGTGTCTCGTCATTTTCAAGACTACGTGATACATACGTTTATAATTCCATTATTTTTCCATTTTCCGGCGCTTCGCTAGGAGCCGCTCCTGCGCGCCGCCATTTTATGCGTATGAATTTCTGGACTTAAAAAATCCAGAGATGACTATAATTTCTATAAAAATGTGCTGAAGATGCACAATTGGATTCTGCTCAGGTGTGTCGTTTCAGAAAAATTCTGCGCCGTCATTTGACGGATTTTGGTGTCGTCGCTTCGTTTTTGCGTGGATTCGTCCACAATTCTCCCATTCCTGCCTCTGCAGATACCCACGCGCAGCCTCGCTGAGTAGGCCGTGTTCGGGCCGAAACGCAGGTGCCTGGAGAGACTGAGCAGAACCAAGACCCCACCAAGGGGCAAATTAATTTCTTTTCGACTCCCTACGCCCTAAGACAGGTCACAGGTCGCCAGCAGGTTTACGAGAACCCATGCGAGTGTGTATAATGTGTCTTGCGTTTGGGTTGTGTCGACGCTGCGTCTTGGAGGAAGGGATGCATATGCACATGTTTGGCATGCTCCCAATCTAACCCAACCAAGCCACAGGAGCCCCGGCAGCGCCAAGAGCGCTGAGTCTTCTGTAGGAAACTGTACAATCAGAGCAGCAAAAGGATGCCAGCCATGGTGAGCGCCCATTTTTCAGTGTGAGGGAGACTGTAGGTATTTTAAAGTAGATGTGGAAACCAAGGAAAGGCCAAGAAAAATTCCCTTTTTCCTAAAATGCGACAGTGGTGGCCACCACAGCACAAGGGGGGAGTAAGAAAAAGTGCTTTTCCATTGCTTTGGGACATACTCTAGTTGTATTAGAGATGCACTGAGCATCCATGCATTTTTATCTTAGTATTGGTCCAGCCAAAAGTGGTGAGAACACATTTTGACCTATGGAACCAAACACCCAATCAGGATATGGAGTGGACCCCTTAATCCCCTTTCAATCAGAAGTAAAACATCTTTTCCTGAGTTGACTGAGCACTGACATACCTAAGGTAGAGCCTATGAATTTATCTATGTTTTTCCATGAATACTTATCTGCCCTAGTGGTATGCACCATAGGGAGTTAGGCACCTCTTTTTGAGAGGTCCTGGGTTCAATTCCTGGTCAGCCTAACTAAGTAGGAAGATCCCATGTGGGTAGGAAGATCCCATGTGACATGGCAGTGACCTCATCGCCACATACCATGCCACCTCAGCACATATGGGAGCCAAAACAAAGAGTGCACATCTCCTAAGATGGCACTATGGAGAGAGAGTGATCCTGAGGCAGTTTTCTAACTCTTTTCCCAAAACATTTCAGCTATCTCTGTGAATATGCATTCATTTGTATCCTCAGTTGCAGTTTCTGTGAATATCTAATCATCTTTCACTGTTTACACTGCAGCCCTTCATGCTTTGATCCTGAATTACCTTCTCTTTGCATACTGTTGGCTTGGGCTATCCTGGATTGAGTTGGCTTTACTGTATTTCAACAAATAAAAGCTTTTCATCATCCAAAACCAGCAGCAGGACACCCTACAGCAACAACAAGCAGCAGGAGAAGCAAAAACACAGTGCTGAAAACACTATAAACTTTTCTTTGTCTCAGCATCAACAAAGGGTTTTAAGGGGGGCTTAGCCTGGATCAAGCCCTCCAAGAAAGACATGGCAATTACTTTTTCTTACTCAAGGCCTGCATGAGCGACGGGTGGGAGCTCGTCGGCATTTGCAACCATCAAGAGCACCATCTTGGAGGGGGGGGCTTGACGAAGCCTAAGGCGCGGCTTAAAAGTGGAGGCAAGGCTGCCCTCTATGGTCTTAATGATGCCCCTTAGCGCCAATGGGGAGGGTCCATTTTCCAAAGTTACAGTCCAATGTTTGCTATGACCTCCTGACCCTGCAAGAGACAAAATAAGCACTCCATGGGTGCTTTCTGGACATGTAGTGTGGAGACTCTTGTGCACAAGACAGAATGCATTTTGCACCATGCTTTGCTTGATAGAGCCCTGGGTACCTGCCGATAGTTCTCCTCCCCTTTTTTTTGAGACACTAGGCTATGTAGAGGGGGACGACAAGTCGGGTCTCTCGCGGCAAGGCCTGCATCAGTGACGTGTGGGAGCCGGTCGGCATTTGACCCTAACCATCAAGAGCACCATCTTGGAGGGGGGGCCTTGCCGCAGCATAAGGCGGGGCTTAAAAGAGGTCGCAATGGCGCCCCTTAGAGCCGATGGGGAGGGTCCGTTTTCCAACTGTACAGTCCAATCGTTGCTGTGACCTCTTGCCCCTCCAGTGGCCAAAATAAACACTCCATGGGTGATTTTGGGGCATGTAGTGTGGAGACTCTTGTGCACAAGACTGAATGCATTTTGCACCATGCTTCGCTTCGTACAGCCCTGAGTACTTGCCCATAGTTCCACGTTTTGTGGAGACACTACGCCCCGTAGAGGGAGACGACAAGTTGCGTCTCTCACGGCAAGGCCTGCATGAGTGACGTGTGGGAGCCGGACGGCATCTGCAACCATCAAGAGCACCATCCCAGAGGGGGGGCCTTGCCGCAGCCGAAGTCGGGGCTTAAAAGCGGAGGCAAGGCCCCCCCTACGGTCGCAATGGCGCCCCTTAGAGCCGATGGGGAGGGTCCGTTTTCCAAAGATACAGTCCAATCTTTGCTGTGACCTCTTGACCCTCCAGGGGCCAAAACAAGCACTCCATGGGTGATTTCGGGACATGTAGTGTGGACACTCTTGTGCACAACACCGAATGCACTTTGCACCACTCTCTGCTTAATAGAGCCCTTAGTACCTGCCGATAATGCGGAAGCTCGACTCGCGAAGCAGGGGCCGGGAGCCTCGATGGGCGCCGGGCGCCGCTGTGACTCTCAACCGAAAATTCTCAGACTGTCGCAGATTCTCCCCCTTCGTCTAGTAACACGAACAGTGCGAACTTCGCGTTAAAAAACGATCGTGCTGCGAACAGCCTTCTAGGGTTTCTTTGTACTTGGAATTTGGAATGTGACATACTGCAAACCACGACAGCCTCAAACCCAACACAACACCTCTCTCACTCCTTGATGGCCCATTCCTGTCAGTCGGACGAATTTTTAGGGGAAATCAGGTTCTTACGTACCAATTTAAGAACGATTATTGTTTTCGAGTCCTGACACCATGGCGACCCCAACCCAAAGCGAATTCGAAGCAATTGTTCGGAATCTCATGTCTCCGGACAACAACCTGCGCAACCAGGTATCATGTGTTGCATACGTTTTGCTTTACCTTTGTTGTGTGCTCCATGCGGCTCGCCATCGCCCTTCACTTGCTGTGCTTTAGGCGGAAGGGATGTACACAACCATCAAGACCGGCAACCCGACTTGGTTGGTACAGGCACTGCTGCACATCCTCACAACGAGCCAAGATCATGCATTACGTCAAATGTGTGCTGTGATCCTTCGGAGGGCGATTTGCAAGACGGGCGACGATGTATGTTTTTGATATTTTGCAAGCGGCCTACGAGGGAACTACCTCTATCCGACTAGGTTCCGTATTGACCTTGGTCTCCTTGGTTCTTTTTTAGGCCCTCTTTCCTGCGTTACCACAAGAGCTCCAGAACAGCGTTAAACAACAATTGTTACAATTGGTGGCTGCAGAGCAACAAAAGCCGGTGAGGCGGAGTCTATCCCATTGTGTTGCTGGGTTGGGTTCTACGTTATGTGAGAAAAGTGTGTTCTCCCGGACCATTATTGTTTTCTTCGTTTTCCTCGTTCCACGTTGCGGTTGACTTCCTTCTCAAAACCGTGCACTATGTAGATGAGTGGCAAGAACTGTTTCCCTTCTTATTCAATGGTGTAAAAGATGGGGACTCCGGACTCAAGAAATCCTGCCTAAGCATTTTTTCCTCCTTGACCACATATGTCGAGGACAAGTTCCTAATTCCATATTTGGGTGTGCTCCGTGAGGCATTCCAGTTTGCCCTCGGTGAGCAACATGACATGGAGGTATGCACCTTGAGTTGAACCGTTCCAAGCTAGCATGGCGGAGTGACAACTCCTCAGGGGTTGTTCAAAAAATACCACGCAGATGCGAGAACAAGGAGAGTTAGCCCATCCATCACAAGCAACGAACACGCTTGCGAGACAACTCTAACGCACCTGATGATGGGGAAAGGCGAAAATGGATGCCGGCATTTGGGCAGTTGGAACATCGCATGCCATTCGTGCATCATGAGACGTTCATCTAGGGTTTTGGCGAATCGCGTGCTTGAGAAAATCTATTGCGATCGGGCGAATTCGTTGCTCTTGTCAAAATTATGTTGGAATACCGCCGGTCGAAGTGTTTTTATATCCAATTGCTATCACCATAGGTGCGCATTGCCGCAGTCGATGCCATTTCTTCGCTGGTGGTGGTATTGGAGGAAGAGGAACATGTCGTTAACTTCCAAAGCGTGGTAGGTGATATCCTCAAAACCATTGGTCAAGCCTTGAGTACCAACCATGAGGTTTGTTTGACGTTGCCCCGTGATACTCGTGTAGGCACAAGTGTGGGCCTATTGTTGTGCTTGTTGCATGAATTGGCCACCTTGCTTGAGCCAAGCTATGGGATGACGGGTACTCTCACGAAATTTACCACGGTCGTCTCATTGTCATTGTCATTGCAAGTCTCCACACCGCACCAAGATAATGGGGAAATTTACCCACACAAATGGACTTCGAAATTCTACGTTGCGACTTTACACACTCGAGTGGTCCGAAGGTCGAACTTTCGAATAGCGGTTGGAGAATGACTTCGATTTCACCACGTAAGAAAAAGCCCAGCACCGGGGACTTTACTAAGTTTGGAACAAAAACGGAATTCATTTAGCACCTCAAACCCGGCCCATGGAAACCCCGAGAAGGTACATAATCATTGGTTGCCTCGTTTGGTAGTGATTGGCTAACCACAAGTTGCATGCGTTCCAATTGTACGAGAAATCGCATATTGGCCACGCCTTAGATGCTTCATGGCATTCGGCTCGTTCCAACCAATCAACAAATTGCTTTTGGGTGCGCCTCTAATATCCGACCATGCTCCGCGCTCTAAGTACTTTGCGTGGTTACAAGCTTCCTTTTTTGTCGATTTCGGGTGATTTGATTTTACCGACATACCAAGCGAAGCCCTTCTTGCGGGCATGCGGATGTGTATGGATGACAACGGCATTGCAATTCTAAATGTGCCCAGTTGCATGCATGCGGCTTTGGGTCCATTTTTTGTGTCTAGTGAGGCTACTCTCCCCACGGGGCGTGGCCCACCTAGAGAGGCCCAAGACATAGTGATATTTGGGCCATTCGCAATTACCCATGGTCATTAGGATGGTTGATTATGTGGTCAACCAAAGTGCACGCACACGGGCCCATGAGCCACATCAGGAGAACCCGAAGACCTATCAACAGCGGCATTTCACTTTCCCCGCAAAAAAGCCTCGGGCAGCGCTTCCAATTTACTGCATACACAAAAAAAGCACACAACAAGGTCCGGCTATGGAAGCTCATCGTTAGTACCACCGCTCACGAGTCCTTGTAGGGTTCATCTCCTTTCCTGCATCGTCGTTTGAGGACGAGGTTACCGACCTTGGCCACATAATCCGTGGACCAAATTTGTGAATCTACCATCGTGTCGTAATGGAGCAGCAATGCGGCAAATGCCACCAAAATTCGTTCCATGAACTAGTGCACAAAATCATGGTGGTGTCACCGACAGATTCTCATCCCCAATCAAGCAATGTTTGCCATAGGCCACATTCTGTATTGCACCACATAGATAGTCCAGTCCAAGCACCGATGTGCGTCACCCCACGTCACGTTCAGAGGCGTCCCGGAGACAAAATAGTGGACCCCAAGTGGTCCCTTGGTTCTACAATCCACAGTTCCCTCTCTTAATAGGATTTCTCTTCCTCTCTTGCAACCTGAAATCTACACACATCCTCACGTAGTGTGTATCCTCCCTCCAGATTTCGATGCATGATGATACATTGAGGCAGCACCATATGGGTCAGTAAACTCGGTACTCTTCGGGTTCACCTTCTGCTGAAGCAAGCAAACCCCAGACCCGTCCAGACGATTTCCCAGGTCACTGTCGGGATTTCGCGGTGCACTGTCGGATTTCCCGGCAAATTGTGTGGAATTGCTGGCCTTGGTCTGCTTGACTTTTTCCTGGAGCTCCCCACAGTGCACCGCAAAATCCCGACAGTGCACTGCGAAATCGCGACAGTGCACCCGGAATTTCGCAAATCCCTCATGGTGCAGTGATTTCTTGGAGTCCTCTTCATGTTCCGAAAAGTCCGGCTCTTGCACCTCTCAAGAACGACGAACCTTTTATGTGTGCAGGATCAAGCGTTGGAGGCCATTGAGGCTCTTGTCACCATTGGAGAATCGACACCCGAACTTTTCACCAAGTCTTTATCCGATGTGTTCCAAGCAATGATCCAAATCGCGACCAGCCAGCAAGTGGAGGAAAGTGTTCAGCAGATTGCCGTTGAGTTCTGCCTCACTCTTGCTGAGAATGACGCTCGACACACCAAAAAGGTTGCCCGGCTGTTTGTGTTGAGCTGTGCACGCGGCGAGGGTTGTCCTTGGGGCATCATATCTGTTGCATCTTCTGCAGGTGCCACACTTTGCGGAAGCCTTTTTCCCTTTGGCAATGAAGTGGCTGACCACGGTGGAAGAGAAAAAGGACTGGGGCGTGACCCAGGAGGATGATGACGACGATGATGAGATCACATTCTACGACGTCGGGCTGGAAGCCCTTGACCGAATTTCCCTTGCCCTGGGAGGTCCGCCGCCTCTCACCAGCATCGAACCACAGCACAGAACGTGGGGCGAGTTGGGGATACGGATGGGCGAACGGTGGGTGCACCTCTGAAACACACATACAACGTCCCAACGTCGGAAGGATGAATTCGGCAGGGGCGTGGGCCAGGGCCCAAGACCTTGGAACGGGGTTTGCAACCAGAGAACCAGATGGTACCTGGAGGAATATGGATGAGTTTTCTTCACCCGTCCTGGGCCGTTGCCATCTTGACACTGGGGAATCAAAGCCTCAGCCAAAGCCCCACAGCCCTCTGAGGCAGCTTGGGCTGATACCCCCATCCTTCCAGGCGTCGCCAGGAGTCGCCAGCGCCATGGTGAGGGTAAACCCCTGCTTATGGAGAAGAGGGGTCAGACTCCCCAATCTCGGTTCAAACGGGAGTGGGACGGTTAAGGGAACAATGTCCCAGGACAATTTCGCCACTCCTGAAAATTCCAAAACTCAAAACGCTATGGGGACCCAGTGGGCAAGCCCACACTTATGACCAAACAGTCGAGTATTACTTAGACCATTCTTCGACCCCCGCCCTCATTGCAAATCATTGCAAACCCCATGCAGTACTCCCCTGCAGAGAGAAGCTTCCAATTATGCCCCAAAGGTTCAACATCTCGAACCCAAGCTGTCGCTCACATGTCACGAGACCTAATCCCCAAAGGTGCACCCCGGACCCATACCGGCTGAAAGGTGGCTCAATTGGCAGAAGCCTCGCCCTTGGCGTTCCTCGTTGGGGTAGGGGCTGTATCAGACCTTTCCCTCAAATGCAATGGCCACACCCCCAGAGTGTAGCGATGACTCCTGACTCAACGCCCCTCAAGGTCGCGTTAGCGCCCCCCCCCCTCCACTGAGCGGCCCTATTTTGTGTGTTTTTTTGCGAAGAATCTGCAGGTGTTGTTCTTGGGTGCTGGCGGCACCGCTTGCTGCACGGCAGGATGTTTTTGGCTTACAATTCGCTAACTGCAGAGCGTCAGGGGTAAGTATGGAAGTATGAGGTAAAATGCACGAGCTGGTGTCCAGGTACATGTACTTTGCCAGGAAATAGAAAACAAAATGTTGCTGTGGCGCTGTCACACTAGTCACACTATTTATCTTGGATGGATTTCAGGGGCGTCTCCTTTCAATTTCTCGTAGTATCAACCCACAGCCCCGTACCGAATATGGCAAGGTGTTGCTGGCCCCCATGATTGCAACGTTTCTCTGCGCTCAGGCAGAGTCATCGAGCCTGTTGCCACGGGCTTGATCGCCCAGTATCTGAACAACCCAGATTGGCAGTTCCGTCATGCAGGCCTGATGGCCCTCAGTCAGTGCGCAGAGGGCTGTGCGAAGCAGTTCGAGGTCAACTTGGGGAGCATCGTGCACATGGTCCTGAAACATCTTGGGGACGCGCACGAGCGCGTGCGATGGGCGGCCGTGCATTGCATCGCACAGCTTGCAAACGATTTCTGTCCCGGGTTTCAATTGGCCTTTCATTCGGCGGTATGTTTTCAGGGGGTTGGGTCCACAGTATTCTGAACGTCGGATCACGCGATGTGTTGGATTGCTTGTTTGGGGCTGGGGCAGTTCTCAGAGTGTAGTTGAGGGATATTTGCAAGGTTTCTAGCCTGCTCACCGGCAGTTTTGACTTGCTGGCAGGTGCCAATTTTCCCTCTCCCTGAGTGAATGGTGCATTGGCTGCTGGTTTCGGGGGTTGCCTGAAATCAAGCTATAGTTCATGGAATTCAAAAAGTGGGGTTCCTTGCAATCTTCTTCCGTTTTGTGTGGTACCACGGGTATGTGACAGCGCAGCATGTCTGTGTGCGTGCGTGCGTGCGTATGGCAGGCCCGTTCTTTATGCCCATTGCCAATTGCCCCACCCACACGGGCAATTGGTGCCCGTCAGTCTGAACCGTATGCCCCTTTTTGAAGCGCGAGAAGGGATGTGATGGATGAGAAGGGATGTGGGTGTCTGCCCTTGTAATCAGGGTGTCATTTGAGGTTCACAAGCTCAGCAATGCCATTATCGGTGGGGTCATGTTTCATAGGTCTGTTGGCTATGAATACCCCCCAGCGTTGGTAGATGCTCCACGCGCATTTGTATGCGTGAAGTGCTGCAAGAGATCAATGCATCCACGTCATACATACAACCGCGACAACAATAAGCTCCCCAACAAATTTCAAAGTAATCACACACCACCATTGTCGAGTTGCACCCGAAACATGCTTGTGTAGCAAAACTCAGAGCCAAGCCCACAAAGTGTGTAGTCACGTCTTATGGCCCCATGTTGGCCCAATCATGCACCGAGGGGTTGCATCTGGACACGGAGCCTGAGGTTTCTGCAATGCTCATCCCGGACGTCTGCCGAAATAGAGGACAGGTATTTAAGAGCTCCCTGGTTTGTGTGCGTGTGTGTGTGTGTGCGTGCGTGCGTGTGTGTGTGTGTGTGTGTGTGTTGATCAATGCTTTCTGTTTTTGTCTTGTTTTGATTGCTCACTGGCCTGACAAGGTGTTCCTGGTGCTAACGTATCCACTGTGCCGGCGTCGTGCCGATCTCTGGGGACATCAGTGGTTTACTTGTTGGTTCCTGCACAAGTTTGTGTGTTGACGATCAGCGCTCTGATTCCGCTGTGCGCTTGATCTCCTCGCGCTGTGGGTGTGGGTGTGGGTGTGGGTGTGGGTGTGGGTGTGGGTGTGGGTGTGGGTGTGGGTGTGGGTGTGGGTGTGGGTGTGGGTGTGGGTGTGGGTGTGTGTGTGTGTTTGTGTGCGTCCTACCGCCCAGTGCTCTGCTCTGTGTGTTGCTATGGCTCCGGGATGCGAGTAAGCGTTCTCGCATCGCGTTTATGCATGTGTGGGTGTAGGTGTGTGTATGTGGGTGGGTGGGTGTCTGACCAGTACCTCTGCAGCTGCAAAGCACCACCTCCTCGCAACCCAAAATGGGGAAGTGTTCTGCAATGGCCCTAGCTGAGTGGCTTGTCATGTTTCCTTGACCTTTTGGTCAGTGACTTGCCAACATTCAGGTACTCGCTACCTGCCCTTTGCCACCCCCACCCCAACCCCCTCCGCTCTCAGCCCTGCCCTTCTCCGGCCAGGAAATGACAGTTTGCCTCAGTTATTCTGTGAAATGAGGCCAAACTGACGCTTGAGATTGTGTCTCATGGGCAGAGGCGTCGGATCAGATTTGATTACGTGTGAATAACACGACATGGACCCATTGTTTGCCTGTTTAAAGACCTCAACCTTGCAGAGCTCGCAAACCCGTTGGAAAACAGGCGCCATAATGGCCACTCCAGGATAGACGCAGGGCATCACTAAGCTGAGAGCTAATGGACAAGTGTGGTGTCCCTCCGTCTCAGCAGGCCCGTTGGTGTTGTCCGTGTCAACGCAGGCCCCCCGCCAGCGTAAGCGCAGGTGACCAGGCCATGGCGCAGGTACTTGCCACACCGAGCCGGGGCCTTTGTCCGTTATGTGGTCATTTTTTTCAAGAGGCTCTCAGCGGCCTGATGAATGCATCAAGACAACCCATCTGTTACCCTGTGTGTCGCTTACCGCACATGCGCCTGGGTGTTCCTGCGTGTCTACTTTTGTTTTGGTGAAAATTGTGACGCTGGTCTGCATTTTGTGTTGCAGGTTTTGCCTGCCCTCATGCGAATGCTGAGTGACAGTGTCCCTCGCATTGTTGCCCACACTGCCAACGCGATCGTCAATTTCATGGACGAGGCGGACGTGGAGTACACCCAGCCGTACCTTGACGAGCTTGTGACCAAGTTGCTGATGGTGTTGCAAAATTCCACATTGAAATTTGTCAATGAAGAGGTATGCATCTCAGCACAAGAAGATGTGGGGTTGTGTTGAAGCAAGCTGTGGTTTATGAGCTGCAGCGCTGAAGCTAATGCACATCAGGCTCACAGATCACTTTTTACAAGGGACCCAGATGATTCGTCATTTTGCCGTGCATGCTGTTTGTGTGCACACATGGCGCTGACGTGATATAAGGAGTTTGGGTTTGACGGCTGTGTTCTGGGCTTTGCCCGTTGCTGTGATTGTTTGCTGCAATTATGAGAACTGTGCTGCGCTTCTTCATTTTCGCGTTTGCGTACAGTTGAATTGATGATTTGCATGCTGAAACGCAGCGCAATATCGGATGTCAGGCAGTACCATCCCTTGGTGGAGAGCTGCAGCCCTGGCAACGTTTCCCAAAAGTTGAACTGCTGCAAGGCAGCTTGCAAAGCTGGTGCTCACAAACTCCAAGAGTATTTAGATTGCCCACCACGGGCTATGCCTGGTTTTTTGTGATGTTTCAGGGTTTTTTGATCCCCGAAACATTGGTGACGCGGATGCTCCACAATCATCGGTTTCAGATTTGTCAAGGATGGAAATTAGCCCTGATGATGATGGTGGTGATGATTTGAAAGATGACAAAGATGAAGTGAATACATTGTTGGCGCGTTTTTCCAGAGAGGTACACACACTGAGGGAGACATGCAGTTGATATTCACCACGATATTGATATTTTTTGGCAAGGTTGTGGATCAGTAATATATGATGCAATTGACTGAAAAAGTCTGCAGATGTGCTGGGCAAACGGGGGTGCTGCACCCTCTATGCCTCCTGATATATTTGCCGTTTGCCTCATGCTTTTCCTGTTTCAGGTGTTGGCTGCGTTCGCGTCCATTGCTGAGAATTGCGAGGCAGAGTTTGTCAAATACTATGACCACATTGTGCCGTATCTCAAGCAGCTGCTCTCACAACCACCTGCGGATAAGCAGGACCGCATGCTGCGAGCAAAAGCCATGGAGTGCATCACCTTGATCGGGGTATGATCTGTCCTCTGCACCTTACACGTCCGAATTGCACGAGAGGTATTGTGTTTTGGCAGCAGCTCTGCATAGCCTTCCCAGATGCAAGGCACGCCCAGCCTAGCTTCACAGTCCTTCGCCGCTTCCACTCCGTCTTGTCGCCAGATGTCTGTGGGAAAAGAGAAGTTTGCTCCAGATGCAAAGCAGCTGATGGAGATGTTGCATGCCACACTCTCCTCAAAATTGGAGTCCGACGACCCCCAGGTCGGTTCTGCTGCTTTGCTTACGGCTCTCTTGAGAGCCCTCTTTGAGTTGCCCCCACGACATCTCTAACATGGGGTTCAGACCTTTGCCCAAGGTGGGTCCCACTCTCCCCCCAGGGGGGGGGGGGTCTGTGGGCTGTGGGTGGGTGGGTTAGTTTGGTTTTGGGCAATTTGGCCCAGAGTGCCTACTCCCCCGCAGGGAGGGGGAGGGTTTGGGTGGGTGGGTGGGTGAGTAGTTGGGTGGAATCATTGTGTCATGTTGCAGAACATGCCTCAGCTTTGTATTTGCGGTGCCAAGGTTGGTATGGGCAATGCAGTGTTTAGTGGTATAAAACATTGGCTTTGCCGGAGTTGAACCAAAGTCCACATTGCTAAAGCCAGGGCATATACCACTGGACCACATTCCAAATCTGCTCCATTTGATGTCAAGTACCATTTTTTTTTTACTTTACAGCCTGCCGTTCAATTTTTTTTGGAATATTTTATCATGCAATGGATATGGGATGAGGGATGAGAGACCCGGGGGGGGGGGGGGGGGGGTAGGGGGGGTGGTAGGTGTGTGTGTGGGTGGGTGGCCGGGTCAGCTTGGGTGGGTGGGTGGGTTACATGGTCCCACTGGGGGGGGGGGGGGGCAGGGGTTCATTTTCGGGCTGCCTGAGTAAGCAGAGGTCTGGTAGATTTGGTAAACATTGGGGTCGTGTATCGCCAGCCGGCGCTGGTGTGGACCAAGTTTCACGCGTCCGCTTCACGTTTGTGCACCGTTTTACGCTGCGCAGGTGCAGTATATCTTGCAAGCTTGGGCACGCATTGCTAAGTGCCTTGGGGAGGAGTTCCACCCATATTTGCCCCATGTTGTTCCCTATTTCTTGGACCAAGCCGCCATCCAGACAGATGTCACAGTCACAGACGTGGATGATCGGGATGAAGGAAACGATGACGAAGAGGAGGGCGTTGAGACCCTCATGTTGGCAATTAAAGGTAGATGTTGACATGTTTTATTTTGCCCGATCCTCATGATACGAAGGCTCATCGAGGTGCTGTTCCGAATGCGATTTCCAGAGTTTTGCAGCGCTGAGCAAATTTTCTGAGTCCGCCTGCAGTGTCTTTTGGACAAGTGCGTATTTGGGCGAATTTGTTTTGCAGGAGTTGGGGATAGACGCATTCAGATTAAGACCAGCCTGTTGCAAGACAAGTCTTTGGCTTGCTCTGTCATCGAGTCGTTCTTGGAGGATGTCCCTCAGGTGTGGCTACCAGAGCCCAGGAGGGTAGCTGACGTGCAAGCATGGCAAGGTAAATGTATGGAATGTATGGTAGGGTAACTGAGGTGTTCCCTGGGGGGGCATTTTCTGTGAGGATGTAAGGGGCATGACAGGGCCCCTGGTGTTGGGATGCATGGGATGAGAGGGTTTATGGTGCGGTGGTTGCCAATGTAAGGATGCATTTGAGGGCAATGATGTGGTCTTAGTCCCCGGGCCATAGGGTGCGTTGTCCCTCAAGTAAGCTGTCTTGCCGTCCCGAGGTCTGCAGCAGTACGTGTTTCGGCGTAGCGTTACACTGGTCAGGCCGGGGGGGGGGGGGGCGACTCTGCGGGTCCTAGGACGCCAACTACCCTCCCCCCCCCCCCTAGGGGGCCTCCAGCCAACAGTTAGTTGTCAAAGGTGGTGGCTTCAGGAGTCCATAGGTGCCAAAGGCGCCTGACGCTCCACGGGCACCAAAGGTGCCCGAAGGAAATTTTTGTCCACTTTGGACCCCAACATTATCCTTCAACCCAACCCTGACCCTAACGCCCACCACAACCCTAAGCCCACTCCTAACCCTACCCCTAGCCCTAGCCCTAATCAAGACTGAATATTGGGACCGAGCTGGTGGGGCAGGGAACATGAGCTATGACTGGTGAGGGACATCAAGAATGATTCACACATTGATGGCTCTTGACAAAGTGAAATCAGCTTGCAAGTGAACCCCATCACCATGAGGCCCACTTTCAAGGGTTTTTGGACTTGTGAGGGGCCAAAATGCCCCAAAATGGGCTCAAAATGGGCCCATTTCACCCGTTGGTGCACCCCAAATGGTGTAGGATGATTTTTGGAAAAATGCGTTTTTGACCCATTTTTGACCCATTTTTGGTCCCAAAACAGCCCATTTTCAAGGCATTTTGGGATTTTCGGAGGACCAAAATGGGCCACCACAAGCTCAAAACGGTCCAAAAACACTTGTTTTAGCGTCGCACATGGTCTAGGATCATTTTTGAGAAAAGTCATCTTTTTGCCCCTACTGGACCCTGGGGTCTAGGCGTCCGTTTGGGCAATCCTGAGGGGTGGAAACCACAAAAAGTGGGGGGTTGCAGGTGGACTAGGTGCCCTCGGAATCACATTTTGAGCCATGTAGCCAAAGATATGGCCTATTCCTGGTTTGTGGCTGTCGGCATTTGGAGCTTCTGGGGGCCTTTTTGGGCCGTTTCCGGGACATATCATGGAGTTAGAGGGCCGCAAAGAGCTCGTTGACACGGGGAAGTCGACCCGCATGTGGAGTGTATCCACGGTTTCCCTTCGTTTGGCCGTTTTGAATGTGTTCCAGGGCTTTTTTGGCGCAAAAATGGCTGTTTTTGGCCCTAAACTGCAGTTTTTGAAACTGAGGTCCGCCACTTGCGAATCCCGTTCCCGGCCGCCACCGTTGAGTTTCTCGCTCAAACTTTGTGTGATTGTACTTCACACCCATAGGTATCATCCACCAAATTTTCACCCGAATCTGAAGCACCACAACGGAGATCTGATTTTCCCCCATTTCGCGCGTGCTGCTTGCTTGCTGCTTGCTTGCTGCTTGCTTGCTGCTAAACCTGGTAGGTCCACCCTAGACACTAAAGAGGGTTATAAAACCAAGACTGGTTCCACCAGCTTGGTGACCCTAACCCTAGCCTCAGCCCTAACCCTAACCAGGATTGAATATTGGGACCGAGCTGGTGGGGGAAGGAACATTGTCTAGAAGACTTCAACGACAAATGAGGTACGCGCTGGAAAGTGGATGAGAGCGGCTCAAATGAGGCTCAAAATGAGTTGTATTCATCCGTTTGGGCACCACAATTGGGCTGGGATCATGTTTGGAAAACCATGGTTTTGAACCGTTTTTGAGCCATTTGTGGTCCCAAAGTGGTCCATTTTCAAGGCCCTTTCAGCCTTGAGAGGGGCCAAAATTGCTCAACATGGGCTCAAAATGGACTCATTCCACTTGTTTGTGCACCCCAAATAGTCCAAAGGTATCTTTGGAAAAACATATTTTGATCTATTTTTTACTGATTTTTCGTCCCAAAATAGCCCTTTTTCAAGGTATTTTGTGACTCTGGAGGGGCCAAAATGGCTTGCAGTGGGCTCAAAATGGGTTCATTTCACTTGTTTAGGCACCCCAAGTGGTCTAGGATCATTTTTGGGAAAAACCCATTTTTGAACCATTTTTTGACCCATTTTTTGTCCCAAACCAGCCCATTTTCAAGGCACAAACACTTGTTTTGGCATTCCATGTGGCCCAGGATCATTTTTGATAAAAGTCTTTTTTTTGCACCCGGTGGACCTTGTTGACTCATTTTGGCACCCACCTCTTTGGGTTACCTCTTGCAGCTTGCCGCGGGGTCTAGGTGTCGGTCAGGGCAATTTTGAGGGGTGGAAACCACCAAAAGTTGGTGGTTGCGGGTGGATTAGGTGCGCTCAAAATCACGTTTTGAGCCATGTAGCCCAATATGGTCCGTTTTTGGTTTGGGGCTGTTGGCGGCCAATGTGCACAAATTCTGGGTATTTAGGGGGCTTTTTTGGGGGCGGTTCGCGGACATATTGTGGAGTTAGAGGGCCCTAGAGGGCCCTTCGGCACGGGGAAGTCTAGTTGCGTGTGTAGAGTAGCCACCATTTCCCTTCATTTGGCCGTTTCCAGCAAGTTTTAGGGCGGTTTTGGGCAAAAAAAAGGCTGATTTTGGCCCTAAATTGCAGATTTTGAAATGGAGGTCCGGCACTTGCGACGCCTTCCCGGCCGCCACCGTTGAGTTTCTGGCTCATACTTTGTGTGGTTGTCCCTCACACCCATAGGTAGCATCCACCAAAATTTTGGCCGAATCCGAAGCACCACGATGGAGCTGTGATTTTTGCCCATTTCGCGCGTGCTTGCTGCTTGCTTGCTTGCTTGCTTGCTTGCTTGCTGCTTGCCAAACCTGTTGGGTCCACCCTAGACACTAAAGAGGGTGATAAATCCAAGACTGGTTCCACCAGCTCGGTGACCCTAACCTTGGCTAGGGTCAGAGTTAGTGTTGGGGTCCAAAATAGAAGGCAATGATGTGGCAAAAAGCAGCCATGATCTTGTTCAGCCTAATCAACATGGCTGGCATGGCCGAACCAGCTCGCTGCAAAGGATAGTATGGTTAGAGGGAGGGCAAGGGGAGGTAAGGGGAGCCTATGATTGACCAACGCTCAGCCTTGGGGGGCATGTACCCCCCATATTGCCCCATCTGGACCCCCCCCCTCCAACCGACCTTCCCGGACCCCTGCCCCCGAAAGCCCCTCCCAGATCCCGCCCCCCCAATACCCCATCCCAAACCCCCCCCAAGGGGGCCTCTGGCCCAGGGGTAGGGGGGGGGGGTAGTTGACGTCGAAACCTGAGGAGTCACCCCCCCCCCCGCCCCCCCCCCTGGGTCAGGCATGTGTTCGCGGTCAGGACGATCAATGGAGGTGGTGAGTTCTACAGCCGGAAGTCCGGAGGAGAAGGGCAGAAGCGATATTTTTGGAGAAGATATGAGCAGTGACGAAGTAACTCTGAAGATTAAGAACGGGAGCAAGGCACAGCGCGAAGAAAAATCGCATCTGCGTGTTTACGCGCCTCTCTGTGTGATGAGGAGCCTCTAAATCCCAAGAGCGTCCCCACTCAAAACAATCCTGCACCTGATAAAGTAGGATAAGCACGCAGCACTCCGTTCAAAAAACAAAAAAAGCAACGGAATTGCAGCAGTACTAAATATGGTTCAGGAAAACCAACAAATTGGCACAGCTCTCAATTCCCTCTTCTATTTCCACAGGCCAATTAGCACAAGGGGTGGATCGGGAGGGGCCAAGGTCAGGGAGCAACATACCTCAGGGTAGGGACGCGTGTTGTGAACGGGATTGACGTCTCAATTTGCAGGGAATGTCACCGTACGTGGAGCGCATATCGCAGATCATGGTGCCTCTCCTCAAGTTCCCCTACCTTGGCGAGATCCGCGACACTGCGTCAAAGTGCTTGCCTCTGATGCTGGCCTGTCTGCCTCCGCACATTGGGAAGTCAGACATGCTGAGGCACTTTGCAGTACACATCTTGCAGGCAGTGCAGTGTGAGCACGATGTGGAGGTCTGTGTTCTTTGACACAATGCCCCCTGGGTGAACGTAAAGCTAACTTACGGGGGAAGGGCACAGGGCTGCAACCCAAAAATGGCTTTGACATGTTCCTGTTGCCCAGTCCGGCAGTGCTGTATGCGCGAGGATGTTCTCTCCCCCCCCCTCCTCAGACAAGAAGGCAGACGAAGCGAGGGCGATCATGGGCCATTGGGCGGAATCGATCTCTGTCGTGTTTTTGCTCTGGCTGCGCTCTGCCCCGCTGCCCTGCGTCGTTGCTTCTGCTGCCCCGAGGAGATCGTATCCAGGGCTCAAGGGGAACGTGAGAACGTCGGTGAGGATGGCACAGAATGCATCAGAACCGTCAGTAAGCCTTTGACATTTGCCATTTTGATACAACTCAGGGGAGGCCAGGGCATCCAATGGGTTTTTTGTACCCCCTAAAATTGTTTCCCAAGCACTCCCAATGTTTAGGATTCCCCACATTTCTGGAGCGATAACCTTGGTCAGAGGCTTAATGGTTCGGCCTCGCCCCTCATAAACCATCATATCCGCCAACAAACACATGCAGTGCCCAATTTCGTGCGGGTTGCTCTGATCGCGCACAATGCAGGACCTCCATGGCTTTAAGATGTGGGAGGGGGTGTTGCGGAGGCAGCATTACGGCGGGCCTGGAGTCAGCCCGTAGAATGCAACCCTCACAGGCAAGGGTCAAATTACAAGTTGTGAGGTGTCTTTCTGTGTGAAACGGTGGCAGCATACCACAACCGCCACGGGGCGGTCGAGTGTTTGTGCTTGAACCAAGGAGATCCAAAATAGCCCCCTTCCCCTGTGTTGCTGGTGGGCACGTGAAGAATAGGTTTCACAAGCTGCAAACCGGCAGAAGGGACAAACGAGGTGCGTGGCCATGGCTATTCTTGATTCAAAATTTGCGAAAATGGTGGGGGATTCACGTGTCTGATTCAGTGCATCGTACCTGGTATTTTCCTGAACTCCTCCTGCAGGTCGCATGTAGTCTGGTGGAGTGTTTCCAGCGCTGCATTAACGCTTGTGATATGAATGCTATGCCGGACAACATGGTTTTTGATTGTTCGACCATGTTGAAGAAGGTGTGATCCCGTGCACATATTTGGCCCTTGATCTTGTGACACCCCGTTTGCATTCGTTTCCACTGTGGTCGGCTGTTGTCACAGGAGTCCATACAATTCTTTGGTCGGGTCCCCTGGAGTGCCGCGTCTCATAATAGCTTGGGATGTCACGCGGTTCACGGACGGCTTAGGTGTTGGTCAGGCAGTTCATCCTCAGTGACAACAGTTGGCATTCAACTGACGGTGTTTGGCAGGTCAACTGACGTGTTCTTGGGGGTTCAGGCAGAGGCGAGCACGGTTTTTTCCCGTGGACAAGCTAGTCCCGGTAAACAGGCATATGCGCATGCGGTTGAGCGTGACAAAGGCGCACAGGGGATAATTGAATGTTTTCTGGCAGGTTTTCGATGAGTCACTCCGACGGCGGGGGCTGGTGTCGAAGCAGCAAAAGGAAGTTGCTGAAGACGAAGATGAGGTGTGGAAAGGGTTGCTCTGTGCATGGGTGCATGCAGATGTTCGCCAGCATGTGCCTGCGCAAATCTTTCATGTTCATGAAGATTACGACATACTTCACATGCGAAATAATCTCAGCCAAACGAATGTGCGCACCGATGGTAAGATTGCTTTTGTGGCGCCAGACAATTGGATTTATGGTATTCCACACCCTCCCGGCAGATTTAGTAAGCAAGCAATACACAGGAATGGAGATACCTCGCAAAAATGGTACTGCACTGGTCCAATTCTGGCAAAAAATAGAATTAGCTGGTGAAATCAGCTTCTTCACCTTTGCTTCCCAGCTGGGCCGCTTTCCTGCTCCTTTCCTGCCCACGCTGCAGATTGTATCCCCCCTTCCCCTGTCCATTCAGATGCCTCTTTGGTTACCCCTACCCTCCACCTCCAGCTCATTCCCTGGGTGCCCGAGAGCTGGTTTCAGTGCTGTGCTTTCAGGTTGAGAAGTTGGAGGCTGAGAATGAAGGTGAAGAGGAGTTGCTCAACCAAGTTGTGGAAGCCGTTGGGGCAATGGTGAAGAAGTACCAGAGTTTCATTCCACATTTCGCAAACACATTTTACCCAATGTGTTTGGGCTTGTTGGGCGACGGATATGGTGACGTGGAGAAGCGGCTCGCCCTGTGTGCATTTGATGATTTTGTTGAACATGGTGTGTGCATGTGTGTTCGTGTTTCGTGGGCCATGAGGCAGTCTTGCTGTGCCGTAACGAATGAGCCCTGCAGCCGCACAGCAACACCGCAGCACACCACAGCAAGGGGCAAATCTGTGGTCCACCGGCGACTTTTGGTACAAGCTGGAGCTTATTGAACCGGTAGTCCAAAATCTCCAAAGGATTCGAAAGCTATCTGAAGTGAGAGACCTTAACAACGCCACGCTGATTCTTGCTGACGCTGGAAGAAATTCCACTGTGTGAGGCCAGCATCCGAAGCGCCGTACACAAAATAACCTTAATCGGTGTTGTCCTTTGCCTCAGAGCATAGGAGGGGTGTTCCCAGTGGCACGTTTCTTTAAACCGGTCAGTTGCTAGTGGCAAGTTTCTTTAAACCTGTCATTTCAAAACAGTTGGACTCCAAACGACCCCAAAGACAATTCTGCATTTAGCGTTTCCACATGCTGTTCAGTTTTGTTTTTTTTTTGCGTTCCGTAATGGTTCACCACTGCTCGGCTGTCCAGTGGTTTAGATTGCCTTTGCGCTGCATGTTCACATGATGTTCATAGGCCATGTTCATGAATGCCATTCATGCAAGTTTGCTTTGGAGGCGAGCACGACTATTGTCAATGTCCTTGTGCCGCCCCTGGCGGCTAGGTTCTCCGCCCACGATGGCCCATTGTGAGCATTGGCGCATGGGTCACGAAACATCCGGACAAGTTTCCAAGGCACCTGAGCTGCCAATTTCCCCCAGGAAAGCGGTGCAATAGGGCATGGCAGTATGGCTGTAGCTCAAGCCTTGCTCAGCTGGCCACCACTACTGAGGCCCCCAGCCGTAGCTCGATATATGCCCTTTCCCATCCGTGGAATGCTGCGGAGGGCGCTTCACTCACTTGACCAAGAAAGCTACTGGGGTGCTTATCCTGCAGTGTGCAATTTGGGTAATTATCCTGGAACAGAGGCAATATAGTGGTACACACACACATGCATTTTTTATGTAACGTATACCCCTATACACCCTTTCCCCCCTATTTTTGTTATTATTTTTACCTTTTTGGGCCTCTTCCCCCCACAAATGGTGCACTTGTTGCCCGTCCCCCAATATGGAATGGGCCATGTATAAACTTTGAATGGTGCCTGCTTTGGGCATTTCTGACACGGCAAGGGTTAGGTAGCACGGGGGTGGTTGCTAGGGGGTGGTTGCAAGCCACGATCTGACCCCAAAGGGTGGGTGGGGGGGGTGGGGGCTCTACGAATCCCAAAATGGATTCTGTGGGCTTCGGAGGTAATCTGCTGAACTGAGCTAAACGAAACCTATGGCGGCATGTAAGAGTGCTTTGAGCGCCACATTGGGCAAGACGAGGCGCTATACAAATATCGTTTGTTGCTCATGGAAGATCCCGCCCTCAGGCTCAGCCCCGGCTCGATGTGGCGGTGCCGTAGTCTCTCCTCTGTAGAGAGGGATGGTGTCAACAGATCAACATGCACGAAATTTTTTGTTCCAGCCCTGCGGCGCGCAGTAAGCGCTCCCACTTGCTCAAACGCAAGGGCAGCTGCAACAGCCAACTGGGCCACTGCCCAGGGATACTTTGCAACGAAAAGTCCACCATCTAGAATTGAGACGATGACCACACCCTGCTCCTCTACATGTTGGTGGCACAAATTAAGGCTTGCACTGAACTCTCCCCCCAAACAGAGGCACTCCAGGGATGGAAGATGGAGCGCCTGCTTTCGTGTCTCGGGAATCCACTCGAAAGCGTTTGCAGGCACTGTCCATCTTATTGTACCTCTCCAGTTTGGTATCTCTCCTTGCTGCCATGGTGTGTGCAGTCACAGTTGTGTGCATGTGTGCAAACCGTGGGGGAGGCTGGAGGGGGTGTCCGTACATGTTGTAACTGTGGTGGCGACAATTGATGATGTCACCTCTCTCTGGTGACCTATCTCATTGTCTGTCATTGTAAAATTCAGACAAGATTTATTTGCACGCATTTGAATGGCACTGGAGGAGTCCTTAGTGCCCACAGGGCTGTGGTTCAGCTTGATGCATTGTGGATGCATCTCTGCACGTTTCGGCATCATTTTTCCTAGCTCCTATGCGTTGCTGCAGCTGCATTTCTGCCCACTAGAATGACACTGGGGAAACCCAAACACACACACACACACACACACAGCTGTCGAGAGGTGATGTATCATAGCGAACGCTATTGCTTTGGATGAAATGAATGGGCGTCTCACAGACACACACACACGCACGCACACACACACACCACCACCACCAGTACCAATGAGGGGGTGGGCCCACCAGTCACCTGCGCAGCAGCGGCAGGCCCTGGAGTGCCTGCCTGCAAGCGGCAGAAAACACGGAGACCCGCCTCAAGAGGGGCAGACTGAGGCTGGCATGGCAGGGCGGGCACGTAAGTCACCTATCTACAGACACTCAGGTACAGGGACCCAGATCTGCTTTTTTTTGGCCATGTCGTCCGGACAGCTTGCCCCGGTCAGCCAGCACTGAAAAGATTGGAGCCCCCGTAACTGTCCCTAGCCCCCTGACCCATACTGGTTTCTGTCCTTACTATCCCCCCCCCCCCCCGGCCCTGGAGTAGTCAAACAGGACAAGTCCTCCAGGGGCTCCATTGACACAACCAAACCACCCTCAGACCCACAGAGGGTCGGAATGTACAATGGCGAGAGGCCAATAGGCGCCGCCAAAGGCAAACAAACCAATACCATGGCCTCGTGCCAAACCCAACCCCCCCGCCCGCGCACACGAAGAGAGAGAATCATAACCTGTACGTCAATGTCCAATTTCTCTTCTAACTATAACACCCACACAGTTCGTCCAAGCACACACTACCAGCTCCCTCAAGATGGTTCGAGTTGTTGAGGTCGGGAGGCCTCCATAAATTTTGCACACTTTGCAGGCTCCCAGATTAGCCAAGAGGCCGTGGCGCCATACCTCCAACCCATCATTTCAGCACTGCTGAAACACTGCAGCTCTGCAGACGCCGATTTAGCGCAGGCGGCAGCTTATGGACTTGGTGTTTGTGCCCAATATGGAGGACAGGTGTTTCGACAGGTATGAGTCAGTCAGCAAGATTGCAGAGATTGTGTTGCTTGCTGATGACATGCCTGGTTCTCAAAACGTCAGATCCCCCTGTCTTCTTCTATGAGAACCTCACCTGGCTTGGTCAGCAGTTGAGTGTCAACGTACGGTAGTGATTATTCACCGACCGTGGCTGGCAGGTAGCCAAACGCAGTTGGCGCTGGATACCCGCAGGTCATGGCAGAGTTCTTGGTTGTCTAGCTTTTTCGCAACATAAAAACCGTCACGTGACATCCCGTATCGTACCGTGACGTGACGTCACGTGACTGGACGTACTGTATCGGGAAGAGATTTTTTTCTTGGAGGGGATGATAGGAGGTGACGGCTGCAGACAGTCATTTGCGTGGTATGCGTACGTCCTTACTTACCAGCTGTTTGCTGACCCTCCTTGCTTCTTTGGTCGCCAGCCTTCGACTCAACCAACATTAGATGCTTTGGACCGCACAGATACCCACTCTAGCTTGTTGAGCACATTTGTGGCCGCAGGATCTAGACTGCGAGATGCTGGGCTGCTCCTAGGGGGCACATTCAATGCCAGGTTCAACTTGGGAAGGCTACGTGCCACCTTTGCAATGCAGTTTGCTGCTCGCCATCTTGTCCCTCTCAAATGAGCAACATGAACTCTTTTCCTTTAAGATTGCGCCAGAAGCAGTTCAGCAACTGGTTGCTATCACAAAGAACCCACGTGCGCAAGAGGAGGCCTACGCAACCACCACTGCCAATGCCTTATCAAGCATGGTGAAGGTATGCTTTCCCGTGTCAAGGCTTCGACCTTTCATGTTCCGGCACAGTCTGACAGCTTTGTACCTGTTTTTCTGCAGTCATTAGCTTAGAGCAGCACGATCACCTGCTATTCGCAAAATCAAGTGTTGCAGAGAGAACAGAACGATCAGCGCTGCAATGGAGTGCTCTTCTTAGAGTCGTCTCGGATGTTCGAGGAACCCTCTGTACCCGACCTTGTTCGAGACGTCTTGCCGAGGAGAGATCCTGCAATCGCTTGATCCCTGCGTGCACTATTCCAGTTTGGGTGATAAGAACAGGCAACAAGAACGAAGTTACCGGCTCATATTGTTTCACACCCTCGATCATGAGTGTCTGCACGGTTGCGATGCATGCATGCAAGAACCTGCGCATCCAAGCACTCACAAAGTGGGAGACCTGCGACGTCGTACACAATCAAGACCAAAACACTGCATGCCAATCATTGACACGTGAGCAAAAATGAGATGGGCTTTATGCAGATTTTGGGCTTGCGGTTTCATCTATCACCCCAATTTCGGAGCGGGAAACAGTAAAGTGGGTTTTGAGAGACATCTGGGCAGGGTGCACATTAAATTGGACGGGGGGGGGGAGGCACTTTGAGCCCCTGAGAATAAGAAGGGAGGGGTGCGCAGAAAAGGGGCTCGAATGTATATCACCCATTTTGAGTGTTTTGTGCACCATTTGAGGGGAGGTTTGTGGTTCTGAATGCTTTGGTTTGTATGTCTTTATGGTCTCAAATATCCAGCAACGTCTAGGTCTCATTGGGGGTGACTGGGCTGGGTCAGTGGGATCCTGTGGTATCCTTGGTATGGAGTTGTTGTTCTGTGAAGGTAATGTTGGTGTACTTTCATCTGAGCATGTGCACATTCCATTGGCGTCGGCACCATAATCCGGATGTGTGTTGGAAAAGGCAGCACCAGGTTGGGTATGAGAACAATTTTTTGTGGGGCAGTTGGGCAGTTAGAGCTCTGCAAATGCAGCCCCTTAGAGGGCCCAATAATAAGGTTGCACCTCCCCTTGAGTATGCAAACAAGAGCCCTTGCGCAGCAGCTGCTGCAGTGGGTAGAATATGACCTCAGACCATGTGGCACGCATCTGCCTGAAACCCAAACATCTGTAGTCCAAGACATGGAGCTGGAAAAAAAAAATGGGTACGATTGGTGAGGGGTTTGCAACATGTGGAGCGTGTCAGACTGAATACCAAAATTCCAAATGGGTAAGAATTTGACCTGGGACACTTGGATTGTATGGGCGACAGACCAAAATCCTCTCAATGACATGCATCCCGCCGGCGAGCCCAAGAGCCAAGTGGCTGGTAGTTGCCTGCCGCAAAGCCACATATTAGACGTGGAGTGGTGTTTGCACGTTTTTTGGGGCCTACGTACCCCCCAGACCCCAGACCAGAGTCCGATAACAGTGGGGGGGGGTCCTAAGAAAAAAAAGGTTCGGGGTCCACCTCCAGCCCGATGAATCTGCATCAGCCCCTGAGAAGAGGGAATGTAGGGTGAGGCGACCGAACAATGAAATGTTACCCACACGCCCTCAGAGCCTGTGCTGCTGTCTGCTGGAATTTCGCCCGTGCTTGACAGAGGGTGGACGAGTCCAGTAATTATCCTGCCTTTTCCGCAGTTGATCAAATTTCATCACGATCATGACAGTGGTCTGTGCAGGATGGACAATTTGGGCCCCATCGTGTTGGCCAATCTGCCAATCCAGGCGGATGAAATCGAGGCTCGCTTTGTCCATGAAGAAGTTGTAGATTGGGTTCTTGCTGGGAACCCCTTGGTCCTGGGTGAGAATCATTCGAACTTGCCAGCCATCAAGGAGCTCTGCCGAAAACTGATTGACACTGATCTCGTCAATGATGGAACAAAAGAAAAGATGAAGCGGATCATGGGGTAGGCATCGTGCGATAGGATGATCTGTCACTCAGTACAGGTTCATCCATGGACAACCCGAGGGCTGCCATGCTGAAAACTGGAAGGAATGCAGAGGCTATGGAGGAGAGTAACCTGAATACTGTTTAACCGTGACCTGAGGAATAGGGTAGGGTAACCAGATGGAGTGATGCATGTTGTTGTCATCCCAGCCACAGCAGTACGGTGTGCAAATCCAATCCCAGGTAGCTCAGGGTGCGGGCAAGGATTGGGCAGTGTTGCCATGAGGCTGCTAGCAGTGATAGATGGATACAATTTGCAGATCTTGCATGGCGACACATCTTTGTTGGAAACCCAATTAGATTGTTGCCTGCTAGCCCATGCTGCACTTTAGGAAACAGCCCCTGCATGAACCATGAACTTCTGTGCGGAGGTGGCATTGTTTTCTGAGGGTTGGGTGTTGAAACTTTGTTGAAACCTTGTACTGTGCTTACAGTGTCGAATCCCTGTCCAACTGCACCTCTAAGCAGTGATGGATTGGCGTAAGCAAGGCAGAATACCACAAGGATTATGGAGCTGTCTGTTTCCCATATGTTTGCGAGAGTCCGCGGTTTCACTCCGTACGACTCAACAGTCTGCAAGACTTCATATTTTCCATGATTCAACCCGTTCTACTTATCTGACAATTTGATACTTATCTTTTTCGGCGCCATGAAAGTACGCCATACCTATCTGATGTTATACACGTTAGAGCAGCGTACAGCGCACTTTATTATTTGTTTGCAGTTGTCTTACCATCTCTGTACTGCTCTGATTGCACTGCTCTGCATCCGCCCCCTTTTAGTTTGGCTGCTGCACGTGTTTTTCTGCATCATATTTCAAAGCGATCTCCTCATTGATTGCACAGTGCTCATCTGCATTTATGACATTTATGACATCTTAGGGCTCTGGACCAACGCTGGTACATCAGATTTGCAGAGGGTGGGATACCCTGAGCTGTGCTGTCATCGCAGTGGTTGAATGTGTTCACTGGCACACCTGCTGCTTAGTAAGAAGGGGCACTTTTTGTTCTCATTTACATGCCCTCAGGTGGTTTGGATCCGTGCCACGTCTTGTCCCTCTGGCCTTGAACTGTTCCCCTCTGAGCACCTCACAGGGCGTGCATCCAGCTGGTTGCACCATAATGTGTCAGACTCAGGTGCGCCCATCCATCCATGATATTGTGTGCACCTGTCTGCAACCTTTTTTCTGGACAGGGCAAGAGTTAGAGATGACAAGCACAAAGAGGAGCCAAACCGGGTTGTTGCCTGAAACCAGAAAGCATGGCCGTTCAAAGTGTAATCAGCTGCAACTATTGTATCAGCTTCTGCATTGCACTTTTGGATGTTATGTGTTGCAAGGCCAGCTCGCAGGGTAAAAATAAGGTTGCTGCATCGAGTATTGATTGATCACACTTCTTTGCACATTTTCGCCATACCTTGCGATTAATACCTGCAATTTGTGTGTCGTGAGAAAATGCTGAGTATCTGCGGCTCCGATATTGCTGCTGGAGCGGCAATTGACTTAATGCGTGTATCTTGTGGTGTGTGCGATATCCTAAAGGGGAGGCACCAATAAATTCCAGGAATGGGGGTTCGAAGATTTATGTGTTTTCCTGCAGTGTCGCATTTGTCATACAGCAAGAACCAGAATTAGAATGCAGTTCCTGATCTCGAGCTACCGAGCTTGTGGTATTTCTGGACAATAATTTGGCTATTAAACAAAATGACAAATGATTCCCAAAATGATTGTCTTGTGTGCTATGTGTTTGTCACTGCAGTTCCATCTCTTTTCTGGGAGACATCAGTGAATCCAGAAGGCGGGAAGCCTTCTGTGCTTGTGCAGATGCTGCAATGGAGGGCAATTGAGGAAACACAGGCCTACCCCAGAGAGATGCGGAATTGCAACTCCGTTGGCAATATCAATTTTGTAAATCAACACAAAATACATGCAAATCAGAGGAGACGATATCTTTCGGCCTCATTCATAGCGTGCCATTTTTGTGTGTTTTGCCACTTTTTGGGACTTTTTACACGTTTTCCTCCGATGTGCAAACATGTCACATTTGTTAACACAGAGCTGCATATGGGACGGGGCACACAAACTGCACAGTTTCATCGCTTTTATTCAGAATCATCATCAGCATCATTCGTTCGATGGCCCTTTTTGATGGTGTATTTCTGTCGATGTTTGCACTTCACGTTCTTGCACATCAACGTCAATGCACAGCAAGCAAACCTGGGGTGCTCCAAATAGCCCTCCAGGGCTTTCCAAAGATACCCCATATACCCCCCCCCTCCCACGGGGCACAAATAAGGCAACAAAGGCCTCGACCTGCTAAAACGCACAAAGTTGGCACAAAACGTTCCGATGCTGAGAGATATCCCACAAAATCAAGCAATGCCAACTCTCTCAAGAAGGGTAGCAAATTTGGCAGCAAATGCAATTTTTTTTTTGCAAAGTGCAGTAAAGCACAAAAAGACTGATGGAAGGTTGTTCCAGTTTCCCTCCAAATATGGCACACCAAACCACAATGCCACAATCCAACATACCAGTGCCTCACCCTGGTCATTTACTGTTGCACATCATTGCAATGCCAGTGTTTGTGGCCCAATGAAAGGCACGTGTTCCGATTGTTCCAAATCCCATAATGTTTGGAATGGCCCAAGCCCTCGTTCATCTGTCTCAGTTGAAGAACACGTAAGGAAACAGGAACTGGATGCAGAGATTGGAATGAGGATGTTGCGTTAGCCATGCAACAAACCTGCCTCCCTGAAATGTACAAGGTGCAACTCTGAGGAGCAAGCAATACATGACTCCGGCTACATCAGGTCCCTACGAGGGATAGCAGGGATAGCAGGCCTAGAAATTTGCCTGTCACATCCGGTGCCAAGTGTGGTAAATTCCCCGTCAGCCCTGAGGTTCAGCAAGTGGAAGTCCAACAATTTTTTCCATTCTTTTTTTTTATCAATCGCTGCTATAGCAAAGACATTAGGGGGCGCCTTAAGCGTAGTGCAACTATTTGGGCGTCTGGCCGTACTGGAGACCCATGCTTTGAGATACTAGGGGCATCATTGTTGCCCCGAGGCGTAGGTTTTGATGCTTTTTCCACATTGGGGATATGGCATTTTTGGATTTTCACCCAATTTCACCCATTTCCACCCTTTTTCACACTTTTTTGCTCATCTCCACCACATCCACCCTTTTCTAGGAGGGAGCGTTAGGCGCGCGCAGGGCATGTTTTTTTGGCTATTTCTGATCCCTACCCCTATGGGATCCCTCAGAAGGCGGCGGTTATGAGGGGTGATGTAGCCAACCTTCCGGTGCTATTGAGGAAACCGGGCCAACTATCCAATGGGCGGAAAGATTGTCGGAGTGGAACCACGTCCCACAGTTTCCGTATTTTGTGATTTCCGTATTACGTGGATAGCATGCTCATTGCTTCCATAGGAGGCATCTTTTGTGATGTCGTGTTTAATCCTAAATACGCCGGGTGCGTATACAAAGTTACGGTTGCCATTGATAGTCTTGGTAACATTGTCCTTTGGCCCCCGGGACAACGGCAGATGTTCTCATTTGGGATCGCAAGGGGCTGGAAAGGAGCAAGGGGCATTATATGGATTATGAGATTGGCTCCATGGATGGTGCATACAAGGGGCGCCTCCATGTGGCATGGCCATTTATCGGTCGAAAGACGTTGACCGAGCGACAAAAGGAGTACAATGATGTTCATGGTTTCTATAGGGCACGTATTGAGCACTTGTTTGCACGCATGTGGCACTGGGGCATCGTAAGGACCACATGGAGGGGATCCGGTACCGAGTTGCATGAGTACGTGCTTGTACTCTTGCATTTGCACTAATTTTTGATTGGAAGATAGGTACGGTACCCTCCATATGGTCCCTGGGAACATGTACCTGCACATGTATGGACCGCACCTACACTCGAGGACAATGATGATGAGGATGTTGTGGGTGATGATGGGGATGTATGTGCCCTTTGTTGCACCAAGTCTGACCCTGAAAAGATGTCCATGTGTGACAAGTGTGAACTGCAATATTGTACGGATTGTATTGACACACACACACATGTGACAATGTGACATTTCTTTAATTTTGTAACTGTGTCATGTTATGTGTACTTAGTTGACAATGGAACAGAAAGACAGTTGTGTGTTGTTGAGGGTGGCGACCAATGCGCTGTTCATGGTTTTTCCAGCTGTGCATGATGTGTGTTATGTGAAGGGAAGGTAGTTTGCAACTTTCTTGAGCTGGGGCAGTTTGGGTCACCTAATTCTAAGGGCGTTTCCAAGGGGTGTGCCTGGGGGCTCTTTGGGGGGAACACAGTCTAAAAGTAGCGCGCAGTGCAAGGATTCCCCCTTGGTTTAAAGGCAGCCGGAGGACAGCAACGGCTCATAAATTGAGCCACAAAGTGGCCCGGAGAGAATCAGGTTCGTTTTTTTTTGGAAAAAAATGCCAGGTTAGGGTGCCAGTGATACATACCTACATACCTCAAAATGGTCAGCGCGTCACGGGGAACATTTTGAGGTGTGTGTAAAGGTATCAACCGATTTGTGCAAACCATGGATAGCATCTATGGTGGCTCAAGCCCAGTTGCCCCAGGGACGAAGTTGGAATCATGCTAATGCAATGGAGCAAAGCAATGATGCATGACAGTGTGTGTGAAGTAAGAAGCGCAGTCTCAGTTCACATTCATGTGCAGTGATAAAAAGATCACCTGATGGTCCTGAAATGCTGAAGTCCTTCAAGTAGGAGGATCTGCAGCACTGGGGGTGCCAGAAAAGATTGTCACAGAAAAGCATCAAACCCGGCTTGCAACGCCTACATCCCAATCTTCTCTGTTTCTTTTTGCAATCCGTGTTTAGTCTCATAACAATCTTGTTACTCGTTTGATACACCACTGCAGTAACCTTCCCACTTCAGGTCCACCTGTACTTCAGGTCCACCACTTGTCTGCTTCCCCCACCACACACTTGTTCGAAAACACAGGCTGAACTGCACCGTTGTTTTGCCAAAAGGCCGCAAAGTGCATGGCCCAGGGCATAGCATTCCTCATACCTGCCCCACGTTTCTGGTGAAAGTGGTTGCTGAGACCATATTGTTCTCGGACCCAATTCAGCAAGCATTGCTCTTCTTGCTACCATGGCAAGCTTCTTGCGCCCAGGGCACCGATGACAAAGCTTCGTTTGTCTGACCAGGAAAAAAAAGGTCTAGACAGTGTCTCCATATCAATGACATTCCGTTTGCCAAAAAGGTTTTATGAAAAAACAAAAAAGAGAAATCACCCCAGCCATCTTCTCACAAATGCAACTGTGCAACTTAAAGCACACATCTATCTTTCCCATGCCTCCAAAGCAGTCAACTTGCACTTGGTCCATGAAGACTGATTTCTTCGTGTAGCAGGCTGTCGTCTCCAAATAGTTGCGCGGCATCTGCACTGCAATGTTACCCCTTACACAAAATGCTTCTGTGGGCTGACGGATCTTTAAAAGATGTGTTGTAAGTGGAAAACAGTCTCACGGTTGTCATGGTTTCTATCCTGATACCAGAGTTGCTCACAGGGGTTTTGAAGTCCTCCACTTGACAAACAAACGTACCACAGGGCGACCTGAAAATTGCTCTGCAGGGGGGGGGGGGGGGGGGGATGGACGCCCGCCGAAGGAGGGGGGGGGGTGGTTGGAGAAATAGGGTTCCGTGTCAGGCCCTTTGTTTTGTGTAAGAACGGATGTTGGCGCCGAAGGCGCAGGAACACAAATTTTGGCCCGAAAAAGTTTTTTCCACCAATAATTCCCCCCCCCCCCCCCACATTTGAGTAGTCAAAATGATCAGCGCGACGTGGGTATCATTTTGAGCCATAGATGTTGGGTTGCCCCCCCCCCCCCCGCGGCAGGGCAGGTTGGGCACCCCCGTCCTGAACCCCCCCTCCTGTCACGGCGGCCAAGGAGGGGGGGGGGTTGGGAAAATGGGCCTCCGTGACCCCCCCCCCCCCCGCAGAGCAATTTTCTTCCCGCCCAGCGCTGGTGCTCTAGACGAGTGGTCCTTTGACGCCATGAGTATGTCTCAACACAACAGATGAGGCGTCCATTGGGAAGACACAATGGGAAAGGCCCAGCTAAATTTTTCGGCAACACATTATGTAACGCCCAGCGGGCCGGAACAAATAACTCCGTCTATTTCCAGTGAAATGCGCGTGGATAAGGGTTGCCCATCTCGAGCATCACCTCGTCTAAATGTGTCCTGCTGCAGTGCCTGAACCCAATCTTTTTTTCTTGACTGTTGTGCCGCTGCCGGGAGCAACGCAATGTCCCTGTTGCACCTCCCTGACGATGTCCTTAAGCTCATCTCCGACAACCTCTGCACTGCTGCCCTCAGTCACGTGTGCAAACAGACATGGGCGGTGCTGCGGAGGCGGCACCTGACAATTCACGTCTCGCCTGAGCATGCTACCGAGTGGGTCGCTAATGTGCTGACAGCTGGGCCTGTGCGCAGCCTCATGATTTCCTGCAGACACCTTGGGGACAGCGACCTGCAGGCCTTCGTGCCTCTGAAGGACTTGGTCTCTGTGCCTGCACTGTTGTCCCGTTTTCCTGCGCAGTGTCATCCCTATTCACTAATACCTACCTTTCTTCCTGTCTTCGGCCATCACGCCTCTCTCGATTCCCCCATCTATCCTACCTATTGCACAACCTAGGCAAGTCTGAACAAGCCTTGGCCTCTTCAACATCGGACAGTGGCTGTGTACCCTTACATGAATACCTAGACTGATTGATGAAAAACATAGGGGGGGGATGCACTGCATGCAGTGGTGGTGACGGTGTGCACACCACAAATGACGACTGCCGAGGTTTGTCGAAAATGATGTCGTGTTGTTATGCCTGAAAGGCAGCGCAGGAAACAATGAATGCCATACTTTCTCGGCTACAAGTGAGAGAGCACCTAAAACGCCTGGCTCGGGGATGCTTGCATGGCAGCACCCATACATCTGTTTCCTGAAACCCATAAGAATGAATTCTTATCACATGTGACATAAAACTTCAGCAATTCAGTAGCCACTGAGCCCTGGAACATGCCACGCTTTTATGCAAAAGATGGGAGGCCGGCGACAACACCACCCACACAGCATTGTTGTAGTGTACCGTTGCCATTGTACATAATTGTAGCATCACCCCCCCTCCCCTGCTTGTGTGTACCCTGGCAAATGGGCACCCTGAGGCACGTTTATGGTGATACATTCTCAGGGTGTTTGCTGCAGGATATGATATTTTGCCCCTCATGTCCTCAGACCCTCTATTGCATTCACCATGTACTTCAATGTTGTAGACAAGGTGTTCTACACCCGCTCCAATAGGGTGCGTGTTTCTGCCACGGTGGTGGGGCTCTCACCAGAAGGATGTAGTCATTTGGAGTGTTTTCAAGATGCAATCAAGGTGGTAAATCGGCAGTGCAAAGTTGACACCATTTCCTTTGCCATCCCAAGTGCCTGCTCACCACCCCAGTGCAGTCACATCAAGACTTGCATGCCAACACACACATCCTTCTCCATCTTTCACATTTCATGTTGTGGCGACAAAAACAGTATCAGCCCTATGCTCCATGGGAACACAGTCCTTCTTCCATTTGGGTAGAGGAAGTGGCCCCTATGGTTGATGAGGACGGTGACAATACCTATCTTTGCCAAGTTTGCGGCAAAAGGGACACCCCGAATGCTTCACATGTGACCTTTACCTGTGTTCAGCTTGCATCAAGAACATTCTTGTGAGATTGAGGTTCCTGAGTAGCCCTTAATATATTTTCAGGTGTTGTCAACACACGGAACCCAAATATATTGTTTGCAATACATGGTTTTGGACAAATGTGATGTTGAGAACACGAGACATTTGAATTACACAATCTTGGAATTGATCATGCACGCTTTTGTAGGTGGGTGGTTTTCAAGGGTGTTACTGGGATGAACACCGTAATAATTGGCGCTGCGCGCGTGCAAAAACACCCCCAGTGTAATGCGTGTGGATGCCCCGTGAGCCACACGAACAAGAGCACGGCCCAAGGTCATTTGGACTGCAAAAACCCAAAGTGGTGGTTGAGACCATGAAGAAGAGGGGGAAGGCTTGGGTTGAGCGCCGCCTGGAAGCAGAGGCAGAGGCTCTACCTCATAAAGCCTCAATGAGGCAACCGCACCTACAGTCTGTAGTTGCCTCATGCAACGACAAGAACAAGGCCGCGATGACACGGCGTTTGCCTTCACCGGTGCGGGTATTCCAATGGACAAATTGGATCACCCCTCATGCGTGCTTGGTTGCAAAAGTACACCACCATTGCCGGTTGCTTGCTGCAAGGCAACCGTGGCTTCCCCAAAGTCAATGGTCGGTGTGTGCTTGACGGGCACCAAGGAGCAACTCGCAAGAAGACAGCTGACTGTGACACCACACTGCTTTTTGATGAGTGGACCGATGAATGTGGGATGCCTGTTCTTGCAATTATTGCCCATGTTGGAGGCCGTTTGAAATTATGTGTGGATGTTGCTTTCCTCAAGGGCAAGGGTCCACAGCGGGGTGTGGAGCATAAGGAGATCGCAGGTGCCCTTCCGAGCTCCTTGGCCCGTGCCCAAATCCCTACCAACTAGATCAACTTTGTCCTTTCTGACAAGGGAAGCACGGTGGTCGCTGCTGCAAAGCATGTGTTGCGGCATGTTTGGAGGAACGCCTAGTGGTTGTTATTCTAGAGTCACAAGCTAGCTCGCATTGGTGACATCCTCCGGAAGCACGACGTATTCTCGATGATCAATCTTCTTTACCGGTCATCGTCTCTAGTTCGAGTACCAATGCATTCAGCCCGCCGACGCCGATGGCGAGAGCACTGTGGCTTGAAGACCGTCCCTCCCAATATTGGTGGTACCAGGTGGATATCATGGCGAGATGGTGCCGATTGCCGCACTAGAGCGCTCTCTCGTATGCGCATATGAACTCTGGGTCTTTGCCACGTGCCCTGCATTGTGGGGATCCACTGTATAATATGCTGGAGTCTATCATGTTTCCAAGAACTGTCTTGAGTACTCTATGAATTTGTGGTGTCAGTCCACAAAAAAAAAAATGGCGAGATGGTGCCGATTGGTATGGTGAAAATTGGGAGTGTAAGTGACACCAGTATCAGTGCACTATTGGTGGCACAAGTGTGGGACAGTGGTGGTCCAGGCTGTGCGGCCCAGAGGAGGGAGCACCTTGGACTATGGTGGTCCAAGGTGGCGGTGGGGCACCAGCATTTGTGGGAGAGGGTGTTGTGGTGTTGCGGAACAATGTACGGCAGGTCAGGGTCGCTGTCTTCCCATTCCACACAGAGTTCATTGAACAATAGTTTGGGCTTCAATGCTAGTCAGACAATGCTCAGTCACTGCTTCAACAGGGGAGGGGGGGTCATCAATTGTGGACAGCAGGTTGCGGATGGGGATACAGCTATGTCGACAAGCACAGAGGCAGAGAGCCAAGGGGGGGGGGGTGGAAAAAAAATTTTCGCACCCCCACCCCCTCCGGGGGTACCCCCGAAAAAAAAGCTGGCACCCCATGTAGGAATTTTTTTCGTCAGGAGGAATTTTTTTACTGTGTGCTTCTTGAACTTGCATGGCACCTTCACTTTGCCACATTGTATGACATTGGCACATGAACTACCGCTGAGATAAAAGTAAGTGGGTTTTTTTTTTGCATGGCGCCATTGATTTCTCTGTAGTAGCGGGGGACACTTGTTAAATGCAATCGTCAGCCCGCGGACAAGGGGCCCCTGGCGCGGGGCGCTGCCACCCACATTGAGCATTGTGTCCGATCCATCTACTCTCCAAGCGGAGCCGCTAGCCTTGCTACACTAGCGGTGCCCCACTCAGCAATGAGTGTGGGCGAAGCGTGGAGCCGCGTGACCACCAGCGTTTGGTGGCCGTGTGGCAACCCGGGAGTGGAATTGCGGTACACAATGTGAAATGTGGGGTGTTCCACTTGTTTGTTTGTTTGTTTCACAACCCCTTATTGGTCAGTATTGTTGCGCCCCTTGAGTTGGGGTTAGGGACTCGCAATCCACGCTTTGTTGCTTGCGTGGTTGTAGAGAGCCGCAATCGATCATTAGGGAGAAGACAAAAGAGGGAAAGAAAGAGGGATTTGGGCTAGTGCACAGCGAGGGAGGGCGAAGAAAGCATGAGAGGGAGAAGGTCCAATTAACAATAATCCATCAAGATTTGGGTTCAATTGTACGTGCCATTTGCTTTCCCTCCTCAAAGACCTTTCAGATGTCGTGGGCGATCAACATTGCATGGGGCATGGCGCATGGGGTTCGTTTTCTCGCCCCAGATAGGGTGTATTGCCTTATCTGGGAACTCTTTCCTGCCTATAAGAGGCCAGGGTGGGGCGCTACACTACAGCCGGAACAGACCGGGGGTCTTTGTGCCCTTAAACACAAATACCACCCATATCGGCTGAAGTATCCATGGTTACCTTGAAAAATACGCTCCTTGCACCTTCCAAACCCAAACAGGTGGGGTAGACTTAAGGAAATTTCAGGTCTTGGGGTCTGGAAAACATTTTTGCGCAAATTTTTTTTTCGTACCCCCCTCCCCCTCCGGGGGTACCCCCCGAAAAAAAAAGCTGTACGCCGGTACCAGGAATTTTTTTTCTACCCCCCCCCCCTGGCAGAGAGCTCACTCCTGGACAATTCGGTGTACACGCGTTGTACGGCCCCTCACACCTCACAAGCCCTCGCATGCGCTCCTTGCCCTAGGCACCATCCGGCCTCTGAACAGGTCTCCTTGGAGGTACTCAACATTACACTCGAGCGGGACTGCGACGACGTTGGGGAGCTGTGCGGCGCCCAGGCGCTAGCAGCGTTCAGCGTGGCCCCTGCACTGCACACCCTCCGCCTGGACCTCAAGCGCAAAGGCTTTGGCCCCGATGGCGCTGCGGCGCTTGCGGGTCTGAAGGACACGCCGCGGCTGCACACCCTCAGTCTTGACATCAGCAGCAACAATTTGGGGTGCGCCGGGAGCCACGCGCTGGCGAATCTTAGCGCCGCGCGCGGCCTCCACACCCTTCACCTGCTGCTCGGGCGCAACCACATCGGCCCCGGCGGCGCCATGGCGCTCGCCGCGCTGGCGGAGGTCCCGGCCCTTCACAACCTGCAGCTGGGCCTCGGCACCAACCGCATCGATGCCGCTGCCGCATGCGCCCTGGCCACCGCCCTCCGTTGCGCCCCGCAGCTGCGCACGCTGGCGCTGGACTTGGGCAGTAACGTCATCGAGGACGGTGGGGCGCGCGCGCTGGGCGAGGAGCTCATGGCCTGCCCAGCGCTGCACACCCTCACGCTCGACCTCATTGGGAACAAGGTGGGCGACGACGGCGCGTCGGGGCTCGCGAATCTGCGGCACATGCCGGGCCTGCACACCCTCGAGCTCCGGCTGCGGTGGAACCGCATCGGGGACGCGGGTGCGGGTGCGCTCGCGGAGCTGCGTGCGGCGCGAGGGCTCCGCTGCCTCACGCTGGACCTCCAGCAGAACGCCGTTGGGGAGGCGGGTGCGTGCGCCCTGGCGTCGCTGCGGGACGCGCCCGCATTGCAGGCACTCGCGCTGCACCTTCGCGACAACGCGGCCGGCGATAGCGGTGCGGCTGCGCTTGCCACGCTGCAGGTTGCCAAGCCCTCGCCGCTGTCCTCAGCCCTCCAAACCCTCTTCGGCACTCCACAGAACCAACAGCCCTCTGCACGCCGCAGCAAACCCTCTGCAGCCCCGTGTAGCGCTGCTGCACCGCTCCCAATGCTCAGGAACGAATCCTTCCAGAGCCTCAAGAACCGGTGACCCCTGGCAGGGACCGAGCAGCCCCCCCCCAACAACAACAACAAACTAACACCATGGCCTCGTGCCCCCCCCCCCGCATTGCATCCAGTCCCCAACTTTGGATTTTCAGTCTTGTAGGAGTGCACAGCATGTGACGTCTCGGCGCCTTTGGCGCCTCGTGTTTCCTATGCTTTTTGAGGCCAAGTGACAGCGGGGGGGGGATGATTGCGCGCGCCCACTTGCGCACACTACGTGGCGCACAACACATATACGGACGTGCGAAGAAAAATTTTCTTTAGGGTACACTAGAACCAAGTGACTGTGACCCCCCCCCCCCCACGGGGGAGACCGGCCTGACATTAGGGGGGGGATTACAAGGGGGGCAGGGGGTACCAGCCGTGTGGTAAAGGCGGGTGTCACTGATTGCGCACAATCCGTGCCAGTGCCAGTCGGGGCGTCAGGGAGGGGGGGCTCACATCTGAAAAAGCCCTACTCCAGATCCCCCTCCCCCCCCCGCCCCCGCTCCTGTTCACTGTGCGATCCGGAGAAGCAGCCCAATTCAGCGAGGCGCCAAGATGCGTACGTGCTGTTCGATGGCCAATGGCTGCGAACGCGTTTGAGTGGGTTCCGCGATCGTGGGTTCAACGCCCAGGGGATCGCAAGGGGGTGCAGGGCCCCCGTTGCGCTCACTGGCATGGAGTGTGCACACCCTCCGCCGCGGGCGCGCACCCTCCGCACCCGCGCGTCGGCCTCGAGAAATCAGGGGCGCTTTGCCCTTTTCCCTTTTCTCTCCAGCGGGCGCACGTTGGCCCATCTCAGGCTCGACAAGCCCAACGGCCCCGATCTGTAGAACGTTGTAGAGGTGGAGGATGGCCCGCCGGTGGAGAAGGCATTTGAGGGTGACAGAAAGGGGAGCATAGTGGCCAGCCACAGGCGGGCACAGCAAGAGAAAGGTGCCGCCACCGCGGCAGCAGTGGCAAGCCTCAATTCACATAGGACGCGGCGCACACCCTTCAGTCAGACTCTCAAGCCGCCCCGGTTTGCATTGGCCGTTTCCCGCTGCACAGTCCGGTATCAGAGTCAGCTCATGCTCAGTACTTGTCGGATCCGGTACCACAGTCGTTTGTGGGATCATCGTACCTCCCCCCCCCCCCCTTGCGCATGCACGGCCTGGTCTAAGCGCGGGGTGGGCGTTGAACCGCCGTTTTGAGGAAATTTTGGGACCGCTGTTTTTGTGGTCCAGAATGGAGGATTGGGTGTTTGTAGAGCGTTTGTACAGGGAAAGAGGGGCTCAGTCACGTTTGTGATAGTGCATTGTGTTCATAACAACATTGTACCACACATTGCAACCCCATGCTGTTCGTTCTGATGTGATTTTCAGCCATGGCTAACAATGTTATTCCCGGCATGGCTGTCACGTGTGTCGCGCGCGTGCACAGCCTTGTTTAAGCACGGCTTGGGCGTTGAACCGCCGGTTTGACCTGACTTTTGGGACCACGGCCGTGCTTGCGCAAGCGGGGGGGGGGGGTAGCTCTGGACAGCTCTGAACCTTGATCTCGAGAAGGTGTCTCGAGTACCATACGCTGAGCAGGCCGCGCCAGCTCATCCTGGTCCCCCCCCCCCCCAAAAGAACCCCAGGTTCATTGGGTTGTGGAGGATTGTCAGAAGGATGTAGTAGGCAGGGCCTTCCAGGTCTCACAACAACCCCCCAAAACGTCTCCAGCTGGGAAAACCTCTTCAACCGCCGACAACCCTCTGCCATGCCCAACAATGCCTCACTGCTATGCACAACCCCCCCCCCCCCACCGGCCTTCACATCCTCTTACAATGTGCGCAGCCTGCTACAACCTTTAATGACCCAAACCCACGTCTGAACAGCTGTGTACAGCCGTCAACACTGTTCCACAACCCCCTGCAATCCTTCGCAGGCCGCGCCTGTGCTGTGCGATTTGCACCTTGACCTCGGCGGCAACGCCGTGGGCGACGCCGGCGCCTCTGCGTTTGCGTGCCTCCGCAACGCACGCGCGCTCCGCCGCCTCACGCTCCTGCTGAGTCCCGGCAGCGTTGGGGACGGTGGTGCGCAGGCTCTCGCGGTTCTGCAGGAAAGCTCTTCGCTACGGCATCTGCATTTGGACCTGGGGCCCGGCGCCATTGGAGAGCATGGCGCGCGCGCACTTGCGGGGCTGAAGAACGCGCCGGCGCTGCAGACACTGCGGCTTGACCTCAGTGGCACGGAGGTCGGTGATGCCGGGGCGCGCGCCCTCGCCGCGCTGAAGGAGGCGCCTGCGCTGCAGGCCCTTGTGCTGCACCTTGCGGGCATCCGCATGGGCGTCGCGGGGGCGCGCGCCCTGGCGTCCCTCAAGGAGGCGCCCCTGCTCCGCGCGTTGACGCTGGATGTGCGCGGCAACATGCTGGGCTACGGGGCCCACACACTACTGGCGCTGCAGCGTGAGGCGGCCCAGCGTGCCCTCGAGTTGCGGCTGGAGCTCAGCAATGGACATGATGTGGGGGCCCATGCAGGCGCGCAGCACCGCAGGCCCCGGACCATCGTGTGACGACGATTCCTTTGTTTTTGGAGATATCTGGATTTCCCGCTGGTCATTCTTATATACGCACACTGTCCGGCTTCCATCCCACGTCGCTTTAGCGTCTAGGCCTCGATGCCCAACAGAAGGAGGATGGGTCCTTCAAGCATCATCGGAAATGTGCCCGAATGTCGTGGCAGTGTACGCCGCCGAGGCACCTTCCGTCCTAAACGCCACCCACAAGCACCACGGGCACTGCCGTTGCGGGCGATTTGTGTGCCTGCGTGTGCCCGGCGTGCGAGGGGGGTGCCCCTTGCCTCCCGTCCTTCTGAAGGCCTCTCCGTCTTCTGGAAGCTGTCCTGGACCGTCAGGAACAGAGTGCTCGTGCGCCTGCTGACGGCATCCGCCGTGTCGACAGCCAAAATGGCCCGTTTAGTGGTCATCCCTTCGCAGAGGTGCGGGAGGGGGAGAGGCATTTGGGTGGGTGTCCAGCACTTCAGCAGCTGAAGGGGAAGGCTGAAGCCATGTTCAAGGCTCATGGGTTCCCAGATACTGCGGTCGTGCAGGGGGGTGTGCTCCGGTTTTTGGCAGTCCCCCGAGAAGACAATTTTTGGGACCCTATTGGCAGTGCTGAACACCCTCTGCGGACTGGCCACAACGGAACGGGGCCCCAGTTTGTGAACAAGGGACCATCCTTCGCCATGTCGCTCCAATGTGTCATTGTAAAGGGGGGGGGCGTGCAGCAAGAGGTTTTGAGGGGTGGTTGTGGTTCAAGCACGGCTTGATGGTCATCCGACGTGGGTTGGCACTGCCAGGGCGTACAAAGGGGGAGGGGGAAAAGCCATGCAGGCAAATCAAGCAAAGGCGAACACTCGGCACGAAGTGAAGTAAACGAAATTTGAAATGTACAGAACGTACACATGGCAGATGAATATGTGATCAGTGTGGACGGAGCCTCCAGGAGGCTGACGGGGTCGCCCACCTGACGCTTCTGAAATCGGTTCACTCAGAGGCTCAGAACGGACATCGGTTGCCTTTCTGGTTTGGCTTTCTCTTTTTTTTTTCTTCCACCTGCGAAGGGGGACGGCATGAAGCAGGAATCCCTTGCTGTGGGGCTTGGGGTGGCGCGCGCTGAGGCTTGGGTTGCGCCTCGTCGAAGGACTGGGTGGCCGGTGCTCTGTGGAGGTCCAGGTGTACTGGCAGTTTTGTTCTACAGCCCTGCCACGGTCTGACGTTTTTCCTGCTTCTGCTCAAAGCCAGTTTCGCTTTTTTTCCTGCCCCCTGTCTATTCCCCATGCACTCTTTTCCCTCCCCACTACTCCCGCGGGGGGGTTGTACTATAGAAACGACAGTCAGCACGAAGTCGCCCCCCCCGTACCCCCTCCCCCCCTACCCCCTCCCCCCCGTACCCCCCTCCTACCCCCCCGTACCCTCCCCCCCCGTATCCCCCGTACCCCCCCCCCCGTACCCTCCCCCCCGCACCCCCTCCCTCACCCCCCCGTACCCCTCCTCCCGCCACAAAGAAAACATGCAAATATGTTGCCTAACACACACGTGCCCCAGGGAGGCAATGTGAGTTACACACCCGAGGGGCATCCACAACTTGCAAGTCCGTAGTATGCGCCGCCTCCAACTTCCCACGGCATGCGTAACACGCCTCGGCGAACGGGAGGAGATAAACCGGGGGCGATTTGCGGTCGTGGAATGCACCGCTCTCGTGCAAGCGGCGTACGACCCGAAGGACCACTAGTTGTGTGGCGCGGATCCCAACTGCCTCCATGTCGCGCAGGATTGTGAGCAATGGCCGTTGAGGCCACGGTTGAGCGAAGAAGTCCGCATACTTTTCGAAGTGCTGGGATATGAACCCCATGACAGCGTCCTCAATTGATGCCATTAAGTGTGTAGTGGCGCTGTCGAAAAACACGCAGCACCCGGAACATACCCTGTATTGAATTCTAGCAATTGACTGCCGCAATGCAACTGCCCGCTTCCTTCCAGCTCCTTGCGTGTGGATTGCTCAACCTACCCGCCACCTCGCTTCGCTGCACACACGGCTCGCTTCGCTCGATGCGGGGGCCAACCCCCGCACCTCCCTCAAATAACAAGACTCCTGCGGTGGGTACAGACCACCTTTTGTGTGCACCGCCTTGTTTGTGTACCGCTTTCCGTGTGTACTGCCTTGCTTGTGGCCCCTTGATTAACAAGACTCGTGCAGTGGCTACAAACCACCTTTTGTGTGCACTGCCTTGTGTGTGCACTGCCTTCTGTGGGCAAGGTGGCTACATAACCCGTGCCGCCTAGGGGGTCCCCACCGCTTCAGAGCCGGGGGCAAAATCAAAAGTGGCCCACAAGCGGGCAAGGTGGCTACATAACCCCTGCCGCCTGGGGGGTCCCCACCGCTTCAGAGCGGGGGTCACAATTAGAAGTGGCCCACAAGTGGGCAAGGTGGCTACATAACCCCTGCTGCCTAGGGGGTCCGCACCGCTTCAGAGTGGGGGGCACAATTAGAAGTGGCCCACAAGTGGGCAAGGTGGCTACATAACCCGTGCCGCCTAGGGGGTCCCCACCGCTTCAGAGCGGGGGGCAAAATCAGAAGTGGCCCACAAGTGGGCAAGGTGGCTACATAACCCGTGCCTCCTAGGGGGTCCGCACCGCTTCAAAGCCGGGGGCAAAATCAGAAGTGGCCCACAAGCGGGCAAGGGGGCTACATAACCCGTGCCGCCTGGGGGGTCCCCACCGCTTCAGAACGGGGGACAGAATCAGTAGTGGCCCACAAGTGGGCAAGGTGGCTACATAACCCGTGCCGCCTAGGGGGTCCGCACCGCTTCAGAGCGGGGGGCACAATTAGAAGTGGCCCACAAGTGGGCAAGGTGGCTACATAACCCCTGCCTCCTGGGGGGACCTCACCGCTTCAGAGCGGGGGGCGGAATCAGAAATGGCCCACAAGTGGGCAAGGTGGCTACATAACCCGTGCCGCCTAGGGGGTCCGCACCGCTTCAGAGTGGGGGGCAAAATCAGAAGTGGCCCACAAGTGGGCAAGGTGGCTACATAACCCGTGCCGCCTAGGGGGTCCGCACCGCTTCAGAGTGGGGGGCGGAATCAGAAGGGGCCCACAAGTGGGCAAGGTGGCTACATAACCCGTGCCGCCTAGGGGGTCCGCACCGCTTCAGAGCGGGGGGCGGAATCAGAAGTGGCCCACAAGTGGGCAAGGTAGCTACATAACCCCTGCTGCCTAGGGGGTCCCCACCGCTTCAGAGCGGGGGGCAAAATCAGAAGTGGGCCACAAGTGGGCAAGGTGGCTACATAACCCGTGCCGCCCAGGGGGTCCCCACCGCTTCAGAGCCGGGGGCAAAATCAGAAGTGGCCCACAAGTGGGCAAGGTGGCTACATAACCCGTGCCGCCTAGGGGGTCCGCACCGCTTCAGAACGGGGGACAGAATCACTAGTGGCCCACAAGTGGGCAAGGTGGCTACATAACCCGTGCTGCCTAGGGGGTCCGCACCGCTTCAGAGTGGGGGGCGGAATCAGAAGTGGCCCACAAGTGGGCAAGGTGGCTACATAACCCGTGCCGCCTAGGGGGTCCGCACCGCTTCAGAGCGGGGGGCGGAATCAGAAGTGGCCCACAAGTGGGCAAGGTAGCTACATAACCCGTGCCGCCTAGGGGGTCCGCACCGCTTCACAGTGGGGGGCAAAATCAGAAGTGGGCCACAAGTGGGCAAGGTGGCTACATAACCCGTGCTGCCTAGGGGGTCCCCACCGCTTCAGAGCCGGGGGCAAAATCAGAGGTGGCCCACAAGTGGGCAAGGTGGCTACATAACCCGTGCTGCCTAGGGGGTCCGCACTTCTTCAGAACGGGGGACAGAATCACTAGTGGCCCACAAGTGGGCAAGGTGGCTACATAACCCGTGCCGCCTAGGGGGACCTCACCGCTTCAGAGCGGGGGGCAAAATCAGAAGTGGCCCACAAGTGGGCAAGGTGGCTACATAACCCGTGCCGCCTAGGGGGTCCGCACCGCTTCAGAGTGGGGGGCGGAATCAGAAGTGGCCCACAAGTGGGCAAGGTGGCTACGTAACCCCTGCTGCCTAGGGGGACCTCACCACTTCAGAGCGGGGGGCGGAATCAGAAGTGGCCCACAAGTGGGCAAGGTGGCTACATAACCCGTGCTGCCTAGGGGGTCCCCACCGCTTCAGAGTGGGGGGCGGAATCAGAAGTGGCCCACAAGTGGGCAAGGTGGCTACATAACCCCTGCCGCCTAGGGGGTCCCCACCACTTAACAGCGGGGGGCGGAATCAGAAGTGGCCCACAAGTGGGCAAGGTGGCTACATAACCCGTGCCGTCTAGGGGGTCCCCACCGCTTCAGAGCGGGGGGCAAAATCAGAAGTGGCCCACAAGTGGTCAAGGTGGCTACATAACCCGTGCCGCCTAGGGGGTCCGCACCGCTTCAGAGTGGGGGGCGGAATCAGAAATGGGCCACAAGTGGGCAAGGTGGCTACATAACCCGTGCCGCCTAGGGGGTCCCCACCACTTCAGAGCGGGGGGCAAAATCAGAACTTGCCCACAAGTGGGCAAGGTGGCTACATAACCCGTGCCGCCCAGGGGGTCCCCACCGCTTCAGAGCCGGGGGCAAAATCAGAAGTGGCTCACAAGCGGGCAAGGGGGCTACATAACCCGTGCCGCCTGGGGGGTCCCCACCGCTTCAGAACGGGGGACAGAATCAGTAGTGGCCCACAAGTGGGCAAGGTGGCTACATAACCCCTGCTGCCTAGGGGGTCCCCACCGCTTCAGAGCGGGGGGCACAATTAGAAGTGGCCCACAAGTGGGCAAGGTGGCTACATAACCCCTGCCACCGGGGGGGACCTCACCGCTTCAGAGCGGGGGGCGGAATCAGAAGTGGCCCACAAGTGGGCAAGGTGGCTACATAACCCGTGCCGCCTAGGGGGTCCGCACCGCTTCAGAGTGGGGGGCGGAATCAGAAGTGGCCCACAAGTGGGCAAGGTGGCTACATAACCCCTGCCGCCTAGGGGGTCCGCACCGCTTCAGAGCCGGGGGCGGAATCAGAAGTGGCCCACAAGTGGGCAAGGTGGCTACATAACTCGTGCCGCCTAGGGGGTCCCCACCGCTTCAGAGCGGGGGGCAAAATCAGAAGTGGCCCACAAGTGGGCGAGGTGGCTACATAACCCCTGCCGTCTAGGGGGTCCCCACCGCTTCAGAGCCGGGGGCAAAATCAGAACTGGCCCACAAGTGGGCAAGGTGGCTACATAACCCGTGCCTCCTGGGGGGTCCCCACCGCTTCAGAATGGGGGACAGAATCATTAGTGGCCCACAAGTGGGCAAGGTGGCTACATAACCCGTGCCGCCTGGGGGGTCCCCACCGCTTCAGAGTGGGGGGCGGAATCAGAACTGGCCCACAAGTGGGCAAGGGGTCTACATAACCCCTGCCGCCTGGGGGGTCCCCACCGCTTCAGAACGGGGGACAGAATCAGTAGTGGCCCACAAGTGGGCAAGGTGGCTACATAACCCCTGCTGCCTAGGGGGTCCGCACCGCTTCAGAGCGGGGGGCACAATTAGAAGTGGCCCACAAGTGGGCAAGGTGGCTACATAACCCCTGCTGCCTAGGGGGACCTCACCGCTTCAGAGCGGGGGGCAAAATCAGAAGTGGCCCACAAGTGGGCAAGGTGGCTACATAACCCGTGCCTCCTAGGGGGTCCGCACCGCTTTAGAGTGGGGGGCGGAATCAGAAGTGGCCCACAAGTGGGCAAGGTAGCTACATAACCCCTGCTGCCTAGGCGGTCCCCACCACTTCAGAGCGGGGGGCGGAATCAGAAGTGGCCCACAAGTGGGCAAGGTGGCTACATAACCCCTGCTGCCTAGGGCGTCCCCACCGCTTCACAGCGGGGGGCAAAATCAGAAGTGGCCCACAAGTGGGCAAGGTGGCTACATAACCCGTGCCGCCTAGGGGGTCCGCACCGCTTCAGAGTGGGGGGCAAAATCAGAAGTGGCCCACAAGTGGGCAAGGTGGCTACATAACCCGTGCCGCCTAGGGGGTCCCCACCGCTTCAGAGCGGGGGGCGGAATCAGAAGTGGCCCACAAGTGGGCGAGGTGGCTACATAACCCGTGCCGTCTAGGGGGTCCGCACCGCTTCAAAGCGGGGGGCACAATTAGAAGTGGCCCACAAGTGGGCAAGGTGGCTACATAACCCCCGCCCCCCTGGGGGACCTCACCGCTTCAGAGCCGGGGGCGGAATCAGAAGTGGCCCACAAGTGGGCAAGGTGGCTACATAACCGCTGCCGCCTAGGGGGTCCCCACCACTTCAGAGCGGGGGGCGGAATCAGAAGTGGCCCACAAGTGGGCAAGGTGGCTACATAACCCGTGCCGTCTAGGGGGTCCGCACCGCTTCAAAGCGGGGGGCAAAATCAGAAGTGGCCCACAAGTGGGCAAGGTGGCTACATAACCCGTGCCGCCTAGGGGGTCCGCACCGCTTCAGAGTGGGGGGCAAAATCAGAAGTGGCCCACAAGTGGGCAAGGTGGCTACATAACCCGTGCCGCCTAGGGGGTCCCCACCGCTTCAGAGCGGGGGGCGGAATCAGAAGTGGCCCACAAGTGGGCGAGGTGGCTACATAACCCGTGCCGTCTAGGGGGTCCGCACCGCTTCAAAGCGGGGGGCAAAATCAGAAGTGGCCCACAAGTGGGCAAGGTGGCTACATAACCCCTGCTGCCTAGGCGGTCCCCACCACTTCAGAGCGGGGGGCGGAATCAGAAGTGGCCCACAAGTGGGCAAGGTGGCTACATAACCCCTGCTGCCTAGGGCGTCCCCACCGCTTCACAGCGGGGGGCAAAATCAGAAGTGGCCCACAAGTGGGCAAGGTGGCTACATAACCCGTGCCGCCTAGGGGGTCCGCACCGCTTCAGAGTGGGGGGCAAAATCAGAAGTGGCCCACAAGTGGGCAAGGTGGCTACATAACCCCTGCTGCCTAGGCGGTCTCCACCACTTCAGAGCGGGGGGCGGAATCAGAAGTGGCCCACAAGTGGGCAAGGTGGCTACATAACCCCTGCTGCCTAGGGCGTCCCCACCGCTTCACAGCGGGGGGCAAAATCAGAAGTGGCCCACAAGTGGGCAAGGTGGCTACATAACCCCTGCCGCCTAGGGGGTCCGCACCGCTTCACAGTGGGGGGCAAAATCAGAAGTGGCCCACAAGTGGGCAAGGTGGCTACATAACCCGTGCCGCCTAGGGGGTCCCCACCGCTTCAGAGCGGGGGGCGGAATCAGAAGTGGCCCACAAGTGGGCAAGGTGGCTACATAACCCCTGCCGTCTAGGGGGTCCGCACCGCTTCAAAGCGGGGGGCAAAATCAGAAGTGGCCCACAAGTGGGCAAGGTGGCTACATAACCCGTGCCGCCTAGGGGGTCCGCACCGCTTCAGAGTGGGGGGCGGAATCAGAAGTGGCCCACAAGTGGGCAAGGTGGCTACATAACCGCTGCCGCCTAGGGGGTCCCCACCACTTCAGAGCGGGGGGCGGAATCAGAAGTGGCCCACAAGTGGGCGAGGTGGCTACATAACCCCTGCCGTCTAGGGGGTCCCCACCGCTTCAGAGCCCCCCCCGTACTCCCCCCGTACCCCCCCCCTCGTACCCCCCCGTTCCCTCCCCCCTGTACCCCCCCCCCCCCCCCGCACCTCCGAGGTACGGGGCGTGGGGGCGACTTCATGCCGTATATGACAGAAATTCTTTCCTCTGCTCAATGCCAGCCATCGACCTCCCTTCCCTCCCTTCCCTGTTCCCCACACATAGCCCCATCTGTCCCGCGCTCTGTCCTCCCTTTCCTCCCCCATGCTCCCGTTTTGCCACGGCGCAGGTCTGACATGGCTGGGATTTTGCAGAGATCGACGGTGAGAATCTTCCCCCTGTCCCCTATTTAGATATTATAAACTGTCATCCGTTATGGACCATTTGCATCGGAGCTTCTGGATGGTGTTGTGTTGTCGGGAGCCGGGTGTCTGCCTGGGCACTGTTACATTGTACCCAACCGCACACACATGATGAGCCCCGGCGATGCAGCCCCCTCCGGTGCTACCTCGAATGGGTTCCACAGTCCCTTGTGGACATGACTCTTTGCCACCCTGCAGACCCTTCAGCACTGTGAAGTTCTGACGATTGCTGGCTGGCCGATGTGGATTGTGCATCAGCAAGGAGTGGATGCCTGCCAACCGCTTTCGCAGCACTGCAAGCGCATCAACCCATCATGTGGGAGACACTTGCCGCAGTTTTGGCTGCTGGCAGGATACGGGGGCATGCCATTCCGTGCTTTGTTCAACCCTTGGCTCCACAAAGAGCCCGTGAACTACTGTGTCAGCACGTGCACTGTGGGTGCGCACATGCAGCGCATGCAGTGAATGGGGTGATGTGTCCGGCCCCAAAGACACAAGATGCGACAGAAACCCAACCATGTGTGGCGAATCTGAGTGTCCTGCCGGGTAGTACGCCGAGAGATCTGCTTCTGGGCCCCCCCATTGGGGGGGGTTCTTTGGGAGCCTCCCCCCCCCTTCCTTTCCCTTGAGGACCCTACCAGCGCACCAGCACCGCCCACCCAGCCCATCCCCACCCATCACCCTACGCAAGTGACCCAACCCGCAACTCCTACTACAACACGGAGTCCTACCCATTACCCAAACACCGCACCGGCACCCAACCCAACTGAGGACTGAGTGCGGGAATGGACAGGTGGAAGGTTGTTATGTGCCCCCGTCGGGGAATTGACCCCGCAAGTGGACATCCTAGGGCCCAAAAGCCGCCGTTGGGGAGGGGTTCCCCACCGCCGGTATTGGGTGGAAACACCTGCTCAACGGCAAGGGCAGTTGCCCTCCTCTGTGTGGACCCGACACAGAGCAGTGAAACAGTGAAAGTCCGGGGGTTCCGTTGGTACAACCTACCAAGGGAAAGGAAAGGGAAATAGGCAGGGAAAGACAGGCCAAGGAGGGAGAGGAAGGACACAGGGTGGTGAGAGGCTGATGGGCACCACCGCCTATGGAGGTTTGGTGCGCTGCCAGCTGCAGACCAAAATACACCAGGCTGTCATACCAAACTCCCCCCTTTCTTTCCTTTGAGGACCCTGATCCCCCCCGCCCTCCTGCACCTCATGCCCCGTACGTTTTACTTCCAAGCGGTTGGTTGACACCAACTGCCATCGGTCAATCGCCAACCGCTGTCGATTAGCAGCCAGTCTGGAGACGACAGCCACTGGAGGCAAGTTTTTTACTGGGGCTGTTGAGACCCCCTCTAGGTCTTTGCCACCTGACCTGCCCGACCTCAACCCCCCTCCCTGCCCAACTTCTGGGTCCCACTGCCCCTGCTGCCCCTGCATAGTGCAGCAGCTTCAGAATTTTCAGCAGTGATGGCCGACGGCCTATGCCCTGGCTGCTGCACACGCCTGCCCGGGAGTACTGAGCTTCATGCACCCACGCATTTCTCCTGCATACACCGAGGTCCCATCAAACACCAGCTGCGAGTCTCGTTGTGACTCAAAACAAATGTGTTCCTGTAGACGCACGGAATCACCCCTCAAGTCCGTTTCCCCTTGATTCATCAGCTGGAGCATTGGGATCGCGGTAGCGTGCGCTCCACTTTGCCACACCCAGCCTCATGGGTTATGGGAGAGCCTCTAAGATGCAATATACGGTGTCCTCCACCATTTCGTTGGTCTTTAGCCAGGGTTTGTCTGTCACGTCTCCATCTCAGGCTCTTTCGCTCAGCTGTGTCTTCTACGTCGCTGTCCAAAATCCTTTTTGGTGCACAAAGCAACACTTATTGGAAAGTACACATGCATGCCGTGTTTCAGCGATGCACTCCTCCGCCAATGCCACCTCAAATGGATGCCAGTGTGGACTTATTTTTGTGTTTCAGTGACCCTGCAACCATTCAGCACTGAAAGTTGTGCAGCCCTTTTGAAACCGAGGTTTCCAGCGCACGGCCTACGATTCTTTGCGGACTGACGTCAGCTGAGCAGCAAGGGTAAGTGACTCCTTTTTGGACACCGGTTGGGTTCGCTTTCCGTTGGGAGCCCCCAGACTCCCTCTTCGAGATGGACAGAATTCCAAGAGCGCACTCCGAGGGCCGGATTGCACGTGGAGCACTTTTTTCGAGGGTGTTTACCAAGTCGAGGGAGGTGGATTAAGCTGGAAGCTCCTGGCATAGAGCCAAGAACGCAGTGAAGAAGTTCAGTGTGCCTCAGCATTGGTCTCCTCAAGGGGCTCCCAACACTTCGCGCTTGTTCTATTGCAAAATATGCACAGTTTCAGGGGTTTTTGCAACCCCCCCCCCCCCAACGATCCCACACCCAACGAGGACACCAATTTTGGGAGGGATATTATAAAATAGAGTATGGGGAGCCGGATATCTTTGGCCAGCCTTCATTTTCTTGCCCTTGTCCCCAATATCCCCTGCCCGCGATGCCAATGCAAGGTTGATGTAAGAAGGGATCCAGGAACAGCATTTGAGCATTTGAACCCATGTTTATGCAAATAAACAAAAGTTTCAGCCCCTTTAGTATTGTCTCTTCCTTCTCGGTGTAGACTCACTGAGGTTTTGTCTTTTGAAAACCCCCACAAGGGTCACCATATGCCCAAGCTGGTAAAGACCATGGACCTAGACAATAATGGAAGGGCAGAGGGTGAACAGTCTCGGGACCAGCCAGCAACAGGAGCACCATACTGTCGGCCCGCCAGATTTAACCGGACTTGGGTTCGGCATACCTATCGGCTCGGCGGACCTTCGGCTGGCCGAAAGTCCGCTTTAATCCGCCCCCCCCCCCCCTTTGTGCACACACAAGGCGGAACACACAAAACGCAGTTTGTGGCCACCGCAAGAGTCATGTTATTTAAGGGGCCACAGGCAAGGCGGTGTACACACAAGGCGGTGCACACACAAGGCGGTGCACACACAAGGCGGAACACACAAAAGGCGGTCTGTGGCCACCGCAGGTGTCATGTTATTTAAGGGACCACAAGCAAGGCGGTACAGACAGAAGGCGGTGCACACACAAGCCGGAACACACAAAAGGCGGTCTGTGGCCACCGCAGGAGTCATGTTATTTTGGGTGCCACAGGCAAGGCGGGACACACAAAAGGCGGTCTGTGGCCACCGCAGGAGTCATGTTATTTAGGGGGCCACAGGCAAGGCGGTACACACAGAAGGCGGTGCACACACAAGGCGGGACACACAAAAGGCGGTCTGTGGCCACCGCAGGAGTCTTGTCATTTAAGCGGGGTGCGGGAGTTGGCCCCCGCGTCGAGCGAAGCGAGCCGTAGTTGGGGGTGTGCATCAGAGTGGGGTTACTTCTGGGGTATTATTATAGGAAGGGGGGGATAGACCGGACTTTTGGACGGCCGAGCCGGCCGGCAGAAGGTCCGGCTGGACTTTCGGCCGTTTTTTTTTTGGCAAAAAGATAGTTGGGTAGGGATTGAACCGGACTTTCGGCCGGCCGAAAGTCCGCCGAGCCGATAAGTCCACCGAAACCCAAGTCCGGTTTAATCCGGTGAGCTAGTACTGTCGGACGACACAACACGGGAAGTGGCTGCGACAGCTCTTCGCAAATGGCGCCAACAGACAAAGGGTCTGTATGCTTGTGGGAAACGGGCTCCACACGGATGAGATAACCAAGTGGACCGTACACTTTACAGAGGATCTAGTAGAGCATGAGATCCTCCAAGGGCCCCCGGGCATCCTCTACACGAGGGCACACCTGTAGCATTTGGACGGGCAGTAGGCCGTGTCTTCTGTGGTGGTGTATCAGATGAGGAAGCGCCTCCAAGCTGGATTTCGTGAGGGTCACCTTCATCCTGGGATAGAGGACCCAAATGGAGAAAACATTGCCGCGGTACATAGGAACCCGCAAAAAAGGATGGCCTGGGAGCGGGCCCAACCACTTGGGAGGGAAACCTCTCGGTCCAGGAAGTTGTGGCAAAGTTGGCAGCGATCAAGGTTGAGAATGAGGCCCTCTGTCAATCACTCATTCCCCCGCCGAATGCAGAAAATCTGACGAAGACCCTAGGGAGCAGTTGTAGTATGCATGGATGACCGTGCTATGCAATGGGTTGAAGACATATACCAAAACACCCCCCAAAGGCACAACAAACCAACTGACACTTGGAACATAGGCTGGAATTGCCTGGGCGGGGGCATCCAATATCTGTTACCGACCATGATTGAGCCAACAAACCAAAAAGAATCTATGCCACCGGAAACGTCCCCGGAGTACCTTGGAAAGTCCAGGAGCTTCTGAGGATGGAGTAGGTCTTCCTCCCAGTGGTATGCTCTGTGGTCTTCAAATTGTGGGCTGCAGATGCGGAGTCGGTCAGTTGGGTGACAATTCCAGGTTGAGGGGCTGTGGGGAGCAGTGAAAACCTTGTGTTCGACCAGAGCGCCAAGCAACCGGGGGTCCCTAAGGAAAACCAATTGCTGCCTGGTGGCAGCGAAGGAATCCCCGGTGTTCTCAGGCACTGCATGGTGGGACACACCTGCCCCTTGCTCACATGGCATCTGTGGGGACGCATGGGGGCTGCCGGATACAAGCAATTCTGGGGTACACTATCTGCCCTTGTGGGGTGGGCCAGGTGGAGATGAAAACGACAAGCAGGACACTACACCAAGTGCCCTATAGGATGGCCGTCTACCACAAGTACTACAACTACCCACCCGCCAGTCCCTACCCATGCCCCCACGCACTGACGGGACTCGCTCGAATGTTGACAGCCGCAGCACGCCGATATGGTACACCAAACTCCATCGCCGGGTTGTCTTTCTGAACCCCGACGATGCCATGCTACGGGCACAGGTACACTACAAACCGCGGGAGGGGGGGCGCAACCAACGCGGCCCCAAGCGACCGCGGTCGTCCCTTGACGCTCGTGCGTCACACTTTTTGCAGCAGCCTCACTCTTACAACACGGTCTGTACGCTCCTCCGTCTCCTCTCTTCTCTGAGTCCGCCTCTTCAGGCCAGGGTCCACGACTATGTGTCTCGCCCGCTCACCTCCTCCAATCCAGGCCCCCACCGACCCCCCGTGACTCATCCGGGTCTCCTGGAGGAGGTTTTCCTCATGAGGTCTGTGGCTCAGTTACACACCCTCTGGAGAGACATGCGCCGTGACCTACAGGCACACCACAGATCCCATACACTTTTCCTTCATATGGCCTGCAAGACCACTGTCTGGTTGCGCGCGATGGTCTCGGCATGGAGGGCCCCGCTACTGTCAGCCCGGTACCTGTTCCGCACGTCTTGCTTTCAGGGTGCCATGCATGCCAAGGTGAATATGGCTCGTGCCCTGCTCGCATACCATACTTACACCCTCTCCTACCTTCCTACGCTCACGCTGATTACCACCCTCCTGGGGGTGTACCAGCGCCAGACACGCACCATCAGAGGTGCCACTGTGCACCATGCATCCATGTCCCATCAGAAATATATGACATGGTCCTCCATGATGATCTACCGCATTCGGGCCCACGAGCAGTGGCTCCACACTTGCATGACGGAGGCTGAGCGCTTGTACAGGGCAACCTTCTCCGGCACGTCCCAGTCTATCCGAGCTTCGTATGTAGAACTGATTCACTCCCGCCATAGGGCGGCGTACGAATCGGCAGGTGCCCTGAAGCGACAGATACACTCCCAGTACGTCGGCCTCAGTACTCGGCGTCTCTTGGCGCGTCAGTGGGCCCACTGGGTCACAGTCACTGGCAGGAGGTAGCTTGGCGCGAGAAGGGTCAGTATCTGGAGAGCGAGTTAGCGGCCCTGCGCGTTCTACAGTTGAAGCGCCGGCGCCCGCTGTCCCCGATATCCATGTCTGCAAGCGGCGGTGCCTACAACCCCCAGCCCGACTGCTGTCCAACTTACAGGGTCGCCCAACAGAGAAGGCGTTGACCTCCCTTTCACCCAACTCACTGGGTCCCCGTTCGGGAGATAAGCTTTTGAGGCTGCCCCAGTACCCGACTCTGCAGTATGGACCCGCCTGAGGGATTCAGCCTGCTTCACCTTCCACCCCGGTGTATGAGTCTTTCGATTCTGCACTAGGGGCCCCCTGTATGTCCTGATTGTTAGTTCCTGATGGTTAGTTGCTCTTTGGTTTTGATGCAGTCGTAACTTCGCAGTTTTTCTAGGTGTTGACCCTCTGTGGTTGTGGCAGGCCCCACCACCTGCATGGAGTGTACAGTACATACAGGTCCTGTGCCCCCATTGGGCTCTCCCTCTGTGGAGAACTGCCTCACCCGCATCCAGCCCAGTGGCTAAGCTGACTTTGCTGTACATACCTCTAGGCCACTGCTGCCTAAGTACACTGTCTGCCTTGATGGCTGAACTCACCAATGTCGGAACAAAAAAAATTTAAGGGTCTGGGCACCTGAGTCGGCGTCAAACACTAGGAATATTGAGTAGCGCGGAAATTGTGCCGTAATAGGTGGTTGCCCGGAAAGTTGTACGGATGGGGCTGGCGGGAGCCCGGAAATTTTTGCGTGCATTTCGCCCTCCAAAGGAGCCCCCGATATCGGGTCCGATGCCCAGGCCGACCTCGGTCCCCGGATTGAAAAACCGGGTGTCCGTCTTGGGGCCGCAAAGCGTGGAAGAAATGCCACCCCCGGAAAATTTTCGGGAGCGGGGAGCGTAGCACTTATGCCGAGGATAACAACATTCTATGCTAGGCGTCCAGGCACAATGTGTTGTGGGAAAGTGGCGGTGCCACTTTACTTTACTTTGCCAATTTACAGAAACCATCCAGAGCCCATCAGGAATAAACAGCAACCATCCAGAGTCCATCAGGAATAACCAACAACCATCCAGAGCCCATCAGGAATTAACAGCAACCATCCAGAGCCCATCAGGAAATAACAGCATCCATCCAGAGCCCATCGGGAATAAACAGCAACCATCCAGAGCCCATCAGGAATAAACAACAACCATCAAGAGCCCATCACGAGTTAGCAGCAACGATCCAGAGCCCATCAGGAATTTACAGCAACCATCCAGAGCCCATTAGGAAGTAACAGCAACCATCCAGAGCCCATCAGGAAGTATCGGCAACCATCCAGAGCCCATCAGGATTAAACAACAACCATCCAGAGCCCATCAGGAAATTACAGCAACCATCCAGAGCCCATCAGGAATTTACAGCAACCGTCCAGAGCCCATCAGGAATAAACAACAACCATCCAGAGCCCATCAAGAATAAACAGCAACCATCCAGAGCCCATCAGGAATTAACAGCATCCATCCAGAGCCCATCAAGAATAAACAACAACCATCCAGAGCCCATCAAGAATAAATAGCAACCATCCAGAGCCCATCAGGAAGTATCGGCAACGATCCAGAGCCCATCAGGAATTTACAGCAACCATCCAGAGCCCATCGGGAATAAACAGCAACCATCCAAAGCCCATCAGGAATTAACAGCAACCATCCAGAGCCCATCAGGAAGTAACAGCAACCATCCAGAGCCCATCAGGAAGTAACAGCAACCATGCAGAGTGCATGAAGAATTATCAATGTCTGCAAAACCATGCAGGAAATAAACGTCAACAACGAAGCAAAAAAACAATGAAAAATAACAGTCACACAAAGTGCAGCCATAAACAAGGTTTTGCAATAAAGTAACTACAAAACAATAGAAAGCATGCAATAGTATGTACAAAACCTCCAAAGTGGACCCCACCTTTTCTATCAAATAACCCCAAAAGGCTTTTGCCATTGGTATGTGTAAAATGAAACCAAAAAACGAGGAAAAAACAAAAACAAAAAAAAACCAAAAAAAAACATGGTTTTCCTTGATGTGCCTGTCAACCCGTCAAGACCCTTGTTGACGGGCGTTTATGCGATCCCTGGGGTGTATGTGCTTGTTCACCTTTTGAAGATCGAATCCCCCACACATGGATAGGTGGGTTGGTTGTCTACCCGTAGGGTTAGGGGTGAAAGGGGCGGGTTCAAAAATCGCAAGGGGTGGGGAGCCCACTCATGATGCCACCATGACAATGTCCCATTTTGGAACTGCCCAGCCAGACTCTTCCCCCTTTCCAAGGTTGGAGGGGATGGTTGGGAGACAGGATTGTTGTAGGGCAGGAAGACCCCATAGCCCTGAGCTGTTGTTCAGGAAGGATACAGTTACTTTTGGTTGGATCAGGACAGCCTGAGGTTTCATGTGGTCGGATGGTAGCCAGCTGGCGGTAGTTGTCACTCAACCACTAGCGTTTGATGGTCAACCGATGCCGGTGGGCCCTTCACAGACAACAATTGTTGGTCACTCAGTGCTCTGATGAGTTCAAGGTGTCTGGTAGCTGGGAATCAGCAATTTAAATTGCATTCCGGCCCGAAGGAGTAATGGGCAGAGGACTGGTAGCCCATGTCTAAGTCCCATTTTGCTGCTCTCGCTTCTCTTTGTAATCCAGTGACAACAAATGTGATTGGTGGTGCTGCTCACATGCCTTTTGTGTTGGACATTGTCAGTATCAGCCTTTCAGTGTAAAGACCTGGGGAGGGATTTGTTGTGCTCTGCCTGTGGTCATTTCGTGGAAACCTTCTTCAACGAATTGGAAAAGGCAAAGCCTGTGATCCAGGCTGGGAAGGTACCGTCTGCCCACACTGTGTATAGGGAGCGCCTGCAAGAGATTTTCCTAAAGCACGATCCTGCCAAGGTCAAGACAGCGGACCACTTGCTGCAGAAGTCAGGCATTGGTAGGGAGCATGATCTATATTTGAAGGTGTGCAACAAGTATGGGGTGCCACCAGAGGATGAGTTTGATCCTGAGAATGATTTGGAAGAGGATTTTGTGGAAAAGGATATCGCGACTGAGGACGCACTGCAGAGAGCAATCAACTCAGTAAATGGGGGGAAGGTCAAGTGGGCAGTGCTGTGAAAGAAGGGGAAGAGAAAGTTTGTGGACTTCGACAAGGCAAACGAGGGCGGTGGGGTATTGGAGAATGTCAATACAGGACCCTCTGTTGCAGAGCAGCTGAGGGCTTGCTTTGATGAGTTTGCGAACACTCATTATGTTGCAATTAGAGATGCCATCCGCATCAGCTTTGAACCATACACAAGTGGCATCCACAAAACCTTTTGTAAGGATGTGGAAGCCTGCACAGGCAAGCAGAAGCGCAAGGCTAAGGAAGAGCTGTGAGAACCAAATTATGACCTCATTAGGAGCTTTACATGAATGGCCTCAGGAAGGCGCAGGGTCCAGTCTGTCACCAATTCTGTCATCCTCATCACCTGACGTCTGGACAACATTCCCTGTCACGGGTGCCCTCACATGCCAGCAGTGGTCAAGGGACGCTCTGCTGTGCCAGAGGGCACCACACAGGGCAGGATACTTGGGCCTGACAGCTGCAACCAGCATGCCGTGAGGCACCCTTCTGTGCTTGATGCACAGTCATGTAGCAGCGTGGGGTCATACACACTTGCATGTGGGGTGATGATAAAGGTTCCATCCTGTGGAGGCGCAGCTGTTTAGAGGTCTATGCCTGCTTGACAGCACCCGCACAACCGCCCATATAATTATTTGGACAACGCCCACAATACCTTTGGGAGTGGCTAAGACCCTGCACAGATCACTGACGCCTCTGGCTTCCTAACGTCGCAGGCCCAAGAACCCCAACCTCCCTCTGCCAGCCCCACGTTGCCCCAGGGCATGCTGGACTGGAGTGTCACGCGCACTCCTTTCTGGGGCACAGCAGGGCATCTGCCGAACTCACTTGATCTCTAGTCCACAATCTTGAGGCGCTGAAGGGGTGTGTCACAGTCATAAAGCGATCATACTCTCATGGAAGATTGAGTACGACTGCCACCTGAACGCAGCACATTGGTCTCCCTCACAAATAGCACAGAGCACAAATAGCACAGCGCATGCACACACTGCACTGAGAGGCAGGAAAGGCCACACGGAGCGGATATCCCAAACATTGCTGCAGTGCGGACAGAGCTGTAGAGATGTGGTGTATCATGGCGGACGCCATTGCATTGGATGAAATTATTGGGTGTCACTCACTCTCTCTCTCTCTCTCTCTGGGAGCGAATATGCACGGAACTGAGTGTGAAAGACATCAACCCCCGCAACGGGGTAATTGGTAAATGGCACATGTACACATGCATCCATTGTACAAGTTGTATGAGTAACCAACAGAGAACGGTGTACAGGTGTCAGACACTCGAGGAGACTTAGTCTTGGGGGCAGGGTCCCTCTGACGTGCCACACTTGAACCGGGGTGGGCTGGGCACGGTGGGCTGGGCGTGTGGTTTAACCATTCCTTTAACCCACTAACCACCCTCACATTCTCTTCCAATCATGCACAGGACCTTAATGGGCCAGCACCCGCCTTAACACAAGGGGCATGGGAGAGCTTCAACAGAGGAGACCTGAGGTTGATGGCAAGGTCCCTCTAGCAGGAAGGGCACCGGGGGCTGGGGGCCCCTTCTCCCCCTCCATTTCACCAGAGCACGCAGGACCTAAAAAAAACACTGCTGCCCTCCTTAATGCAATGGCTATCTTTCGGTGTGCCTTCACAAGGTGACACCGTTCCCACTGATCTCCCCACACATGCACTGGTACCAGGGCTCTGCAGGATACCCATTACCCTGCCCCCCTCTCACACTTTTTTTTGTGCGCCTCATTGTGCATCGCTCCGTTGCTGCTTGGTGCTTACCCATGGTGGCGCGCACGTGCCTGCTGCCTCCGCTTGCCCCCTACCCCCCCCGGACCTGGCAAAAGCCCGCAACACTGCAGAAGAACTGAAGTGGCAATGAAGGCCATGGATGGCAGGCGTGGCTGGAGATAAGTGGCCATCACAGTAGTGCTCATTGGTCCGGAAAGCACCGTCTTGTTCCGCTAGCACGGTGGTGGGCAAAACTTGGTTGGCCTGTAGCCGCCACTAAATGTCGATTCGGACACAGGTCCCATTCCACTTTCTTCTTGTATATTTTCCCTTGTACCGTACATAACCCAACAAACAGAACGGGGGGGGCGTAGGTCCCTCTTCGAGGTGCCTGGCCAAAGGCAATACAATTTGAAGAAATTACATGGTCATTTTCCTTAGTCTGTCTTGTTTCCAAACGGTGTTGCCATCATTAGGGGTGCCGAGCCGCTGCCCATACACCGACTGCTCCACAAACACTTTGGGCCTCATTGAAGAAAAAGAATGCCAGATTCCTCACATAAAACACAGTGCGCATTTTCACCCATGGGGGGCGCTCACGTGTCGGGCCGGACACCCCCCCCCTGCGTGGACCCCCCAACCCACACCAGGCTGTGGCAACAGGGAACAGCCAATTTGCCGCCCAGACACCGCCCAGAACATTTTTTTTGGCCTTTGGTGAAAGGGTCGGAAAATTGGTTCTGCCCAATGTATTGATGCCCAAAATTATTCATTTTGAATGGTGAGTTCAAATCTTTCATTTTCCCCCACTACCTTGGCCCGAGGTTATTTAGCCATATTGATTTTTCATCAATATGGGGACCCCGAGAAGGCAGGGGTTATGCAGCCATATTGATTTCTCTTCACTATCGAGACCCTGAGAAGGTAGGGGTTATGTAGCCATATTGATTTCTCTTCACTTTGGCGACCCCAAGAAGGCAGGTGTGATGTTGCCATACTACCCCACTCTGGGGACCTGGGTAAGGAAAAAAACACTCAGTGGGTACGAAAAATACCCAAGGATGGAAAAATCTGCAAGGGCAGGAAATTATCCCTGCTATGGGGACCTTTAGAAGGCATGGGTTACGTAGGCCTTCCGACTGCACCCCCATTTGGGAACCACGGGTCCATAGGAAACCCCCACAAGAGAAGGAATAGTCCACCAACGTATACAATTTCTCCCCGGTATCGATCACTATGGGCCCATGGGTACACGGGGCCACACAGAACAGCCAAGAAGACCAAACTGCCGGTTCGGGAGACGTCCCCAATCAGGCCTCTTGCCCTCGACTTTGACGGTGTCGCAGGCCCCAGTGGTCACAACACACCACCGGAGCCGGTTCCACCCCCATCCTCCCCCCCATGCCTCAGTGATTGGGCCTTCAGTGTATGCCCGATGGTGTTGATAGCTTCTCCCCTGCACATTCCGTATTGACTTTCCTGCACACCCCATCCCTAGCCAGGTCTAGTGTGAGCTCCTCCTCCCCGGCGGGACGCCAACCCTCCACCTCATGCAGTGCGAGGGGGACCCCCCTAGGGAGACGGCCCCGCTCCCCTGCGCGAAGGCTATTCTTCCAGAGAGGCGCTAACCGCAGCCCCTCGACCTCTTGTAGTGAGTAGTGCGACTTGCCGGAAAGTCAAATGAGTTCGTGATGCATTGTGAGGCTTGTCCCTGGCCCTTGGGTACGTAGACGGTGTGCCATAGTTGGTCGTGCACTCTTCTTCAATCCCACGGGCGGTGGTTTGAACCCCGGGGAGGGCAGGGATCCACCGAACGTCCCGCTACCCCAGAGGTTGTTTAAAAATTTGGGATCGGTTTACCAAGTTACACATGAATAGTAAGGTTGGAGCAAACCTGAAAGTGCACGGGGGCCCGGCCCCACAGTGCGCTCCGTCATCGCAGCCCGTCGCGGACCGTGGAGGCGACGGCGCCGGCCAGCCCATGAACAGCTGCTGCTCTTAGTATACCGGCAGAGCGCAGCCACGAGCGCCAGCGGTGGGATTTTCCATTGTAAGGTGGTGGTCTGAGTTTCAGATATTCTACCACATTGGTAGCGTAGCATACTGGAAGTGCACAGGGGCCTCGTCCCGGAGGGCATAGGTTCGATGCCCGGCGTGGAGACAATGGCGCCGGCGGCCCTCTTTTTTCTTTTCTTGCAGCTTTTTCCTGGTTCCTTCACGTGGTACACCGGGGGTGACGGCCGTCGACATGTTTTGGCTACGCCCTGTTTGTGTATGTACTGTTTGTTTTGTCAGCTATGCTGTTAGGTTCATGAAGGTCCACATCATTGTTTCGCAGGTCTTATGGTGTCCATATCATGCTGTATCTTAGCAACTGGATGTAGCATAGCAGTTTGATTGTGTGCTGACTCTTGGAACATTGGTTGGAATTGCCTGGGCGGGGGCATCCAGTATCTGTTACTCTACCCTGCGGCAGGATTGTGTATAGCGACTTAGTCGGCTATCAGACATCAGACATCAAACTTTTATGGACCGCCATTACTCAACCATGAACCCCCCTTCCCCAAACCCCTTGATTATGCACTACATCAGACCCCCCCCCCCCCCCCTCCCTTGTCTATGACCCACATCAAACATCTTCACTGGAAAAAGCCCCCCCCCCCAATGGTGAACCCCCCCGTGACCCACCCATCCATCCCTTGACTCCTGGGTGCTTTCAGGCAGCCCCCCCCCCCCCCAAGGAAAAAGTTGCCATGGAAAACATGCAACCCCCCCCCCCGGAAAACAATTGACATGGAAAACATGAACAACCCCCCCTTTTCTCCATGTGGGCAATTTGCTTCGCACATATTTATGCTCTATTATTGTTAGTGTTGCTACTCCGGTGGTCTTGTGCTTTGCATGCTTCGTTTTGCTGCGCTTTCCACGTTTCCATGCTTTGTTTTCCTTTGTGCTGTGTGTTTTTCTCCAGGAAGTATGGAAATCCCCCCTCTTCGGATGTAATCCGTCATGTGGTCTGTCCACTGAATATGTGTGTGAACATATGTCTTATTTGTTTGATGTACCTGTGGTTACCATGACCTTTTTATTTGTGAATCCGATTTGTTTTGATACAATTTGCAGTGGTCATGATGTTCTCCCTTGAGGCAGCATAGCCTGCCTGCAGTCTGAGCTGTGATGTTATGACTGTACGTGGGGTGTAGGTGTCATGTGCCCCCCCATTCGCCATTGTTTGCACGTTGTCCTCTTTGCAACCCCTTCAGTGATGATCTAATTCATTTGTGCACCCTGTGGGGCGGCTCTGCCGATATTGGGTTTGGGCTGTGCCACAAACCCCTACAGGGACCTTTTTCTTAGGCCCTGTTTCGTGTACGCGGAGAGGTTGAAAAACGCACTGTTTTATGCATTGAGAAACGCCCCTTGCGGATTCTTCAACACATGAATGCACTGCACACCAGGGAGAGGTTCATGCACTTTGTGCACTGAGAAGGCCCGGGCCACCAGCAGCCTGCGTGCCATGCCATCAGCAGGGAGACAGGTCCAGTCTCCACCACAGCCTCTCAGTGCCTTAGAGCGGCAGCCCCAAAATTCCATGGGCACCCACAGGGACGTCCCTCAGGGGTCCACACCACTCCCCACAGGGTGTATCCGACCTTCATTTCAAAAAACAAGACATCTGAGAAGGGGCTCTGCTGTGTGTCACATTTTCTTTGAACCTGAACCTACTTTGTCGAATGGTGCCTTCCGTGCTTTGCTTTCATTTGCCGTCCATGTCTGTCTTCACACAATGGGAAACGAATTGGAAAACACCACCCTCCCCCTCCCCATTGCATGACCACTTCCAAAAGCCGGCCCCCCTTTGGACAGTAGCATGTCGCATTTGTTTAGTGTTCCTGCGGTTCCCTACTGCTGTCCACCATGCCCCCATGCCACTCTTCCATGCTTTTCTATAATCAATAGTTGTTTCTTGCCCACTACACCCTCCGAGGTGTAGTTTTTGCTTTGCGGCCTCAACCTTAGCGTTGTAGGCCACAAAGCCCAATCGCTCTCTCACCCCGCATCTATTTTTCTTACGGCGTGCCTCTGAGCCGCATTTGTTGGTTCTGGTCCTAGCCCTAGCGCTCGGCGACCAAACCTCGCCTCACCCACTGCGTGCCCCCTGAGCCGCAGCAGTCAGTTCCAGTCCCGGCCCTCGCGCCCGTCGACGGAACCTTGTCCCAGCCATGGGTCCGAAACTCCCCCTCAAGACCAGATATGGTGGTCCAAAGCCAAAGCCAAAGCCAACGCCCAAGCCACCACTCGGGGGTGTGGATTTTGTCATGGTCCCACCACAGGGTGATCAACCCTCTGCACAACCACAATCACTGCGTGCCCCTGAGCCGCAACCACCCGCCCCTGTCCCGGCCCTGGCGCCGGTTGACTCAGGCGCGCCACAGGGTGCTCAACCCTTTGCACAACCACTGCGTGCCCCTGAGCCGCAACCGCCCGCCCATGTCCCGGCACCTTGGCGCCGGTTGACTTGGGTGTGCCACAGGGTGCTCAACCCTCATTACAACCACTGTGTTCCCCTGAGCCACAACCGTCCACCCCTGTCCCGGCCCTGGCGCCGGCTAACTCGGGTGCGCCACAGGGTGGTCAACCCTCATCACAACCAACCTTGGTGCGCGTTTGAAACCCAATGTTGTTCCGGCCAAATTGTTCCAATGTTCTAGGCTATCTGGCCGGAACAAAAAAAGTTCAAAATTTATCTACCCCCCAACCAAGCCTACCCGTACATGGTGGCAAAATATGTTGTTTGCTAGCCTTGGGGGTCCCCGCTGGTATGCTCATATTTGTTGCCCGGCGCGTTGCCACGTGAAAAAAACTTGTTTTCAAAAACAGTTTTTGTTAGAACACCATTGGAACACCGCTAGAACAAGTTATTGGAACGTCGCCGGAACAAGCACTCTACAACAAGAGCAAAGCACAAGGAAGGGTAAAATGGTAACATACATTGTTGTGTAGGGTGCCCCCGGGGGCCCATCGGGTTAGTCTCTTGTTCTCACCTAAAAAACCTGTGTGGTCGGGGGCCCGGCGGGCGCCCCCGAACTCTTGTCACCCGCCCCACTATCCCCCCCATCCCCCTCACCGACCACCACCCCTTCACCCACCACCCCTTCACCCTCCACCCCTTCACCCACCACCCCTTCACCCTCCACCCCTTCACCCTCCACCCCTTCTCCCACCACCCCTTCACCCTCCACCCCTTCGACCTCCATCCTTTCCCCCTCCACCCCTTCGACCTCTTCCCCGACGCCCCCATCCCGGTTAGCCCCGGTAGCACCCAAACCTGCCCCCGGTCCATCCCCTTCGTCTCCCCCGTCCCTGTCCCCGTCGTTGCTCTCGTCCCCCTCCTCGTCCGCGTCCGCGTCGTCCTCCTTGTCCTCCTCCTCGGCCGCCATCATCTTGGCGAGGAACTTCTTCACCTACGTCTTGGTTTTCCAAACCGACGCTCTCGGGATGGCGAAGAGTTCGGGGTCTTTGGGGAAGGCGATCCACGTCTCCCCAACCCCGGGGGGGCCACCCGCGGCAAGGGCCTCTTTGCCCTGCTCGATCCCCCACTGCCCATTGTCCCGAAAAACTACATACACTTGCTCCCCCGCTTTGTATTTGCACCCCCCCCCCCTCTTGCCTTTGGCTTGGCCTTGGGTTGGGGTTGGGGGGGCTGGGCCTTGGGTTGGGGGGGCGCGGCTCTCTTGGGAGCCTTGCGAGGGGGTTTGGTGGGCTCCTTGGCCGGGGGGCGGGGCTGGGGCTCCTCGAACGCCGAGGAGTCGGTGGTGGACCCCGAGGAGGAGTCCGTTGAGGAGTCGCTGGACGACTCCTCGCTGGAGGACTCCCCCGGGAGCCTCTTCCTTTTTTGGGGGGCTGGTTTTGGGGGTGCTCTTGGGTTCCCGCTTGGGGGGGCGTTCACGGCACCCCTCCCCAACGACTGGCTCCCCAGCAAGGCGCAGGGGGGCAAATTTCTAACCGCGGGCTCTGTCAGTGCGGGGAGTTGCCATTGGCACCTCATTTTTGAGCGTTGGGCCGACCACGGCCTTGGCGAGGTGAGGGCGACTCCCCGCAAGGACACCGTCCTCTTTCGGGCCAATTGGACCCGAATCCTCCGCGACGGCATCTATGTGGTCGAGGACGAAGGCAAATACCATGGCTTCGTCGTTGGCCAAACGCTGTCGCGGCCTGGCGCCCTACGCGTCAAGTGCGAGGACGACGCGCAGCGGCACCAACAATCTGCCGTTCGGGCAGTGCTAGCGGAACGTGAGCGCACGCCGACCTCGCAATTGCGGCAAGCGTTGGCGGCTTAAGGAGAACGTGGACACGCGCGTGCGGGTATGCCCCCCCGCAAGCATGTCCACATGGCCAATAGGGCCCAAAAATGCACATGGTTGGCGTGCCGATGCATTGTTCCGGCGACGTTCCAAACAGTTTGTTCTGGCGACGTTCCAATCTGTCACCAAAAAAAGTTTGAAAAGTCTTTTGAACGTCGCCGGAACAGCTTATTGGAACGTCGCTGGAACACTCATCCTGGCTATCCTCCATGTAGGTGGAGGACATCCAGGTCAACCCTTCGGACCCGCGCGCCGTTCGGGTGATCCTTCGTTGGCCAGGAAGCGATCCCCGGCCCATCTATTTGGGTACGTTGCTTCAACAGTTGCACTTGCAGCCCGTCGCCGTGCTCGAGTTCCTCACGGCCATGATGGACTACGTGGCAGCCCGCGGCAGCGTTCTCGCGACGCGCATCGAGGGGTGGGGCAGCATTGGCGACATGTCCCCAGCGCCGCCGCACTGCCAACAAGTGGCCGCAGAGGCCCCCGCCCCGCCCGCGTGTGCACCGCCCGTGCAACCCCAACCCCCGAACCCCCACCCAGCCCCCCAAACAGCACCCAAACCCAAACCCAAACCCCAGCGCCCTGTCCCCGGCCCAGTCACCCAGGACACCGGGACCCCCCCTGGCGCGGACCCCTCCTCCCGGCGCCAGCGGCAATCACGCTGCTCCTTGCAGTGCAGTTGCTTGTGCAGGAAGCGCTGCAACAGCCAACGGAGCGTGTAAATGGTGGGGTGGGGGGCTCGTAGGACACAGGCGTCCAGGGGGGGGGGAGGGGGGTTGGGGGCTACCATCTCCCTTGTCCAGGGAAAATTGGCAGCTTTTGCTGCCAGGGATGAGCCAAGTCGGTTGCGCATCCAATCCGTAATGCGCAAGACGCCGCCGGCGTCATCCCCCTCCCCCTCCCCATCCCCACCCCCCTCCCCATCCCCATCCCCCTCCCCCCCCCCCTCTTCTTCCTCTCTCTTAACCCCCGGGTTAGCCCTCCGCTCTTCATCCTTCTCATCCACCACCACCTCACCCAGCTCCACAATGTCATCGTCGTTGACACCCCCTTCCTGTTTCACCTGCACCTCCCCACCCATGCCCTGCAACTCCCTTTTAAGCACCTCCACCGCCTTCTGCGCCTCCCTTACCCGCCGGTTCCCCTCCAGAACCCTCTCGCCCGCGTGCCCCCCCCCGGTGATGTCCCCACGCCGCCGGCACTCCGCCAATTTCGCAGACCATTTTTTCACCCGGCGGCGGAGGCTTTCAACATTGCCCCTCGCCTCTTGCAGCTCCCCCAGAACCACGGCGTGCTCCCGAACCCCCCCCCCCGTTACTCATTGAGCTCCCAGTCGAGGGCTCGGGCAACTGGGGGCGATGCGCTTGGAGAGGCGCGACTGGCGCGGCCCCTTGTGGGGCAGGCCGTGGCGCCTCCGATGGCCGGTGAGCGGGGGTTGCCCACGGAGGATGTTTGGGAGCGCCCTGAGGTGGGGGAGGGGCTGGCGAAGCCAGCGCAGAGCTGCTGCGTGGCTCGGAGCGCGTGGCCCCCTGTGCCCCCAGTGGGGCTGGCGGGGGTGGTGCAGCCAGTGCTGCCCCCAGGGCCTCGGTCTCGGTCATCCCGTCCTGCAGACAAGGATGCCGGAGAGAGGCCAACCCTACCCAGACACCTTGTTCCGGCGACGTTCCAACAACCTGTTCCGGCGACGTTCTGGCGACGTTCCAGTGGCCGCTGGAACGTCGCCAGAACGTCGCCGGAACAGGTTGTTGGAACGTCGCCGGAACAGTGGAAAATAGGCACAGTTCCGCGCGCGCACAGGGCGCACTGCGTGCACTACGGCCCCGTGGGGGGGGGGGGCATCCACTACAAAGAATCCTAGCCCCTTTATGGGCATGGGGCACGAACAATCACTGGGGGTTCTTGGGTTTTCCCCTTCCCCTGGACAACAAAGATTCCTAGCCCCTTTATGGGCATGGGGCACAAATAATCACTGGGGGTTCTTGGGTTTTCCCCTTCCCCTGGACAACAAAGATTCCTAGCCCCTTTATGGGCATGGGGCACAAATAATCAGTGGGGGTTCTTGGGTTTTCCCCTTCCCCTGGACAACAAAGATTCCTAGCCCCTTTATGGGCATGGGGCACAAATAATCACTGGGGGTTCTTGGGTTTTCCCCTTCCCCTCAACAACAAATCATCAAATTCCTAAAGAGCAAAGAGCAAAAGGGACACAGGGGGGAGCGGGGGGAGCAGGGCAGGCAGGGACACACAAACCCAACTCACTGATTTCCACTGCGCGCAAAGCGCGCCAAAGCATACACCCAAACCCAAACCCAAACCTAGGCCCAAACCAAAACCCGCACCCGAACCCACACCCAACCCCTAGCCCAAACCCAAGCCCAAACCCACACCCAAGCCCAAACCCACACCCAGGCCCAAGCCCAAACCCACACCCAGGCCCAAGCCCAAACCCAAGCCCAAACCCCCACCCAAGCCCAAACCCGCAAACCTGCATATTCTTGGTGGCCTTCAGAAGCGCCAGCATCATTTGCATCATATCTGCGCTGACGGGCGCGGCCATGGATAGGAGCAGAAGAAAGAAGAGAGCTGAGGAACGGGGGTGGTGCAGAGGGGGTGGTCTCTAGTGCAGCCCTGGGAACACAAGGCACATGTCGAACAGCATCATGTTGGTGGAGATGAATGTGAAAGTACAAGAAAACCCATTGCAACACTTGCCGCAGGGCGTCGGCGTCCGAATCAATGGATGCCTGCGAGCGACCGCAGCTGGCGGTCCCAGTAGCCGTTTGCCGGCCACCGCCCCGGGCACTGTGTTCGTTGAAAGCCTGCTTCAGGAAGCGGTTAAGGCTTTCGACAATGTCATTGGAGAACATTGCCAATCCGAACGGCCAAATGTTGTCCAATACGCGATCCGCATCCTCCTCCAGGAACAGGGGGTAATGGGATGCGGACCTAGGAGCACAATGCTCCCGGAAGGCAGCTGCCGCTGCCCGGCATTGGGGATGCGTACCCACCTGATAGGTGTGGTACAGGTCCTTCAAAAGCTTCGCCATCCCCATCACAGCCCTATAGAGGGGCTCCTCCGGCCCAACCGACAGCAACAATGCAACATCGGGCCAAGCCGCAAACAGGCGCGACGTCTCCTCACCATCCGGGGAACAATCCTTGCCTAGGCGGCACCCAGTGCGATGCTCATGCAATACCGCCTGAATCGCCGCACGGGACACCTCATCGCCCCCGGCTAGCCGCTCTGCCGCCAACCGCTCAATGTTGGTCATTTGCAACCGGCCCATCGCCATGCAACAGTGCAGAATGCACATGACAACGCGGCACCGGGCAATGACCACCACTGGTTCCACGGAACAACCTGCGGCCTTCAGCGATGGTGTTCCCAACAAGAAGGACGTCCGCTGTGCGTGGTCCGACTCGGTGGTCCGGACCACGTCTTTGCCCCGCCACACAGCGGCGTCGGAGTCCCAAATCCCCTCGTTGTATAGTGACCCCACTTGTGGGGCCGGTGTGATCCCGATAATGCGGCGCACCCAGGGGGAATCACCACCGAGCCAGGCATCGGCCGCTTCCTCATGGGAATTGAAGACCACCCGGTGGGTGTCCACGACCTCCTGGATGGCCTAAGAAAAAAACATCAATTTTGTTGGAACCAGATTGTTCTGGTGGCGGTTCCAACGAAACACTTGAACGTCGCCGGAACGTCGCCGGAACAAGTTATCGGAACGTCGCCGGAACAACACGGTGTGTGCGCGGCACACCTTAATATTGTCTTCCCAAAGGGTTGCTAGGGTCGCCATCGCTTTATCCCCGCAGATTGCGAGGCCGATGACCCACACGCAGGCGGGAATTCGTCCCCAAAGGCCCATGTTGGCAATGGACACAGACAATTGGGACCACTCCCCGCCTGCGCAGGGGTAGCCATCCCCCCTGACAATGAAAGTCAGGGGGAACGACCAATCGATCATGCGGCACAACGGGGGTTGGCTAGCAATGTAGCGCAGCCATGATGCCCACGGCCAACTGATGCCCGTGGCCTTGGGATCCGAAGTGCTCACCGCGGGGGCCAGCTCCAAGGGGGCCAGTAGATCTTGCCAGCGCTGCTGGAAAGCCCTCTCAGGGCAAATCGGACGGGCGAATGGAAGGCCCGTGGTCGCGGTGTACTTCAGCCCCCGGAGGGTGTACACTTCCAAGAGCGTGCGCCAAGCGGATTTGGGCGCACGCAGGTTGAGGATGAGCTCGCAACACTCATCGGGGGGGAGCACCTCGGAGGCGTACTTGGCGATTGCCCCCTGCTGTATCTCTCGTACACAGCTTGGTTGGGCCAAGCGCACAGCCACCGCAAATTGGCGGCGGGCGTGTGGAGAGGAGATGGCCCATTCCGCTATGAGCTCCCCAACAAGATCCCCGTCCCGGAGGCTAACAGCACTAGCCAAATGGACGAGGTGGGTGGTTAGTTGCGCAACGCGGGTTTGCGATCTAGGCATGATGAAGCTACAACAATGAACTACGAAGCGAAATTTGGCAATGCATACCTCTAGGGGAAGATGCCCGTAGACCCACCGAGCATTCAGGCAAGGAACAAATACCAAAATGGGACCCTAGGCATGGCCACAATGCACAAATCAAACGGGAGAATGGGGACGCCAACGTTGAAAAGTCATACAACGCTGCGTCTGAACTACAAGAAACAGCAGGCTTGCAAATGGATACGAAAAGTTCGAAATGTGTACACCTAGTGGAAGGTGGCACCAACGGCTCACAAGATGTCAACATGGCCCCGATGGGAAAGACAAGCCTTGGACGCGTTATACATGCAAGAAAGAGACAAAAAACATCATTTACGAACTTGGAAACTCATGGTGATGGATCTGGTTATCTGGCCTGCGACACTTGTTCCAGTGGTGTTCCCAACGAGATTGTTCCGGCGGGAATTGTTCCCATTGGGAATATTCCAGTCGGGAACAACATTGGGTTTCAAACGCGTACCAAGGGCACTGTGTGCCCCTGAGCCGGAGCAGTCCACCCCTGTCCCAGCCCTGGCGCCGGCTGACTCGGGTGCGCCACAAGGTGGTCAACCCTCATCACAACCACCGTGTGCCCCTCTGCCGCAGCCATCCTTCCAACTCCCACAGCACCCAACACTGCTGCCACATTGAAAATCCTAGACTATGGGCCCAATGACAACCTCGTGGCAGGGTTTACACAAAGGTGGCTTGACCGCAACAGGTTCGTGGCCAAGGCATCTGAGGTGTACACTGTCCATGAGATGGAGGCCGCTGAGGTGTGGGCAGTGAAGAACGGCACGTACAGGCGCCTGGCCTTTGAGAAATGGTTGCTTGATGATGACGGTGATGGGAATGCGAATGTTCCCCAACAGCCGTACTGGGCCTCCGAAATGGAGGTATGGGGCAACTATGAGCTCGGTGATGGTGACATGGTGCACGGCTGGGTCGCTGACCGACCTTGGGACGCCTCGAGACCAAACTTTGAGGCAAGGGTGCATGGTGATGGCATCTCTGGCGACTACGTGGGGATCAGTAGTGCTAATAAGCCAAGAGCCGATCTGAATGCCGAGTATTGGTGCCAGGTTGTCCCTGACACGGCTGCCTTTCGCAACTTGCGCGATGAGATCCAGCAAGGGTTAGCATGGCCCAAAATGCTGGCAAACATCCGGGTTGAACCAAGGGACTTGCCTCCTTTGTCAAACCAAGACCAGGAGATCCTTCAATACGTTGTCAGACGCCACTGCCAGAACCCCTCACAGGCGTTGGCTGTGCGTCACGTATTGGACGAGTCTGCATCACAGTGGACAAGTCATGCATCACAGCATTGACTAGAGGTGCTGGGACAGGGAAGTCAGAGACCCTGGTGGCATGCATCAAAGCGTGCTATGGCAGCAAGGCTACATTGTTGCCCAGAAACGATCCCCCTCGGGCCAGTAATGCCCTGGTACTTGGAACATACGGTCAAGGGATGCGCATGAAGACCTCTAGCCCAAAAACATGGCGGAGGGAAGTGTTGGAAAGCCACTTGGGGGGGGGTTGTCACGTGGCACGACATCATCACGAAGGAATCTGCACAGGCAAGGACACCACCACCGACTAGCCGAGGAGAGTTTCAGGCAGCATTGTGCAGAACGATATCATGCAGTGTGCCCCACTGCTACCACAACTGAAGTGGTGGGAGTCATTGTGTTCATCAGGGGGGAGGCCATGGACATTGGTGTGCCATTGACTAATGCTGAGGCAGCCATTTTGTCACAGTTGGTTGAGGTGTATATTGGGTTACGCATGTGCACTTCCATCGGTGCCATAAGTGAGCGGATTCTTCTTCATTGCTCTTTGACATCTGCCCCTGGGCACCATGCTTCACGGCGGTGGATAGTTGAGAAGGCTATTGCAGCAACGCATGATGCCATGCAAGACGATGCCACACATGCCACACACATCCTATGGGGGAGCCTTAAGCGCAGTGCAAACACCAGATTGATTGAAATCAGGATGTTCTCCTTCCAAATCAAAGCATAAGTAGCAAAGAGGGGCTAGAGGGAGAATACGCAACTTGTGTGCACAACATGACAAAGGGGGACAAAATCAGAAGTCAAAACCTCCGCTAGGGGTCACCATGATGCCCCTACGGGCCCCTAGTATCTCAAAGTATGGGTCTCTAGTACGGCCAGACGCCCAAATTGTTGCACTAGAAACCAAAAACCTTGTGCATGATGTGCTTGACGGCTCGGACGGGCAAAGGCATCGCATCAATGAGTATGCCATTCTGCTTGTTTTCCCAGGGGCTGGCCCAGCAGGCATGTGTGAAGTGTTCCTTGGTATGGTGGATGTGGCATGTGGTGATGCACAGGAGATGCAAAGCAACTAGAATGTGTCCTGCTGTCATGGATTCCGGACCGCGATTGGTGGGCGAAGAGGGTGGTGACTTTTGCAGTGGACGGGGCTTCTAGCCTTGGTGTGCGGGGTGCCAGTGCACGGCAAGTTGTTGATGTCTCTACCATTGAGAACAATGTGTTTCCCTTATTGGGACGTGGTTGGTCCTGATGACCCCCCTGGGTGAGCCCTGCCATGTGTTGCAACGCAAGCTGGGTCATGCATTGGAGGCTGCTGGCCCAACCCATGGTGATTACATGGCAGCCGTGGATCACCAACGGGCCTTGTACAATGGGGCACGAAGGAGTTGCGAAAGTGTGTGCCAGACCTTGTGCATGATAAACGTCGTGGTTTGCAACTCATCCCCACAAGTCATCGCATCACGTGGTCGCACGCAAATGCACGGCGCAGCACTGCTTTTTTGGCCAATGTCCCCTGGGTGGCAGGGCACTTGGATTTGAAGGTGCAACATTCCACCAAAGAGGAGGATGTGTGGGAGGACTGCCATGATGCCAGTTTGCTTGCATGGGGGGTGGTTTATGGGGACATCCCTCATGGCATGCTGTGTTTTAACAATGTGGCACAATTGCGCGCGCCCACTGGTGCACATTTAGCCACTGCCACAGATATGCTACGGGCACGGTTGCAGAAGGTAGCTCGAGAGGAGGGTCCAGGCTGGTTGCAGTTCAAGGAGCAAACTGTGGCAGGTGCATGGCATGGTGTGCAGTTGGTCCAATTTGATTCAGGTGGGCAGAAGTGTGCAACATCCCCCCCCCTTTTCCAAAAGCAAGACCTGGCCAACCTGGCCAGCGCTAACCTAAAACACGTTTGTGAACGTGAGATGAACAAGCGTAAACACTTGAGACGTCCTGCAAGAGACCTGGTGCTTGTGCACCATTCGCGATTGCCCTCATGGCCCCGCAACTGTTTGTAGGACCCATTCTTTGGGCCCTATCGTATTATAAAAATAAATGGATCCAGGATCCACGTGAGGTGCAGTCCCCGCCTAGGTGGTGAACTGCTATGTGCCCCTAAACAACTGAGGCACTACCACTCTCCTGACGACCTGTCCTGGGATGAGTCACATTTAACTGACAAGCGGGTCTAAAGGATCGACCTGGAGAACGCTGCCACCCCTGAGGAGGCTACGAACTTGAAGAGATGACTGCCGATGAGATCAATCCCATCTTTCGTTCCTATCTCACGTGCAGTAAACAGGCAACAATTGGGGTGCTGGAGTGCGCAGTGTTGTTTGACCATGGCCGTTTGCTGGCTCTGCCGGACAGTGAGCGTGCCACATCTGGCGTACAGCAGTTGCGTCAATTCATGGCTTCACACCAAGATGAGTTGCGTGCAACGCATGTGAATTGCGACCGTGCCTTGGCAGAGTGGGCAGGCCTTAAGGAGCACATGGTACAACACTTTGCAAATGTGCAAATGTCCAAGATGTGGGAGGCCTTGGCCCCTGAAAAGGCGCATGCACAGTGGGTGGATGTGTGGTGTGTTCTTGCATTGTTGCGAACATATTGCCCTGCTGAAGCTGCTGTAGAGCGTGCCATCTCGTTGCGTGGGAGGTTCAGCAGTAGTCTGCAGGACATTGTGGAGACACATGTTCTTAGCATGTGCATAGCATTGCATTCCAACTTGTCCCCTTTGCAGCAATGGGCAAAGGGACAAGGCGTTGCAGTGGCACGCCACCTGGCTGCCCGTGCATGTTTTGATCTGCGCCCAAGATAGAGGGTTTCACAGCAGGTAAATGCACGAGAATGTGTGGAAGCTACGATGCTTCAATGTCTGCAAGGTACTGAAGCAATGGCTGATGATGGTGACATCCTGCCCTTCTTTGGAGGGCCGGGTACACCACTGACCTCAACGGCACCCTCAGGAAAGGGTACAGAACGGCACAGGGCAGATGTGGTCACCGTTGTTGCACCACATGGTACCCCTGACTCACATGCTGGCCATCATGGCTTCATCACCTTTCGTAGGGGTATGCAGTGTGCCACATGCAAGCAGGTGGTTCGCATCTGGTGCAACACATGTCTGGTGTGCCATGCATGCTTTTCTACAGGTCCACATCCTTGTACAGAGGTGGTGGTGAATGTTGTAGATGATGTCTGTGAGGAAGGTGAGAACAACAGTGTAGACGAATTGGCAACACCACGTAAGCCAGACAAGGGGCGTGGTGTCGCCACGATGCAGGCAAAGTTGGTGATGGCAGCGCAGAATGGCAAGCTGCGCGACTGGACAAGGGCGGCGTTGTCGCACTGTCTCGATGTGCTTGGTGTGAAAGTACCAAGTGGTAGCAATCGTCGACAAACAAGGGACCTTGCTATGCAGCATGTGTTGCCTTTGTTGGCACAGTGGGATGCCTTTGTGCCGGATAGGGACCGTGTTACCCGTTCTGTAGCACCGCCAAGCAGCTCCCAACCTTGCTGCTCCCAACCGGTGGATGACATGGATGGACTCATCGATGAATAAAATGATGGTGCCCACATTCCTGCATGTGCCAATTTGTTGTTTTTTGCAGTGTTGTTTTCCAATGTGTCGCCATTCATTTTTGGTGGCCGTTCAATTTTCCCATTTTTCCTACTCCCACATTTTCCCCATTATCCCCTTTTGGTTTTCAATGTTGCACATGTCTTCTTTTATTTGGTGGTTATTCAATTTTCCCATTGTTCCTGCTCCCACATTTTCCCCATTTTCCCCTTTTGGTTTTCAATTTCTTTTTTTTTTGTTTTTGTAACTAGTGGAGTCGTCGCTTTTGTGATTCTGGGATGCCTACCTAACTGACCCAATGGGGGGTGTAGGCTCGTAGGCCTATCCAAACGGGCCAAGGAACATTCGATAGCCGCTGACTGCGGTGAGCTCAAGGCAACATTTGGCCCTCGTTTGAGGGGTACTGCAAAGCAGAAGGTCAAACATTGAACTGCAGTTTGTGGCGATGACCATATGCCTGTGACACGGGGGTATATGTGAGCTCTGTATCCGTTGCTTTGTGGCCCCCGAAAACCCCCCCCTTTTAATTTTGGCTTGAGGGGGGTGGGGGTTTAAGCCAGGATATCCGATTTTCGAGAAACCCCGCCCCCCCGATTTCACCACTCCACAGCACAACGCCAGACAAGCAGGCAGGCAGAACCCAAAGTTGGCACGCTCATCATGCATGGCCATTACCATGTACACCATCAAAGAGTTTCAAACAAAGGTATAATTTATCTAACCATCATTGTCTGACCTCAGTTCAAAGAGTGAAGGGAGATGTTTGTGAGCTGGTGGTAGTGGAAAAGGGTGGCTAGGACATGCCCATCAGGGTTGGTTCTGCTGAAAACAGCCTTCTATCGTTCTGCAGGGGCCGATTTCTATTTCGCTGAATGTGATGTTCAACTAATGTTTCTGGAATGGGGGCCAAACCCCCTGTTGGGTCACACCACCAAGCACAGGGTCCCCATCTGACCATCGTTTCCTCTAACCTGTAACCTCAGCCATGCTTGTGCAAAGGGGGGGGGGGGGGGGTTACACGTTGCATCATGTGCACTGCGTTGTCTTGCGCCTGCTTTCAGTGCTTTCTTTCTCATGTCAATTCATCAGTAAATGTTTCAGGTATGGCTCTTTCGCCCCAGCTGCGTGTTTTGTGTGGCCTTGCACACGTCGTCTCCCCAGAAATCTATTACAAAAGCACCAGAGTTGCATGGATGAACAGTAACTGAACATGGTGTTGAATCCATGGTAGCCGTCGTGCACAAAGGTGGTGCACCCAACAGAGGGGGGAAAAGCATTCCCACTGATCATCACCATACATCCCACTGGGCTGTGGAAAGCTGATCCATGGCGCAACACAAGCATGAGGCAATCAGACATGACTCAATCTTGGTAACAGTAGTAGTACTGGAACGACAGCGCCATTAAGCCTCCAGGGACCCAGGGGCAGTAGGGCTTTCAACTGGGGGGGGGAGGGTCAATAGAGCTCCCCAAACCTGGCGGGGGGCGGGCGGTCTGGGAAAAGGGCTCAATTGACAGCACCATTAATCACCTATTATGAACTCTGGCACCAAAGGCGCCGAAAAAAATTTTGAGCAGTAAAAATGGTCAATTTTTTTCCACCAAATATATGGCACATGATGACTTTTCTGAACCCCTTTGACCCGCTGATTCCAAAAATACCATTTTCATTTTTTGCCAATTTTTGGGTCTGGGTCAACTCTGAGGCCCTGGGGTCAGTCTTGGTAGGATTTTGGGGATCCCGTGAATTTGAGCCCCTTTTGGGGTGGGGAGGGGTCTAGCCAGGGGGCTCTATCGACCCGCTCCCCCTCCAATTGAAAGCCCGCCTGCCCCAGAGGGCCTCCAGATTTGTGGGAATGAGAGCAGGAAAGGACCCCCGACTGACAGAGAGAGCTGGACTGCCTGCCTACCCAACCAACAACCCAATCCTTGTCTCGTAAGAGGTGTGAGATTGGTGGCCCTCATGTGCCATGCTCCACAGGCGATTAGGAACTTTATATCCAGCCCTGGAGCAAAGGAGGGCAAGTCAAAGCGGCAGTCCACAGGCGATGCGTCATCAACAAGCAGCAAGTCAGAATCCCCACGGGACATGATAGCGGAGGCTGTGCCCGAGTATGTTGACGGAACCTTTGCATGCCATGGTGCTGTTGAGTATGCTACGACATGTTACTCCGAACTCTAATCACTGACTGTTGTGTTTGCTGACCCACCCACTGCCAGCCAATTAATGGCTCTCTTCAATATGTGCCCAGGTCGCCGAAAGCTAGAAGACTGGCTAAAGGCTTGCTCCATAGCGCCACACGGCACCGTTTTGACCATAGTGGGCGCCCTTAGCGCAATGCGCGCGTAGTGCAACTATTTGGGCGTCTAGCCATACTAGAAACCCATACTTTGTGATACTAGGGGCATCATTGTTGTTCGATAACAGGTAGTATGATGCTTCTTCCGCATTGGGGATATGGCATATTTAGCTTTTCACCCCATCTCACCCATTTTCACCTATTTTCACACCTTTTCACACACTACTGGGGTGCTCTCTACGAGGCTTCACTTTGTTTCTCCTCGTTTTAGACACCACAGTATGGTTTGATGAGGCTGTGGATGCTGAGTTTCCCGTTGATGTTCAGGATTTCTGGGTTGTTTCCAAAGGGGTAGACTGCAGCACAGATATTGAGGATGTGTATAGTGTTGTGTTTGAGGATGAGGATGAGGACAGTGGTGATGAGAATTTGAATCATCTAGCCTTCCCAGTCACAGGTGTCGGTGCAAGCAGCTCATGTGCAGAGCCTGAACCCAGCCTCACCGGATTCCTCTCACATAGGCCCTGTGACTGACCCATGACCTGCTCCATGTACTCTCAATGGACACTTGGTAGAACTTCGGTCACGAGTTTAAACAAAAATACCCTAGCCCCAGTCCTCTCACTCCTCTAACCCCATTCCTCGCCTTGAGTTTAAGTATGATGCTGATTCGGCAGTCTTGAGGGCACTTGAGAAGGGTATGCTGCATGAGTGAACAGTGTGGAGTTTCAAGCTGGGGTGGCCTAATTTTGAGGGCGTTTAGAAAGGGTGTGTCACGGGCTCATCACGGGGTTATCTAGTCTAAAAGAAGCATGCAGTGCGCGCAGTGCAAGGATTCCCACATACACAAGTGGAGGCGCCTGGAGTGCCATGTTGGACAACAGCAAGGGTCTGTTGGCCCTTTGAATAAAAACTCCGCATGGAAATGCTCTGACAATGATCGTCAGATTATGCCTAATCAACGCCTATGTTGAAGCAACAGTGGGCACTGGTGATGGTATTTAGTAGCATCTACCTTCGTTTTCAGAAGAGTGCCCCATGTCCTGAATGAAGCCTATTGTACTACAATCGGTCGCCCTGTGAGGAGAGCTGCAGTGTTGTCATCGGCCCCTCCTCATGCTTTGGGAAATAAGTTATATTTGACAAAGGATGTGCATTGCACATATGCACATATTGCTGTCCTAGGACCAGCACCCAGACCTGCCCATCCCCCTCAGGGGGGGGGGGGGTCGTCACTGGCTAGTTCCTGAAAAAAAAAGCGTGCCAGTGTTATATTGCACAGGGCTGCTCAACCGTGAAGCCTCGTTGTTGGAGCTCATGTGCACCTCCTTTGTTCTGACCCATTGCACTCCTCAGACCTCTGAAAATGTTGTGCGCTATGTGCGTTCCACAAAGGAGCCTGTGCCGGCTGTTGTGCAAGCGAGTTTTACACTGACCCTGTTCAAAAGAAGGGGCAGGCAGAAAACTGATGAATGGATTCAGTGCATTGAGAAATTGCTTATTTGCATTATGTGCATGGTGCCATCAGTCTATGCATGTCAGTGTGTATCCCAGATCCTTGGGCGCCCTGCAGCAAGCATCTGACCGGCCATGAAATCTACATAGTATGCGCCGGTAAGTAGTTGGTCGGGAGTGGTGTCCTTCTGCCCCCTCCCCCCCCCCCCCCCACCTGGGGGGGAACCATCATTTGGCGACGGTCCCCGCCAGGGTGGGGGGAACCGTCGTCCCTTGGGGGGGGGTGTCTCCCGCAGCCCAGATGGGCTGTTTGCGCAACAGGAGTGGGAGCCCATCAGGGGCAGACCAACCGTGAGGGGGAAAAGAACATATGGTGGACGGCCCGGACAGCGCGTGGAGGAACAGGGCACCTGGGCCGCACAGAAACACAGTGAGGCAGGCGATGGACGGCCTGTGGACAGAGGTGTGTGGACAGCAAACACAGTCAAACGACCCCGGCAACAACCAGCACATCCTCAATACGCCAATTATTGGGCGCCGCTGACACGCAAACGGCACACCATGCCACATTCAGCACAGCCCCAACACGCCAACTACTGGGCTCCGCGAACGCGGAAACGACACCAGCAAGAGCACCGGCCGCAGCGGCCGACAGAAAGTAGCGACCTGACGCAACATGCGAAGGGAAGAACGGGTGACCGTCCAGGGCCCCGTAAAGGAGCAACAACCAGACGGAATGTCACACAGGGGGGGGCTGGACATGGGGGGGCGAGGGTACACCAACACCTCCAGCAAAGGGCAACAAGAAGGCCTGACAACAAAGGGTTTCATTGCAGAGCATGTGAACCCTTTATTTCCATTGCTCAGGAACTACATGTGTCAAACTGTGTGTTCCCAATTCGCTCAAAGTATATCCAGATTTCGCAAAATGGCTGAGAGAGAGACGTTTAGTTTTGAAAAATGGGAAGAGGATGAAGGAGCCCTCCTCACGTTTAAGAATCCTCGAAAAAATACTAGAATTGATCCATCATTTCCTGCCCAAATCCTTTGGACAGAGTTACTTTGACAGGGGGGGCGTACCGTGCGCTGTGCACGCGCTGTGCGAAAAGTAGGCCGTTCTCCACCACCGGTAGGCAGTTTTTTGGGTGTAGGATTGCCGCAGGGTACTATTGCCATTGTGTATCCTTGTAGCATCAACCCTCCCCCTTCTTGCGTGTATGTACCCTTCGCCGCAGCCTGACGATCGGGGAAGGAGTCCATCACTCCACTTTCTGAGTGTCTATTTTTTTTTCCGGACTCCTTTCGTTCAATTCATCCGTTCATATATCAACGTGGACTTGGATTCCGAGGCTACGGGTATCAAGGAGTAACACCCGCAAGACAATTTTATTGTCTACATTGCATTGTTTTGGACATTGGATAATTCTGAGAACACGACACGTTTGAATTTCGGAGTTTTGAATTGCTCATGCATGCTTCTAGAGGTGGCAGGTTTTCAGGGCTGTTACCGGGGTAAACACCGTAATAACTGGCGCTGTGCGCGCGCTGTGCATGCGCTGTGCGAAAACGCCCCCAGGATTTCTTGCTCATAATCCCCCCCCCCATTGTTGGAGGGGATCGGATGCCAGTGGTTGACAAGGAAATCAATCCACAGCTAGTGGCAGTCATCCAATAGGTGTTGGCTGCTGCTTGTATATTTTTCTCCCCTATCCCCACGTAAAGATCTCAAAACCCTCACAAATGCTCATTGCAATCTCAAGAAAAACCACAGCACCAAAAGCTAAATTCACAGCCGGTTTGTTGCACAGCAGACCACTCTTCTGCAGTCATTGGGTGCTTCTCCTGATGTCTGTGGGGGGGTAGGAACAGGTCTTTGGGGGGGGCAGTTGTTTGCTTTGCAAGATCATTCACAAGCAGTTTAACCTGCATGTTGTGTATGTTGTGTGGAAACCACAGGATTTGTTTTACAGGACCTGCTGTCTGGCTGCTGTCGATTTCAGTATTGTGCTTGAACGCCCAAACCTTTGCACTCACCTTTTTTCGATGAAGCAAATGCTGAATTTAATGAATGTGGAAGGAACACTTTGCATGCAGATTATTGCACTTCGACATTTTCCATTTGTTTTGGTGTAGATAGGCAGGATACAATGGTACACTGCACCATGAGTTGATGGCTGGTGCAGCTCAGCGCAATCAGGGTGTCTTTGGAGGTGTTGGACTGTTGGACGCCACATGCAGATGTGGCAAGCAGGGACGAGCTGGTCCATTGATCGAGGCTCCATCGTGCTTTTCACTTTGTGAATAATAATGATCTGGCTCTTCTGCAACTCCACCAATCGTTCCCACAGGATCGCAGTCGCCGCTGCACCTGAGAAGGTCACTCGTGACGATTTCGAGCTGGTGGCGATGCTGGGAAAAGGGAAGTTCGGAAGCGTTCTGCTGGTCCGCCGGTTGGGGCCAAGCCAAACAAACGATTTCTATGCCATGAAAGTGGTAAATAAAGGTGGCCCTCCTGCCTGCCGTACGTCTGGCCAGTCTGAAGTCAGCGTGGTGCATCCTGGCCATTGTGTGCAACCATCTTCTGCCCAGTGCAAAGAGACATTCCCACCCAAAGGGGATGGTCACAGTGACAGGGTAGAGGCATCCGTTCTGTGCACTGGCAGACTGTGCGCACTCTGGGGTAGGGGGACATGTTCGCTGCAAATTCTGTTGTCCACATTCTGACCGAAAATTCTTGACGCAATTTTACACCCGTTTTTCAGTTCTGGTACATGGTTTTGTGGCGTGTGTGCAACAAACGCCACATCAACCACTATACGGAGTTGGTTGCCCTCCATTTATCTAATGCAGGGCACCCTTGGTCTGGTCAATTACCCCTCAATTGTGTCGAGCACCCTCCCACTGGCACTCTTGACTCTGCTGCTTATGGTGGCCACTATTCGTTGCCATTGGTTGCCAGTGCTTTTGGTGTAAAGGGGGAATCAGAGATGACCTGCGCAACATCGGCGATGTGTCAAGAGGAGTAGCCCACTGTATTGGACAAGCACAGAGGACCAATTGATAAAATTTTGACAAAAACCATCATTGCGAGATGAGGGTGAACCAGTGAAATGCAGCTGAATCTGGCATTGTTACGGGTAAACAGAGCAACTGGGTGGGATTGGTACCAACCATCTACCCCTGCCCCCCTTGTAATCCCCTCCCTAATGTCAGGCCGGTCCCCCCCATTGGGGGGGTTGGGGCGGGACGGTCACCAAGTGACGGTCCCCCTCGACCCCAGTTCCAGTGTAACCCAAAGAAAAATTTTCTTTGGCGCCTAGTGTTTCCTATGCTTTTTGGGCCAAGTGCCCCCCCACGGGGGGGGGGATGGCAAGGGGGGGGGTATCAGCCGCTAGGGATTCAGAGCAATGGGGGAAAAACTTGTCCTTCGGGGAAATGATTGTGCACCTGCCAATGCTTCCCACCACAGCGACGCTGTCAATCGATGATTGGCTCTCGTTTTTACCTGCGTTCCACTGGGCGGCCGTGCGGTACACCATGCACCACTCAAGGCACGGCACTGCAAAGCCACGAGCGCCATGGAATGGGAAGAGGATCGTCGACCTGAATGCATTGAGTCCAGCCTCCAGTCCTTGCAATCATGATCCTCGAACATGCTTGTCCAAAGCCGCCACCTCCTCCTCCCTCTCCTCCATTCCATGTGGCAGTCTGGTGCACCTTTGCAATGCCCAAGCCGCGTCAATCAATGGATTTGGTGGTATGAATAGCCGGAAGGGGACAGCAGTGCCCAGTGAATGCCAGGGCCAGTCATTGAGTGACAGTGTCGTCACTGCGGGTGCGTAAGTTGGGCGGGGGGTTTCAGGAATGCACGCATGCAGTCATGGTTTCGGGGCATGCGAATTACTGAGTGGCTGCACATTGCAGAGCGAACCCAGTCAAGCGCACGACAAGAAGCCATCCCTGTAATCCAGTAGGCACAACAGGATTGATGGCCAAAGGAAAGGTCCTGCCTCACCCTGCTGCCACTCCCTGGTATGATCACCCAGGTTGGTGCACAAAGACTGGCGTGCCAATAGCAATCCGGTGCTATGGAGCAGGGCGGGGGGTGGAGGGGGCGTGGCGCACAATGACCAATATCAAAAAGTTGTGCATGCCGTCGGCGAATGCATCACTCTTCTTTGGTGGTCTGCTATTGACTCTGTAGCTAATTGTGGGATTTGGGACCTGGAACGGCAGCGGGGAGGGGTTAACTAGGGGACATAATTCAGACCGCCTGCAGCTTGGTTGTTAAGATGGGTGCACAGGAGGGGTGGCTTTCGTTTCCTGTTCTCAAGTGGTCGTCCACCTCTGTGCTCAAAGGGCTTGGCCAGGGTTGTTTTCTGAAGGTTGGATATGGGACTGCATCTGCAGAGAAGGAGAAGGGAGTGGAGGCAGATTGGAGTGGAAAGGAACTCAGATTCGGGCATGAGATTGTGGCACTGCGATGCCATCATACCTCTCTCGCTGTTACTACTGCAGCTGCCGTACCAGGAGCTGATCGTTGCCAGACGACAGGGCTACTCCACCTGCTTGCTGGACAACGTGCCACACGCCAATACCACCGGCGGTACCGTACGGGGGGATGCAGCACGCGTCACATGTGCCGGTGCAGCGCCCGCTCACGGGAGTCCCAGGGGAGACGACTACAGCGGGACGGCCGCCGGCACATGCCGTGCCGACGCAAGTGGCCACTGTGCCTCTTGTTGCTACGGGAGGAATGCCACCGGCCCGGGTCACATCTGTGCCCCCGAAAAGTGATACCAGACCACATGGGATACCAAAACAAGTGTTTTTAGCCCATTTTGGCCGTGGTGTAGCCCGTGGTGGCCCGTTTTGGTCCCTCAAAAGTCCCGAAGCGCCTTAAAAATGGGCCAATCTGGGACGGAAAGTGGTGAAAAATGGGTCAAAAACGCGTTTTTCCGAAATCATTGCTAGACCATCTGCGATGCACAAACAGGTGAAATAAACCCATTTTGAGCCCGTTATGAGCCCTTTGGGCCCATGGAAAGAGATAAAGCGCATTCATTGCAAAGTGAGGAGAAGGAGGAGCAGGGAGGACAGGAGGACTTTACATGGCGTCCATGGCTCGCGAATGCTTGCTGTGATGTGTTGGCCTTTCTCACCAGCCCACTTCTCCAAACAGTTGTGCTGGTTGCTGGTTCACGCCCACTCGTACAATTGCAGAGGCTCTGCTTGACAGTGGCAGAATCCAAGACCTGTTCTCCGAGAGGAGTGTTATGAAACGTGCCAAGCATCCGTACATCGTCCATCTGAACTGGACGTTCCAGTCGGAGCAGAAGTTGTATTTCGTGATGGAGTATCTCAAAGGAGGCGATTTTGCTGGTCTTCTAGACAGCATTGAAGGCAGATGCTTGACAGGTCGGCGGATGGGTGCATCGCTACTTCTTTCTCTTTTTGGAGCAGTTTCGATTTGAATTGTGGTTGTCAGTCCAAATGTAGTGCGGTGCAGTTCGAGGAATTGCCCCCTCAACAGGGTAAACTGTGTGTGTGCGCTTTCTCAGCCGAAACTTGAACAGCGCCCCCCTCTTTTTCCCACTCTTTCAGCCTTTGTGTCACACACCTCCCGTTTTCCTGAGGCCGTTGCTGGGCCCTGGGATTGGGGGAGAAGCCTCTGGCGATGGCTGTCATGACCAGTGAAGAGTTGGCAAAGGTGCCCGATGTTCCGTGGCAAGTTCGATCCCAAAATGTCAGTGTCGAGAGCGGCTCAGGGCGCATGGTACCAAGTTCAGCTGTGACCGAGAGCCAGTCTGTGCCGCGGTTGCAATGGTTGACGACGAGGCGCCTCATTCTAACAGGGGCAGATGGTGACGGACCATTGCATCTCCTGGGACGTTGCACCAGATGAGGAGACCAGCATCTCTGTGTGATACACATCTGGTAGTACACAACGGGCACCACATACCTGGTAATCCACACCTGGTAATAGACACCTGGTCCCCCGGGGGGAGGGACAGGGGAGGATGCAGATGACATGGTCAACTGAACTGACATCAGAAATCCGACCGGACGGAGCACAGACAGTCCGCACGATGCGTGCGTTGCTCTGGAGCACGTATCTCATATGGGCCTGTCCGTAGCACCGTTCCCAATACCATTGGCACGATCCTGCGGGTTTCGAATAAGCACGCGGAAGACGCGTTTTGAAAGTGCGCGTGAAATCTCATTGTAAACACAGGTAGACACCCTGAGAGTGTGGTCCAGCAAGCCGAGGGTCCGTCCCAAAATCTTTTGTCGGGCACAACAGGGCCTTTTTTGTTTTAGTGGAGAAGTGTCTTCCTTTTGTTTTCTGTACAAACGTCGGCCCTCCACCGCCGTCGGTCACCCTACTACCGCCGTCGGTTTTCCTCCAAGTGTCGTTGGATACCTGCCCTTCTAGTGCCGTCCAATGGTGCACATAAATACCGAGCGGCTATTGGACGGTCCGTGTTCTATTAAAGTTTTTGGATTTTAATTAAAGACCGTCCTGGGGCACAACCCCCTTCACCCGTTGTCGTTTATCCAGAGGAACAGGCAAAGTTCTATGCGGCCCAGATCTACGTGGCGATCCAGTACTTGCATGAGAACGGGGTGATCTATCGTGATCTGAAGCCGGAGAACATTCTGTTGGATGAACACGGCTATGCATGTCTGTCAGGTCCGCCCCCCCCGTGAGGCGAGCACGCAGATCAAGGGGCAGGTCTTAGCCTTTCGCGGGGCATAGGAGGCAGCAGTTTGCGCACCCCGGAACACACCAGCTGCGCAGGACGGGGAAACGGTGGGAAAACAGACGAAACGGAATGACAACGGGTGCCCTGCCATTGCCTCCAGGTCTCCTCAGTTCCCTGTTTTCCCTCCCAAACCCTCTGCAGCGTCATGTTTTGCAGCAGACATCCCAAGCGCAGTCTCTGTGCCTCTTTGCTCTGACTCCGTCGCACTGTTGCTGCGGGAGGGATGGCTCCTAAAACGAAGTTCGTTGACACATGTCGCTGTGACCCTTACAGCTCCCGAACAGGAGCGCTGCGACGTGCGCCGCGGGGGTGCGTACGTCAGCCTCGGTGTTCTTCAGAGGCTTGAGGCTCGGAGTGCCTATCACGAGGATTATATTTGGGGGAGAGGGGCTTTTTTTTTGTGGGAGCAATGCCGATCCCAGATTCTGGCAGCATTACGGGGGTGGGGGGGAGTGATTTCGCCGGGGGGGGGTGTCGTTTGATTGATACGCACAGCCTGCTTGGCAGCTGAGATAATACCGCTGTGGGTTTTGCAGGGTTCCAGGGTCTGAGTCATAGCACCTGCAGTGCCTGTGACAAGCAAGAAAGAGGCATGGTGTCGGCTTGACACTGTGTTCTCTCCCAGTCAACCAGCCACTTGTCACTGCAGAGCCGAAAGGCGCCTCTGGCACCACTGACGAGGCTTTTGTTGTGCTGACGTGTGCCTGCCATCTGTGACCAGCACACCGCACGTCTCTGTACGGGGAAATTCCTGAACCTCAGAATGCCATACTCTTCAATGGGGGATCCCGTGGTCCTTTCACCCACAGAATTTGGCTCAGGGAGATTCCCTCGCTTTTCTTGAAGACGAAATTCTCCCCCCCCCCCCCCCCCGCCCAACCCACCGCACCCCCGCCCCCTCGAAGCGCTGGCAGGGAACGCCCCGAGGGCAGCAGCAGCAAATACGCTCTCACCCACAGCACTGCTCCCCCCCCACCCCCACCCTCCTCACACACAGACGCGTGGCCTTTATGGCGATCCCCCCTAACCCTCCCCCTTTCCCCATGAAGACACTTACCCGCAATGATGCACATCCCAGAGGCATCCCACCACAAAACACGGCGAAGGGCGTTAAACCGGAGGTACCGCCCTGCAAGCGGACTCCATCTCCGTGGCTCATCCCCCTGCCCCATACCCGTGATGCCGGGCGTCTGCTCTATCTCTCACGTTTGCTGACGCAGATTTCGGGCTTTCCAAAGATTTCGTGTTGGTTGGTGCGGGCGACCATTGCAAAAGGGCCGACTCGTTCGTGGGGTCCCCATATTATGTCGCGCCGGACGTGCTGAGGCATTCCAAGTACTGCAACAAGGTGGATTGGTGGTCGTTTGGGGTGCTGCTGTACCGGATGTTGGCAGGCTTCAATCCTTTTGGGGGGCATAACCTGCGACAGGTTTGCCCCCGCTGCTCTGCTTCCCTGAGCTACTCCGTAACCTCACATCCAGCCATCCAACGGTCTGCATGGGAACCAGGCTATTGCTTGGTGTGGCGGACACCGTTCCCCGGGGTGGGGGTGGGGGGGGGGGGGGGGGGCTGCTATCAGCGAACTCAGTAGTTAATTGACAGTTGGGTCCGGTGGCTGCTGCATGGCGGTGGTCAGGAACGTGCCGCTGCAACGCCGTCGCTCGTTGCCTGCTCAGTGGACTGCCCGCAGGCATCTTCGCGTCTCACTCTTTGTGACAGAACGGTACCTCTGGTCTTGTAGGCCACTCACGAGCCCATTTTCTTTCTGCGCTTTGTGCTGACTGCCTCTTGTGCACACGTGCAATAGCCCAGCGTTCCTTCGGGGGGCTCAAAGTTTGTGTACCTAAAATCCGCCTCAAATTTCCGGCCTCTTTAATAAACTTCGTTTTTCCCCTGAAGAGAATTTTTTGTGATGTGGGGGGGTCGGGTGGGTGGCTGGGGTCGCCGCGGCTGGCCAGCCCCCCCCCCCCCCGGCCCCCCCAGGGTCACTACGCAATAGCCTGATTGGTACAGGTCCCAATTTGTCTGTGCATCCGGCAGGGATGGGCGTGGAGCAGTGTCTGACCAACAGTCGTGCTGAGTGCCCGTATCACTGCAACCCTCTGCACCCCTACACCCGACCAGCCTCTGCCAGTCCTCCCCGTCAGTGCCGTGTACAACCCTCCGCAGGCTCTGAACGCCCTCACCCTCTGCCAGTCTTCACAACCGCGTTCATCCCTGTGCACCATCGCTCTCCCGAGACACACACAACTCTCTCACGCTCTCTGCAGATTCATTTCCGCCTTTTCTTCCCTGACTCAGTTCTCCACAGACCTCTGTGAACGTTTGCGGCCTTCCTTAGTCCAGGTCATGTTGCCTGATCTGGATGGCGGCCCTCTGAGATGGGATTGGAGTGATGCAGCCGCCCCCGCTGCCCCCCAATTCGCAAATACGGCCCCATGTCCCCGACATGGTCCTGCCTCCCTATTCTGCAGCCACATCCTCCTCCGAGTGAATCGGTGGCAGAAGTTTTGGTGGACGGTCCTGCCAACACGGGGAGTGGTCCGGATGGATTGTAGCCCCTGTTCTATTTTGGTCCTCCACAAAACCTGATTTTGTGCTGCATGGGGAATACCAGACCGGACTGGGTCTGTGGTCTTGCTGGTCCAGCCCACCCTCCCACCCACACCCTCAAGCATTTGCTGGAATGCGGTGGGGGTGGGAATCTCTGACCGCGGTCACCCATGTCATCATGGGCTGGATTGAAAGGCCCCGGGGGGGGGGGGGGTTGGGAAAAGGGGCTCCAAGGGCCGCATGGTTAAGTCCTCGCTATGTGTGCCCCAGAAGGGCTCCAAGGGCCAGGGAAGTGTCAGAACGGCGGTACATCCATCACCCCGTTACCACGGGAAAGGGGGTACACAAAAAGGGGCTCCATTGGCCGCCTGCCCTTGGAGCACCCCGTCCAAGGGGGGGGGGGGTCTGGAAAAGGGGCTCCAACCCCCCCCCCCCCGGGGCTTTTCAATTTTCCCCGAGCCATGTCCGATCCCACCCCGGCTTTCTTGATGTAGGTCTTCGATGGAATTCTCTACGGCAAGCAAAACTACAACCTGGTGTGTTCCTTGCAGTTGCGACGCTGCTCACGATCGCTGACGAGCCAGGGTGGCCATGTGACTGCTCCCGTTCCCGTTTGTCTTACTTTGTGCCACATTCTAAACGTTGCTCAAGAACATTGCTGTGCAGTGTGTGTGGGCACTATGGTCTTTGGTCAAGGAGGTGATTCGTCCTTGGTACATCCGTGGCATGGGCGTTCTCTCTTGGGCTGCACGTTGAGGGGGGGGGGGGGGGGGCTCGCAGTGTTTTTCAAATCTTCGTTTTTTTGTTCAAATGTGTGGTGCATGTGGCACTTTAGAACGAACAATTTGAAATAACCGCCACCCCCACCCCCTCCGAGCACTTCTGTCCAGGCCCAGCAGATGCTGTCCTCTCTGCTTTGGGTGCACAACTCTTTGTTTCCCCAGCACTGACAGATATGCATGGATGGGGATAGCTATCTATGAGGATGGGATGGGATGGGATGGGATGAATGAGTGGGGCGAGCCCAATCCCTTTTCCTCTGGTGATTCTTCACATTCGGCCTGTTCTTCTGACTCTGGATACTTGAGCGCCAGCACAAATGTTTCTGTGATACAGATGATTCCCCCCCCCCCCACACACACACCCTTTCACCCCACACCCGCAGACATAGGACACACACAACCAGAGGGGGCCAAAGGAAGTGTTACGATAGCACAGGGGTGTATTTGTATGAGGGCAATGGGAGGTACGGAAGCTGTTGTCGTTTAAAATTTTCGTTCATATCGATGGGTCCGAAGTTGCATTAATTCGATGGCATATAGCCAGACCCAGATACGGAACGGCATGTCAGTTGCACCATACACCGAAAGGGGAGAGAGGGGCGGGGGTTGGCTTCCCCGGTGAATGGTAGAAGGCCTGTCACCATGTAGGCCCACAAGAAGAAGGATTCGGAAAAATTGGTTCAGGGAAGTTTGGGCAGCGGGGCCTTTTTGCAGAAAAATTTGGTGGGCACATTGAGGGGGGTGGCATTTGTCACTGTTGTTCCAACCCCTTCCACAGCCCCCTTCTTGATGGAAAATTGTTTTCACAGTGCTGTTTGTCTCTCAAGCAATTGCGTCCGTTGGCACATAATTGATCAAACGACTCCTGAACTGTTGCACTTTGCGTGATGATTGCCACGGCCCCACTCAAAATGCACGATCTGGCAGGGAATCACACCCCTTCTTGTGTGGTGTGCACGGGGTAGTGTCTGTGCTGTGTTTATGCATACATGCACTCTGTTTTCCCCTTGTAGTGCCCGTGGGTGTCAGCGGATGCGTGTTCCCTGATCAACAAGTTGTTGGAGAAGGAGGAGTATGACAGGATTGCGGGTGAAGATGTCAAGAATCACCCATTCTTTGAGGTGAGGACTGCCGCTGCCCCGAAACTAAACACGGAGCCACCCATCCTGATTGGTTGGCCTGTGTCAACCTCTGCTTACCCTTAACAATGCCAGATTCAGCTGCATTTCACTGGTTGACCCTCATCTCGCGATGATGGTTTTTGTCAAAATTTATCAATTGGTCCTTTGTGCTTGTCCAATACAGTGGGCTACTTCCCTTGACATGCATCCCATATCTCTTAGGGATGGTCAGTTTATGCCAACACGGAGCAAATTGCCAGTTTTTTGGGGGTTTTTCCAAGTTTCGCAGCAATGAGGGAAACTGTCGCCCCCAAGGGGGGGGGGGGGGGGTATGTGGAAATTTTTTGAAGCCCGCATGAAACGGCCATTTAAATTAGCAATTGACAGCACGATCAAGTGTTTGCAGCAGCAGACCAGAAGCATGCACTGCACAGTCCATCAACATTTATTCAGAATTTTCGTCATTGTCTGCAAGGGCAGGGGGCGGGGGTGGAAAAAAAAATTCGCGCCTAGAAAAAATTTTCGCGGGGGGTTGGGGTCCCGGGCCTTGCATGCGAAAAGAAAACTGTCGCATTATTTTTGTAGCATTTGGAATTTTTTTTTTGCAAGGTGTAGGAGGACAGAATTTCGTGCGGCAAATTAGTGAATATGGCCGCGCTACAGTTTGTCACATTGCTCACAATGAATGATTTGGAATTGTTTTTGTATATTTTTGGATGTTGTGCATTGTCCTGTGGTATAGAGGAGAGGTTAATTGCAAGGGGAGGTTTATTGTAGGTGAATGCATGAGCATGTCATAATTTTACATCCCCTTACCCCGTTTTGTGCTATTGTTCCCTTTGCCTTAGACCTCATCACATGTCATCGCCTTTGCTTTCTTCCCCCTTGAACCTGGTATGGGTAAACCGTACCCTTTGCGGCCTAGAAACTCATCAACCTTGGAATCACAAATTTTCGATGATGAACCACACATCCACCTTGAAACGGCTTCGTTTACAGGAAATTTTGGGTAAATGTGTAAGGGAAAAAATTTCGCAGGGGGTGGGGGTCCCGTGCCTTGCCTGTGAAAAATAACGCTGTAGCCCGGTACCAGGAATTTTTTTCTACCCCCCCCCCCCCCTGGCAAGGGCAGGGATCCCATTTGGGGCACACATTACCATGTCTATGGGCAGTCTTTGCCAATCCTGCAGCCTGCAATTTCTTCACTCATACCCGCCCTGTGTTCAGAGGCATAGCCCAGTGGCCATCAGCTGTGAGGTCAGCATTCCGTTGCATAGTCAACCAGACCTTGTTCCATGGAATGCTCTCACTGTACCATGCTTTCGTCCAAACAAAATCAGGATGAGGGTGAAGGTTCAAACTGCTCCCTTCAGGGGTGAAATCCGGCCACTCTATTTTGTGGTCTTGAATCATAACAGGCTGGTTCTGGTGGTCAACCTGGTTCGACGAACAGGCAGAGGCCCCTGCCAGCCAACAACATCCCAGAAATCATTTTTTGGTAAGAATTCGCAATTTCCTTACAAATCGCTGTTTGTTGCAGACAACATGCTGGATTGTTAGGCCAGCCATGTCAGTCAACCCAAAATAGTAATCAACATCCTGCAGTGCACGGTCCATAGCACGTAATGCAGCATCACAGAGGTTGTATGAGTGCCACTTCATGAAAACACACCAGGAAATGCAGTGGAACCATTTCTACTGGACCAGTTTGTCAATACTTACAGAAATTCCAATTCAAAAATTCAGAGCCGCAACCATCTGTCTGAATAAATAGTTTTCCTGCTCCAGTGGAGCAATGGTGCAATTTACCAATCAGGGCTGAAGCAGTTTCATTAAACCTCTTTCCAGCAACATATGCTGGCCAAACCATCACACTGTCAATGTGCAGCACCGAACAGTGGGTGATCAGATGTGTACCGACGGGCAGCTTCAACAGACTCATTGCTTTATTGTAGTGCAGAAAACGTGCTATGCCCTGTCACTGTGACGTACCCCAGGGGTGGGAAATGTCGTGATTTTCGCTGTCCCCAAGCTCTGCATGCTGTACTGCCCATGGTAATTGTTCTTGTCATAGCCTTCACGAGCAAGTCCCAAATGTGTTGCCTGCTCATGACGAGGTTGGGCCTGAAAATGGGCAACAAAAGGGTCACCTGCCAGTGGAAATTGTAGACCACGAAGGAGCGCAACAACAAAGCATAGCAACTTTTAAAGCAGGGGGTGCTGTCCCAATTGGGAGGTTGTACAGCTCACAGTCTGCGCACACCTCCTTCATTGGTGGTTGATAGCCCAGCTGGAATGTTTTAATGTCTACTGAGCCGCTTTCAACAAAATTTGAGGCTTGAAATCGATTTTCCCACATTTTTGCAAACTGATCTGGCTCATCCGTCACACGTTGAAAGGGGTCGCACATCGTCCACCAAATGGGGCCACGGACTGTCTCAGTGTGTGGCCAAGCAGCATCACTGAAGCGGTTGTCCGCTTGCAGCAGTGCCTGCAACAACTTCTCAACCTTCGTCTTGATTGACGTCACAAGTTTCCCGCAGTCTGTTTCTGTGGGCCTTTCATAGGACTGAGGGCCACAGCCCCGCTGCTTTTTCCTTGGCCATTGCCTGTACCACTTCGGGATACATTGAAGTAGTGCAGGAACTGGGCGTTGCAAATCTGCCGACGTGACCCACAAATACGTCGTCAGATGTCCCCTCTTTCTAGTATACCTTTGGCGCCCTGCATCCTGTTCCAAATCCACACTCCAGGCACCCTGCCAGAAATTCATGTTGAGCTGCTTTTGTGGGGTACTTTTTTCGATCCAAAAAGTTGGCTGGAAAAGTGGCAAGCTCACTCTTGGACAGGATCTGGTGCTCATGGTGCTCAGGATTTTTGCAGTGAGCAGGGAACGCGGTTTTTCTTTGTCTCGTCAGGCCTATCCGGAGTCACCTTAACCCATTCCGCACTCTCAGAACGTGCTCTTTTTCGAACCAAAGGCTTCTGTGGTGCATCAGGGGAGGCAACAGCACGCTGCGAAAAAAAATTGTATGTGGACATGGCAAGTGACTGTGGATAGACCAAGGCAGTAACTGGAATATGCACTATCCAAAACAGACAAAATTCTCCACCATTTCGTCAGTTCAGCATGTAGACCTGGAGTGTTCCAAAAAGCCTTTGTGAAGGGATTTTCGAAACCACTCCGCATACCCCCCCCCCCCCTTTTGTTCTGCATCAGCTCCCACAACCAAAAGAATGGCACAGAGGCAGGCGTCGCGGAATACCCGCATCTAGTTTCTGCCCAGGTCCTCCCACACACTCAACTCCGCATCCCTCAAGCGTTCCAATTCTGATGTCATTTGATGCAGGGCATCGATTGGGAGGCAGTGATGAATAAAACCATCGCCCTGCCCAAGGGGCATGATCGCAACCTGCTGCTGTTGCGGGGCAAGGCACCGAGAGGAGTGGATATCAGTCCGGCTTTCTCACCGCCTGGAGCTGCAGGTGACCTCCTCTTTGCCTGCTTTCTCTGCACGATCAGGCCTCAACAACAAAAGCCATCCCAAAGGAACAGCAAAATTGGCACACACACCAGACGCACTTTCCACTGCTGGCAGACACATTAAATACAAAAGTACAACTGACAAACGTTCTCACTTCCAATGCACCGCAGCTTCCCGTCCAAATCTTCTGCTCAGATTTCCTTTTTTTTGTGCGACGAGGCTCAAGGAGGACTGGGTTTCAGTGTTTGTTGGCTTTTTTGTATGCTGACTGCAGGACCCCAGAGATTCGCATCAACATGGAGGCAATGCGCAACACCCTCATTCGTGTGGTAGGCATAGCCCTTTCCTCTTTCATACTGACACAGTCACGTCAACAGGAGAAGGGGTGGGAAGCAGCGAGACAGGGGAGCCGCACTGCTCACACGTGCCTGAGGGGGGGGGGGGGTCCTGTCTGGGGGCCAGGCTGCCGGGTCATGTAGGTCTGGCGCTTCTGTCCGGTGTCGTGATGCGCTGAAGAGGATCGGCGCGGAGGGGGTGCAGGGCCCTGCTGAGGTTCCGAGGGCCATGCCCAAAATGGTGGCTACAATCTCGGGAGGCCGGCATTGCAAGTGGCGGGGGGCATCCAGAGCCCCACAACACTGGGAGGGGGGGGAGGCAGGGCAGGGGCTCAATTGACGCGACCCATTGCGGGCGCGCAAGACGAGGGGGCCGACCGCACCCTTTGTGCTACCCACCCTTCCTGCGTGCGCTGTTAGAAACACCCCAGGAAACCACTGCGGCTTAACAGATGCAGGTACGCAGTGAAGTGAGCAGCCCATACGCAGCATCACCCCACATCAATCAGCTGGGGAATTCTACGAGCGGGGGGCTGGCCCATTCTGCGCTACGGAGGCGGGGAGGCAGGGCCTCTGGGTGGACATTCTGGTTTCCAGCTGTTGCCTGTGGGGGCCACATGTGCGGGCCTATGAACTTGCCACTCACCATGTGTTCGGTGGTTTTGTCGTCGGCTTTGTTCGTCAGTAGCCCGACCAACAGAACCTCCCGACCCAAAGCCGTTCAGTGTCCCGAAGGAGGTGCACGCTATGCAACGAAACTAAGTGAACTGCTTGTGTGAACGCGCCCACCCCCGTTGGTTATGCCTCCTGTCTCAAGAGCAGAGGTGAGTGACCTCCCTGAAGGTGCAATCTGCTTAATGGCCCAAACAGGGGTGAAGTGGCACGCGAGTGTAAAAAAAAAGATATGTAAGAGTATGAAAAATATATGTTTTTTTTCCGAGTGTCACGCGACGAATATGGCCAGGCCGGAATATGGCCAGGCCCATATTCCGGTCCCGTAATATCCGGAATGTTCCGGAATATTTAGATTCCGGAATATCCGTAATACCCGGAATATTCCGTAATACCGATCACGGTTGGGGGCTGCAGATCCTGATGTAGCATAGTTGGTAGTGGTACTAGGTTCCAACTTCAAAGGTCCTGGGTTCAAACCCAGTTATCTGCAACATTTTTACCTTCGCTTTTTTGGTCTTTTTCATGTCTTCATGTTCGCATGTTCGCATGTGCATGCCCCCGCCAGGACAGTTTGCTACAGGTCCCCCCATCAGGGGGGACCTTTTCAGTCAGTCACGGCCACACATACCCCTTAAACCCCTCCCCCCTGCTCTAGACCCCTTCCCCGAAGCAACCAGCCCCTAACAAGGAAACAAACAAAAGTCAGTTAAACACAGGGGGCCACTGATAGCACCGCCTTGCAATTTTATTTTTTCGTTTTTGGCGAACCATCCTTTCTCAGTTAAACAGGTGCTATCCGATGGCTGGGTGCCTGGGCAGGCAGGTTTCACCTTCTTGCCCTACTGGGGGGGAGGAGAGGACGCCCAGGCACCCAAGGGGTCCAAGAGAGCAGGGTGGGTTTTAAAAATAAAAACCTGTAATTTTTTGCAATTTGAGCCCTTGACCGGGATGATGCTATTTCTGTGATTCAGATTGGAACAACCTTCCCTGACCGGTCACAACAGCCTGAATTGTGTGTACATGGTTCCGGAATATTCCGTAATATTTGCCGGAATATTCCGGAATGTTCCGGAATATTGCCGGAATATTCCGTAATATTCTGAAAACGGCGTTCCGGAATACGGGCCTGGCGTGACGCGTGTGACTCGCGTGACACTTGAAAAAAAAATAGACAAATATATATATATCTCTCTCTCTCTCTCTCTCTCTCTCTCTCTCTCGGCCTCGTTGCATTATGCGCCAACTCGGTGGGTTTTCAATGGTTGTCGTCATTGTTGCCTTATTTCTGCCAACTGAGTGTTCCAGAGGGGGGGGGGGTGTGGGGTATATTCGGAAAGCCCTTGAAAAGGGCTTTCCGGAGATGTATGGGTTAGGGGGGGGTCCGGAACCATATTTTTTTCGAAACTTGGCCATTACCGTTGACAGGTTGGGTTTTTTTTGCCTGTTCTAGTCCGGTTTCAGGCAGACTGCACCGCACCCTTACCCCCATTACTCCAACATATGGGCATATGAGGGACAAATCATTCGTGTGGATTTGTTGCATTTGATGTGTAGAAGACATGTGCAACATGGGTCCCCTCAAGACCCCAATATGTTGAAGACTTTGACCAATAACTACCTTGGACACCCGGGTGATGCCTGGTGCAACTTGCAGCATCAAGCTCACCAGAGTGCAAGAAATCAAAGATGGCAGAATTTCTCAAACAGGCTGTCAAGTTGGGACATGAGACCACAATATTTGGATTCAGCACGTCAAAATGCATCCATTTACCTCCTTTCACTTTGCTCCAACTCCACAATATGTCAGAGCACCCAGGGGAAAACCTGTGAGTTGGTGTCCCGCACGCGTGAGCGGAGCAGCCTGAGGCCCGAAAACCCTGAAACGCCGAAAATTTCGGCCTCGGTACTCAAAAATATGGTCACCTATCCCCCCCCAACCCATACATTTCTGAAATGGCCTTTTCACACAGATTTCAAAAAGTATACATATACCCCCCCCCCAGGGAACAATATTTTGGCACATCGGATGAAAAGTTGAAAAAACCCGGGAAAAATGCCAAAACCCACCGCGTTGGCGCACAACGAATGAGGCCGAGAGAGAGAGAGAGAGAGAGAGAGAGATATATATATATATCCTCCAATCTACACCCCTCTCCCAACTCTAGGTGGCTCCACCACACGGCTCTAAGGTACGTGCGAAGGGCACAAAGTGGTGCATACATGTGGTGGAAGGGGCTAATCTCGGTCAAAACGGGCTCAAAACAGGCTAAAAACACTTGTTTGAGCATCCCAAATGGTCCGGGATCATTTTTGGAAAAACGCGTTTTTGACCCATTTTTGACCCATTTTTGGTCCCAAAATGGCCCATTTTAAAGGCATTTTGGGAGTTTCCATGAGCCAAAACCCGTCGCCACGGGGTCAAAATGGGCTAAAACCACTTGTTTGAGCATCACAGATGGTCCAGGATCATTTTTGGAAAAACGCGTTTTTGACCCATTTTTGACCCATTGTTGGTCCCAAAACGGCCCATTTTCAAGGCATTTTGGGATTTTCCATGGCCCAAAACGCGCCACCACGGGCTCCAAACGGCCTAAAAACACTTGCTTGAGCATCCCAAGTGGTCTAGGAACAACTTTGGAAAAAATCATTTTTTTCGCCCCGGGGACCCTGGTGGACCCACCGTTGGCCCCCACTGTGCGTGGGCTGGCCGGCCCTCCGGCTGCACCAAGTGACCACTAGTACGGGGGTCTACGTGTCTCGTTGGGCAATTCTGAGGCTTGGAAACCATAAAAAGTGGGGGGTTGCGGGTGGACTAGGTGCCCTCGGAATTCGGTTTGGAGCCACGTAGTCCAAGATACGGCCCAATCTTGGTTTCGGGGTGCTGGTGCACATGGCGCAGTTTTTGGGGCTTTTTGGCGCCTTTTTGGGCCGTTTCTCGGACATATCGTGGAGTTAGAGGGCACCAAAGGTCCCTTGGTCACGAGAAAGTCAAGCCGCACGTGGAGTGTAGCAGCCGTTTGCCTTCGTTTGGCTGTTTTGAACCCTTACTAGGGCTGTTTTGGGCGAAAAATGGCTGTTTTTGGCCCAAAACTGCGCAGATTTGGGAGGGCACCTCCCAACTTGGCGCCACCGCCCCAGGCCGCCACCGGTGAGTTTTTGGCTCAAAACTTGGATTTGGCAAGGCCACCACCTAGGCTGTAGGATGGCTAAAGTAGAGTCAGGCCCGAGGCGTTGGAAAGGTGCAATGGCCAAAACGGCACGGAGACGTGTTGTTGTTGCTTGTTGCTTGTTGCTTGTTAGCTAAATTTAAGGGGAGAGGGGTGTAGTAATATATATATTTGAGTGTCAGCGCGAGTCTTTTTTTTTTTTGAGTGTCAGCGCATGTACACTCGCGTGGCACTTCTTTACACTCGCATGACACTTCCCCCCCCCAAACAGAGGGTGTGCCCAGAGAATGTGCATATCCCGGCATCACCCCCGTCAAAAAGCTGCCGCTTTTAGACTCCACATAAAGCTTTTGGTGCCAAGGGGCTACTGGATTTTTACGTGCTGGAGGGGGGGGGGATAGAGCCCCTGGCCGGACCCCGCCCCCCAAAGTCAAATGGCGGGGGTATTTTGTGTTTAAGGGCACATGGCCCCCGGTCATTTCCATGGAGGGTGGGAGACTCAGAGCCCCTCCCCAGTAAGACGAGCCGACCTTTGGCCTTGCTTTTGAGCATATGGCATCCGTGTACCCTGGATTTCGGGGTGGGTCCTTTTTTCCTGGCGGCTGTTTTTCAGGCACTGTTTTTCCTGTGTTTGTGCCTCTGCATATGCTTGATTTCCTGGGCCGACAGTGTGATTTGTGCTTTGCTCAGGCATTGCAGCCAGCAAGCAGGAGCTCTTCAATGGTTTTACTTATGTTGCCAGTCTCGACAGGAAATTGGCTTCCAGTGCTCTCGCACATGGTGCAAATCTTGGTATGTCTTGCTGCACGATGCTCTCTGCAAGACCATGTGGTCTACAAAGTCCCTTTTTCGTTCACCGTCGGTTCACCGTCGTGTTCACCGTTGGTTGCGTTGATCCAGTTGGTTGGTCCGTGGCTTGTTTTTCATGTGGTTCTTGCTTTGCTTCGCTTTGCCCAGTGAGCATGTGCGCTTATTCATGCCACAGACCTCACTTTTGTGCCCGTTCCTACTGAGTATCAACCGAACAAAACGGGGGGTGCCAGTGATCATTGATGATTTCCGCATTTGGCAGATGGAAGCCAATGTGTGTAGTGTGTCGGGTGTAAGTGGTCAGTGGTCTCAACAGTGAAGGCGTTTGCCTGAAAATTCTGCAGCCACCGCTTTCCCACCACCCCGGTCCAGAGCAACGCTGTCCATCACATCCAGTACAGCGTCCAGCATTGTTTTCTTCATACCCCCCCCCCCCCCCCTTGTAATAGCTACGACCTTGTAATCGCTACAGTAGGCATAGGGACCATATTAATTTGGTACCTAATTTTAATTCGGTACAAATGTAGTGCAGCCGCATAACACATGGGTTTGGTGACAAATTTGCCAGCTGCATAGGGTCGTGGACACATTTGTTGTGAGTGTTTGCCCACTTCAACCCACATAGCTCTGATTTTTTTTTTTTGATTTGGGGGAAATATGTGTACTATATCCCCCTTTCTTGCACCAGCTCACCATGCAATCTTCTCTTTTTCAACCTGGGTGTCCAGTGATTTTCACAAGTTCCACCGGTGAGCGTGTGGATGCCACAATGAAGGGGCCATCAGAGAAGGGGGACCTGTTTGCGGTGTTGGAGTACATGAAGGGTGGGTAGGTGGTCACACACCCCTGTGCCCCCCTTTCAAAAATCGATTTCTTCATCCCATCACCGTCCCCATCCCCGGAGCCGGAGGTGCACTCCATGCATTCTCTCACGTGTATGTCGGTAGTTGTATGTGTCGTGCGCAAGCCACGCCTTTGTAATAGCTACAGTAGGCGTAGGTACCGTATTGATTCCGTACTTTGGCGTAGCTATTACAAGGGGGGGGGGGGTACGAAAGGGAACGCATTCGTTCCATAACACTCCATGGCCGCCTTCCTGGAGTGCAAGCTGCCGCTCCTGAATCCTGCCCACCGAATTTGATGGCACCATACCATACCACATCGTACCATAGAACCATACCAGACCACACATATGTATGCTCCATCTGTCACTGCCATGCCCAGGGCGTTGCAAGCAATCCATGCTTTGTTAATGGCGTTTTTATTTTGTTGGTTCTGTTTTAATCAATCTCCCAGCCCTACTTAAGAGCCTATGGGTGGAGCGTTTGACAGCGAGAGGCAGCCCACACCACAACAGCGAGCTGCTTCATCATTGTGCAGTGCTCCAGGTGGCCAAATCCCATAGCAAAGAAGCCACACATTCCATTGAAAAAAAGCACTCTAGCGCGGAATATGATATTCTTCTGACCTTTGGTAAAATTGCATATTGGCACGGTTTGTGGTGGGTGCCTGAACCCATATGCTCTCTGGGCTCGCCCGCACCAACACATTGTGTAAATTGTAATCACGCCCAAAATTCATTGCTGGCTCATGCACAGCCCCAACAGACCGCAAAATTTTTGGCCCCTGGCCCCTTTCTATGGGGAGGAGTGTTTTGCACACCCGTGGCAACAGGGCTACGGTTGGGGCCAAAGTGGTCAAAAATCATGGTACAGGCAAATATGATATCCTGTTCCAACAGCATAGCAATTGTGTGGTCCGGCTTTCTGTGCTCAGGGCCCACTTGCAAATTGCATAGGTTTAGGCTTTAGGTTTAGGCTTTGTTCTGTCTGCATCCTATTTCTGTTCTGCAGTTCTGCATTTTGTGCCCCCGCACCGTTTTCAATGGCATTGTTTAAGCATTTGATGTGCCATGTGCACTCTTATTGGCGAGTCGGCAGAGTGGTTTTGAGAAAGACTGGTAGACTGGATCATCCAAGACCCCTGATTGTTGGCCTACATGTCTGTGCTATGGACTGCAAGTCCCAGAGTCCACCCGATCAATATTTGTGTGGTTGTGGACTGCAATCCCAGGTGCCAAGGTACCCCAGGTCCTTTTCAGAAGAGCAACAATGAATGAAACAAAAACCACAAAAAGGAGGGCAGATGCAAAAAAGTTGCAATATTTTTTTTCAGCTCAGTCAACCAAAAAAAGCTCTGCGAAAATGGATTTCACAGGGGGAAAATTGCAGGAAATAATCTTCTTTTCCGTCTTTGGGTGCCTTTACAAAATTTTTGCGAAAATATAATTCAAAACAAGCAACCACAAAATTAATATTCCGCGAATCATTAATATTGGCACGGTAACTGCACATGGACACACAGCTCAGGCCCATAGTGCAGAGATTGCCAGCAGCAACCCCCTGGGTGTAGTGACCCAGGGTCGTTGGGGTCCAGTGAGCGGCTCAATGGGCCCGCTCCCCCCCCCCCCGCACGCGCAAAGAAATGAATGTCCAGGACCTTGTGCAGAGGCGGAGGTCATGATACGTCCTGCGGATGATTGAGTCTCATGTTGTCAACAAAAAGGCTCCAGTGCATGCCCTTTGTGCCCTGATTTCAAGCGATGTTTTTTCATTTGCACACCCCTGACAACAACCCAACCCCCACAACAACCCAACCCAAATCCCAGCCCCATTCCCGAACCCAACCTCAATTCCTCCGTGTAACTCCCCATTGGACCCCGTTGCACAGGTCGGACAGCAAGCTCCACAAGCATCAACGATACGTTCTCCTGCGCCACAAGCCCTGGCAGCCCCAGCAGCCCCAGTAGCAGCCTCTCCCTTTCCCTCTCGCTTTGTTACTCACGGAATTGATTAGTATCCCCTTTTGCAGTTTGCTGCTCTGCTCTCCTGTCCCACTGAATCCCATCCCCCCCCCCCCCCTTCGGGTTCTATCTACACCTTCACTGAGCCCACCTGAACTACCCCACCCCCCCTTTCCCCTGGTTCAGGGGAGGACCACTTCCGGGATGGGCAGGACGGATGCAGGGAAACGGGCACGGGACAAGCAGCCTGCTCGGTGCTATGCACACACGGATCAGCTGAGGAATCAGACTAGAGCCCCTTCCCCCCCAACCCCCCCCCCCCCCCACACACCCACCCACCTCCTACCGCTCCTACAGCTGCCTGGGAGCCGGGCTGTACACCATAGGAGGGGGGGTACCCCCCTCTGGACCCCCCTCCCCCCCTGCAGACCAAAGTGACCATGCTGGGAAAAAACGAGATTTACAATAGGGGAAATCTGGTCGGGCCATTTTTTTGCTACACAAACTTCCAGACCCCCCTCCCCCCCCCCCCTCCCCCCCTTCTAATACTTCCCTGCTGGGAGCCCTGTCCAATGCAAGAACTCTGACAGCACACTTGCGGTCAGAATTGTGACAGCCAGTGTGTTTTGCAGCACTCCGACTGCCAGTCTGGTGTCAAAAAAACCCGACAGCATATTGGCAGTCAGACTTCTGACAGTCAATGTGCTGTCGGCGAGCACCCTCTGAGCCGCACGTTCATGGATGAGACTGAAGGTGGGGCGGTGCCCGGCCGGGCGGGTAGTCGATGCTGCACAAGCCGCAAAGTACACAATGCAATCGGTGGACGATCCCCCCCTCCGCCTCCCGAAAGGCACCGCACACGACTTCAGACACACAACAGTGTACCGCCTTCTTTGTTGCAAGGCGGAGCATCGGCCTTGTAGCATTGTTCGGGCCCGACCATTCAGATACCTGTTATGGCCCCCCTGCCCACCCTTCGCCCGCGGTCCATTGCCGGGGGGGGGGGGGGGGGCGGTGGAAAACAGGCTCGAAGGGCCAGACCTGATGTTTTCCCACCGAAATTGGTGTGGAACAGGGTTTTGGAAGAAAAGGGTGGTGCACCAGATTTGCCCAGATTTTGTGCCAACGCTGTTCTTTGGGCAATTTCAGATGCCCTGCGATTCTTTTGGTGGGCCCAGCCCTTTTGGAGCATAACGAGAGGGGGGTCTGGGGAACAATGGACCCCTTCTTTCTGTTGCCAGGTCCCCGTGGAGAGGGTGGGTCGTTCAGCAGGGGCATCCGTTTTTTTCGACGTTTTCGCTTCCTTGCGGGCGTGGCGGCGCCTTTGCAGGCTCCGGTTCAGCTGTCTGTCATCCTGCAGCTGTTTCCATGCTCAGCAGAGCGACCAAGGGGCTGTCGGCAGGCTCAGATCCCTGCAGCAAGCCCTGTTTATATTGTCTCCGCAGTGGGGCAGGTCGCGCCCCGGGTACGTGTACATCAACCTCCGCACGCGTCCCGATACGTGTCAGAGCGCCGTCCCCGCGATGGCTTGCTCAGTACCCTTTCCGCGGCACCTCCTCCCTCCTGCAAGTCTGTTGTGGGCTCCACAACCAGCGGGCTGCCTTCCGTTGGCCGCAGACGTTGTGGGGCTTCCGGCCGCTGCCCTGTCACGTCACACGGGCAATCATGAGGCAGTTTCCTGCGTGCGCTGTCGACCGTCCTCCGCTCCGGTGGGCGCCCAAGGCACGAACAAGGCATGGGCATGTCGGGGTCCAACGTCCCCTGACGCCTGTCTTTCACGTGGCGCCTTCTGTTCCTGCGGAGGAGTCCCATGGTACGACGCGTTTCTCTGGGGCAGTTTTTTTTTTTTGAGTGTGTCCTGCCGGACCAAAGCCCTTCACAGGGCATGAGGGAAGGGATACGGCGCGCACAGGGCGCCTGGTGCGGTGTTCGCCCTCGCTGCCCCTCTGCAGTCGGTGGAAAGGCCAAAATTGTGGAGTTGAGGGGTTCCCTCTGCACATGGCATGTGGATTCTGCAATTTTGAGCGGCTCCTCCCCCTGTAATCAGTGGAGACCGGTGCTGTTACCAGTGCACGTGCGCGCACCGCGTAGCCGCCCCTCATCGCCCTCCAGGTCCAGTGGGGCGACGCCGGAGCCGCCATCCGCATCGGAGTCCCAGTCCGGCGGGGTGGTGCTCCGGTCCGGTCCCGGGTCCGGGCCCCGTCCATCCAGGTCCGGCGGTGTGCCCTGCCTCATGTCAATATTACGTCAAATCTTGTGTCCAGGCCGTTTGTACATAACACTGCAGGTTCATCGCTCTGAATTGGGCCTTGGTGCCCTGGGGGTGTCTGCTCCCTACGTGTGAGCTGAGCCCCCCCCCCCCCAGGCCTTGTGCCCCCCCCAAGAGGCATCTGTGAGCCGAGGGACAATTGTCCTACTCTCACCTACCCCCCCCCCCTGCGGGAACAACGCCCTTTCAGAACAACAGCAGGTGTTGTTCCCGTCGCATTTTGGGACTGTAAATGCCGTCCTTGCCGGGGGGGGCGGGAGGGCACCCCAAATCCTGTTGCCACCGGCCGTGGACAAGCAGTGTGGACCATTTCCTCCTGAGAACCCAGCCCATTGCGGACACCGGCACACTGACTCAGCCTTTACTGGCACCCCCCCTCCCCCAAGTTGGCCCTTTTGCGAGCCAAACTGCTGAAAAGACTGTCTGTCTCCATGGCCGAAATGACCGGGATGGGGTTGGGGGAATCGAGGCGTTCAGGATGAGGAGAGCCCCCCCCCCCCCCCGAAACCCAACAGTCCAGGCCACTCTGGGGCAACAAAACGCCCGGCAGACACATACTGGGCCACCTTAACCAAACAACGCCGCAGATGAAAGCAAGAGCGGCACAATGCATGACCAGACGCCATCACCGGGATGGCACTTTGCCAGATCAGACCATCGCTGAGGGACCTTACCGGGGGGGGCTCGCTGACCCTGTCGACCCACCCACTTGACCACATGAGGAACACTGTCCTCGGGAAAGCATTTTGAACTTACCACGCTGCGCATGCAGTGCAGATGCACCTCGTGTGCGGAATGGATGTGACGAGCCGCTGGCAACCGCCAGGAGCATTGGCCAATGTGCGCACAGTACATTGTTCCACAACCCACGCTGGGTCATACCCAGAATTTGATTCACGAGCTTCTCTTGAGTGTACGCAAGGCAGCAGCAGACCAGAATCGATAACAGGCAGGACCTGATATCAATTCCAGATTTCAGAATTCATTCAACAGATCCAGGTGAAGCAGACGGAATGTGGTGCACAAGAGGCATGTGCCCTCACAACAATGCTGCGTACCCCCCATTCCCCTGCCGTTGGCCCTCAGGCCAAGATGGACTGCATGTGCTGTTCAGTGGCAAGTCGCATGCGGCACACGGGGGTGTTGAAGAATTCATTTGTGGGGGAAAGGGGGGGGGGCGAAAGTCAACATTTGTGGCAAACTCTTCTGCCCCATGGCACGGACCTCAGAATGATCAGTGTGTCGTAGGGGTTGTTTTGAGGTGTGTGTATATGTATATATGTATATTACTACACCCCTCTCCCCTTAAATCTAGCTAACAAGCAACAACAACGAGCAAGCAACAAGCAACAAGCACTTCTCCTCACCGTTTTGGCCATTGCTCCGCCTCATCGCTCCGGGCTCTACTCTACTCTAGCCATCTTGGAGCCCAGGTGGTGCCCTTGCCAAATCCCAGTTTTGAGCCAAAAACTCCCCGGTGGCGGCCCGGGGCGGTGGCGCCAAGTTAGGAGGTGCCCTCCCCAATCTGCGCAGTTTTGGGCCAAAAACAGCCATTTTTCGCCCAAAACGGCCCCAAAACCCGGGCGAAACGCCCAAACGAAGGTAAACGGTGACTACACTCCACGTGCGGCTTGACTTCACCGTGTCAAAGAGCTCTCTAGTGCCCTTCAACTCCACGATATGTCCGAGAAACGGCCCAAAAAGGCGCCAAAAAGCCCCAAAAAGCTGCGCAATGCGCACCAACACCCCGAAACCAAGCACGGGGCGTATCTTGGGCTACGTGGCTCAAATCCGAATTCCGAGGGCACCTAGTCCACCCGCAACCCCCCACTTTTTGTGGTTTCCAAGCCTCAGAATCGCCCAACGAGCCACCTAGAGTAAACGTGTGGCAGTGTTGGAGGAGCGAGGATTTTCCATGGGCCAAAACGCGGCACCACGGGCTCAAAATGGGTCAAAACCACTTGTTTGAGCATCCCGAATGGTCCTGGATCACTTTTGGAAAAACGCGTTTTTCACCCATTTTTGACCCATTTTTGGTTCCAAAACGGCCCGTTTTCAAGGAATTTTGGGATTTTCCATGGCCCAAAACGCGCCACCACGGGCTCAAAACGGCCGAAAAGCACTTGTTTGAGCATCCCAAGTCGTCTAGGAACAACTTTGGAAAAAATCATTTTTTTCGCCCCGGGGACCCTAGTGGACCGACCGTCGGCCCCCACCGTGCGCGGGCCGGGCTGCCCTCCGGCTCCACCAAGTGACCACTGTGTGGAACAGGCCATTGCTGGGTGACGGCAATGCCTCACCCCCGGGGGGGGGGGGGGGGGGTTGTTCAGAAGCCCCCAAAAGGTTGTGCCCCCAAAAATCGCCCTCAAACGTCGGGCCGCTTTGCTGCAAGCGACGGGGCTGTTTCTGCCCCCTGTTTCGCTCAGTAGGGCTGAGCGAATGTTGCACAGTTACATAACCGTCTGTGTGTACGGTACATTGCGGTTTGATGGACATACGTACAAACGGGCTCTTTCTTAGCGGATATAAATTCCCATTAACCTCCCCCTCCACCTTGTACTCGCCTCCCACATGATGAACCCGCGTGTCTTTTAGGAGAGGGGTGTAGATTAGAGGATATATATATATATATATATATATATATATATATATATATATATATATATATATATATATATATATATATATATATATATATATATAGGTATGGTGCCTGCCCCCGGCCCCCTCCTGGCCCAGAAAGTAGGGGGTCCTGAAAGTGGGTTTGAACTGCCGTTCTCCCCCACAAATGAATTTTCCCCCACCTGCTCGGCCGCAAGCATTTTTCCGTGGACCAGGGCTGGTGATCCGACCCTGCCCTCTGGGCAATCATGCGCTCTGTGGCACCGCAAATTTTCAATACATTTGGCAGCTAATCATGATAGTCTCCCTTTCAATAAAGGTCTCCAGTTTGGACGTCATATACTCTTACCCTTCAAGTGATGGTGGTTTCAACGATTTATGATTTGGTTTAACCATGTCTGGATCTGGGGAACAAAGACACCCCATCCCAGGTTGTGGGTGCATTCCCTCAATTCTTTGTAGTTAGCCCGGTCTGCAAGTTAGGGTTTGGGTCACCGAGCTGGTGGAACCAGTCTTGGTTTTATAACCCTCTTTAGTGTCTAGGGTGGACCCAACAGGTTTGGCAAGCAAGCAAGCAGCAAGCAGCAAGCAAGCAGCAAGCAGCAAGCACGCGCGAAATGGGGGGAAATCACATCTCCATCGTGGTGCTTTGGATTCGGCCAAAATTTTGGTGGATGCTACCTATGGGTGTGAGGGACAACCACACAAAGTATGAGCCAGAAACTCAACGGTGGCGGCCGGGAACGGGCGTCGCAAGTGCCGGACCTCCATATCAAACTATGCAGCTTAGGGCCAAAATCAGCCTTTTTTTGCCCAAAACCGCCCTAGAACTTGCTGAAAACGGCCAAATGAAGGGAAATAGTGGCTACTCTATACATGCAACTAGACATCCCTGTGCCGAAGGGCCCTCTAGGGCCCTCTAACTCCACAAAAAGTCCGCGAACCGCCCCCAAAAGGCCCCCAGGAGCCCCAGAATTTGTGCACATTGGCCGCCGACAGCCCCAAACCAAAAAAAAGACCATATCTTGGGCTACGTGGCTCAAAACATGATTTCGAGCGCACCTAATCCATCCGCTACCACCCACTTTTGGTGGTTTCCACCCCTCAAAATTGCCCTTACCGACACCTAGACCCCTGTACCTAGGCGCGGTGGGCTGCGGCAAGCTGCAACAGGTAGCCCAAAGAGGTGGGTGCCAAAATGGGTCAACAAGGTCCACCTAGTGCAAAAAAAAATGACTTTTTTCAAAAATGATCTTGGACCACATGGAATGCCAAAACAAGTGTTTTTGGCGCATTTTGAGCTCGTGGTGGCCCGTTTTGGGCCTCCTAAAATCCCAAAATGCCTTGAAAATGGGCTGTTTTGGGACAAAAAATGGGTCAAAAATGGGTCAAAAATATGTTTTTCCAAAAATGATCCTAGACCATTTGGGGTGCCTAAACAAGTGAAATGAGCCCATTTTGAGCCCATTGCAAGCCATTTTGGCCCCTCCAAACTCATAGAATGCCTTCAAACTGGGTTGTTTTGGGCCCAAAAATGGGTCAAAAATGGGTCAAAAATGTGTTTTTCCAAAAATGATCCAAGACCATTTGCGGTGCACAAACAAGTGAAACGAGCCCATTTTGAGCCCACTGCAAGCCACTTTGGCCACTCCGCAGTCACAATATGCCTTGAAAATGGGTTGTTTTGGGACCAAAAATGGGTCAAAAATGGATCAAAAATGTGTTTTTCCAAAGATACTTTGGGACTGGTGGGATGAGCCCATTTTGAGCCCATGTTGGGCAATTTTGGCCCCTCTCAAGGCCGCAAGGGGCTTGAAAGTGGGCCAATTTGGGACCACAAATGGCTCAAAAACGGGTCAAAAACATGGTTTTGGAAAAATGATCCTAGTCCAGTTGTGGTGCCCAAACGGATGAATACAGGGGGGGGGGAAACTTCGCCAGGGGAGAATTTCGCGGGGAAAATTTCGCCGTTAAGAAAGGTGGCGAAATTTTCCCCTGGCGAAATTTTGGCGTAACAGTTCCATCCTTCACCACAGCTGCAGGCATTGTGTTTCGTGAGCAGGGCCAGGCGCAATTACGAACGCGCCTGTGCCAACCATGCATGTGTTGTTGTTTTGTGACCATTGGAGACTGCTTCAGGCAGGGTTTGTTTGTGCATGAAAAACCAATCTCATCAGATTCACATCACTGGGGTTTGAACCAACGCCTGTGCCATCAGAACCAAGTGCATGTACCACTGGAGTAATGACCAGATCTGGCATCTAGGTCCTCAAGGGGCATATAAAGACCGAGAGACAAAATTTTTTTTTTGAAAATCGAGAGACATTTTGCGAGACACATGCTTGCTTGGGGCTTTGGGGATTTCAAGGGTGGCGAAATTTTCCCCTGGCGAAATTTTCCCCTGCGAAATTGTCCCCGGGCGAAGTTTTCCCCCCCCCTGTACAACTCATTCTGAGCCCCTTTTGAGCCGCTCTCATCCACTTTCCGGTACGTACTTCATTTGTTGTTGAAGTCTCCTAGATGATGTTCCTTGCCCCACCAGCTCGGTCCCAATATTCAATCCTGGTTAGGGTTGGGGTCACCCACCTGATGGAACCAGTCTTGGTTTTATAGCCCTCTTGGACCACCAGGTTTGGCAAGCATCAGCAGGCAACAGCAAGCAAGCATGCGCAAAATGGGCAAAAATCAGAACTCCATTGTGGTGCTTCGGATTCAGCCCAAATTTTTATGGATGATACCTTTGGGTGTGAAGAACACATAGTATGAGCGAGAAACTCAACGGTGCAGAGCAACAAGAGGTGTTGTTTCCATCAAACTTTGGAAGTTTAGTTTTGCTCTTGCAAGGCGGGGGTGGGGGGGGGGGTCCTCTGGGTCCCCACCTTCTCAGGTCTGACCCCCATGTGATGAGGGCTTGCCCCCTGGTGCAGGCAAAGGGCAGGACCAACAAATTCATTTCACAAGTCACAGGTGACAAAGGTAGACCTTTTCCACATCAAGCATGTCCACCAAACACAAACCCTCTGAAAATAAGCAGTGCAGTCTCCCATCATTCTCTTGCTTTGTCAGAAAGGCTGTTTTGGAATACAAGGCAATGGGTGGTTGTTCCGAGAACAAGGGGTCGTCCTGCAACATGTAATGTGTGACAGTGCTGAAGTGGGATACTCGAATGTGGTGTGTGCCGACGGGGAATACCGCGTACTGATCCAGTGTTTTGAAGCCAGCCCTCCATTTTGCTCCTTTCAGTCACGCCTGTGAGAGCCCTTTTTGCACTAGTCTTGAGCATGCTTCGCAGAACAGTGGTCTGCTTCATGTTGCATCGCAAACGACTCAGTCGTCTCACGGAAAAGTGCATTTCACACTGGAGTGATGTGGTGCAGAGCAGTTGTAAGCAACCTTTCTTTAGTCCCCCACAAACATTCCCCTGTATTGCGGTGACAAAATCCCATAAACCATCGCCAGGAAATCAATGGGGAGATGACGAACCGCAAACTGCAAGGGCCAGCTGCTTTTGTTTTGCTTCAAAACGTCTTCTGGTGCAAGATTCAGTAAATAAATGTGCTGGTTTTGATTTTATGCAGCCTTCTGATTTGATGAGAGTCGGGGATTTTCTTAATGACTCCCCCCCCGCCCCTTGGAGAACAACCACTTGTTTTGTTGAAATTTCAGTGTGTATCGGTGCCGTATTCAGTTGGGACCTGGTTGCATCGCCTGGCCAAGCGCCTTCTGCACCAGGATACAGTACAGCCCAATACAGCCAAAAGAAATCCTGACGTGCCCTGCACTGTCAGCACTGAGCCTCTGCACAAGATACGATTCACGTGTAAATTTTTCCCAAGATGAGGATTAGACAAACCCTTGTTGAGTGGAGCAAAGCAATGAAACCCAACCGCTTTGACATGTTCCCGTCCCCCTTGTTGTTGAACGAAGTTGGGGTACCAACCTGGATTTCCCAGATTCCCAGATCCCAGTTTCATCCGGGTGATCCAGGGTGAGATGCGTCTGAAGCAGCAATCATCAGCAAACAACACATAGCAAGCAACAAGCAAACCCAATTTCTGGATTGAGGCTCAAACCATTTCACTGGTCCAAAACAGCCCATTCAAGCCCTTATCTTAAGCGTTTGATGTTAATCCCCCCCCCCTCTTGTAATAGCTACGCCCTTGTCTAAGCCACAGCAGGCGCAGGGACCGTATTAATTTAGGACCTCATTGAATTGGGTACCCATGTAGTGCAGCTACATAAGACATGGGTTTGGTGACGAATTTGCCAGCTACATATAGTCATGGACACATTTGTTGTGAGTGGTCGCCCAATTGAACCCACATAGCTGATTTTGGGGATATTTGTGCATAATATTCCCCATTCTGGCACCAGCTCACCGCTTCTCTTTTTGATCCTGGGCATCTACGGCCTTGTAGGCGTAGGGACTACGCCTAACCGTATTAATTTGGTACTTTTGCGTAGCTATTACAAGGGGGGGGGGGGTAAGGTTTTGAGCATTTTCATCCAGTTGTCTCACAGGGTATCCTCATGACTCCTCAGAATTATTGATTCTTGATTGATTATTGATTGACACGGCACCATCTGTACCATTTCGCGTGTGCAACCGCCATGACCTCGTGAATCCACCACCCAGCTCGATCCAATGTCACAACTTGACAGCCCCCCTTGCCCCTCTCATTCAAACCCAAGATGCATGTCAAGTTCATCTGAAATCCATTTGAGCCCCGATACCCGATGTAGCAATCATTACTATCTGCTGAAGTTAGCACCAGACCTCTGTGATATTTGTTTGTGGTTTCTTTTTGGCAACCCAAATGGAAAGACACTAAATCAGCTTGCTGCACTGCCTTGGTTTGTGCTTCCAATGGACAGCTGTAGTTTCACTGCCTCTCTTTGTCTGAGTGTGTCCAAGTACCCATGGTTGTGGAATTGCACCCTTCCCGGACAATGCAATTAGGAAGTAAAAAAAATTAAGGAGGTAATGTCGCGGTCGTTTGTATGGCCAAGCAATTATCGACGAAATCCTTGCTACGTGTTTGCCTTTGTAGCCAGGTCTTTGGAGAGCAGCATGCTGTCACCAGCAGCAGCTCTCTGTCCTAATCATTGCGTGTGCTGCCCAGGGGCATGATGATGCCATCCTCCCATTCCTCCCATTTCTGACCACGTTTCTGTTGTTCATTGCTGACGTCACTTTTCTCCCACTGACACCGCCGTGGATGATCCTCTCTGATCCTCAGCAAGGGCATCACCAATTTGCTTTGGGAGGAGGGCCCTGCCATTGGAAACGTGAAGTGGTCCTTATCAGGAGGGGGGAGGTTTCCAGGGGTGTGGCAGCAACTGTACGCAGGTGAACGAGTGTTTGCGAGTGGTGCAAGCAAATACTCGTTTTGAGCGCCGCCCATCTGCCACAATCTACTTGAAGCAGCCTTGATAGGCTGCATTCCCTGCAAGAAGGACTGGAGAGCAGGGCAAAGCACTGACAAGTGTAGCCTGCATTGTGCATGTGACAGATTGTGATTGCGGTAAACCTGGTGAACATGTTCCCGTCACCCTCGACCTGTGCCTAAGCAGTGCGTCCAACACATGATACTGTCTTGGAACAGTGTATGAACAATTTTTCTCAACAACTTTTCGGTAAACCAGCCATCATTTGTTGTGGTTCAGGAATGTATGGGGATGACCCCCTTCCCATGATTTGGTTGAAGGGGGAAGGGGGGAAAGGATCCCTCCCCGTACATGCTAATGGGCGCTGCCCCTTGTCACTGAGGGGTCCTCAATCTTCTTTCTTTATTTATGATGCTCAGTCACACTGAATCCTCTCCAATGCCCATCAACGGCACACATCAACCCCATCCAGTTGTATCCTATCGCAACAACCCTCTGTAGCCTTTTGTACAGACCTTCGACAAAGCCTCCACAGCCTTAAAATCCAACTGCCTACGAGAACTGATCGCAATGCTGGGTAAGTTTACCGATGGTAGTGGGGATCACTGCCGCATGTGCACCGTGCAGCCTCTACCTTCCCATCCATTCTCTGTCATGAAAGGTTGATTTGTATGTACCTATCTTGTGTTTTGTTTTCTGCCGGGACATTGGCATGAGAGGTTTGAACCCATTTTCCAAAAGGCAACCGGGAAACAAAACCAGACCACAACAAGACAAAACGACAGCAGTGGCATGTAGTCAAATGGGTTGACCGCCCCCCCCCCCCCCCCCCCCGCCCCAACACTGCCCGTGAGCCCCGCCCACCCCCTCCCCCCCCCGCCCCGGGGGGGGGGGGGCGCACAGCCACGCGCATGCGCAGTGCAGACGCACTGCGGAGCACATGCGGCACTGGACACGGGGGGCGGCAGGAGGTCGTCGGCAGTGATGGTGCGGTGAAGCGTGACTCGCCTCATCATGGCCGGCGGCCGAAGGGGCGCCAGCCTCGGCCCGGGACATCGCAGACCTGGAGCGATGGGGTCATGGCCCATGGGGGACGAAGCCGATACGTGGGCAGCTGCTGCAGGGCCATGGGGCCGAGCTGCTCTCCCAAGGCTTAGGGCTGGGGCCGGCTGCTTGGCGGGCCTCGCCGCGGCACAGAGGGAGCGTCTGTGCGGGCGGCTGCCACAGTGCACGCCCCCGGGCTGGTGGCGGGCAGCCCGACCTGAGGGGGACAATGAACCAGAAAACACAACCACAAGCAACACCCTAAGCCAATCAGCATTTTGAGGAACTGTTGACAGTCTGTTACCCCCCCTTTATGAGAACAATGCCTTTGTCAGAACATGACAAGGCTCTGTTTCCACGGTTTTTTGGAAACATGGAATTTGGGGGTTCCATTTTCTGGTTGCCCATGGAGATCAAGTTTTTCGTGTGATTCCTGGCTGTGGATGGTGTTTCAGTGATGCTGATTACTGCCACTGATCCTGCCACTTTTTTGCCCTTCCTGCGCCTCCACAGACATGGCCGTGTGGTTGTGTGTTATGGGGGCTCTTCTGTGCGCCACATGGGGTTCTCGTGTGGCAACGGTTGTATTACAATCATCTGATCAATGCCCATTGTGCTCATTGTGCTCAAGTCATTTGGGAAACCCCTCAGACTGTGGCACTCTCCCAAGGTTGTGTTCCAGTTTTGCTGCTCTGGCATGGAAAGACCATGGTGTTGCATCATGCCCTGCTTTTATTTTATGATATGAGGTCATGAGAGCATATTTGGCCACCAGCCTCTCTCATCGCCTTGCTTACCCCCACACATCAGACTTTTCGCTGAGGTGTGACATGCAACAATGGTCTAATCAGTGGACATCGGTAACCATCAGGAACATCCATTATTTTCAAAAAAGTGCTGTGCCATTAAAGCCCCACAAACTCTGAACGCCTTGTGTCGCCCGTCCAAGGCCTACAGCAGAGAGAGAACACCAATGAGACAGCACAATGGTTGCAACCTGTTACCTTCGTCATTTTGATTTTATCGGAGAAGAGAGCAGTTTTGCCCAATTTCTCCAAATTTATGCCCCCACCCCCCCAAATAAAATTGAATTGGTAATCTTTTTCATCAGATCACCATGGCAGAGCACCAACAAACCGCGCAGATAGCAGTTTCGTTGTGGACCTGCGCAAAGCAATCTTCTTCAAACTATTGTGACCGATTTTGTTGCAAAATTTTGGGACTGCGGATTTAAATCTCAGCCAATGATCCTGAAATTTGCGGCATCATTTGCCTCAATCATGTCCGTAATTCATGGATTACTTTTTTTTTTCTGCCTGTTTCAAGGTTTGAAAAAAAAACACAAAAAGATTTCTGTGTGAGCTGTGTGCTCTTCGCAACAATAAAATTTGCAAAGGTTAGTGCAAAAGAAAATACCCTCCCCCTTTGTCTTGCCCCACCCTTTGTCCCTCCCGGCGGGGGGGGGGGGGGGGGTCACTTGGTCAACACGAAATTTTTTGTCACACCTCACTGTGTTGCTGTGTGGGTAACTGTGTTGTGAGGCACTGCCATTTGTATCCTTTGTAATCCTGGCAGGACGTGTTGCTCATTTTTGCTGAAATGCAAATTGACAGCATAACCATGTTTATCCCTGGGACAAATGTAACGTTCATCTGCTCCATATGGGAAACTGCTTTGGCGCACGCCATTGGATATTCGGAGCATGGTGATGCATATTGCTGCATCTCTCATGAGCATGAAGGCAAGACACCCGTGCCACTGTATTCTTTCATTTTACAATGCGATTTCTGTGCTTAAGAATGTGTGTATATGGTGGTAGTGGGGTTCCCCAAGGGGGATGGTGGACGGTCACTGGGCAACCGTCCCCCTGGGGGTGGAGGGGGGCCATCTTCCTTGGGGGGGGGTAGGACAACAGGGGGAGGGGGCTAGTTTTGTGCTTCCCCAACCGGACATCAAACACATGATGATGTACAAAAACAAATTAGTTGCCCCCTGCCCCACTGTTGATTTAAACACATTTGTGTTGCGCAATGGGTCCGTTTTCTTGGTTTGTGTCATTTTCCGACAATATGCAATCATTAGTACTATTGGTATGGTGTTTTTCAGTGAAAGTATCAACGCGCTTGCGTTGTGTTTCTGCAATGAACGCTTGTGGGCTAGTCAAAGGTATTAATTTTTCTTGGTACTAAAATGAACAGCCCGGCTCAACAAAGCATGAGGTAGCCATTGTTTGATGAGTGTGATGGGCAAGAATGGAAGGCATAAATCATCTAGAAGGCTTGATCTTTGGTTTGCATGTTTATGCTGAGGAATGCAATCTTGGAGTTTGTGTGCTCTGTGTTGGTGGTGTTATGGACTGCAATCCCGGGGTCCAAGGTATCCAAGGAAACGCGTATTTACAACCAAGTGCAAAAAAAAAAAAACAAAGAAAACAAAAAAAATACACTCAACCACAAACAATTTTGCAAGAATTAATTTCGCTTCGAAGAATTGCAATTCCGTTCAAACATCCAAAAGCAACAATTGGTGGTTGCAATTCACAGATTTAGGAACGACAACCAGAAAAACCGAATCCAAACCTCAGTTCTTGTTGATACGTTGGGTAATATGGTGTAGATTTTTCTTTATAGCCCTCTAGATGTGCACCGATGTAATGATATGGGCCGGGTATGGGCCACCTAGCACATTAAGTGGTTTTCTTCACCTAAGGTAATTAAGGGCGATGTTGGGCACTTGGTGCAATACAAATACGATGAAGTGAAATGGCATGCATGGTTATAGCGGCATTTGCCAACATGGCTATCTTGCATAGCAACCTCATCAATTGCATCAATACGTGTTCAACTATGCATATGTACCATGAGCATCGGCATGGAATTGCTTCTCGGCACAAATGTTGCAAGTTGCTATGAAATGCATATTGGACTTATGTAACTTGTGAGGCGAGCACCAAGCCCGGATGCCGGGAATTGGCACTACAAATCTATGCCCTTCAAAGTCCATGTACATCAGTTGATGATTGTTGCCTTGTTTTAACAGGGCTATTCTTTGTGCCAAGAAAGGACAAGAAAAAGCACAATGACATGAAAACGATGTAGCAAAGCATAGATCCACATTCATGATGACAAAGTCACGAGAATTTCACATTTGTTGTCTAGCTAAATTTGACCAATTCGGTTTTCTTTTTGGCATGGTACGTCGGCCCTTACCAAGGTTCTTCGAAGGATAACCATGTATGTGCCAAGGCTCAAGACCTCGAAGCACCAATCTCTATGCAAAAGAGAACAAGTGGGTGGATTGAGAAAAATGATTTGTACAACATCCAAAAAAACAACACAAACTGAAAAACTCATAGCTGCAGCCTACCGTGTCGGATTTTGATGAACGAATGGCTAATTTGAAAATTTTTACGTTTTGTGGGATTTTGTGTTCCAAAATGCAGCATCTATTGCTGAGCACTAGTAAATGAAAGATAGGTGCCAAAAAAAAACCATATTAAACAACCACAACACAAGCTAAATGCAAAGAGGCACTCATGTTATACTATTTTCTTTCAGAAAAACTGTTTGTAATGGATTCGAATTTGGTTGCCCCTAGCTGGTGCTAGATTTGGACGGACTTCGGAGAGCCGACATGGGACGGAGTGCGCCATTCGCATATGCATCAGTTTCTTCACAGCCTAGGCAACACTCATATGTGAGCAATGGTGACAGCATCAATGAGGCATGTTAGCCGGAAACACCATAAGGTTGGGAAGGTGTCCTTGGGGAGAGGATGGGGAGCGTCGCGCGCGATTGCAGCGGAAGAAAATAAAAAACCAAGAAAAAGACGCACAGCCAGAAAAAATAACGCGAAAAATCGTCTTTTCCGACCTCAGAAACCCACCCCAAAAATTTTACGCCGCTGTTTGGCGAGGTCGCAAAAATTAGGACACTCACAAAAAAAAGAAGAACAATAGAGTCGCGGGGGCAAAGAAACTCAGCGTTGCTTGCCCCAAAACACCTAGCAAAGTGCGTGCCCTAGGCGCTAGGGACTTGTGCGCGCCCCAACCACGAAGAAAGGGAACACACGCACAAAGAAGAACACAAGAAAGCAAGCAAATACAAAACACACACGATCAACAACAACGCCACCGGCCGCCGAGACACAAGTATGTTGTATGCCACGCAACGCTAAATAACGCCGCAACAAGCACGACACGGTAAGCAGTAATCAAGGAGAGCGCAAAGTATGTTACAAACTGCGCCACGGTGGAGACATACCGCAAGTATGAAACCATGCATGTAGGATGCAAAACCCCCGCCCCCGCACGCCCCCTTGCATAGGGAGTACGACGGCGCCGTAACACGCAAAACACGAAAAGATGTGGGTAAGGAGGGAGCCACACAAGTATCTTACATGTCACGCCGCGCACGCGGGAAGGACAACGAACAAAGGTGGCCAAAGAGGTGTGTGGAGCAGAGTCGAGTGGAAGTATGAAATAAACCGCATCACGGAGGGGAAAGCCACACAACGCTAAATTACGCCGTAACAAGCACAACACGGTAAGATATAGGCGAGGAGAGAGCATACCACACCACCGCAAGAGTATGAGACCAACCAAGGAGCGTAGGATGCACAACCCCCGCCGCCGCACGCCCATTTGCATAGGGAGTACAACGGCGCCGTGACACACGAAACACGAAAAAATGTGGGTAAGGTAAGTATGTTACACCCACACAAGTATGTTACATGCCAGGCCGCGCACACGGGAAGGGCAACGAGTAAAGGACACCAAAGAGGTGTGTGAACGCAAGAGCACGACAACAAAGGTGTGAACCAAGGCCGGCCCAACGAGGAGTGTAGGAGGAAAAACCCCCGCCCCCGCACGCTCGCATGAATGGGGAGTACAACGGCGCCAAGACACGCAACAAACGACAAGATACGGATAAAGAGGGAGTCGCGCAAGTATGTTGCTTGCCACGCTGCGCACGCGAGAAGGACAACGAACAAAGGTAACCAAAGAGGTGTGTGGAACCATGCCGGACGCAAACATGAAGTAAACCGCGCCACACGTGCGCGCAAGGGCAGGGCAGGGTCGCAAGGGCCCGCGCCAACAAAGACCGGCCCAACGAGAAGAGTAGGAGGAACAACCCCCGCCCCCACACGCTCACTTGTATAGGGAGTACAACGGCGCCAAGACACACATCACACGAAAAGATAAGGAGGGAAAGGAGGGAGTCACGCAAGTATGTTACCATGTTGTGCCACGCCGTGCACACGAGAGGAGCAACGAACAAAAAGAACAAAAGAAAGAGGTGTGGGCACATACCAGGCCGCGGTGCAGGTGCAAGTATGTTACACACCACGCTCGCCCGACCCGTGCCAACAACCGAGACCAACAAAGGGGTGGGACCAACCAGGGAGCAGGGAGAGGAGTGGGAAGGAGGGCTGCCGCCCACGCCCCCCTTTTGCATAGGGAGTACAACGGCGCCAAGACAAGCAACAAACGAAAAGGTATGGGTACGGGAAGAGAGACATAAGCACACCGTGGTATGGCGCGAAGAAGGAGGAGCCTGCGCACACATGCAGGGTTGGGATTAACAAACGTTGTTTGTTAATTTTTTTTGGAAAATTAACGAACAAACGAACGAACGAACGAACGATGAAAATAAACGAACGTCGTTTGTTAATTTTTTTCCTTGTCAATGTCCTTTCGGTTTGCTTCTAATGGTTTGCTTGTTTCTATTCTGCCCCATTGGTCCTTTCCACAATATTTTCCAAAATGTTTTTTCAAAAAAACATTTCCAAAGATTTTCTTTGAATTTTTTCCAAAATTTTTCATGCCATCACTGATGATGTGACTCATGATGTCAGAGCTGATGATGTCATCAGGTGACATGTCCCCATTATATGAAACCAAAACAAACAACATCACATCCTTTGAAATGACATTCCTGCTTGAGTGATTTTCTGATCTTCCCATTTTAAATCCTGCACTGCAGACGCCATAATGAAAGATCAGAAAAAAGAAAAACATTTCCACCGTCGCGACGCTGTCAATCACCCCACTGATTGGACGTGCAACTACTGCGACAAAACACTGAAATGCCTGATTGCCCCTGGTCGTGCACGGGACCATTTATCCGGTGGCAGCAAGAATGTGGCTGCCTGCAAATCCGTCCGTGACGTGGTTTTCAACGAGATGGTGTTGCAGCGAAAAGAAAAAGATGACCAGCAGAAGGCACTGGACAAGACCAAGGCAGCTAAAGCTGAGCTGAAGAAGAGAGTGCTGGAGGGTGCTGAACAAAGCGGAGGCAGCAACCTGTGTACTCTGTAGCGTACCTTTGCAATCCTCAGTTGCACGCCACAGCAAATTGGCAGTGTTCAGAACTGCTGAAGGATCTCCGCTCTGTTATGCATGCTTTTGCTGGTGATAAGGCCTCTAAGGCCTTGCTACAGCTTCAGGACTATCGGCTTAAGTATGGTGACTTTGCAGATTCTCTTTTGTGGACAGAGGAAGCTACAAAGGGCATTGCACTCAGTTGGTTGGACCTCTGGTGTGGTGGCGTGCCTGAGCTCCAAGATGTTCTGAAGCGCGTGTTTTCTATTACCTGTGTCACCTCTGGCGCTGAGCGCAACTGGTCCATCTTTGGGTTTCTACACAGCAAGAATCGCAATAGGCTGTACAATGACAAAGTTACCAAGCTGGTCTTTGTGTACCAGAACCTCCGCGCGCTGCGCAAGCTTCGTCGCACAGGCTATCGCGAGCCTATTGTTGAGTTTTCTGATGAGGAGGGCGAGGAGCAGTAGTCATTCACTGATCTACCATTGCACCTGAGCGCTCCGCTCGGCGCTCAACTCCACGATTTCTGCCAAAACAGTGACAGACAGTAGGGCATATACCTTCAGGTAAGTCTGCGGCGACGCGCCAGACACTTCTCAGGTCGAACTTGATCTTCATCATCTGCCATGGGCTGATTCTTGTTCTCACGGCGGCGCTCAACTCGACGCGTTGCGCCACAACAGTGACAGGCAGTAGAGCATATACCTTCAGGTAAGTCTGCGGCGATGCGCCAGTCACTTCTCAGGTCGAACTTGATCTTCATCATCTGCCTTGGGCTGATTCTTGTTCTCACGGCGGCGCTCAACTCGACGCGTTGCGCCACAACAGTGACAGGCAGTAGAGCATATACCTTCAGGTAAGTCTGCGGCGATGCGCCAGTCACTTCTCAGGTCGATCCTGATCTTCATGATCTGTCCTTGGCTGATTCTTGTTCTCACGGCGGCACTCAGCCCTTCTTTCGGTGTACTTATCTTGCACCATGTGTTGTTCTGATCACTGTGCGACCTTTGGGTGCGCCTATCAGCGGCTTATGTTGCCTCTTCATGTTTGCTTGCAGACTCCTGCAGACGCGCTTGTGAAACAATTGACATGTTAGAAAAAACGGTCTGTTAACATTTTCTTGCATCCATCAATTTTCTGTACCTGTGGTTTTTGAAATCCTGTGCATTTTAAAATCCTTCAGTTCATGGGCTCTGACAACGCAAAACATCGGACACAGCACACAGGAAGTGCGCGCGCTACGCCGCGGCAGGGGCCTGCGGGCCGTCGTTTGTTAAAACGTCGTTTGTAAATAAATTTCCCTAAGCGTAACAAACAAACAACCGTTCAGTCGCTAAAAGCTCGCTTATCCCAACCCTGCACACATGTAGGCACAAGTGCGAAGACAGGTATGTTATATGCCGCGCAACGGAGCACGGCGTCCGCACCCAGCCACCGAAGGCCCACATACCCCCATCCTCCCTTTGTGTCACAGGGCCCAACGAGAGAGAAAGACGAGCCGACGAGGACAAAGACAGAGACACACACCAGGGCGGAGGCAGGGAAAAAGTGCATGCCAGGGAGAAGGGCGAGTAGAGGAAAGGGTAAAAAGCGGTAAAGAGGGACGAAGCCGCGAAAGAAACAAGGGGTAGCCAGCAGCCAAGCAAGGGACGCCCGCAGGGAAGGGAGCACGGCACGCACACAGCACACGGCGGGCACAACACCGCACCGCAGCACCAGAGAGTGGAGCACAAGAGGGACAGGAGAAAGACAGCACCACGCACCACAACACGCACCGCACAGACACCACACACACCGCACACACCCACACACGCGCCCACAGCACGTGGCCAGCGGGCCCCGGCAGCCAGCCCAGAGGGCGGGCAGCAGGGAAGAGGGGGCGCCTGAACTCAGACGCCCCCCGCCAGCCCCGTGGCGCACAGCCCCCCACAGAGCACGCGAGCCACGGGGCCGGTGCAGGGCCCCCACGCCCGCAGACCCGCGCCCTCAGCACGTGGGTGGCGGATCCCAGCAGCCCGCCCAGTGGGCGGGAAGTGGGGGGAGGGGGAGTGCCTGACCTCAGACGCCCCTCACAACGGAGGAAGGCACCCCCCCCGGGGACGCCCTTCCACCACCACCACAGCGAGCAACGCCGGCCCGCAAGGGCGCACGCTGTGGGACCGGTGCTGGGTCCCAACGCCCGCACCGACCGCACCCCTGGACACACGGGTCGCGGAACCCCGGCTACCCGCCCCAGAGGACGGGCGGCTGGGGGAGGGACAGCACCTGACACCAGACGCCCCTCACAACGGTGGCAGGCCACCCCCCCGGGGACGGCCCCCCACCACCCCCGCGGCACGCAGCCCCCACAGGGCATGCAGGCCAAGGGGACAGTGCCGGGCCCCCACACCCGCACACCCGCGCCCACAGCACGTGGGTGGCGGACCCCAACAGCCCGCCCAGTGGGCGGGCGGTCGGGGGAGGGGGAGCGCCTGACCTCAGACGCCCCTCACAACGGTGGAAGGCACCCCCCCCGGGATACGCCCTTCCGCCACCCCCACAGCGAGCAACGCCGGCCCGCAAGGCCGCACGCTGTGGGGCCGGTGCTGGGTCCCCACGCCCGCAGCGACCGCACCCGGGACACACGGGTCGCGGAACCCCGGCTATCCGCCCCAGAGGATGGGCGGCTCGGGGAGGGACAGAGCCTGACACCAGACGCCCCTCACAGCGGTGGCAGGCCACCCCCCCCCTCAGAAAAAGTCACTACCATGTCTTTCTTGGGGTACTTGATCAAGGCTACAGCCCCCTTTTTTGCCTAAGGAGGTACTGAGACTAACACTTAAACATTTTTGTTTCTCTCATGAAGCTTTAAGTACACTTTCTCAGCAACTAGGGTTATAACCCTAGCACCCCCATGAAGTTCACCCCTACCACTCAAGGGAGCGGAGGTATCATCCCTCATGGAGGTTATACTGAAATAAAGTAGGCACTTCATGCCTTGGGCCTTGTAGGTTAAGCCTAGTGGTCTCCCACCTCAGGACCCCTATACTCAAAAGTTTCTACTACTTATTGTGGTTCCAGATTGTAACTGTTTCTGAATTCAGTTGCTTGGCCAAGTCATTTCCTGTGTCTGGCCTAACTCCTATGCCCCAGATTCCTAACCAACTCCATTTCATCCAAAAGAGTGCACATGAAGTGCTTGGTGCTATCTTTGAGGCCTGAGTCATGCCGCTTTTCACATAAAATAATTTGTTTTGTGTATAAAACCATTTGAGTTGCATATTTGATTCCTCATTTGTCTATATGCAGGCCCTCTTTGCTTACAATGCTTTGATTTGGAAGAATACTATCACAATTCTGACTTTGATCCTGTTTGTGGTGTTCCTTGTTCGTGGACTTTACCTTTTTGCAGTTTTGGGGAAACATCTTTTGAAAAGCAATCAAAGTTTTCAATATCAACAACAAGCAAGGGATACCAGAAACTCTTTCTGGTAGCAGAGGCTTACACCCTCCCCAAGCTAAAGCACAAGAAATCCACAGCGTATTGAGCAATGTCACGTCCATCAGTTACACTGAGCGCCAAGACCCTGCCAAACAGGTCCCGGCCAACGGCGGGGCCTGTAGCAGGACCTTCCAGGGCTATGTCCCTGAGCGGAAGAGATGATACAGTCGTTGTGGACACTACTGGCTGGTGCGGAGAGCACCAAGCAAGAGGGGCGGAAGAAAAATATATGAGAGAAGCCCCTGAGGCGCCTGTGTTAACCCAGGAACGCCTCAGAAGCCTCGAAGGGAGGGATCCGATGGCGGCTGCTCTCCTGTCTTTCGTATCCTCCTTACCTCCTTCTGAGGATGCCCTTGATCCTGATTCTTTAGCCGCTAAGGAAGCCCAGGCCGCGATGGAGAAGGTCACCAGCGCCAAAGTGAAAGCCTGGAGAAAAGCGAGAAGGAAGGAGCAGGAGAAAGAACTGATGAAGGCGTATCCCATGTTCGGCACCACGTGGGGTGAGGGGTTCAAAGCACCTTATGGGGAAATATCCGCCATGACGACCAATGACTCCTCGGAATGGGAGGAGGACTGGATATCTAGAGAGCCTACCCCGTCGTTACCTTCGAGGCCAAGACCACCTTCGCCTCGTGGGGTGTGCCCCGAGCCCGTGCGCGTGGAAAGAGGTTTACCTTCACGTATGGCTGCCCCTAAACTCGGTCTGGATGAGACCATGGAACTCCTTTCCCGGGTTCTGGGGGCTGGGGATGAAGATCCTGATTTGAGTGCACTGTCTGCAGCACTCAAGGCTAAACTGGGGCTGTCTGAACTGAAGAAGCCCCCCTCGACCATGTCCCCGGGTGTTGAACTCCTGACCCGGGGCGTGAAAAGCTGCAGAGGGATCCGCAGCACCCCCTTGGACACTTGTCCAAGCCCTTTCCATCCTCGTGTGAGGACTGTTCCTGTATGCACTATTGGGGATTCTACTGAGGCTGAGATGGAGGGCTATGGGCTGGCTGCACTGGCGCCACTTGCCACTGTCTACTCCTCACCCCCCTCAGGTGGAAAAGGTGACACTGGTGTACCAGGTCGGGGAACGAAGGGCATCGCCACAGCGAACCTTCAGATCGAGCTCCCTGAGTTCGATCCCAAAAACTTGCCCGAATGGGCCGAAGAGTTTTCGGAGTTTCTACTCCTCACCGGACAGCAACATGCTGATGTCCGGACCAAGTGCACGCTCATCAAGAAGTCGTGCAAGAAAACGTTCCTTCAGCAGCAGGTTAAAACTGCCATCAGAAAGAGCTCCAGTTGGGGAGACTTCCTTAAAAGACTGGAACAAATGTACCCAGTCTACGAAACGGACCTCAGTGTCCGTACGGAGATAGAGAAACTACCCCCACTTCCTGAGTTCCCCACAGCTGCCCGTATTTCTGAGTTCGTGGCGCAGCTGGAGGAGCTAATGGGGAGGATGAACCCCTCCTCATACGGGCCTACCGAGCCTCATCTGTGGCTCGTGGGTAAAATTCCTCTTAGGACTTGGGAGAATTGTAAGGAGACGTCTGAGAGGAAATCCCAGACTCATTCCTACGATGAGTTGGTCGATCTTCTGATCGAACTCGCCATGGAGAGAGAAAACAACTCTCACATGGATAAATACCTGCACAAACATCTGCGGAGGGAGGCCCCTGCTGAAAAGCCTCAGGGAGGGAGGTCCCCACAACCCCACTCTAACCCTGGGAAGGGTAAGGGAGGGCAATTGAAGCATATGAAGGAGACCCCCCCCGCTAAAGGCAAGGGAGCCCCCAATGTTTTTTATTGCCAGCCTACGGACGACAAGGGGGGACCATGTCACGCCCCTGACTGCGATGGACGCAGCTCTTGTATGCTCCAGTTGCGGCGGACGCAGAAGACCAAGGATGGTCAGGAGGTCAAACACCAGGACCACTTCCGCTGCACTATCACGTGTGGCTACTGCGGCAAGAGGAGGCACTACGAGGATGAGTGCCACATGAAACGCCGCGAGTCCGAGAAGCTAAAGAAGGCCGAGGAAGAACGGCGTAAGAACGCCGGTAAGGGGGGGGGAGGCAGTACCCCTGGGGGAACTCCCGGTGGAGGTAACCCTGGAGGAGGGCAAGGAAACTCCGCACCCCCCACAGCAGGGTTGGTACCATACAGTACGTGTACCGTTCGGTATCGATACCATACAGTACTCCGGTGTCCTGTATGGTATCGCCTAGCCCCAATGAAGACCCAGTAGGCACCACTAAATGTCCGCTGAATCCTTGGTTTTACGATATATTTGAGCTGATTCCAACAACCAAACTTTTGTCCCAAAAACACCAGAAAATGTGAACAAATATTTGTTACCACAGACCTGCTTTTAAATGTTTCTCAAAACACCCTGCAAATGATTCACACCTTAAATTGTTTGCTTCCCTTTTATGCACTACCCTGCCTGCAGTTCAGCCAAAAAGACAATGTTTCTTAAAACACCGTGCAAATGACTTTTCAGCTCTACCCTGTCTTGCCCTGCAACTCAGACACAAAGAATACTTTAACGTCGACTTTACTGCACACTGTCTTCTTCTCGGTCCAGCGCTAAGCGTGGGCCTTGAAAGAGGGGTCCCAGGATTCAACAGAGCTAAACAAAGGCAAGGCTACACATCAGGATATCAATACACACATGCATGCCACGCCTCAGGGTTGATGGAGGCACAGAGGCCAAAGTCAAATTTACAGATCCACTCATTGCATGTGAATGACAGGCACACGCACGTGACACACACTGAAAACAAGACTTCTGGCGAATACAACTGGAGGCAGACGACGCTTATTTACCTTGGCGCTTGGGCGCAGCGCGGAGGTCGCCCCAGGCAGTGCTGCGTCGCCCTGACTTCACGCGTCGCCCTGACTTCACGCGCCGTGCGCGCAGTGCTGCTTCGCTCTGATTCTACGCTCAGTGCTGCTTCGCCTTGACTTCACGCGCAGTGCTGCTTCGCCTTGACTTCACGCGCAGTGCTGCTTCGCCTTGACTATACGCGCAGTGCTGCTTCGCCTTGAAGTCCCGCGCAGTGCGCGCAGGGCTGCTTCGCCCTGATTCTATGCCCATTGCTGAGGCTTGCACGTTGGTGGACGCATCACTGGAGCATGAGGCTTGCGCTTGCACAGGGAGAGGGGCTGAGGCCCGAACATACACGCCGCTTGTCAGTAGGGTGGTCATCACGCTGATCGCTGCAAGCTTCGGCGACGGGTTGCTTCATTTGGGCTTGCCGTCGGTGGAACGTTTCTGACGCGGTTTTGAAGGGGTCTCCCAACTTCTTTTCCCCCACTCCTTTGACGTCTTCGTGTTTTCTGGATTTCACCGTGGTAGAATTCGTCACGTTTCGCTCCAAAAATTCACGGACAAGGCACATGGTAACACAGGAAGCACCAGCAGCAGCAAATTGGTACCGCACATGCCTATTTGTAGTTCCGCAGCTTCACTCATCAGTTCTCCCACTTCTGACAAGCTCGGCATGGCCAAAAAGTTCCATGGCCTTTGCCGCCCATGACACCACTGAGCTAAAAGCAAAATACAGAGATGCATGTTTTTCGCAATATTTCAATTCATCTGGCAATTTTCCGTCTAGCGTGCGCGCGTGCTGCAATGCGGTGCCTGTTTGCGGCACCATCTCTACTACGCACGTGCTGTGCGGTATTAATACCAGACGGTACGCGTTCGCGGACGGTAGGCGTTCATGAACGGCGTACGGTACCAACCCTGCCCCACAGGTGGAAAATCTGCCCCACCCCCAAGGGTGAGCAGCCTGGGGAGAAGCGAACCGTACCCTCTACCCCCAGCGCCGGTGGCGCTGACAAGGAAAACGAGAACGCCAAGAAGCGCCGCCTCAACTGGCACTCTAAGTGCCTGCAGGCGGCGGGCTTTGAAGTGAAATTCCCTGAAGGGGAATAGAGGGGCAGCTCCGAGGAAGGAGATTTGGTTTTCTGGATCACCGTCAAAATAGGTGATCAGGTTTACAAAGCGGTCTTGGACACGGGCGCCACGCTCTCAATCGTGGCCCGCAGATTGCTAAAACAAGCCAATATCCGGAAAACCAAAACAGTGGCCATAAGGGTAGGTAATGGGATGGTCGGACCATCCATTCCCTGGGGGGGGTTGATGTGACTATATGTCTAGGCGATGAGGAGGTGACGCAGCACTGCAAAGTGCTTGACACCGACGCCTTGGACATTGTCATTGGCACTGATTTTCTGCGCTTCAACCCCCAGGTGAAGTTGCTGTCCTTGCAACGTCCCTACGCCCTTCACTGCGATTTTGGCAGTGGCCTATACTCTGTCCCTTTGGAGCTGTCAGGTTTAAAAGAATCCGGTCTACGTTACGTGAACCGGTCTTACAGAACTGAGAACTATCAGTTGGTGCGGCCAGTGTTGGAAAATGGACTGGCCGCCCTGCAGCTTGACCTGAATGAAATTCAGGTAGAACTGTTCGCGAGTAAAGAGCAGCATCTGATGCAGCTCTACTGCTCGCGGAACCCAAACAATGCGTACCGCTTTTACTGGAAATCAATGGGGTTGTGCTACGCAAACCCCCCTTTCTCCCAGCTCGCCAAGGTGATTACCAAAATCGCCCTCGAAGGAGCGAGAGTGGTCCTGTGCACCCCCGACTGGGGTACCACAGGTGAACACGCCTATTGGAGGCGCCTCTTGGACCGTATGACCGTGGGAAGGACTGAACTGCCCAACGGTCCCATCTACGTCCCTGAGGACTCTCAGGAGACCATGCCCGCCCCTGAATGGGGCAGTTTCCTATCCATCGTAGATGGTGCTCTAAACCCCGTGCCCGTGAGTGACCTCGATCAGGTTGTACTCAAGGAGTTGATGGCCGAAAACAAGGGCCTTACCCTCCATGATCTCAAGAAGAGATCTGAGTACTCTTCGGTTACCACTATGAGTGGTGAGTGCCCCGATGAGCCGGAGACACCAGCAGTCTCTACTCCGCTGGCTGATGCTGACGACCGCCTGAGCGATATCGCCAGTGTAATACCCCCGGTCGACCCGGAGGTTGTGACACTGAAGCATAGCGCTTTCCTAGCGCAGTTGCTCATGGAAGAGGTGGATCTCCGCGAGTTCGCCCCTGGTGGGTCTAATGATCACGCCGTGTTCTCTATGAGGGCCACTGATGGCCTCTCAGGTCAGGTACCTGGCGCTAAACCCTCACCCAATAACATGCCCATCTCTTGGTATGACGTGCGGGAACTACAGCAGGTCCTGTGGGCTAAGGCTGAGGGTATCGAGCGACGGACCCGCCTGGACCTCCTCAAGAGGACCTGGAAAATTTCTATTTGGTCCGAGGAGGATGATGAAGAGATGACTCTCCCCGATCCTGAGACCCCTCTGGTATACTCCCTCCACTATGCCCAGGAACGCCAGGACTGGGAGGATGAGTTGCCCCCCGAAACGGTGGGGCATATAAAAAAGCAGGATAAAGGGAAGAGTAACCTGCGCGCTGAGGAGGATTTTTCCGAGAAAGTGGAGAGCATGAATCTCGACCCCCGTCTCACTAAGCTCATCCACAAGTATCAGGAGGTTTTTGGAGCGTTGCCTCCACCCCTGTCTTGTAAAAAACTGGTCCAGATGGACCTCAAACTCAAACCAGAGTTTGAAGGGTCGGTAGTGAGGCGGCGTCCATACCCCGCTTCACAAGACCAAATCAACGAGATCGAACGCCAGATCCAAGACTGTATAGATGCTGGCCTCGTCCAGGAGTATAAGCATGGGGACTACCCCCGCCATTGTAGCCCTTGTTTTCTGGTTGCTAAACCTGGGTCCACTGCTATGCGCTTGGTCGTTGACTATGGGGAGGTCAATAAAAAGACCCAGAACCACTCAGGGAGTATCCCCAACATGGAGAACACCCTGGAGAGAATCGCTAAGTGTCGATTCAAGACCAAGATGGATAAGCGCAGTGGCTTCTGGCAAGTAGACCTAACCCGAGCAGCCAAGGAACTGCTCGCCTTTGTAACCCCTAAGGGCCGTGTCTTCCGCTGGAAGGTCATGCCCTTTGGTGTCGCGAATGCCCCTGCTCTCTTTCAGGAGCTGATGAACAAAATCCTATATATCCTGAGACGCAGACCCCTTGTGCAGGAGCTGGTTTCCCGCGGGGCTGAGATGGAGGCCCACATCGACGACGTGAGCCTGGGTACTAATACCCAAGAGGATCATATCCTCCTCCTGCAAGAGTTTTTCACCGTCTGTCAGGAAAACCATCTCCGCATCAAACTCGAGAAGTGTGAGTTTATGCGAGAGGAGATGGAGTACCTAGGGTTTGACGTGGGGTATGGCTGGTGGAAACCAGCCGCGTCTAAGATGCAGCCCCTACAGGACATGCAGATACGTGACGACCCTAAGAAGGGTCTACACGATGTGCGGAGCTTTATTGGCGCCTGCAATTTTTACCGACGCCATATCCACAATTTTACGTATTCATCAGCCCCCCTGACTGACCTTATACAGAAGACCAACCCTTGGCGGTGGACCGACAAGGAGGAGGCCTGTTTCCAGGAGTTGAAGAGGAAAATATCTTCCACCAACTGCCTGGGGGTGCCCCGCCCTAAGGGCGAGATAATACTCGTCACGGATGCGTGTGACATAGGGGGGGGGGGTGGTACCCTATACCAGTGGCAAGAGCTTAACCCCAACGAGTTGTCGCACTGCCAGTTTCACACTTCAGGTCTGAACCGCGATGGAACCCTGAAGCATGACTATCCCGCCAATGAATGGCGTCTGGTGCCTCTGGGGCACTGGAACTGGAAGTGGAATCAAGCACGATCCAACTACAGTACCTACGACCAGGAGCTCCTGGCTGGGAAGCTCGTGCTCTCTTCCCAATCCCGTCTTCTAGGTACTAACCCTGTTGTATGGCTCTGTGACCAAGTGTAACTGCAGAAACAGGCTTGTAACTGCACTGAGATGTCAATGGGTAGACCTTGACTTTGATTCCTCTTGTTTATGGATTGTTTGAGGACTGATCGGCAAAGCCAAAACTCTAGAACTCGAAACTCAATAGCAAACAAGCACGGCACGGACATGGCAAAGAACTCGAATACCCAGTTGTTGAGAGGTCCGTGTATCCCAGAATCCAGAACTCCAAAGGGGCAAGAAAGCCCTTGTGGCAAGAGCCCTTGGCAAGAGCCGATTCAGGCTCGTATCATACCCTAATAGAATAATAGACATAAAGTACATTGCAGAGCTATTATCAAGTATACATAAATCACACAACAGAACAACGAAAGTCGCAAAATTTCTGGTCTATCTGATCTCTTCCTTTGTGTGCATGCGCTGTGCGCTTCGCGCGTGCGCTCGCTCTGGCTTTCCTCGCTCGCTCTCTCACTCACTCGGGCTCACACTACGCCTCGCCCATCATTCACTCACTCGCTCGCTCCCTCCGACCCTCGCTCACTGGTTCCCTTACACTCCCCTAAGCCAGGCGGTGAGGATGGTTGGGGCGGGCGGCGGAAAAAAAACTGTCTGTCCCAAAAGGACTAGCGTACATGTAAACTCAGTAAGTGCCAGTGGTTGATCACACACACTGTAGGGCACAAAGTAAAAAGTAGGGAGTGGCGCAGCGACTCTCCCCTAATGCCGGAGAGCTTGCTCGGAGGCATTAGACAATGCAAGATTGAAAAAGGAATAGAAAATTGGAATGAAGACAGATTGTGGCTGCAGAACTGAGTGTATCAACCACGCTGCAGAACTGAGCGTATCAACCACTGGTCGTCGTCAGGCTTGCGCCTCCGATCCGCCAGGGAATTTTGATGTGAACAGTAAATCAAATTGACGACATGACCCAACCGTGACTCAGACATGGCAAAAGTAAATGCTTGTTGGCCTGATGGCATCATCCGACTGTCCCTCACTGTCAGTGTGGTGTCTGTCTCTGTGCTTGTGCTGTGCCTGATCTAGGTGCGAAACTCAATGACTTTGTGGCTGGTCTGGTTGTTCCTGGCTTCCCTGGTCCGTGCTCCGTCTTCCCTTGCGTTCCCTCTGTTGTGGGTCCGTGTGGTGGTGTTGGTTGCTGAGGCGTCACTGAAGCTGTCACTCGTGTGTTGTGTTTTGTTGTTCCCCTCAGTTCCTCCCTGGTCTGCTCTGCTTGTTCACTCATTTGTGGTCTGTGGTCTCTGGTCACTGGTCGCTACACTCTCGGCTCACTCACTCTTCGGCTTGTAACTGCAGAAAGAGGCTTGTAACTGCACTGAGATGTCTATGGGTAGACCTTGACTTTGATTCCTCTTGTTTATGGAATGTTTGAGGACTGATCGGCAAAGCCAAAACTCTAGAACTCCGAACTCAATAGCAAACAAGCACGGCACGGACATGGCAAAGAACTCGAATACCCAGTTGTTGAGAGGTCCGTGTATCCCAGAGTCCAGAACTCCAAAGGGGCAAGAAAGCCCTTGTGGCAAGAGCCCTTGGCAAGAGCCGATTCAGGCTCGTATCATACCCTAAAAGAATAATAGACATAAAGTACATTGCAGAGCTATTATCAAGTATACATAAATCACACAACAGAACAACGAAAGTCGCAAAATTTCTGGTCTATCTGATCTCCTCCTTTGTGTGCATGCGCTGTGCGCTTCGCGTGTGTGCTCGCTCTGGCTTTCCTCGCTCGCTCTCTCACTCACTCGGGCTCACACTACGCCTCGCCCATTGTTCACTCACTCGCTCGCTCCCTCCGACCCTCGCTCACTGGTTCCCTTACACTCCCCTAAGCCAGGCGGTGAGGATGGTTGGGGCGGGCGGCAGAAAAAAAAACTGTCTGTCCCAAAAGGACTAGCGTACATGTAAACTCAGTAAGTGCCAGTGGTGGATCACACACACTGTAGGGCACAAAGTAAAAAGTAGGGAGTGGCGCAGCGACTCTCCCCTAATGCCGGAGAGCTTGCTCGGAGGCATTAGACAATGCAAGATTGAAAAAAGAATAGAAAATTGCAATGAAGACAGATTGTGGCTGCAGAACTGAGTGTATCAACCACGCTGCAGAACTGAGTGTATCAACCACTGGTCGTCGTCAGGCTTGCGCCTCCGATCCGCCAGGGAATTCTGATGTGAACAGTAAATCAAATTGACGACATGACCCAACCGTGACTCAGACATGGCAAAAGAAAATGCTTGTTGGCCTGATGGCATCATCCGACTGTCCCTCACTGTCAGTGTGGTGTCTGTCTCTGTGCTTGTGCTGTGCCTGATCTAGGTGCGAAACTCAATGACTTTGTGGCTGGTCTGGTTGTTCCTGGCTTCCCTGGTCCGTGGTCCGTCTTCCCTTGCCTTCCCTCTGTTGTGGGTCCGTGTGGTGGTGTTGGTTGCTGAGGCGTCACTGAAGCTGTCACTCGTGTGTTGTGTTTTGTTGTTCCCCTCAGTTCCTCCCTGGTCTGCTCTGGTTGTTCACTCATTTGTGGTCTGTGGTCTCTGGTCACTGGTCGCTACACTCTCGGCTCACTGACTCTTCGGCTTGTAACTGCAGAAACAGGCTTGTAACTGCACTGAGATGTCTATGGGTAGACCTTGACTTTGATTCCTCTTGTTTATGGAATATTTGAGGACTGATCGGCAAAGCCAAAACTCTAGAACTCCGAACTCAATAGCAAACAAGCGCGGCACGGACATGGCAAAGAACTCGAATACCCAGTTGTTGAGAGGTCCGTGTATCCCAGAGTCCAGAACTCCAAAGGGGCAAGAAAGCCCTTGTGGCAAGAGCCCTTGGCAAGAGCCGATTCAGGCTCGTATCATACCCTAATAGAATAATAGACATAAAGTACATTGCAGAGCTATTATCAAGTATACATAAATCACACAACAGAACAACGAAAGTCGCAAAATTTCTGGTCTATCTGATCTCTTCCTTTGTGTGCATGCGCTGTGCGCTTCGCGTGTGTGCTCGCTCTGGCTTTCCTCGCTCGCTCTCTCACTCACTCGGGCTCACACTACGCCTCGCCCATCGTTCACTCACTCGCTCGCTCCCTCCGACCCTCGCTCACTGGTTCCCTTACACTCCCCTAAGCCAGGCGGTGAGGATGGTCGGGGCGGGCGGCGGAAATAAAAACTGTCTGTCCCAAAAGGACCAGCGTACATGTAAACTCAGTAAGTGCCAGTGGTTGATCACACACACTGTAGGGCACAAACTAAAAAGTAGGGAGTGGCGCATGGACTCTCCCCTAATGCCGGAGAGCTTGCTCGGAGGCATTAGACAATGCAAGATTGAAAAAAGAATAGAAAATTGGAATGAAGACAGATTGTGGCTGCAGAACTGAGTGTATCAACCACGCTGCAGAACTGAGCGTATCAACCACTGGTCGTCGTCAGGCTTGCGCCTCCGATCCGCCAGGGAATTTTGATGTGAACAGTAAATCAAATTGACGACATGACCCAACCGTGACTCAGACATGGCAAAAGTAAATGCTTGTTGGCCTGATGGCATCATCCGACTGTCCCTCACTGTCAGTGTGGTGTCTGTCTCTGTGCTTGTGCTGTGCCTGATCTAGGTGCGAAACTCAATGACTTTGTGGCTGGTCTGGTTGTTCCTGGCTTCCCTGGTCCGTGCTCCGTCTTCCCTTGCGTTCCCTCTGTTGTGGGTCCGTGTGGTGGTGTTGGTGGCTGAGGCGTCACTGAAGCTGTCACTCGTGTGTTGTGCTTTGTTGTTCCTCTCAGTTCCTCCCTTGTCTGCTCTGGTTGTTCACTCATTTGTGGTCTGTGGTCTCTGGTCACTGGTCGCTACACTCTCGGCTCACTCACTCTCACCCTTGTCACACTGCCCCTTACTGTGACTTGACATCTTAGTGGCGCCTGGTTCAGACGCCTGGTTCCCCACAACACTAGGCTCTCCTAAAGGGAAATGTACACATGTGAGCGGTCACCGGTCGTGGCAGGCCTTTAGAGACAGGCGAAAAACAGAGCTTGCCTAACACACGGTAAGGACAAACAAAACCCTGTGTGGAAACTGGACTTGCATGACCCGCACACAGTAAGAATCAAGAAAAACCTGTGCGGGATTGACCAACTGGGGTTTAAACTCGGGCACCTGAGATACTCTGTTTGGACACAACTCTGACACTGAAATTGAAGTTCTGAACACCCACTGGAAAACTGATGGAATGATGACTGCAATTCTGGACCAACTGACTGGGTAAACCTATCAACCTTTGCTAACCTTCAACACATTGGACTTTCTGACTTACCAACTGACTTGTGGCGAAAAACTGTTTGACTGCAGGTGTGACTTGTGGCAATTAAGCTCTGTCTGCCTGCTGTGGCTCGTGGTAGTGGCTCGTGGTTTCTGTTCTGGGTGTCGGTCTGACTGCTTCTGCTGGCTGTGTAATTTACATGCAGCGACTGGCTATGGCCGTTGGCACAAGCCATACAACACACAACATATAACTGGCGAATCAGTTTCAGCCACTATAGGCACGTCTAAACAACTCAACTTGAACAAAAACTGCAAACAAATTGCAAACACCACTAACTGTCAACCTGTGCAAACTGTCATGAATCAACACACAGTAAACTTTAAAAATGAACCTTGACCTGAACCAACATGACTGTCTATAGCTGTGAATAGGGCAAAAGATTGTAACCATTGTAAAAAGGCCGCTCGCTGGCGTCGTCCTTGTCGTCGCCGTTGTCGCGTCGACTCGCGTCGAGTCGTGTTCAACCCAGATGCTTTCAACGCGTCGCCGTCGCCCTTGTTGGTGTTGCCGTCGCCCTTGTTGGCGTTGCCGTCGCCCTTGTTGGCGTTGCCGTCGCTTGTTGGCGCCGGTCACTCTCCTTGGCGTTGTCGTCGCCCGTGTTGGCGTCGTCGCTATTCATCAGTGTCCGCTCAAGATTTGATGTGAAACACTGATACCGATCACTAAAATTTGTTGGTGGCGCCGTACTGGCACCTCAGTTCGACCTCTCAACTTTCTTCAAGACTGGGACAATAGGAGAAAGACCTTCATCAATGTCATAGTTGGCGAAGGACAGGAAGGGTTGCAAACTCCACAAGAATTTTCGAACCAGGAGTGGGATTTTGACCTTGGTGCAGTCGATAACTCGGCTTCAGCCTCAAACGGCGTTCCTCACGCTGACTCTGTAAAGACTCATCCTTCGTTTCGAGTGCACAGTCATTTGGCGCAGCACTGTCAAACTTATCCACACCACAAGCGGTGACAACAGAGTGGTTGGTAAGCTTTCCTTCAGTTGTGCTGAGCTTTTTGTTGCGGCGGCGAAGCTGCATTTTGTTGTGTCTGGACAAACGTCCTTCTGTCTCTGCGGCGGATGCTGCTGAGCTGCCAAGACACTGATTTGAGGCCGGATCAAGAACGCGAATGCAGAACTCACTCTCCTCTGACCCCTCCTGCCATCTGACTTGCGAGGTGAGGAGCCTTCACCACGTGCCTCATGAGCCAAGTGATAATCACTGAATCGGCTTGTAACTGCAGAAACAGGCTTGTAACTGCACTGAGATGTCTATGGGTTGACCTTGACTTTGATTCCTCTTGTTTATGGAATGTTTGAGGACTGATCGGCAAAGCCAAAACTCTAGAACTCTGAACTCAATAGCAAACAAGCACGGCACGGACATGGCAAAGAACTCGAATACCCAGTTGATGAGAGGTCCGTGTATCCCAGAATCCAGAACTCCAAAGGGGCAAGAAAGCCCTTGTGGCAAGAGCCCTTGGCAAGAGCCGATTCAGGCTCGCATCATACCCTAAAAGAATAATAGACATAAAGTACATTGCAGAGCTATTATCAAGTATACATAAATCACACAACAGAGCAACGAAAGTCGCAAAATTTCTGGTCTATCTGATCTCCTCCTTTGTGTGCATGCGCTGTGCGCTTCGCGTGTGTGCTCGCTCTGGCTTTCCTCGCTCGCTCTCTCACTCACTCGGGCTCACACTACGCCTCGCCCATCGTTCACTCACTCGCTCGCTCCCTCCGACCCTCGCTCACTGGTTCCCTTACACCAAGAGCCCGTGAAGACATTTCAGAAGGGCCCGCCTCCTGAAAAAGCGAAACTAAAACGATGGTGGACATACCTGAGTCAGTTCAGGTTGACCGTCAATCATATACCAGGTATAAAGAACAAGATGGCTGACTACATCTCGCGTAATAACTTTGACGCCCTCCTAGGTGAGAGCTCTGACGCGTTGGCCAAAGAGGCGTTCCAACGTATGGATGTCCAGCTGGACCTATCCATGCGTACAGCAGGTGTTCTGGAGGGCTGGAGCCTGAGAGACTACTAGGCTGAGTACCAATGTGTACTCAGTACCCTCAGTGATGGCCTAGAGGCACGCCTAATAGATGGCGACCGCTCGTATAAAGATAACCAGTACCTATACTATGAGGACCGCATAGTTGTGCCTGAGGCACCACTGGACGGCTGTCTGCAGTGGGCACACCACAGCTCCGGGCACACAGGGTGCAACCGGTCTGCTGCTTTCTTCAGTGAGCGTTTCTACCGCGACTAACCGAGTCTGAACTACGTGCCCGTATGCAGTCCATAGTGGACTCCTGTGACTGTCACGCCAGCAAACAGAGCGACTCACGTGACAGAGGACTGGTCTCCAGTCTCCCCATACCCTACTGTGCTAACTCCCTGTTGTACGCGGGTTTCATCCACGGTCTGCCTAAGTTTGGTGGCTATGATAGTTGTTTCGTGGTCACCTGTGGTCTAACCTGCTTCACACGTGCTTTCCCCTGCAACAAGAAGATCACAGGAGAGCAGACTGTGAAGATCCTGGTGGAGAAGTGGTTTGAGCCCTATGGGGCGCCTAAGGAGATCCACTCCGATGAAGATGTACGCATCCGGAGTGATACCGGTTGGTACAAGCGAGTGCTGGACGCCCTGAACGTCCAGGTAACCACAGGTGTACCACACATGCACACGTCTAACCCTCTTTGGGAGAGACAGAATCGTGTGGTGGAGCAGAATCTGAGGATTCTGATGAAACAGGAGCGCACCAAAGATTGGGTACGCCTGTTGCCCTGGGCCGTTCTGGCCATGAACTCTCAAGAGAGTTCTTCAACCGGCTATACCCCCCACGAACTGTTCCATGGGGGGCGTCCTGCGTGGTTTTTCAAAACCCCTTTCCCCGAGGACTATAAGAGCCCAGTTGGGGACTGGCTGGAGCACCGGCAGGACCTGGCTAACAGGGCCAGAGCTAACCTGAAACGCGTTCGAGAACGCAAACTAACCCGACGTAACCGCACGAGACGTCCTGCCAGTTTCAAGGTAGGAGACCTGGTGCTTGTACACCACTCACGATTGCCCACATGGCCCCGCAACTGTTTGCAGGACCCCTAATTTGGGCCCTATCGTATTATCAGGATAGATGGATCCAGGATCCATGTGAGGTGCAGCCCCCGTCTAGGTGGGGAGCTGCTGTGTGCTCCTAAGCAACTCAGACACTACCACTCCCCTGATGAACTATAGTGGGATGAGTGGCGTTTGCGTGACTGTGAGGTCGAGCATATCGACCTAGAGAACGCTGCCACCCCTGAGGAGGCAGACGAACTCGAGGAGATGACTGCCGAGGAAATGGCAGTCGATGGCTACTACGTGGTTGCAGGTATTGCACGCCACGAGTAGAAACAGGGCTGGAATTTCCTGACGCTGTGGGATGGCTATGGGCTATCAGAGGCTACCTGGGAGCCTATGTCAGCCTTTATTCAGCCAGATGGGAGTATCATCCCCATCTTTCGTTCCTACCTCGTTGAGAACAACGAGGGGCAGTTGCTAACCCGTGCTGAGACCCTGTCCCAGCGTAAGAAGAGGAACTAACCTCCCAGGGTCGGTGAGCACTCTGAGCCCTGCACCAACCGTGACTGTGCCCTGCAGTCCCATGCCTATGGTTATAACCGTGAGCCAGATGGCCGCTTATCAGGTTTGCAGCCAACCAGCGAGTGTTTGCCTTGTTGACCATGTGTGCCATGGGACCTGCCCTGATGTTATGACCTTGGGGAGCCAACGATGAACGGTGGCTAGCTATTCTAATGACCAGGGGGGAATGACAAGCAAGGTGTGTTCTCCCTCCTTGGGGTTAAGCGTGCCCACAGTTAGGACCCCTAAGTGGTCCAGACCCATGGCGTTCTACCCTTCCTAACCTGGTCGCTATACATGTCTGCCTAGGTATGTGTGAGTGTGCTATGCCTGAGGTCCTAAGAGCAAGTTCCAGAAGTGGAGTCCTAATTATACCCAAGTCTGCACGCTTGCTAAACCTGGAGGGTTGTCTTATTGATGCCACGGGGTACGCCCCGGGTCTCCCCTCCCCTATGCGCCCAATTTCTGCGCTGGCGCAAAACCTTGGGGGAATACCCAGCGTACTAATCCAGGTATTGTTTTTCCTACCTACCTGACTACTAAAGGGAGGGGTGGCCAAAAGCTATGAAGGCATGAAAACGCCATTTTGCTAAGTGGCCAAAACGCTGACCTAACCACTGCCACAGCCCACCAACCCTGCTAAAATTGAGGGAAACAGGTGGGACAGTGACACACGCACTACAGGTCCTACACACCCTACAGTGGCACCATCCTGGTGGGCGAGCGCTACTGCAACTGGCTCAAGCCCCCACGCAGGACTACCACTCCTACACCCACACTCTACTGGGCGTTGCGATGGCAAAGGTCTCATGAGCCCTAATGGCCCTCCTGTGAAGAAGACAAGAGAACACAGCGCTGCTAAGCAACTGTGGCCTAACAGGGACGTCACAACACGTTTCCCTGCTAGGGCTTGGAGGGGAAGGGCGCACAGGTGGCGTGCACAGCGCGGATGTCGATGGAGTCGAACTGCCCTCGCCACTCCTGGCTGAGGCGCAGTCAATTGATTGTGTGATCAGCGCCCCTGTTTAGGTGGGGCAGAAAAATGGGATAGCCGCCGAAGGCAGCTGCTGCGTGCACCAATCACCCTGTACCTCTCCCACCTGTACAACAGAGGCCAATGGACTGGGTTCAAGACGGAGGAACCAAGACACACTCCACATATTATACGCTTCTTAGTGTGCCCTATAATACACTGTTCCTGAACCCAGTTGCAAGCAAGCAAGCTTAAGGACTTCGCCCGTTCCCTTATGGAACGTAGGGCGGAGCCCTGGGTAACCTGGCAAGGGTTCATACCGCGTGCACAGCGCGTGGCCTACTGTCAAATCCCTTTAATGCATCGTGTGCACGCATGCAGGGAAGAGAGGCGAGACCAAAGCCATTGTAACCACACTGACTCAACCAGAAGGTGAGCTCCTCCTGGGCTTACCTACCTTACTCACCATGAATCGTGTGAATGCCGAAGTGAAGCGAACGCAAAACAAACCTAAGCGTTTAAACAACCCTACTTTAATGCACAAACGACGCAAACACGAGCACACACTTCTCCTATGGACCTGTGAAGAGAAGGGAAGGTAGGTGCATGCACAAAGAAGCGTGGCAACGTGTGTATGTCGGAATCCGGCACATGCATCGCGAGCACTTCATCTTCCCTAACCCTAGGTGCGCACTACGTGCACCATTCGTCGAGCATACCTTTCAACCTTGTTTTTACCTGTGCAGGGGGAATGCAGGAGTCGCCCATCCCCCCGGAGACACGACGGAGACAAGCCTAACGTTTTAACGAAACAACCACGACGAACACAATGCATACGTGTGTCATGACACTGGCATACCTGAGAGGCGAATTTTTCGCCTGCTCTTCCTTTTGTTTGTGTTATTGAGGTTTGACCCTATGTTTTATAAAAACTTTGATGCAACCATGCAGAAATTTTTGGTTTCTCTCTGTCAAGGCACAGCACACACCTCTCTACTCGAGTGCCTTGTAGTGCCGTTAACCCTTTTCCTGGGCGCGGCTCTGTTGCGCTTGTCTGCGACTTTGAGTTTGGGCCTATAAATGACGATTTCTAACGTCTTATCGTCACTTTTTAGCGATTTGACTTGTTAGGTCGCTCAACCTTTTGCTAAACCACAGGATTGACTCCCTGTTGGTCTTCATTTCTATTTTTTTCAGCTCCTGGAATTTTGTGGGCTCCATCAGGAGTATTGCTCCGCCCTGGCCGTTGGTCAGGACGATTACTGAAATACATTGTTTATACAGCGATGACCGTCCGCATTAGAGCGTTGGATCGTACCCTAGTGGGTAGCAATGCAGACTCTAGGGAGGAGGTCATGGGTTCAAACCCCACTGTCCCCAAACTGTTTTTCCGAAATTTTGTGCTCACGCCAGCCACTTTTGAGGAATGCCCCTTCGAAGTGACATCATTCACGGGACATCACGCTGTTTCTAAAGGGTACCAGCAGTGTGAACAGCTTCTATGAACAGATGAGGAGGTTTTGTGAAGGTTTACACCATTTTCTGAGGTAATTTCAGGGTAACTTGACCCTTTTTCCTTGGTCCTACTAGCTTAGCTAACTAGTACTCCAGGGGGGGACAAGAAAATGTCACTACCGTGTCTTTTTTGGGGTACTTGATCCAGGCTACAGCCCCCTTTTTTGCCTAAGGAGGTACTGAGACTAACACTTAAACATTTTTGTTTCTCTCATGAAGCTTTAAGTACACTTTCTCAGCAACTAGGGTTATAACCCTAGCACCCCCATGAAGTTCACCCCTACCACTCAAGGGAGTGGAGGTATCATCCCTCATGGAGGTTATACTGAAATAAAGTAGGCACTTCATGCATTGGGCCTTGTAGGTTAAGCCTAGTGGTCTCCCACCTCAGGACCCCTATACTCAAAAGTTTCTACTACTTATTGTGGTTCCAGATTGTAACTGTTTCTGAATTCAGTTGCTTGGCCAAGTCATTTCCTGTGTCTGGCCTAACTCCTATGCCCCAGATTCCTAACCAACTCCATTTCATCCAAAAGAGTGCACATGAAGTGCTTGGTGCTATCTTGGAGGCCTGAGTCATGCCGCTTTTCACATAAAAATATTTGTTTTGTGTATAAAACCATTTGAGTTGCATATTTGATTCCTCATTTGTCTATATGCAGGCCCTCTTTGCTTACAATGCTTTGATTTGGAAGAATACTATCACAATTCTGACTTTGATCCTGTTTGTGGTGTTCCTTGTTCGTGGACTTTACCTTTTTGCAGTTTTGGGGAAACATCTTTTGAAAAGCAATCAAAGTTTTCAATATCAACAACAAGCAAGGGATACCAGAAACTCTTTCTCCCCCCGAGGACGGCCTCCCACCACCCGCGCGGCACGCAGCCCCCACAGGGCATGCAGGCCGAGGGGACAGTGCCGGGCCCCCAAACCCGCACACCCGTGCCCACAGCACGTGGGTGGCGGACCCCGACAGCCCGCCCAGAGGGCGGGCAGTCGGGGGAGGGGGAGCGCCTGACCTCAGACGCCCCTCACAACGGTGGAAGGCACCCCCCCCGGGGACACCCTTCTGCCAACCCTCACAGCGAGCAACGACGGCCCGCAAGGGCGCACGCTGTGGGGCCGGTGCTGGGTCCCCACGCCCGCACCGACCGCACCCGGGACACACGGATCGTGGAACCCCGGCTACCCGCCCGAGAGGACGGGCGGCCGGGGGAGGGACAGCGCCTGACACCAGACGCCCCTCACAACGGTGGCAGGCCAACCCCCCGGGGACGGCCCCCCACCACCCCCGCGGCACGCAGCCCCCACAGGGCATGCAGGCCGAGGGGACAGTGCCGGGCCCCCACACCCGCACACCCGCGCCAACAGCACGTGGGTGGCGGACCCCGACAGCCCGCCCAGTGGGCGGGCAGTCGGGGGAGGGGGAGTGCCTGACCTCAGACGCCCCTCACAACGGCGAAAGGCGCCCTCCCCGGGTTACGCCCTTCCGCCACCCCCAGAGCGTGCAATACCGGCCCGCAAGGGCGCACGCTGTGGGGCCGGTGCTGCGTCCCTACGCCCGCACGACCACACCCGGGACACACGGGTCGCGGAACCCCGGGTACCCGCCCCAGGGGACGCGCGGCCGGGGGAGGGACAGGGCCTGACACCAGACGCCCCTCACAACGGTGGCTGGCCACCCCCTCCGGGGACGGCCCCCCACCACCCACGCGGCACGCAGCCCCCACAGGGCATGCAGGCCAAGGGGACAGTGCTGGGCCCCCACACCCGCACACCCGCGCCCACAGCACATGGGTGGCGGACCCCAACAGCCCGCCCAGTGGGCGGGGGGTCGGGGGAGGGGGAGCGCCTGACCTCAGACGCCCCTCACAACGGTGGAAGGCATCCCCCCCGGGGACGCCCTCCCGCCACCCTCACAGCGAGCAACGCCGGCCCGCAAGGGCGCACGCTGTGGGTCCGGTGCTGGGTCCCCACGCCCGCACCGACCGCACCCGGGACACACGGGTCGCGGAACCCCGGCTACCCGCCCCAGAGGACGGGCGGCTGGGGGAGGGACAGCGCCTGACACCAGACGCCCCTCACAACGGTGGCAACCCACCCCCCGGGGACGGCCCCCCACCACCGCCGCGGCACGCAGCCCCCACAGGGCATGCAGGCCAAGGGGACAGTGCTGGGCCCCCACACCCGCACACCTGCGCCCACAGCATGTGCTTCGCGGACCCCAACAGCCCGCCCACTGGGCGGGCGGTCGGGGGAGGGTGAGCGCCTGACCTCAGACGCCCCTCACAACGGAGGAAGGCACCCCCGCCGGGGACGCCCTTCCGCCACCCCCACAGCGAGCAATGCCGGCCCGGAAGGGCGCACGCTGTGGGGACGGTGCTGGGTCCCCACGCCCGCACCGACCGCACCCGGGACACACGGGTCGCTGAACCCCGGCTACCCGCCCCAGAGGACGGGCGGCTGGGGAAGGGACAGCGCCTGACACCAGACGCCCCTCACAACGGTGGCAGGCCACCCCCCCCCGGGGACGGCCCCCCACCACCCCCGCGGCACGCAGCCCCCACAGGGTATTCAGGCCGAGGGGACAGTGCCGGGCCCCCACACCCGCACACCCGCGCCCAAAGCACGTGGGTGGTGGACCCCGACAGCCCGCCCAGTGGGCGTGCAGTCGGGGGAGGGGGAGCGCCTGACCACAGACGCCCCTCACAACGGCGGAGGGCGCCCTCCCCGGGTTACGCCCTTCCGCCACCCCCCCAGCGTGCAACGCCGGCCCGCAAGGGAGCACGCTGTGGGGCCGATGCTGGGTCCCCACGCCCGCACCGACCGCACCCGGCTGCCCGCCCTAGAGGACGGGCGCCCGGGGGAGGGACAGCGCCTGACACCAAACGCCCCTCACAACGGTGGCAGGCCAGCCCCCCGGGGACGGCCCCCACCACCCCCGCGGCACGCAGCCCCCACAGGGCATGCATGCAAGCCAAGGGGACAGTGCTGGATCCCCACACCCGCACACCCGCGCTCGCAGCACGTGGGCGGCGGACCCCGACAGCCCGCCCAGAGGGCGGGCATTTGGGGGAGGGGGAGCGCCTGACCTCAGACGCCCCTCACAACGGCGAACGGCACCCCCCCGGGGACGCCCTTCCGCCACCCCCACAGCGAGCAACACCGGCCCGCAAGGGCGCACGCTGCGGGGACGGTGCTGGGTCCCCACGCCCGCACCGACCGCATCCGGCTGCCCGCCCCAGAGGACGGGCGCCCAGGGGAGGGACAGCGCCTGACACCAGACGCCCCTCACAACGGTGGCAGGCCAGCCCCCCGGGGACGGCCCCCACCACCCCCGCGGCACACAGCCCCCACAGGGCATTCAGGCCGAGGGGACAGTGCCGGGCCCCCTAACCCGCACACCCGCGCCCAAAGCACGTGGGTGGTGGACCCCGACAGCCCGCCAGGTGGGCGTGCAGTCGGGGGAGGGGGAGCGCCTGACCACAGACGCCCCTCACAACGGCGCAGGGCGCCCTCCCCGGGTTACGCCCTTCCGCCACCCCCCCAGCGTGCAACGCCGGCCCGCAAGGGCGCACGCTGTGGGGCCGATGCTGGGTCCCCACGCCCGCACCGACCGCACCCAGCTGCCCGCCCTAGAGGACGGGCGCCCGGGGGAGGGACAGCGCCTGACACCAAACGCCCCTCACAACGGTGGCAGGCCAGCCCCCCGGGGACGGCCCCCACCACCCCCGCGGCACGCAGCCCCCACAGGGCATGCATGCAAGCCAAGGGGACAGTGCTGGATCCCCACACCCGCACACCCGCGCTCGCAGCACGTGGGCGGCGGACCCCGACAGCCCGCCCAGAGGGCGGGCATTCGGGGGAGGGGGAGCGCCTGACCTCAGACGCCCCTCACAACGGCGAACGGCACCCCCCCGGGGACGCCCTCCCGCCACCCCCACAGCGAGCAACATCGGCCCGCAAGGGCGCACGCTGCGGGGACGGTGCTGGGTCCCCACGCCCGCACTGACCGCACCCGGCTGCCCGCCCCAGAGGACGGGCGCCCGGGGGAGGGACAGCGCCTGACACCAGACACCCCTCACAACGTTGGCAGGCCACCCCCCCCGGGGACGGCCCCCCACCACCCCCGCGGCATGCAGCCGCCACAGGACATGCAAGCCGAGGGGACAGTGGCGGGCCCCCACACCCGCACACCCGCGCCCACAGCACGTGGATGGTGGACCCGGACAGCACGCCCAGTGGGCGGGCGGTCAGGGGAGGGAGAGCCCTTGACCTCAGACGCCCCTCACAACGGCGAAAGGCGCCCCCCCTGGGTTACGCCCTTCCGCCACCCCCACAGCGGGCAACGCCGGCCCGCAAGGGCGCACATTGTGGGGCTGGTGCTGGGTCCCCACGCCCGCACCGACTGCACCCGGGACACACGGGTCGCGGAACCCCGGCTGCCCGCCCCAGAGGACGGGCGGCCGGGGGAGGGACGGCGCCTGCCACCAGACGCCCCTCACAACGGTGGCAGGCCGTCCCCCCTGGGGACGGCCCCCCACCACCCCCGCGGCACGCAGCCCCCACAGGGCGTGCAAGCCAAGGGGACAGTGCTGGGCCCCCACACCCGCACACCCGCGCCCACAGCACGTGGGTGGCAGACCCCAACAGCCCGCCCAGTGGGCGGGCGGTCGGGGGAGCGGGAGCGCCTGACCTCAGACGCCCCTCACAACGGCGAAAGGCGCCCTCCCCGGGGACGCCCTCCCGCCACCCCCACAGCGAGCAACGCCGGCCCGCAAGGGCGCAAGCTGTGGGGCCGGTGCTGGGTCCCCACGCCCGCACCGACCGCACCCAGGTCACACGGATCGCGGAACCCCGACTGCCTGCCCCAGAGGACGGGCGGCCAGGGGAGAGACGGCGCCTGACACCAGATGCCCCTCACAACGTCGGCACGCCATCCCTCCCGGGGACGGCCCCCCACCACCCCCGCGGCACGCAGCCCCCACAGGGCGTGCAAGCCAAGGGGACAGTGCTGGGCCCCCACACCCGCACACCCGCGCCCACAGCACGTGGGTGGCGGACCCCAACAGCCCGCCCAGTGGGCGGGCGGTCGGGGGAGGGGGAGCGCCTGACCTCAGACGTCCCTCACAACGGCGAAAGGCGCCCTCCCCGGGGACGCCCTCCCGCCACCCCCACAGCGAGCAACGCCGGCCCGCAAGGGCGCACGCTGTGGGGCCGGTGCTGGGTCCCCACGCCCGCACCGACCGCACCCAGGACACACGAATCGCGGAACCCCGACTGCCTGCCCCAGAGGACGGGCGTCCAGGGGAGAGACGGCGCCTGACACCAGACGCCCCTCACAACGTCGGCACGCCATCCCTCCCGGGGACGGCCCCCCACCACCCCCGCGGCACGCAGCCCCCACAGGGCGTGCAAGCCAAGGGGACAGTGCTGGGACCCCACACCCGCACACCTGCGCCCACAGCACGTGGGTGGCGGACCCCAACAGCCCGCCCACGGGGCGGGCAGTCGGGGGAGGGGGACCTCAGAAGCCCCTCACAACGGCGAACGGCGTCCCCCCCGGGGACGCCCTTCCGCCACCCCCTCAGCGAGCAACGCCGGCCCGCAAGGGCGCACGCTGTGGGGCCGGTGCTGGGTCCCCACGCCCGCACCAACCGCACCCAGGACACACGGATCGCGGAACCCCGGGTACCCGCCCCAGAGGACGGGCGGCCGGGGGAGGGACAGGGCCTGACACCAGACGCCCCTCACAACGGTGGCAGGTCACCCCCCCGGGGACGGCCCCCCACCACCCCCGCGGCACGCAGCCCCCACAGGGCATGCAGGCCAAGGGGACAGTGCTGGGCCCCCACACCCGCACACCTGCGCCCACAGCACCACGTGGGTGGCGGACCCGGACAGCCCGCCCAGTGAGCGGGCAGTTGAGGGAGGGGGAGCGCCTGACCTCAGACGCCTCTCACAACGGCGAAAGGCACCCTCCCCGGGGACACCCTTCCGCCACCCCCACAGCGAGCAACGCCGGCCCGCAAGGGCGCACGCTGTGGGGCCGGTGCTGGGTCCCCACGCCCGCACCGACCGCACCCGGGACACACGGATCGCGGAACATCGGGTACCCGCCCCAGAGGACGGGCGGCCGGGGGAGGGACGGCGCCTGCCACCAGACGCCCCTCACAACGGTGGCAGGCCACCCCCCCGGGGACGGCCCCCCACCACCCCCGCGGCACGCAGCCCCCACAGGGCATGCAGGCCAAGGGGACAGTGCTGGGCCCCCACACCCGCACACCCGCGCCGACAGCACCACGTGGGTGGCGGACCCCGACAGCCCGCCCAGTGAGCGGGCAGCTGAGGGAGGGGGAGCGCCTGACCTCAGACGCCTCTCACAACGGCGAAAGGCACCCTCCCTGGGGACACCCTTTCCGCCACCCCCACAGCGAGCAACGCGGGCCCGCAAGGGTGCACGCTGTGGGGCCGGTGCTGGGTCCCCACGCCCGCACCGACCGCACCCGGGACACACGGATCGCGGAACCCCGGGTACCCGCCCCAGAGGACGGGCGGCCGGGGGAGGGACAGGGCCTGACACCAGACGCCCCTCACAACGGTGGCAGGCCACCCCCCCGGGGACGGCCCCCCACCACCCCCGCGGCACGCAGCCCCCACAGGGCATGCAGGCCAAGGGGACAGTGCTGGGCCCCCACACCCGCACACCCGCGCCCACAGCACCACGTGGGTGGCGGACCCCGACAGCCCGCCCAGTGAGCGGGCAGTTGAGGGAGGGGGAGCGCCTGACCTCAGACGCCCCTCGCAACGGCGACAGGCACCCCCCACGGGGACGCCCTCCCGCCACCCCCACAGCGTGAAACACCAGCCCGCAAGGGCGCACGCTGTGGGACCGGTGCAGGGTCCCCACGCCCGCACCGGCCGCAGCCAGGGCACACGGGTCGCGGAACCCCGACTGCGCGCCCCAGAGGAGGGGCGGCCGGGGGAGGGGAGCGCCTGACCTCAGACGCCCCTCACAACGGCAAAAGGCACCCCCCCGGGGACGCCCTACCGCCACCCCCACAGCGAGCAACGCCAGCCCGCAAGGGCGCACGCTGTGGGGCCGATGCTCGGTCCCCACGCCTGCACCGACTGCACCCGGGACACACGGGTCGCGGAACCCCGGCTGCCCGCCCCAGAGGATGGGCGGCCGGGGGAGGGACAGCGCCTGACACCAGCCGCCTCTCACAGGGCATACGGGCCTCCCGTACACCCGTGCCCACAGGAGGAGGGGGGGAGAGCGCCCGGCATTGGACGCCCCTCGCAACGGGGTCACCACGGACGGCAAGGGGAGAGCACCTAATGCCCACACGCACACACGAACGCCGGCCCGCGGAACCAGCGTACGAGCTCCCCCACCCACGCCCCGCCGCGCCCACAGCACGTACACCAGCCACGGGAAATCCGCACCCCACCCCCTGCTCTTAGGCACAGCGACACAACGATGGCGGAACCCGCGGCCCCACGCAAAACACGCCCCCGATCTCCGACACTGGACGCAGCACACGAGGTCATCAGGGCGCTGGGACTCAGAGGCGGCCAAGGAGACCCCCCACAGGAGGACGCGGGCACGGACTCCGACCCGGAGGAAATCCCGGAGCCCTCCACGGGCAGCACGCCCGCGGAACCTGCGCCGCCGGCAGGCAGCGTGCCCACCCTCTGCCCCGCGTGGAAACGGGGCCACTGCACCGGCGAGGGCTGGTGCCCCAGCAGCACCCCCAGCCCGGCCCCAATGACGGAGCGCTGCCCGCGGTGGGACACGCGGCCGCACGCGCCGCCCTGCGCTACGGGGTGGCGCAGGGCTGGATCCTGGACGAGACCGCACGCGGCAGCGTGAACATCCAGGAGGCCGCCGACCGAGTCGCCAACACGGGCCAAGCGGAAGTGGCCTTGCACACCCGGGGCCGCAACGGTGGGCCCCCGGAGGGGATCATTGCGGAGCCCTCGGGAATGGTGCTGGTCCTGGCGGCGGACATGGTCCGAGGGGTGCTCCACGCATCCCGCGTGCAGCGGGCGCGCCCACCGTGGACGATCCAGGTGTACACCCCCCCACGGGCATGGCCCTTCTCCACATGGGCGGTGCTCGCCGTCATGTGGCACCTGGCACCGGAGGACGCCCCCACGGGAACCGCGGAGGAAATTGCCCGGGACCTCCACACCTGGCCGGCCGGCCAGGATTTCCCCTGGCGCAGGCCCCGGGGCGGCCTCCCAGTGGCACCCGCAGCAGAGGGGTTCAGCCTCGCGGCAACCCTCCAGCGGCACCCCGACAAGAGGGCGCGCCACTTCCTACAGACGGGCACGGTCCCGGCCGCCCCGCCAGACTCCGAGTGGCGGTGGGACGCAGGGGAGGCGCAACCGCTGCCAGGCCCCTGGGTCCTCCCGTTGTGGTATTTGCCCATGGGCACCCTGGCCCATGCCACCCAGGCCGTCAAGGGGGCTTTCCCGCAGCCGCTCCTCCCCGGCGTCGCCCTGCTCCGCAGGCTGCAGGCAGGGGCGGCCTGGGTACGGTGGAGGGAGGAGGGCGGGCGCCCGAGCCCGTATTTTTCCCTGGTTCAGGGCCAGGCGCTACTCCGCGCCGAGGGCATGGGAACAGTGGAATGGGGGGCGATCGTGCCCGACACGGCATGCAGGTGGATCACTGCGGCTGCCCCACAACCGATGCGATCCCCGCCGGCGTGCCACCGCCTCCTACGGACGGTACCCTCCCTGGCCCCCCAACATGCCCTTACGAGGGACGTATGGAGGGCCATGCTGAGCCACACCAGGGGGTGGCTGACGAACCTGGGTGCACCGTACCCGCCAGGGCCGGTGCTCGAACAGCTCACGGCCCCCACACCCGGGGTCCGCCACGCCCTGCACAGGGCGTCGGCCCTCACGGAGCAGCTCACCAACGAGGTGCTAGACCTGGCGCTGGAGCCGCTGCGGGTGCTCTACCCGCAGACCCACATCCCGCCAGCGGGCACGTCCAACCGCCTGGGCCGCCTGGGTTCGCAGCGCCGCGTCGAGGCCGCGCACCCGGGGGGCGTTGTGGAACAGTGGCTGACGCTCCGCAACCTGTGCACCGCACAAGGCCACTGGTACTTACACCAACTCCTCTTCCTACCCCGGGCGGCCCCGGAGCACCGCCGGCAAAACCCGTACGACACGCACCCGGAGCGCCAGGGGGCGCAGAGCTTCCCGCAGCCGGCCCCGCCCGCCCTCTCGCCGGGGCAGGGCCCGGAGGCGCTGCAGCAGGGCCCCCCGCTCGACACGGCCAGCACGGTACAGCAAAGGGGAAGCAACGGCGCGGATGGGGCCGAACCGGACTGCACGAACTGCGGAGCGGTGGCCTGGACGGCGGCCTGCAGGCACCTCGCCCGAGATACCACGGGGCTCAGGCAGTACAGGCCAGTGGACCGCACGGCGCTGGCGTCCGCGGTCGCAGCCGTCACCATGGGTCCCGTGGCGGCGTGGCCAGCGCAACTGCTGCCCCACGTCCCCTGCCGAGACACGCAGCCCCGCCAGCCAGCCGCAACGCACACGCCGACGGCACCCCTCACGGCGGAGCAGCTATACGTCGTCGCGGCGGCGCTGCTGGCAGACGGCGGAGAGAGCTTCGTCCACCACCACGGCCCGGCGCAGATCGCAGGAAGCATACAAGGGCCGCAGCGCGATGCACCCCACCCGTGGCACGCCACACTCCACGGGCGCACCCGCGTCAGGGACGCAGGCGGCGGCACACCCCCTCCCAGGCCTCAGCAGGTGGAGGCACTGGTGCTGCAGACGGCAGGCTACAAGGCCATCCTACACGGCCACGCCGGAGGGTACCGGTCGCACGTCCTGACCGGGGGCCGCTGGACTGTCTGGCACAGCACCGCCAGGCAAGGAGCATTCCCGCCCCTGTCCCACGTCGACTGGCAGCAGGGGTACACCCAGGCCTACTATATGTCGGCGGACCCCTGGCCGCTAGCAGTCCTGCTACACACCGTCGGCGCCCCCAACAAGAGACAGGAACCGGGATGGGTCAACCCCCCCGCGCTAGTCTGGAGCCCCGACCAGGAGGAGCACCTACGGGCCGCGTGGCAGGGAGACGCCATCAGGGCCACCAACATCCCGGACCTCCATGCGGGGCCAATCACGCACGCCCGCCCGGCGGCTACCCTAGCAGTGGCCCAACGGGGACAGCAGAACCCGCAGTGGGTGGTCTGCATGTTCAGCCCGGCGGACGCGCACATCGTCGTCTGCGACCCCGAGCGCCTGCCAGGGCCAGAAGCCGTAGTCCGCGTGGCGGACTGTACCCGCATGATCGTCAAGGCGCTATGGGAGGGCGAACACCACGCCGTCCTGCTCCAGGTCCGACTGAAGGACAACGCCAGGGCAGCGAGGCCGGGAGTGTGGCCGGCAGCGGCGCACCCCGCCGACCTAGAGCTCCAGCTGGCGGTCCCGACCGCAGTGTACCACTGGCTACAAGCCTTCCACGACCTGCGATGGAGGGGCAAACCCGACCGCCAAATCGGCGCCACGCACTGGCAAGCGTGGCTGCAGACAGACGCGCAGCGGGATGCCGTCCGGAGTCTCGGGCCCGCGCCTGCAACGCGAGCCCTTGATGCGGCGGCCCCGGGCCGCGCGTTGGCGCCACACACGGTTCCACTGGCCAACCTGCCCTTCGAACCAGCGCCGGAGGGCGCCATCCGAAAGTCGGTGCCGCTCCCCCCGGCGCGAGGGGCCACGGAACCAACGAAATGCCCCCTGTGTGCGGACAAGTACTACACAAGCGGGGCGATGCTGGAACACCTGGCGTGGCACGCAGTGCACGCTGCAGCCCCGGTGGACGACAAGGAGGCGGCCTCCAACATGCTCCAAGGGAGGGCACGGAGGTCCCCGTGGCACGCCCCGTACGCCCGGCGCCCCCAGCCCCAGGCGGCCGACCACGCAGACGGCGAGGAGGAGGCACCCGGAGCGGCCCCGGGAACCGGCGGTGCGGCCCAACAAGAGTCCATCCCCGCGGGGCTGGCCCCCCTGGCACCCCTGTGGGCCCCGCTGGGAACGGGCTCCCCGCACCCCATGGCCCCGGCGCACCCGGGAGCCCTGGCTGCCCCAGCGGACCCAGCGGCAATGCCAATGCGGGACGGCTGACTTCAGGAGGACACGGCGGACAACGCCCTATGGCTCCTCTCATGGAACCTGCGCAACGGCCTCGTCCCGCCAGACCGGTCCCTCCGCGACACGCTCCGGCGGCGCCGGGGACCGGCGGCCTGTACCGACAAGGAGCACCTCATCACCGGCATGCTACCCCGGGAGGGGGGCTTTGCCATCATGCTCCAGGAAACAGGGATCGCCACCCGGGCGCAGGAGATGCACGTGGCCGCGGCTCTCCGGGACAAGGGGTACACCCCCTTCTTCAGCAGCCGGCTGGCAGAGACGCGAGCCACTTCCACCTCGAGAGGGGGAGGCCTCCTCACCGCGGTCAGCAGCAAGTACGTGGCAGAGCACGAGGTGCTCGGTTTCACGGAAATCGTCCCCGGGAAGGCCGCGGCCCTGGAAATCCGCACGGACGGGGGAGGCCTCACCCTCATCAACGTCCACGGGTCACAGGCAGGCTGCTCCCCGTGGGCGGGATGGGCGGCGTTCTGGGCAGACATACAAATGTATGCCACGGCGCGCAGCCTCGGTGGGAGACACGCGGTGGTCATCGCAGGCGACACCAGCGTCTACATGGATGCCACCTCCAACCCGGCCACGGAGCACTTCTGCGCGGGCTGGGAGGCCTGCGGCTTCCGGAGGGCCACGGCGGGCGGCGAGGAGGACATGATCCCCACGCTCCACCCGTCCTGGCACAGGGTTCACACCTTCCTGGTCAACGAACCCCTCCTGCCGTGGTCCCTGCAGGAAAGCGTCTGGGCCCGCGGCATGGCACACCCCCAGGTGATCAGGTCGGACCACCTCCCGGTCCGCCTGGCCCTGCCGGGCCTCCTCAACGCGGCGGGGCGCGCAATGATGCCCACCCCCTACAGCTTAGCCCACGCAAACTGCACCCCCTTTTGGAAGAGAAGGACCTAAAAAATGACCGCCCAAATAACTATTTTTTTTGGACATTTGCAACACACATGGCCCAGATGCCACCGAAAAAATACAATTTTACCCAATTTGCTGCTTTTTTCCACTTTTTGCTTATCAAAATAAACTATTATTTTGTCTGATTTGAGGGGTGTGTTTTACCAATCTTGTCGTTTTTGTATTTCAAAAGCCAACTGGTGCGTGCCTGTTCGGGAGCTCATTTTCAAAATATGACATTCTGCGGGTCTCCAGTTGCACCTATGTTTGTCCTGCGAAATAAATTGCTTTTTTGTGTACCTGAGTGCGCGAGGCCTCGCGCACTCAAGGTCATGGAAACAATTGTGTATAGAGGGCAACAAAAACAGGACACGAAGTGCACAACGTACAAACACTGAGATAAAAGCTTGGCAAAAATGTACAACCCTTTAAGGGCATATAATTGCATTCGCGTCGAAGGCGAGTGCGCGAGCCCTCGCGCACTCATGACTGCAAAAAGAGGCGTAACACTTGGGTTAATGGTGACTTACTTCTTCTTCGGTCCAGCAACCTTAGCCAACCTGGAACCCAGGCTTCTTGCTGTTGTACTTGTCCCACTTGGAGAGGCAACGGTACCTCGAGACGGCAGGGTACCAGAACGCGAGGGCGGCTTGAACTCTGCAGTAGCACTGGCAGCAGTCTTCGCTTTCTTCTTGGACTGTTCCTTACCAGAGTCGGGGCTGCTTGCATCGAAGTGAGAGGCGGATGCCCGCTTGCGCTTCTGCTGGGTCTCCAGTACTTGCTCCAGATCGTCTTCTTCTGACTCCTCGTCAGTATCGTCGTCGTCTGATTCCGCGGGCTTGTCCGATTCCTTCTCTTTCCCTTTTGCTTGCTTCTTGGTACTCGAGGGTGTTCCTTTTCCGGCTGCAGTACCCTGAGTTGGTACAACTTTGGCAGTCTTCTTCATCTTGGCTTGCATTGGCAAGGTAGGTGCAGGCGCACCAGGCTCAGTGTCTTCAGCGGGGGCCTCAGTCACGACATCTTGCTGGACGGCTTCTGCAGCATGCACCTGCTGGTGCCCTTCATGCCCTCGTTTGCTGTCCAAAACCCACAGTGGAATGCCACGCTGGAGCCACTCTTCTTGAGTATCCCAAGTTGCAGCTGTTGCTCCCTGCTCCGTCTGATCGGCCTCCAGCATGTACCGCATCACGATTGCATGCTGCAGAGCACCTCCAACGGCATTCCCTAGGTCCTTTTGCTTGATCGTTGACACAGCCAGAAACGCCACTTTAGTTTTGAGGTCAGACATCGCAATCTTTGCGGCCATGGCAGGCGTGTCGTCCACAACAACCACTGCATCAGGAAGCCCACTGCACAAAACGTATCTGTCCAGGTACCACAGCACGTGAATCAGAGGCATGAAACCGCCGAGGTTCTTCTCTTGCATCTCTTCGAAATGTCCAGCGGAATACGACACATAGTTCGGCAACTGTACATGTGATGAATATAGACGAATAACGGAGGCAGCAGTGCGCGAGGCCTCGCGCACACAACGGCGTCGTAACAATCGAAAGAAGCAGATATACCTGCTTATCCCAGCGACTCGTTGTTCCGATCCACATACAGTGCTCGTCGAACTGATACGTACTGCTGGTCACGGGACCCGATAACCAAGAGTACACCGGCAACCGAACATGGTAGAATGGCACTGTGGTTGGATCCTTGTCCTTCTCCATACGCCAGAGCCTCTGCATTTCGCGGCCAATACGGTGCACAACATCAGCCTCGCCATAGAAAATGACGTCTTTCCCCAGCATCATCACATCGAACAGCCACTTCGGAACAAATCCTGGAGAGTCGTATTCAATGAAAAGGTCAGCGTTGATGATCCACAACGGGTACTGCAGATCCCGGAAACGGCCTGGCGGTGTCTCTTCAATATTCTCAATACGGCAGGCTGTCAAAGCGTATTTGATCCCTTGCTCGTCCGACTTGGAGACATTGATCACATCGCCATTACTGAGCTGTGTCTGTGAAGGTGCCGATGATGGTGCCTCAACCTTCCTTTGCAGTTGTTTCCGCACGGCCAACGTCTGTGGTAATGGAGGTGCGCCCTTGTCCCCAGTGCGCCACAGAGGTGCAGTGAGCAACATCTTCCATTTTGGCCAGGGCGACCGAAACTTCGTACTTTTTGCGTCCACCCAATAACCCCAATTTCCAAGCCCAATTTTCAATTGCGGCGTGCCCAGTGCTGCGACTTCTGCTCGGATCTTCGCATCGGCAGCTGTACGGATGTGACAAACGTGGTGAAGTGCGCGAGCCCTCGCGCACTGCAGCTGCGACACTGACGCATACCTGCGGTCTGGTTGACATGCTGCGTATTGTCCGGATGGTCAAGATGGAAAATAACCCATTGTTCCGTAATCTGCGCGTCAATGTAGTTCTGGGTGGTCTTCAAGGTCGAGTCCTTCAGGTTCATGTGCGCACAGACTTTCTGCAATAGGCTCGGTAGATGCAGCCCCTCCAGCCTCTTGAAGGCATTCCTTGTAACGTCCTCTTTCTTGCTCTTACTCTCGAGGTTCCTCATACCAGTAACCGCCTCACGGCCGCAGTAATACGCCAGGGAGAAGATGTCCCTCCAATTCTTGAATGTCGAGTCCTGCGGGGGGAGACAGTGTCATGGAGTGCGCGAGGCCTCGCGCACTGTAACCGTGCGATACACGAATACATACTGTATGTCCTGCTTCCTCCAAAGCCTCGGGTGCAAGAAACGCAGAGTTGACGGCAGCTTGGACAACAGCAATCTTGAACCTCTCGAAATCTTGTGGCTCTTTTTCCCGCTTCTGATCCTCAATGTACAACAACATGTTGTCCAGCGCCTCGGACAGCGGAATCCACGTCACAGACTGGCTGCCAGCTTGTTGCAATCCTGCAACCTTGGCACGGATCCTCCAAGGCGTTTCGTACTTCAGAATGTCAACGTAGCAAAACTCCTGCCAATCCTCCAATTCTTTGCCTTCTTCGAGACGCTGTTGCTGAATCTTTCTGCATGTTTCTGTGCCATGTTGACCATTCAGAACGTAAAGGGAGCCATCTGCAAAGCAAATCATGTACCGAAGCAAAAAGAAGAACCGTCTTCGATCGAAAGCGAAGCGAGTCATACCACCATCCTCCCACGCCGTTATGCGCAACGGTCCAGCTGGTGGCAGTGCTTGGTATCCTGCCACTTTTCTGGCAACGTCGTCATAGTTGATGGATCGGATCTGTCCGCGCTCCTTGGTCTTGTCAATTTTCAAATCAGCAATCTTTACCTTCACGGCTTTACCATTCTCCTGCCGCAGCCACTGTGCCACTTCGACTGTGAGCTTCATCTCCGGTATTGCTTTCTTCTCACCCTTCTTCTTGCGTCCTTTCTTCGGCGTGTCCCCGTGGTCGGTCCCTGGTGACGACTCCATGGCCTCTGCGTCTGTTACTGGACGTTCTGGCGACCCTGGTTCACTCATGATGCCAAACAATACCTGAAAAGGGCAAATGGCATGACATGAAACACGGTCATTTGAACTCTGAAATCAGTCGAAACGGTATTTTGCAGGTCGTTTTCGGAAATCTGTTCCACAAACGTCTTTGTTGTGACTTAATCCACGGCACTTAGCGAAGTACTCAGTGCGCGAGGCCTTGCGCACTCACATCGCATTACATACCTGTTTTCATAACGTTTAGTGCGCGAGGCCTCGCGCACTGCGGGTGTCAGTTACCGCAAGCGTTGCCGCACGTTGCGTGTTGCTGCTTCCTGTCTGTCGGCATCCATATCTGTTCTCTGTCCCACAACAGCATCCAGTTTCCGTTTCAGTTGGTTGGTGGGATTTGTTTTCTGGTCAATGAGGGCATCTAGTACGCTGTGACCAAGTAGCCGGTAGTGGTCGTAACCGAGGGGTTGTGTAGGTGAGGGCGGAAATCTCGGTAACCTCCGCGGCCAAGAAGGTGCAACTGTGCTTACTCTTTCCGACTCCCATTCCACATAGGCCATGCATATCCGGTCTGTCGCCAAAAATCTGGTCAGTCGTTGTCGCATGCTGTGTACCAGGTTCTTGGGAACGTTTTGCACCCCCACGCGTTTTCCACCAGGACCAACCTTTAGCAACAAGTAATGGTTTTCCACCTCCTGAACAGTAACAGAACCCGTGTTTCTCGCCTTGTCCCGCACCAGCTTGCTCAACATCCCTTCTCCAAACTCCTCTGAGTGTGCCTGACCGGGCAGGTCCTGGTGCCACTTGCTGTTGTACAACAATGTGCACATGATTGTGCGCTCGTACTTCAGTATGGTGTCACACGGTCCTCGACGCAGCCTCCGCAACAGACACAAACTCAACTGCAACACCTCCTGAGCTCGTGTCCCTGTAGCGTTGTTTTCCCCCGACCAATTGCACTCCCGTACCAGGTGACCCAAGTACAACAACAACGGGCACCAATCCGACAACAAATGCAAGACTGCGTTTGCCACTGCTGCCCTGTTGGCATGCGTAGTGTCACGACCACTGATCGCGGTTGCAGCTTGTGCCTTGCGCCGATACGGGCGTAGTATTCGGGGTGTGGCAAGCATCAGCGCAGCAATAGTTTTTTCCATAACTATCAGTTTGGGGTATGATAGTATGGTGGAACCAGGTCGTAGCAGACCTTTCCGTAGGTAGGTTAGAATAGGCCAGAACACCCGAAAAGTATGAGTAACAACGAACTTGTAGGCATGCCAGACACCGTAAACTACAGGCACGTAACGCAGGTATGCACGCATGTTCCATCGTTGGTTCTTGGCACCGTACAACAACTTTAGTACCCTGTAGTGTATGTTTTCGTCAACCAACAGCGGTAGAACTCTGTTTGTCTGTTGTGCTACGTCCCTTGCAAAGTGTAACAAGTTTAACAGACCAACACCACAAGTTACCTTCTCTTTGGACAGGGCAAACGGGCGCCACACCGGTGCCTGTACAGTCCTTGCATCCCTCCTCACATCCAACGGCGCTCTCACGTTTCCAGCGTCTGGTGTACACCCATCTGCATACCCCATGTCACGCAATGTCTGGTGGATTCTCCGTTCACGCTGTTGCAGAGCCCTTGCGACTGTCGTTATCCGTGCTGCCAGTTCCTCAATGGCTGGATGTCCTGCCCAATACGTGGGCCTCTGTTTCAGTTGAAGTACTGCCATTGCAGTACAGTTTTGCGACCGGTCACTTTCGTCTGGGTGTGTCGTGTATTGTGCCCGGTACCAGTTGTCTATCCACAGCACGCAACACGACGAAAGCACCAGTGACCAAGTTGCTTTAAGTGCTGCTGCTGCCTGTTCGTCCACTGTGTCTGCGGCAGCGTCTGCTTGCCCGAGTCGTACTTTTGTTCGTCTTTCTGTTTGCGTCAGGTACCCTGTTGTGTTTCCCGGTTTTTTCCTGTTTGGTACTGCCCGTTGACGCATCAACAGGTACAGGTTCCAGCCCTCCTGTTGCAAAATGCGCACCCAGCGCTTGTCCTCCTGTCGTTTAGCTGCTGGTAAACTGTGGCGCGTTCTTTTGTTGAACCTGAGTCGCTGTGCAAATGTTAACACCAGTTGCGCCGCCAGGTCGTTCCGTTTCAGTCCTTTCCATAGGTCACCTGCTGTTTGGTATGCTGGTTCTGCCGCGCATGCCTCTCGTAGTGCTGCTGCTCCTTTGCTTACTTCTGCAATCATGCGTTGCTCTACGGATTTTCTGGCTCGAAGTGGCATTTTGCGTCTTTCTCTGTGGAATTATATTTGCGCACATATGTTGGTTATCGTTTCGCACAGCGACCTTTAAAAAAAATGTATTAGAAAACATCTGGCCTTTTCCTGTCGTCATTCTGGTGCGTGTGCTGTCGCCGCAAATTGGATTTGGTGTCTGCGTGCGCTCCGTTCCCAGTAACCGCAAACTGTTTTCGCAACCACAATTTCCTGTTCTGCGTCCGTCTTTAAACCCAGTTGGAAAAAAAAACCATGTCTATCGGTCAACGAAGGCTACGCCGCTATTAAAACCGGACACGTCTACCATCGAGTGGCTGTTGGAAAAAAGCAAATCATTCCCCTGATCCCCTGAAAAATATGACGAAGGTTACCGATGTATAATCGACTGTCATAGGTGGTAGACGTGAAGGGGAATGTAAATACCGGCGTAGCCTAGCTTGATCGCTTTTTCATTTTCTTCTGTCATTTAAGTGCGCGAGGCCTCGCGCACTGATTGTTTCCGGGGAAACAATGTTCTATACCGTGTTGAATCTGATCAACATGGTGTCTACACACATATACACCGGAAAAATCAAACGTGTTTGTCCGTCTCGTACTGTACCTGCAATTGTACGCGTCACATCCAGTCTGAAAATTCAATACATAACGTGACCTGAGTGCGCGAGGCCTCGCGCACTCAGGTTGCTTAAATTTGTATTTTATTTTCACTTTACAGTACATGTGTTTCCCCTAACATGGGAAGTCCGACAGCCATACACTTCCAATGCTCCCTGGTCAACACAATCCTAATTTTAATACCGTGTGGGAGCTGCGTATTTCCGCAAAAGCCAGTCCTTACGGGTTGTTACGTTTCGTGATAAACTCTGCTTTCGCTATCTTGAGTGCGCGAGGCCTCGCGCACTCAGAACGCCAGAGAAATGTAAAAACGTCACATTGAGGAACACGGAGTTGCACAACACGAAAAAAGCAATTTATTTCACTACGTCTAAAATCACGTTCATGAAACATCCAAAAAAATAGTTTTTTTGCCCTGTTGCGAACCGGTCCTTTTTTGCGCGTTCGGCGCGCAAAACAGGGTGCAGTTTGCGTGGGCTAAGTACAGCCACACGGAGGGCCGCCTCCTCCCGTACGACGCCGAGGCCGTGCCCGTCCAACAGTCCCTGGCGCCCTGGCTGGGTGCTGCAGAGCAGCACGCCTATGGGTCCATGCCCGCGGCCGCAGTGGACAAGGTGTTCGAACACCTCCACGCGGCGCATGACGCCCTGGCACGTGTGGTGGGACGCCGGCAGCCGTCCCCGGCGGGGACGGACCCGGCGGGGGGGGACCCCCCAAAAGGCGGGAAACGGCTCCAGGCGGCGGTCCTCCGCTACGACACCCTGGCAGCGTGCGCGCCGGCGGCGTACCAGGCTGACGCGGCACGGCATGGCATCCGGTCCGAGGCGGCGCTCCGGCTCGCGGAGGAGCTGCGGGGCGCGTCGCCCGGGTTCCGCCCGGCCAGACAGGGCCAGCTACAGGAGGAGCTGGAGAGGCAAGCAGCCGCCCTCGAAGAGGACATCCGCCAACTCCGCGCGCTGCTGGCGGCAGACCGCAAGCGCGCCATCAAGGATTTCTGGCGCCGCCACGCCCCCGGCATCGCCCAGCGGTGGAAAGCCGTGCGGGGGGCAATAGAGGTAGAAGCCTGTCAGGCCTCTGGAACGTGCGGGTCCCCAACACCCAAACGCTCCTCACGGAGGCCCACGACGTGATGTTCGCGATTCGCGCCTTCTGGCGGGAACTGTATGACAAACGCCCGGTGGACCTCCCGGGTTTCCAGGTGGTCCTCAGCCGCCACGTCCCCCGGGTCCCTGACGGGTCGTGGACGCAGGTCCAGCAGTACTCAATGCAGGAACTCCAGTCCGCCCTGGACAAGGCCGATGGCAAGGCCCCGGGTCCCAACCACGTGGAGGCCTGTTTCATCAAGGCCCTCCCCGCACCCGTCCAGTGGCTCCTGGTCCACTCCTACCGGGCCATCCTCCGCGGCGCCCCGCCACCGATGCACTGGAGGGACGCGCACATCTGGCTCAGCCCCAAGGTACCGGGCTCCGCCAGACTGGACAACTACAAGCCCATACCCCTAGGCCAGCTGAACATGAAGCTGCTCACGGGCCCCCTCACCCAGCGCATCACGGAAGTGCTCACGCGGCACGGAGTGGTCAGCGACTGGCAGCAAGGGGCCCTCCTTGGCTCCAACACCGGCCCCCCACTGTTCATGGCGCAGCAGCAGCTCCAACGGGGAAGGCCCAACTACGTCTTCTCCTTCGACGCTCGCAAGGCCTTCGACACCGCCCCGCACGGCGCCCTCCACCTCATCCTGCGCCACCTCTCCGTGCCGCCGGAGGTCATCGACCTCCTGCTCTTCCTCCACACGTGCGCTAGGCTGCGCATCGTCACCGCGCACGGGCTAACGCAACCCGTCCACATGCTGCGCGGTGTCCGGCAGGGCAACCCCGAGAGCCCCTTGATGTACGCGCTCCTCCTGGAGCCCCTGCTCAGGGCGCAGGGGCACCGTCTGCGCCCGCCTGGAGAGGCCGAACGGGGCCTCATCCAAGCCTACATAGACGACCTGCTGGTAGTGGCCCACACGCTGCAGCATTTCGTCGAGGGCGTGGAGGCGGTGGCCGCGTACCTGGGGATGATGGGCATGGAGCTCAACCCCCGCAAGTGTGCCATGGCCACCACGGAGGGGGTCCCGGGCCTGCAGCTGCGCCTCTGTCCCCACCTGGACAACCCATGGCACTGGGTACCGGCGGCGGACTCCGTCCCCTACCTGGGACTCCAGCTGCAGCCGGACGGGGAGTTCCCCCTGCAGCGCAAACATCGGCTGCGCCTGGCGGCGGTGCACCACTGGTGCCTCAACACCTCGCGCCGTCGAAAGTGGTGCGGGACGTCATCCTGGCGATCCTCGGGGGGGTGACGCAGTACGTCGCCCCTTTCATCGCCGACGACTCCGACACCGCGCGCCACCTGGACCACATCACGGTCCAGGTCGCGAAAGACAGGGCGCGGTACGCCTTCGACGCCTCGCGGGACAGCCTGCAGGATGACCGGATCCTGGGACTCACACAGGTGCCAACGCGGTGCCAGCGGGCAGCGGTGGCCCTCGTGGGTACACTCGTCCACCACGGCTCAGCCTCCGTGCGCGCCGAGGACACCAAGATGTTCTGGGAAATAGCCGGCGCGCACGGAATATGCCCCGAGGTGCACTACCCCGTCCCGGAGTTCGCAACCCTAGCGGGAGGCGACTGGGTCCACCGCATACCCGACGCCCTGGCCGCCCTGGGGGTGGGGCTCTCCAACCCCATCGCGTGCCCCAGGGCAGCCCACCTCCAACTACAGTCCCCACCAGGCAACATCGTCACGCTGCGCACCGCCCAGCTACGACACCGCGACACGTGCCGCTTGACGGTGCCGCACACGACGCCGTGGCATGGGCACCACGGGCCACACCACCCCTTCCCCGACAACGACGACCCGTGGCCGACGGCGGTGCGGGAATGCCTCAACCAATGCGCCGATGAACACCTCCACTATTGCCGCCGCGAGCAGGAGCCCACCAACCACCCCGGGTGGCGCGACGCTTTGGTCCACCTCTTCCACACCACCGGCACGCGGGACCCCCGCCTGAGACTCGTTCACCCCACGAGGGCTAAGCAGGACGCCCACACTGGCCCACCGGTGACCCCGGATGGCCTGCACCTTCACGTCGGGGGCTACCCCCACCGGGGCGGCGTATCCCCCCCAACGCGGGGAGCGGCGTACCACGCGCCGGCAGCCCTCATGTACATCCTCCACGTCGTACTCAAGGAAAGCGAGCACCGAGGGCCCAACGCGGATGTGGCGTGGCCCGAGCCCCTACGCCCCCGACCCCACGCGCCGACGCCGGTGTGGCTGGTGACCACGGACGACCAATGCACCCGAGCGGCGGAGCGAGCGCAGCTTCAGACCGAGTGGGTGGTAGTGCAGGTGGGGGCAGGCCAGCCCAGACCCCGCGGACTCCCCCGCGGCACCGCCGTGCTGGTAGCTACGGAGGTGCACGACCCACACATGGCAGTGCACGCGCTAGAGGACCAGCCGGAGGGCACGGGACACCTGGTGGTGCACCAGCGCGGAGGCCCGGCGTGGCTCAGGGAACATGTGACGGCACTCCGGTCCTGGGCAAGCACGATCGCCGGAGCAGAAATCCGACTGCACGACCAGCCAGCGATCCGCCCCGGCGACACCAAGGCGCTGAGCATGGACCAACTGACCCCCAGCCACCCCGACGTCCGGTGGCACTCCGCCGACCTCAACGCGGGGTGGCTCAGCCCCACCGGGTACTACTGGATCCCGGAGGCCTGGGGCCACACCTCCTCCAATGCGTCAGGGGGCGGACCTTGCAAACACGCCACCAGCGTCGCCCTCGCCGCCGACCTCACCCGCACGTGGGCGGTGGCCATCTCGGGCACGGTGCCCGATGGGGAGGGGGTGGCCGCCTCCCTCCCCCTGCAATACGGCGCCCACCGGCCATGGGTCCATACGGTGGACGCCGAGGTCATCCTCCACCTCCTGCGACACGCGGATCGCGAGCGGACCACGGGGGTCCCCGCGGGCGCGGCGAAGGTAGTCAACCAGATACCCCTACGATGGCTCCGGGACGGCCTGCGCGCGCGAAGACAACACGCCGGGCACCCGTTCTGGTATGTCCGAGCCACCTCACACCACAGCGACGCCCTACTGCACAAGGCGGACTGGGCGGTGTCCTAGGACACCGTCCTGCAGAACACGCCCCCGGGCCCTAGCCACGCCCAACTCATTGTCGCCGGTCATGACGGCCACCTCGACCGACGGCCCCCCACGATGCAGACGCTCGGCGAGGTCGCGCAGCGAGCACAGACGGACCATGCGCTGACGCACCAAGGACACACACCTCTGGGCGCGGCCCACGCCACGGCCTATGTCCACGCCCGGGACCTCACCGCGACGGCCACCAACCACCGGGCGCTGCGGGCCAGAGACGGCCACACACCGGTGCAACGCAGGCTCCGCGTCCGTAAGGAGCGGCTCTCCGGCGTCACCGTCCTCCCACAACCGTGCCTCCTATGCGGCGGCCCGGAGGAGACCCCGGTGCACATGCACGTAGGGTGCGCCCACTCGCGGCTCCTCTGGCAGGGTTGGTACAATACAGTACGTGTAATGTATTGTATCGTTTTGATACAGTACTGTAATGTAATGTATTGTATCCCAAATTTTCCTGACAAAGTACTGTTTGTTCACAGAAGTTATGTTCCTAGAATTTGCAGCTATTCTGTTTTAGTGTACAACCTGCAATTGTTTGCAAAAATAATTTTTGTCTTAATTTCTTGTTTTTTTTCTGGATACCTTGTGTTCTATATTTGTTTAACGTGGTTGATGACATCATCAGTGATGTCAATGATGATGTCATCAGTGACATCACTAATGATGTCATTATGCATGACGTCATCAGTGATGTGTCCCATCACACAGCACCAAAAACAAACGTTTCACATCCACATCCTCAGGGCCAGGCCACCCAGATCCAGACTGCTGTCCACACTCGGTGGCTTAGCAAACTCACCTGTAGGTGGCATGCCACCAGGGGAGGTCCGGTCGGGTTTTCTAGACACCCCTCAGATGTTATTCTCCTCCTGAATTTTTGCAGATTTTAAAAATGGCACCACGTGGCACTGGCCTGCTTGAGCAGCATTTCACACTTAACCTTGCTACAAAAACCAGTAAAACTGGGCAGGACTACAACTGCAAATAGGGTGGTTATTTGGGCAAGGGTTGGCAAGGACTTGCAAGAGCTCGTGCCCATTTGTCTGGGAAAAGGGACATGGGGTTGCTGCCTGCCCCAATGTGCCGAAGGATGTCAAAGAGAAACTGTTGAACGAGGCTGAGGAAAAGCTGAAGCAAAAAGAACATCAACAAAACAAAAAGAGGATTTTCCTGAGCCAACAAAATCCTGATGCCGCTGCACAACCAGCTCCAAAGAAGCAGGCAACACTAGACAACTTGCAGGAAATTCTGAAGACAGAGCTTGATGTTTCTTTTGCTGAGTTCATGTACCACGCTGGTATACCATTTTATATCTCTGAAGATGTGATGCTGCGTCGCTACATTGACAAACTGATCAAATGTGTGAATGCTGGTCTACCAGGTTCTCAGTTGTATCCCCCCAACAGGCACAAGCTTGCTGATGGTTTGCTGGACACAGTTTACGACAACATTTCAAAAGAGATTGGAGACGGGGGCCGGCCATGGGGGAAGGCCCATAATCCGGGGGGTAAGATCTTGTGAAAAACGTCACCAAGCGCCGAGCGCCCAACTACTTGGCCGACCACCGACTCCCGCTGGATCAATCGTCGAATGACAAAAGTGCGGCGCTCCAGGGCGGCGATAAGCTGCGTGCAGAACAGAGCAAAAATGATATTGATATGGCCACATGAGTGAGCGGCGGAGAGCGGGGGGGAAACAGGGCCTGACCAGAAATGCCTTGAAGATATATAAGTGGATGAACTAGACGCGACACCACTTTCCCCCCCACCCCTGGTAATAGCTACACAAAAGTACGGAATTAATATGGTCCCTACGCCTACTGTAGCTTCGCCATAATCCGACGATGGCCGTCACCCCCGGTATCCCACCGGCAGGAAATCACTGTTCGTTGTCTCAGTAGAGCGGCGGAGCCGCAGCTATGATTACTGTAGCGAAGACAAGGGCGTGGCAACACATACAACTACCGACATACACGCGAGTGAGTGCATGGTGTGAGTGCACCTTAACCTCCGTCCACGTTTCCAAAGGCATGTAAACACAAGAAAGTGTTTGAAACATGAAACTTCAGGTTCACACCCATGTTCCTACAAGCAACGAGGCATGAGACGCCTAGGCAAAGTGTTTGCACTGCGTGCGCACTGCGTGTGCACTGCGTGCGCACTGCGTGGGCACTGCGTGCGCACTGCGTGCACATTGCAGTGAAACCCACCCCATGCCACCTCTGTATGACACTGCAAAGCAACAAAGCCAACAAGACACACATTGAACCACTACCAACCCGGCACTTTGATGTACCTGTGAACATCTCATGTAGTGTTGTAGAGTACCACTATGCAGTTGCAACCACTGTAACCCTTGTAAGCGCCATCGTGATTACCAACTTCATACATCAAAGAATTGTCCGTGCATTCGCGAAGGACCACGTTGATCCCAAATCGTAACATCCGCCGACTTTCCCGGCATAAGATCACATATCCATACTATATTCCCAAGGTTGTCCACGGCCACCGTTACCTTATAAACATGGCCTGTGTACTTGGGATTTAAGAGTACATCACATATACACATCATCCGAACAATTTGAGCGAGACATATAGGCACAGTTGTCCCAACTTGGAATTTGCCGAAGAAAACAAAGGTATTGGAAGGTCCTCCTGGGACAACAAACCTTCCGCGCCATACTTCATGCAGAATCCCTCTGCTATAACACAATCAACACCAATGAGGTTGACATGTTTATGGAGTTGTGAATATACTTCCCAAGGCTCCTTGGAGCGCCCAACGGAGCACTGATCAATCCACCAAGCCACATCTTTGGGGTCAAGGTCAGCGTGTGGGAGTCCACATAATCCACCATCCATCTACAACGAGGAACATGCAAAAAAGGGGGGGGGGGGTGAAAATGGGTACAAATGGGTGAAAATAGGTGATAATGAATGACAATGCAAATTTGTCTTATCCTGAATGCATAAGAAGCTTAAAAAATCCTACTATTGAACAACAAACCTCCGCAAAAGGGCCAAAACTAGGGTTCAGGTAGTTACCGACATACAAAACTTTGCACTGCGTGCGCACTGCGTGGGCACTGCGTGCGCACTGCGTGCATGGCATTCCCCTACAACCATCCTCATCGGTGTCCGTCCCCAAATGAGAATCAGAATCAGAACTTGAATCAGAATCAGAATTACCAAAATAGTTCAAATCCTCAAGCTCCGACAACTTCATCCCTTTGGGGAAGCAAAGACCCAGCACCACACATCATATCCCAGCAGCGTACGGCGTTCACTGGGTGCCTGCAGTGCACATGTGTGCGAGTGTGCCAAAGCACATCACCAGGCTGACCAATGCCACTACTACAAGACCCAGCACCACACATCACATCCAGCAGCGTACGGCGTTCACTGGGTGTCTGCAGTGCACAGGTGTGTTATGAGCAGGAGGATTCATCACAAACATGACACAGCCCCTCTTTCCCCTACCATCGGCACACAATCATGTTCCGCTAAGTTTCTGACCATGAAAACTGTGGTCAGAAAACCCAAGAAAAATGACGGTCAGACCCAAACCCATGTCTTATGTGGCTGCACTACATTTGGTACCGAATTAAAATTAGGTACCATATTAATACGGTCCCTACGCCTACTGTAGCTTGGACAAGGGCGTGGCTATTACAACGCAATCATGATTCCACTGCAACGGTTCGAATGTCAGTCAAATTGCTATGTACAGTCGGTAGTACACTATGGACATCAGTCGGATAGCTTATACGGTACCTGGAGGGCACATAGCCTTTCTGGGTGTCATGTGAAAAGCGACAGCCCTATAATATACTCACTGTCTGCATGCTGTACCACTGTCCTACTCAGATTCCGTCGGTAAGAAACCACCACTCATTCGGCCATAGAGTCTCTGAGGTCCTAGACTATTGTGTGTGCGTTCATGTGGGCTCAGTTACACCATCGGTGCTCACGGGCAGGCATGTGCATCTCGGCCGTTCAAGTACGAATTGGGGGTGGCCTCTGTGCCTGGTGAAAATGATCTTGGCTGACTACTGGACTGACTGCGAGGGGGGGGGGCAAAAGCAGGTTGTGGAAGCCGCTACTTGAGGGGTAGCACACCCGGTGGCTATTACAAGGGGGGGAGGGGTAGGACAAAACAAAAGAGGCTCAACAAGAGGGATCCTATCGGTCTGCTATTCCCTGCAGTCGTCAAACCCAGAAGCAATGGAGCACAAAGTTGACCATGCTCGACCAGATGGCCCCCGTGGGGTCGCCAACATCCTAACAAGGCCTGCGGCAGATGGCTGTCGGTCAATGCAGTGCAACAGTGGATAGTACAAATCGCAGCACTCCCAATCATTTAGGGCTGGGGCAGTACAGGTGCGGGGGACTCCCAACTCCCTCAACAGCAATCACGACTCCCAATCACTGAACTACAGCAAAATGACACGCTTTGCGTCATGCACAATGACATAGAGCCAAATTGCAGGGAGGGAAGAAAGAAAATTCGCGTGCTCATGAGTGTTCTCTCTGTGCGTGTGGGACCCAAGGACCGCACAAAGATTGTGCAACAAAATGATGTGACATAATAACATAATATAATAATATAATAATAATAATAATATAATAATATAATAATATAATGACCACCGCCAAACACGGCATGACAGGGAGCAGGGAAGTCGTCCAATTCGCACAGATCGTTTCGTTTTTTGAACGACCAAGGGACGGTCCCCTCCCCTCGTGGGGCAGGGCAGGGCCACCGGGAGTTGGCCAAGGGACACGGGACACAGGTACTGTACTCGCTCCAGCACTGCACACGCACCGACACTGCACAGGCACCAGCGGTGGACATGCAGATGCAGGGACATGCTGCATTTGGTGGGGCTTTCACTCACACTTATCCCGCCCCGCCCCCCGCTTGAGCAAACATGGGCCAGCTTCAGTAAAGGTGCGAAAACACGGGGTCGCAGTGTTTGCGCAATGGTGTGTTTGCGCTGTACTTCGGCCACACAGGGAAAACCATGGATTGTGGGTACGTATCTCCTGCCGTATCGAGCCACGCCCGAGGAAAGGGTGTGAGTGGTGGCTGCACACCCACTGGAGGTCTGGTATCAGCCCAGGCAGTACACCATCAGCCTGAAGGGGCCTGCAACAAATGACAGAACTTTCAGCATCTGACGTGGTAACACAGGACCGTGTCTGTCTACGGAGGCAAGCGACGGTCGGAGCCCGGCACTGTAGCTGAGAGAGCCGTGAGACAGGGGCCGGCCATGGGGGAAGGCCCATAATCCGGGGGGTAAGATCTTGTGAAAAACGTCACCAAGCGCCGAGCGCCCAACTACTTGGCCGACCACCGACTCCCGCTGGATCAATCGTCGAAGGACAAAAGTGCGGCGCTCCAGGGCGGCGATAAGCTGCGTGCAGAACAGAGCAAAAATGATATTGATATGGCCACATGAGTGAGCGGCGGAGAGCGGGGGGGAAACAGGGCCTGACCAGAAATGCCTTGAAGATATATAAGTGGATAAACTAGACGCGACACCACTTTCCCGCCCGCCCTTGTAATAGCTACGCAAAAGTACGGAATTAATATGGTCCCTACGCCTACTGTAGCTTCGCCATAATCCGACGATGGCCGTCACCCCCGGTATCCCACCGGCAGGAAATCACTGTTCGTTGTCTCAGTAAAGCGGCGGAGCCGCAGCCATGATTACTGTAGCGAAGACAAGGGCGTGGCAACACATACAACTACCGACATACACGCGAGTGAGTGCATGGTGTGAGTGCACCTTAACCTCCGTCCACGTTTCCAAAGGCATGTAAACACAAGAAAGTGTTTGAAACATGAAACTTCAGGTTCACACCCATGTTCCTACAAGCAACGAGGCATGAGACGCCTACAACCATCCTCATCGGTGTCCGTCCCCAAATGAGAATCAGAATCAGAACTTGAATCAGAATCAGAATTACCAAAATAGTTCAAATCCTCAAGCCCCGACAACTTCATCCCTTTGGGGAAGCAAAGACCCAGCACCACACATCATATCCCAGCAGCGTACGGCGTTCACTGGGTGCCTGCAGTGCACATGTGTGCGAGTGTGCCAAAGCACATCACCAGGCTGACCAATGCCACTACTACAAGACCCAGCACCACACATCACATCCAGCAGCGTACGGCGTTCACTGGGTGTCTGCAGTGCACAGGTGTGTTATGAGCAGGAGGATTCATCACAAACATGACACAGCCCCTCTTTCCCCTACCATCAGCACACAATCATGTTCCGCTAAGTTTCTGACCATGAAAACTGTGGTCAGAAAACCCAAGAAAAATGACGGTCAGACCCAAACCCATGTCTTATGTGGCTGCACTACATTTGGTACCGAATTAAAATTAGGTACCATATTAATACGGTCCCTACGCCTACTGTAGCTTGGACAAGGGCGTGGCTATTACAACGCAATCATGATTCCACTGCAACGGTTCGAATGTCAGTCAAATTGCTATGTACAGTCGGTAGTACACTATGGACATCAGTCGGATAGCTTATACGGTACCTGGAGGGCACATAGCCTTTCTGGGTGTCATGTGAAAAGCGACAGCCCTATAATATACTCACTGTCTGCATGCTGTACCACTGTCCTACTCAGATTCCGTCGGTAAGAAACCACCACTCATTCGGCCATACAGTCTCTGAGGTCCTAGACTATTGTGTGTGCGTTCATGTGGGCTCAGTTACACCATCGGTGCTCACGGGCAGGCATGTGCATCTCGGCCGTTCAAGTACGAATTGGGGGTGGCCTCTGTGCCTGGTGAAAATGATCTTGGCTGACTACTGGACTGACTGCGAGGGGGGGGGCAAAAGCAGGTTGTGGAAGCCGCTACTTGAGGGGTAGCACACCCGGTGGCTATTACAAGGGGGGGAGGGGTAGGACAAAACAAAAGAGGCTCAACAAGAGGGATCCTATCGGTCTGCTATTCCCTGCAGTCGTCAAACCCAGAAGCAATGGAGCACAAAGTTGACCATGCTCGACCAGATGGCCCCCGTGGGGTCGCCAACATCCTAACAAGGCCTGCGGCAGATGGCTGTCGGTCAATGCAGTGCAACAGTGGATAGTACAAATCGCAGCACTCCCAATCATTTAGGGCTGGGGCAGTACAGGTGCGGGGGACTCCCAACTCCCTCAACAGCAATCACGACTCCCAATCACTGAACTACAGCAAAATGACACGCTTTGCGTCATGCACAATGACATAGAGCCAAATTGCAGGGAGGGAAGAAAGAAAATTCGCGTGCTCATGAGTGTTCTCTCTGTGCGTGTGGGACCCAAGGACCGCACAAAGATTGTGCAACAAAATGATGTGACATAATAACATAATATAATAATATAATAATAATAATAATATAATAATATAATAATATAATGACCACCGCCAAACACGGCATGACAGGGAGCAGGGAAGTCGTCCAATTCGCACAGATCGTTTCGTTTTTTGAACGACCAAGGGACGGTCCCCTCCCCTCGTGGGGCAGGGCAGGGCCACCGGGAGTTGGCCAAGGGACACGGGACACAGGTACTGTACTCGCTCCAGCACTGCACACGCACCGACACTGCACAGGCACCAGCGGTGGACATGCAGATGCAGGGACATGCTGCATTTGGTGGGGCTTTCACTCACACTTATCCCGCCCCGCCCCCCGCTTGAGCAAACATGGGCCAGCTTCAGTAAAGGTGCGAAAACACGGGGTCGCAGTGTTTGCGCAATGGTGTGTTTGCGCTGTACTTCGGCCACACAGGGAAAACCATGGATTGTGGGTACGTATCTCCTGCCGTATCGAGCCACGCCCGAGGAAAGGGTGTGAGTGGTGGCTGCACACCCACTGGAGGTCTGGTATCAGCCCAGGCAGTACACCATCAGCCTGAAGGGGCCTGCAACAAATGACAGAACTTTCAGCATCTGACGTGGTAACACAGGACCGTGTCTGTCTACGGAGGCAAGCGACGGTCGGAGCCCGGCACTGTAGCTGAGAGAGCCGTGAGACAGGGGCCGGCCATGGGGGAAGGCCCATAATCCGGGGGGTAAGATCTTGTGAAAAACGTCACCAAGCGCCGAGCGCCCAACTACTTGGCCGACCACCGACTCCCGCTGGATCAATCGTCGAAGGACAAAAGTGCGGCGCTCCAGGGCGGCGATAAGCTGCGTGCAGAACAGAGCAAAAATGATATTGATATGGCCACATGAGTGAGCGGCGGAGAGCGGGGGGGAAACAGGGCCTGACCAGAAATGCCTTGAAGATATATAAGTGGATGAACTAGACGCGACACCACTTTCCCCCCCGCCCTTGTAATAGCTACGCAAAAGTACGGAATTAATATGGTCCCTACGCCTACTGTAGCTTCGCCATAATCCGACGATGGCCGTCACCCCCGGTATCCCACCGGCAGGAAATCACTGTTCGTTGTCTCAGTAAAGCGGCGGAGCCGCAGCCATGATTACTGTAGCGAAGACAAGGGCGTGGCAACACATACAACTACCGACATACACGCGAGTGAGTGCATGGTGTGAGTGCACCTTAACCTCCGCCCACGTTTCCAAAGGCATGTAAACACAAGAAAGTGTTTGAAACATGAAACTTCAGGTTCACACCCATGTTCCTACAAGCAACGAGGCATGAGACGCCTACAACCATCCTCATCGGTGTCCGTCCCCAAATGAGAATCAGAATCAGAACTTGAATCAGAATCAGAATTACCAAAATAGTTCAAATCCTCAAGCTCCGACAACTTCATCCCTTTGGGGAAGCAAAGACCCAGCACCACACATCATATCCCAGCAGCGTACGGCGTTCACTGGGTGCCTGCAGTGCACATGTGTGCGAGTGTGCCAAAGCACATCACCAGGCTGACCAATGCCACTACTACAAGACCCAGCACCACACATCACATCCAGCAGCGTACGGCGTTCACTGGGTGTCTGCAGTGCACAGGTGTGTTATGAGCAGGAGGATTCATCACAAACATGACACAGCCCCTCTTTCCCCTACCATCAGCACACAATCATGTTCCGCTAAGTTTCTGACCATGAAAACTGTGGTCAGAAAACCCAAGAAAAATGACGGTCAGACCCAAACCCATGTCTTATGTGGCTGCACTACATTTGGTACCGAATTAAAATTAGGTTCCATATTAATACGGTCCCTACGCCTACTGTAGCTTGGACAAGGGCGTGGCTATTACAACGCAATCATGATTCCACTGCAACGGTTCGAATGTCAGTCAAATTGCTATGTACAGTCGGTAGTACACTATGGACATCAGTCGGATAGCTTATACGGTACCTGGAGGGCACATAGCCTTTCTGGGTGTCATGTGAAAAGCGACAGCCCTATAATATACTCACTGTCTGCATGCTGTACCACTGTCCTACTCAGATTCCGTCGGTAAGAAACCACCACTCATTCGGCCATAGAGTCTCTGAGGTCCTAGACTATTGTGTGTGCGTTCATGTGGGCTCAGTTACACCATCGGTGCTCACGGGCAGGCATGTGCATCTCGGCCGTTCAAGTACGAATTGGGGGTGGCCTCTGTGCCTGGTGAAAATGATCTTGGCTGACTACTGGACTGACTGCGAGGGGGGGGGCAAAAGCAGGTTGTGGAAGCCGCTACTTGAGGGGTAGCACACCCGGTGGCTATTACAAGGGGGGGAGGGGTAGGACAAAACAAAAGAGGCTCAACAAGAGGGATCCTATCGGTCTGCTATTCCCTGCAGTCGTCAAACCCAGAAGCAATGGAGCACAAAGTTGACCATGCTCGACCAGATGGCCCCCGTGGGGTCGCCAACATCCTAACAAGGCCTGCGGCAGATGGCTGTCGGTCAATGCAGTGCAACAGTGGATAGTACAAATCGCAGCACTCCCAATCATTTAGGGCTGGGGCAGTACAGGTGCGGGGGACTCCCAACTCCCTCAACAGCAATCACGACTCCCAATCACTGAACTACAGCAAAATGACACGCTTTGCGTCATGCACAATGACATAGAGCCAAATTGCAGGGAGGGAAGAAAGAAAATTCGCGTGCTCATGAGTGTTCTCTCTGTGCGTGTGGGACCCAAGGACCGCACAAAGATTGTGCAACAAAATGATGTGACATAATAACATAATATAATAATATAATAATAATAATAATATAATAATATAATAATATAATGACCACCGCCAAACACGGCATGGCAGGGAGCAGGGAAGTCGTCCAATTCGCACAGATCGTTTCGTTTTTTGAACGACCAAGGGACGGTCCCCTCCCCTCGTGGGGCAGGGCAGGGCCACCGGGAGTTGGCCAAGGGACACGGGACACAGGTACTGTACTCGCTCCAGCACTGCACACGCACCGACACTGCACAGGCACCAGCGGTGGACATGCAGATGCAGGGACATGCTGCATTTGGTGGGGCTTTCACTCACACTTATCCCGCCCCGCCCCCCGCTTGAGCAAACATGGGCCAGCTTCAGTAAAGGTGCGAAAACACGGGGTCGCAGTGTTTGCGCAATGGTGTGTTTGCGCTGTACTTCGGCCACACAGGGAAAACCATGGATTGTGGGTACGTATCTCCTGCCGTATCGAGCCACGCCCGAGGAAAGGGTGTGAGTGGTGGCTGCACACCCACTGGAGGTCTGGTATCAGCCCAGGCAGTACACCATCAGCCTGAAGGGGCCTGCAACAAATGACAGAACTTTCAGCATCTGACGTGGTAACACAGGACCGTGTCTGTCTACGGAGGCAAGCGACGGTCGGAGCCCGGCACTGTAGCTGAGAGAGCCGTGAGACAGGGGCCGGCCATGGGGGAAGGCCCATAATCCGGGGGGTAAGATCTTGTGAAAAACGTCACCAAGCGCCGAGCGCCCAACTACTTGGCCGACCACCGACTCCCGCTGGATCAATCGTCGAAGGACAAAAGTGCGGCGCTCCAGGGCGGCGATAAGCTGCGTGCAGAACAGAGCAAAAATGATATTGATATGGCCACATGAGTGAGCGGCGGAGAGCGGGGGGGAAACAGGGCCTGACCAGAAATGCCTTGAAGATATATAAGTGGATGAACTAGACGCGACACCACTTTCCCCCCCGCCCTTGTAATAGCTACGCAAAAGTACGGAATTAATATGGTCCCTACGCCTACTGTAGCTTCGCCATAATCCGACGATGGCCGTCACCCCCGGTATCCCACCGGCAGGAAATCACTGTTCGTTGTCTCAGTAAAGCGGCGGAGCCGCAGCCATGATTACTGTAGCGAAGACAAGGGCGTGGCAACACATACAACTACCGACATACACGCGAGTGAGTGCATGGTGTGAGTGCACCTTAACCTCCGCCCACGTTTCCAAAGGCATGTAAACACAAGAAAGTGTTTGAAACATGAAACTTCAGGTTCACACCCATGTTCCTACAAGCAACGAGGCATGAGACGCCTACAACCATCCTCATCGGTGTCCGTCCCCAAATGAGAATCAGAATCAGAACTTGAATCAGAATCAGAATTACCAAAATAGTTCAAATCCTCAAGCTCCGACAACTTCATCCCTTTGGGGAAGCAAAGACCCAGCACCACACATCATATCCCAGCAGCGTACGGCGTTCACTGGGTGCCTGCAGTGCACATGTGTGCGAGTGTGCCAAAGCACATCACCAGGCTGACCAATGCCACTACTACAAGACCCAGCACCACACATCACATCCAGCAGCGTACGGCGTTCACTGGGTGTCTGCAGTGCACAGGTGTGTTATGAGCAGGAGGATTCATCACAAACATGACACAGCCCCTCTTTCCCCTACCATCAGCACACAATCATGTTCCGCTAAGTTTCTGACCATGAAAACTGTGGTCAGAAAACCCAAGAAAAATGACGGTCAGACCCAAACCCATGTCTTATGTGGCTGCACTACATTTGGTACCGAATTAAAATTAGGTTCCATATTAATACGGTCCCTACGCCTACTGTAGCTTGGACAAGGGCGTGGCTATTACAACGCAATCATGATTCCACTGCAACGGTTCGAATGTCAGTCAAATTGCTATGTACAGTCGGTAGTACACTATGGACATCAGTCGGATAGCTTATACGGTACCTGGAGGGCACATAGCCTTTCTGGGTGTCATGTGAAAAGCGACAGCCCTATAATATACTCACTGTCTGCATGCTGTACCACTGTCCTACTCAGATTCCGTCGGTAAGAAACCACCACTCATTCGGCCATAGAGTCTCTGAGGTCCTAGACTATTGTGTGTGCGTTCATGTGGGCTCAGTTACACCATCGGTGCTCACGGGCAGGCATGTGCATCTCGGCCGTTCAAGTACGAATTGGGGGTGGCCTCTGTGCCTGGTGAAAATGATCTTGGCTGACTACTGGACTGACTGCGAGGGGGGGGGGCAAAAGCAGGTTGTGGAAGCCGCTACTTGAGGGGTAGCACACCCGGTGGCTATTACAAGGGGGGGAGGGGTAGGACAAAACAAAAGAGGCTCAACAAGAGGGATCCTATCGGTCTGCTATTCCCTGCAGTCGTCAAACCCAGAAGCAATGGAGCACAAAGTTGACCATGCTCGACCAGATGGCCCCCGTGGGGTCGCCAACATCCTAACAAGGCCTGCGGCAGATGGCTGTCGGTCAATGCAGTGCAACAGTGGATAGTACAAATCGCAGCACTCCCAATCATTTAGGGCTGGGGCAGTACAGGTGAGGGGGACTCCCAATTCCCTCAACAGCAATCACGACTCCCAATCACTGAACTACAGCAAAATGACACGCTTTGCGTCATGCACAATGACATAGAGCCAAATTGCAGGGAGGGAAGAAAGAAAATTCGCGTGCTCATGAGTGTTCTCTCTGTGCGTGTGGGACCCAAGGACCGCACAAAGATTGTGCAACAAAATGATGTGACATAATAACATAATATAATAATATAATAATAATAATAATATAATAATATAATGACCACCACCAAACACGGCATGGCAGGGAGCAGGGAAGTCGTCCAATTCGCACAGATCGTTTCGTTTTTTGAACGACCAAGGGACGGTCCCCTCCCCTCGTGGGGCAGGGCAGGGCCACCGGGAGTTGGCCAAGGGACACGGGACACAGGTACTGTACTCGCTCCAGCACTGCACACGCACCGACACTGCACAGGCACCAGCGGTGGACGTGCAGATGCAGGGACATGCTGCATTTGGTGGGGCTTTCACTCACACTTATCCCGCCCCGCCCCCCGCTTGAGCAAACATGGGCCAGCTTCAGTAAAGGTGCGAAAACACGGGGTCGCAGTGTTTGCGCAATGGTGTGTTTGCGCTGTACTTCGGCCACACAGGGAAAACCATGGATTGTGGGTACGTATCTCCTGCCGTATCGAGCCACGCCCGAGGAAAGGGTGTGAGTGGTGGCTGCACACCCACTGGGGGTCTGGTATCAGCCCAGGCAGTACACCATCAGCCTGAAGGGGCCTGCAACAAATGACAGAACTTTCAGCATCTGACGTGGTAACACAGGACCATGTCTGTCTACGGAGGCAAGCGACGGTCGGAGCCCGGCACTGTAGCTGAGAGAGCCGTGAGACAGGGGCCGGCCATGGGGGAAGGCCCATAATCCGGGGGGTAAGATCTTGTGAAAAACGTCACCAAGCGCCGAGCGCCCAACTACTTGGCCGACCACCAACTCCCGCTGGATCGATCGTCGAAGGACAAAATTCCCGTTCGCAAACAACATCATGAGTCGTACCGCCAGGACAACACGGAGCAGATGTACAAACAGCGATAGACCGGCGGGGCAGGGGACTGCAAGAGACTGGTGGCGGCGTGCCCGGCGCACCCAAGCGGACCACCGCGGCCCCCCAGTCTCTTTGCCCATGCCCTAGTCCGTGTCGGCCATGACGTGGCGCACGTACGCCTGCTTCATCCTCAGGATCATCTCCGCCATGGGCTCGTCCTTCCCGAAGACGACATGCGCCCCTGCCGCAAAGTACAGCTCCAGGTCCTCCGGGGCGGAGTTTGCCGACCGGATGCAGATCAGCCCCGGGAACCCGAGGCTCAGGAGCTGCCTCACGAGGTCGGTGCCGAGGGTGTTGGTGTCGGAGCCGTACTCCAGGTGCTGGTCCAGGATCGCGATGTCCGCCTGCAGCACCGTGGCCGACACGAACTCCCCGACGTCGCTGTGCACCCGCCCGAACAGCCGCACGTTGTCGGTGTTGGCCCGCGCCCGCAGGTTGTGCTCGAGCAGGCGCCGGGCCGCCCCGGAGTCGTCGATGCAGTGCACGTGCAGATCGGCCGGGAACTGCGTGACGTCGCAGGCCCCGGCCCCGGCGGCGGGGGCCGCCGCCGGGGGCGCCCGCAGCGCGTACATCGACGCCGTGAACTTCACGATGGACCCGATCTGCACCAGCGCGCAGGTCATGTTGTGCGCGTCCCCCGCCGCGAAGGACTGCTGCAGGCCGATGCGGTCGGAGAACGCGCAGGTCCGGGAGACGTCCGGGGCCGCGCGACTGGACAGCAACGACTCCACGTACGAGGGCGTGATGGTCGGCCGGACGGGGTTGGTCTCGTTCTCCACGCAGAAGGTCACCTGCACGCGGTCCGCCGCGGCGGAGGGGGCCGCGTCGAGCAGCAGCGCCTCCTCGACCGAGGGGCTCCCCCCGTCCAGGCGGATGCTGAACTTGACGCGGGGGTCCTCCGGGTGCCCGTGCTTGAACGCGTTGCTGATGGCGTTGTCCACTAAGAGGCCGCAGAGGGTGGGGTCGATCAGGACGGTGCCCTCGTCCGCCGTGTACGTCATGTGGCGCCCTGCGGCGTATTCGGCGGCGAACGCGCCCAGGCGGACCGGGCACAGCGACAGCGTGTACTTTGCGGCGGACAACTGAATGTACGCCTGACGGGCGTGGCAGCTCCGCATGGCTCTGCGGAGGGAGCTCAGCGAGCTGCGGAGGTGACTGAGGCTCGTGTCGGACCGCAATCCGCCGAGGAACATCTCGATCTCCCCGGCCGCCTCGCTCATCGTGTTCTTCAGCGTGTGGTTCAGGATGGAGTCCGCCTTCCGGCTGGCGTCAAGCGCCTCGGCCAAGTCGGCCGCGAACTGTTGCTCCAGCAAGAACTGGGCCCGTCGGCTGAGCGTCCCCCGGACGCTCAGCGGCAGCATGCCAAGCAGCAGGGCGCACCACAGGACGGTCCGGAAGACCACCATCAGGAGGCTGCCCTGCGGGGCCATGACCACCACGATCGGCAGCAGGGCACAGGGGATCACGACGGTGGCCGCCATGGTGCTCTTGCTGAACCCGCAGTACAGGAGGGCCAGCGCCTCCAGCGTGAGGACCAACAGCCACGCGGTGTACCCGTCCGCCCGCGACACCTGCTGCACGAGCTCCCCCAGCTGCTGCGAGGCCGCGTCGTTGTGGGCCAGGGCCTCGAACACCGGCAGCAGCTCCCGGTGGCGGAGGTCCACGAACTCCCTCACGGACACCTCCGTCGTGACGCTGCTGCACAGGACCAGCAGCACCATCACGACGCTCGTGACGATGACGGCGTGCCTCTGGGCCCAGGGCACGCAGGAGACCAGCACGAGGCAGGTCAGCGCGACGGCCAGGCCGGGCAGAAACGACAGGTAGAAGGCCGGGGTGTGGCCGTCCCGCAGACTGAAGACCATGTAACTGGCGACCAGCAGGGCGTGCACGACGCAGCAGACCTGACTGACCCGGCACGCCTGCCGCTGCTGGCGGTCTTGGAACAGCCGCTCTTTCGCAGGGTTCTTGAAGCGGAATGCGTCCCAAACCGACATGTACTCAGGGCCTAGGGGCCTTCCAAAGATTGCCATGGACCGCGGAGGCGCACTGCAGACACAGAGGTGATTGCCAGGCACTGCAAAAGACACAAGCGCGCACATCTGGCCTACAGTGTGTGAGTGGAAGTGCCACGCACAACCCTGAGGAATGGGATACAAAAATACTCCAATGACCTTCAACACCAGCATCAGCGCCGTAAGCCTGACCAAGCATAATGAGTGTCTCAGGTAGCCATAACCGTGGCGACAGACGCTGCTTCCGCAACAATGCCGCGAAAGGAGAGCCCCTCCATTGTAGCGACATAGCAGTCGTGGAGGAGTCTCCCAACCCCTTGTGACTGGAAGATGCATTTGTACACACCCGCCAAATCCGCAAAGATCTGTGGTGGACGCACTCCTGCGGGACACAAGAAGAAGTTGGGGGGGTGCGCCATAAAGGCTGAAAGGAGTTTTTTGTTTTTGCGATGAAATGTATCGGCGACAGTTCAGAATATGCCTTGCACCAGCGCTTGCACTGGTTGCAGGGGCAGGGACAGTCCATGCTGACAGGTGTCCGTGCATCGAAATACATGTTGATTCTTCAAGGGAATTGACAAAGTGGCTGAAAAGCCACTATTCTGCACACCAACTTCAACTCACACTGCCCTGTGTTTGCTGCAGATCATCACACAGGGTTGGCAACAGATGGGTACTCGAATATCCGCAGGCAATCTGTCATCAATTACAATCTGATTGGGCGCCGTGGCTCAGTTTTTGTGAAGGCAGACTACCCTGGCAAACAAGTGAAAAATGCAGACCACATCGCACAGGGCATTCACGATGCTTTGGAGGTGGTTCGTCAGTTGCAGCTGCCCTGCCCCACCTCAACAGTGGTGGCAGATAATGCAGCTGTGATGCAGGCTGCCCTGAACGTGTTGGATCAGTCTGAGAAATTTGAGGTTGATCATTTTTTGACTTATAATAGTCTGGTGTACTACGAGATGCTTTTGTTCCAACAGCACGTTGCTGAGCATCAGGGACTTCCCAAACCTGAACACAAACAGGCACAGAGTCTTGTACTCGAAAGGTGGAAGTTCTTGCACCACCCTGTGCATTCAGCCAGCTATGTGCTTAATCCTGCTTTGATGACTCGTGAGGAAGACCCACTGAAGGACAGTGAGATCAGGAATGATGTTGCTCAGGTTTTTGAATCCTTTGGTGGCAAGGAGCATGCCCAAACAGCCAAACTGCAACTGCAACAGTTCCTTATGAGGTGTGGAGAGTTCGCAGATGAACGCCTTTGGACCAAAGAAAGTCTTGCCCTTGGCGGCCTCAATTGGTTCCAAGCTTTCTGCTATGAAAATTCAGTGCTGAGGGACATTGCGCTGCGCATACATTCAACCCCTACAGTGGCCTCTGCTGCAGAGCGCAACTGGAGTGTGTTTGGTTTTGTGCACTCAAAAAGTAGGAACCGTCTGTATGGCCACAAGGTGGAGAAGCTTGTTTATATTTATCAGAACATGAGGCTACTGCGAAAGATTAGGGACCCAGCTTTCAGAGAGCCCTGTGTGTTGCCTGACCATATGTTTGACGAAGATGAGGAGGAGGAGGAATAGGAACTCAAACCTGTTCAGGCGCACTGTTTCTCCTGCTCTGTGATCCACCAGTTCTTCAGCTCCTGCTCGCTATCCCATAGCATCTTCAGTCGCGACCAGTCAGCGTAGGACATGGGCTGCCGGCTCTCTCTTTGTTGTCTCCAACAATACGACTCGTACTGGTGTCTCTGCCATTGCTCTGCAAACACGTGGTCCCATTCATCCCATTCATCGCACTCATCAGAACCTGTCTCATCTGCGTCGGCGTTCTGAGCGAGACAGTTGGCTTTCGTGTGGTTTGTTTGGATACCTTCTGACTCTTGTATGCTGCTCGTAGCGTTTCCTTCACTGCACGCAGATGTTGTTTGTGGCATTCTACATCTCTGCACGCAAAGTTCGCGACGGCTTTTTCTCGGCGCGCAAGTGTTTTCAAACGACGACAAGCATACCGCACGATGCGCAATGGCAGTGGGGACACAGCAGTGCTATTGGTTCTGAAAAACACGTCTTAAATTGCAACTCGGTTTTTATGTCACAACTACTTTAAAGCAATATGTCGGGGATCAACAGTTAAAATTTTGGTGCATGCAAAATGTCGGCAGCCTGCAGAAACATGAAAATCTCGCGTTTTGTTAGTTTTTAACCTCATTCTCTGCGGCGGCACGCGCGTCTGGCGCCAGTCGGTGGCCCCCCCAGCAGACGCGTACTGTATTGTATTCTCGCGATACAGTACGCGTATATATACGTTACGCGTATATATACGCCGTCTTTTCCAACCCTGTCCTCTGGCCCCACTACCGCCAGGCGGTGCACGAGGCGGCCCGCCACCTCCCACCCGGGGACAAAGCCCTGTGCGTGGCCTTGTGGCGCTCCGCGGGCGCCGCATGGACGGAAGTCTTCTGCTCTGGGCTGGTGCCCGAGGAGGCAGAGGCGCAGCTCCGCGCCATAGCCCGCTACGACCCGCCGGGGGGGACCTCCGTGGACGATTTCCTCCACCACATGCTCCGGCTGGGAGATTTCGCATGGGAGCTTCGCAACCACCGGCTGGAGCAACTCCTCCGCGAGCCCCTAAGCGCGGCGGCCCGGGTGCACCGATGGCTCACCGCGGCAGAGGGCAACTGCCCCCCCCCACCCCGCGCCCTGGCAAGGACTTCGTAGCCTCCCTCCGTGTCGTGAACGGCACTCTGGAGTGCCCGCCACAAGAGGGCCCCCACCCGTACCGGGACCTGCCGGGGGGTTTCTCGAGGCACCTGCAAGACGCCCTCTTCCCACCGTGGATCATCGGGCGCGGCTCCATGACCGCGTGGGAGGCACGCATAGTGGGTGAGGAGTGGGCGCGCGAGTGGGGCCGGTGGTGCGCCGCCACGCGCGCCCCGGAGACCCCTGCGCAACGATACGCCGCCATCCCGCTCGAGGGGTGGGGGCCGCACACCCGGCCGAGACCCACCATGGTCCGCGGGGCGGGCCCTGACCACTCGTGGGACGCGGCGGCGAAGGAATGGCTGCAAGCGGCCCCGGGGCCGCAAACAGGATGGACTGGGGACGTGTCCTCGCTCGTCAGAGCGCCCGTCCCCCCCCGCATCGTCCTTCACGCCGCCAACGTGCTCCGGGCTACGGAGATACGCACATGGGGACACGACGCGGCCACCATCCGATGGCACCCCCCGGGGGACGGGGCCGCCCGGCTCGCCGTGGCGCACTTCAAGACTGGGGGGCCTGTATACGACGACGCCCTGTCCCGACTGAACGACACCCGGGGGCCCCTGCTCCTCATGCTCCCCACCGACCTTGCAGCCGCGCTGCGCCAGGAGCTGGACAGCTGCGACGGGCTGCGGGTGGGGTGGGAGGCAGTCGCGGACGGCAACCTACTGGCCCTCCTCCACCGGGACGCCGCGGACGAGTGCCAGTGGGATATGCTAGCGCCCCACCTCACCGGGCGCCACGTGTATATGGCAACCCCCCCCCAGGGGCACCCCCGCCCGGCGTGGGATGACCTCATCGCCGCCTTCCACGACCACGGGATTCTCCCCGACGACACGTGGCGGGAGGTCCAGCGGAAGACGCTCGGCAGGGACTACTGGCGCCGCGTCCGCGCCCGCCTGCTGGAGATCCGGGACCCCCTGCGACAGAGGTGGGACGGCCTCTGGCTCCGCCATCTCGGCCCTTGGTCGCCGCCCTCCCACCTCCCACACACCTGCCACCTCTGCGGGGAATGCGACACGGTGTCCTCCGCAGCGCCGACGGGCGCCAACAGGTGCGCGCAGTGCTCCCAGGTGGCCGCGTGCCCCTGGCCCGAACCTCCCGCGGGCCCGCGCAGGCGCACGGAGGAGGAGGCTTTGCACCGGCGCATCGGGGGAGCACACACTCCCTCACACGAACGCGCGGGCCCCGCGGGCGCCGCCCTCCTGTGGATCCACGTGCACCTGCGGGACCCCACGTCCGTTGCGCACCTGTCGCACGTGTTCGCGCCCTGACCCACACCCGCCGCCACACTCTGCAGAGCCCGCAGCACCATGCCTCGCCGACGGGGGAATGGGCCGGGACACGCCAGGGCCCGCCGCCAAGCGCAGGAGGCGGCCGTCCGAGGCCTGGTAGCGGACGCGGTGACGGAGGCGCATGAGGCGCACGCTGCCGCACGACGTGACCCGGCGGGCAGTGCGAGGGCTTTCCTCAGCGAGACCGCCCTCCCGGCCGTCCGCGCCCTGAACGGAGCAGGGGCCCCCGCGCTACTCCCGGCGATGCACCGGATCGTGAACGCCGTCCAGCCGGGGCTCATCAGCCCGGAGGCGGCCCTCTACGGGCACTGGATGGAGTGGCGTGAGTCCAACCGGTCGGGCCGGCCCCCGTCCATGGGGGACACCCTGCGGCTGACGGGAGCGGGGTCTGCCATGTCCCTCCGCAGCAGCGCCCCAGCCCTGCTGCACGCCCTCAGGACGCGCTGCCCCGGGGACACGGCCCCGTACCTGAACCAGGCGCGGGCCACATACCCGGGGGGAGTATCCGAGCTGGATGCGGCGCTCCACCTTCTACATCCCCCGGACGAGGACCTGGAGGTGGGCGAAATCACGGTGTTCGTGGAAGGCGCGGACGAGGCGCCCGCCCGCCCCCGGCCGACCAACCCGGTGTACGACGGCGCCAGGCCGACCCCCCCGTACGCCGTCATGTGCGAGGCGTTCCCCAGAGAGCCCACCTGGTGCCCCGCCCTCCCGCCGGCGACGCACGCGCCCCGCGGCTGGGCCAACCCAGACCTGCCCCCCCCCGTCTCCAGGACCAGGGGTGCCCACCACAGGGGACAGGTCCTCTGGCAAGAACGCCCGGGCACCCCCCTGCTCCTCCTCGTCGTCGCAACCCGCGGGGACCCGGAGCGGGTCCTGGGGATCACCCCCACCCACCTCTACGGGGCAGCACCCGTACCCCGCCCCCCCCTCCCGGCACCCGCGGCGCGGGACGGGGTACACACCTTCCTGCGAACACAGGGGGTCACCGCCGTTACGGGGGTCCACCTGGTGCGGCTCCCCCCGGCACCACCCGACGACCCCCGGGGGCCCAGGGCCCTGAGCCCCGCCCCAGACTGGGAGCTATGGCGCGACGCGTGGGCCGCGTGGCTCCCCCGCCTCCCCTCCCAATGCCGATGGATGGCCACCGGCCCCCGCCCGTACGGGGCTGACGCCGCCGCCGGCCCCCCACCCCCTCCCCCCCTCCCCCCCGCGGAGCACTGCACAGCACTGCCCACGGCACGACACAGATGCACCGGGAGGTAGTGGGAAGGGCGCACCTGCCACCACGCATGCCTACCAGGATAACGGTGATGTCGGACTCCGATGGCTCCCCCCAGCGGGACGACCGCCACCACCGCCGGTCCCGCTCCCGCTCCCCCGTCTCCCCGGAATGGGCGGGGGAGACCCCCGCGGAGCGCGAGGAGCGGAGGCTGGCGGAGGCGGCGGTGCCGGTTGGGCCGCCGGCTGGGCAGCCCCGGGCGGCCTCCGCCGACACCGGGCCGTCGACCCAGGGGCCTGGGCCGGCCGAGGAGACTGCCCCCGCCGCCCAAGCAGCAAGCCCTGCCGCCCCGCCCCGGGAGGGGGCCCTAGACACACGGGGGGCTGAGACCGCAGCCCCAACAAGCCGCGCCGCAGCCCCGACCGCGGCCCCCGGCACGCCGCCGGCACGGGGGGTGGCCCCGGCGCAGGGCCCGGGCGCATCGCCGGGGGCTGCCGCGACCGCAGAGGGGGGCGGGGAGGGTGCACGAGGGGTTGAGACCGCGGCCCCAGCGAGCCGCGCCACCGCCTCGGCCGGCCGCACCGCGGCCCCCGGCACGCCGCAGACGCGGGGGACGGACCCCGCGCGGGCCCCGGGCGCCTCGCCGTGGGCCGCCGCAGCAGCAGCAGCAGCAGCAGTGGGCAGGGAGGGCGCGAAGTACCGCGCCCACACCAACCCCACCCACACCCACACCAGCCCCCCCAAGCCGTTCCCCCCCAAGCCCTTCCCCCCGGGGCGAACGCGGCACGTCCGCCCCCCGGCGCCCGCGCGTTCGCCGCCGGGCGTCACGCTGCCGCAGCAGCAGAGGCAGCGGGACGCCCGGCGCGTGATCCAGGAAGGGGGGGACGGCGCGCAGGCAGGACAGAGTGCCAGCCACAGGAGCGCGGAGCGGGGGACAGGAGGCGACAAGGGGACTGCCCAGGGGCACGCGCAGGGGGCGGGCCAGGGCACACGCGGCAGGGAGCAAGGGCGCAAACACGGACAAGGCGCCGGGGCCAGCAGCAGCGGAGGGGGACAGAGCGCAGGCAGCGGACGGCGCGACGCGGGGCAGGGAGCCGGGAAGGGGCCAGGGCACGGGAAGGGCGCGCAGGGGAGCGGGCAGGGCGCCCAGGCGGGCGGCCACGGAGCGCATGGAGCGGGGCGAGGGACGGTGGGCGAGCGTGGGCGCAGCAGCCCAAGGCATGGGCACGGGCACGGGACGGGCACGGGCGCCGGCAGTGCAGGCCAGGGCGCGGGTGACAGGGGGCGGGGCCCACGACAAGGACAGGGGGACAGAGGCGTGGGGGCCGGAAAGGGACCCAAGGGCAAGGGCAAGGGCGCCGTGGGCCCCCAGGGACAGACAGGACAGGGCGTGGGAGCCCGGGGGGGAGGGCGCGGCGACGGGAGGGGGGCGGGGGGCGGGGCGCCCCCGCAGCCGGACGTGCAGCCGGTGCGGTGCATCCCCCCCGGCATCCAACAAATGCCAGCGCACCACACCCACCACCACCACCACCACCACGCCCACCTCTACAACATCGACCCCGACGCCGGAGAACTCATCCCCCCCCAACCCCCACGACCCCAGCACCAGCCAGCCCCCCCCGCGCCGAGGGCGGAGCCGGCGCGGATGCCCTCGGCAGGGGGGGGGCGGGGCGCGGCGCCGGCGCCGCAGGCACAAGGGCCGCAGGGGGAGCCGGCGCGAGGGGCAGGGGGGGCCCGGCCCTGGGACCGGGACTGGGGCACGGTCCCGGACCCTTTGGGGGATGAGGCCCTCCCCCTGGTGGTGGAGGTGTACGGGTGGTTGAGCTGGGCCTGCTCGGGGACCACCAGGGGGATGAGGAACCGGCCCTTCGATGCCGTGTTCCTTCGGAGGGACGGAGGGAACCGGGAGGTACCTCCGGGGGGGTGGGCGACCCCAGGGGACCACGAGAGGGTCCTCCGGTCAGTGATCCGGGCGGCGTGGCCCGACAGGGAGCCGACGTGGCCGGCCTTCCTGGAGGGGGGGGCGGTGCTCCGCATCACGGATGCGGACGCCAACAACTGGCTCCCCCGGGCCATGCGCAACGCCCTCACCCACTGGCGCTACCGCCGGCGAAACCCGCCACCGCCACAGCCCCAACCCCCACACAAGCGGCGACGCAGGTGACGGCCCAGACGACGGGCGCGAGAGAGTGGGGGGGGACAGTGCCGCGGGACGCCCCCCCCAGCGGAGCCGGGCCCCCCGACCCACGCCCCCCCCACGATACAGCGCGACGGAGGGGCGCGCGCCACCTCCCGTGGGAGGGAGGGCGGGGACAGCGAGCGCGAGGGGGAGCCCACTGCCCCGCAGCCCACTAACCGCTGACCGCTGACCCTCACGGCCGCCCCCAGCCAGCCAGCGCCGCGCGACGACGGCGGGGGGAGCAGGGGACCCAAGCGAGGGCCTGCACGAGGGTCCAGCCCTCACAGGGTGGAGGGGGGCGGGGGAAGAGTGCGCCCCCCCAGCCGACGGCTGGCCCCCCGGGGCCGGAACCGCCAGGCCGCCTCCCCGCAGCCGTCGGGGGGCGGCGTCAGGGGACCGGAGGGCCCCCCCCTCTCCCCCCCCCCCCCCCGGCCCAAGAGCGGACGGAGGCCGACCGGAGAGACAGCGGCCCCGCACCCCCACGAGGAGGCCGCTGCACCCAGGGGGGGGAGCACCGCGGCCGCGGCAAGCGCGGCCGCGCGCCAAGCGCCCCCGGTGAACCGCCCGCACGCTCCCACATTACCCGCTGCCGACCGACCACGGAACGGCGGCGCCCAGGACGGCGCAAACGGAGCGGCCCACTCGGAGGCGGGCCTGGGGAAGGCGGGGGCGCGAACCAGGGCGAGGAGATCACACCCCCCCTCCCCCCCCCCCCCGCCGCACTGACCCACTGGCGGCCGACCGGGCCGCGCCCGACGCCCACGGCCGCCCGGCAACCCCCACAGCACGAGCATACCCCAGGGGGACGGGGAGCGGCGGGGCGGCCCCCCCTCCCCCCCCCCCCCCCCCCGCTCCCCCCGCTCCCCCCCCGGCCTGCGGGCCGCAGGAGCGCCGACCCTCCGCCCCCCCGGAACCGAGGGGACGCCCCCCCTCCCCCAGAAGGGACCGCGACGCGGGCCATGAAGCAACGGATACTTGGCTACCGAACGCCCCCGTGTCACAGGCGACCGGTCATTGCCACGCAAAGTTCAGTTCTTCGTATTGTGCATTAATCACGACTGGAATGTTCCTATGTGTACCTGCTCACAGGTCTGCTCTGCTTACGAAACAACAATACTATAGCACCTCAAAATCGTCTACCTCAAGCGATCCTCAACATGAAGATCTCAACTTCGATATCATTGCACCTTGACATAATGTAATATCATGCCTTCCGAGTTCCCCGGTTGGAGACCCACAAGTGAAGCTTAAAAGCGTTGCAGAGGCTCTACAGTGCTCCCCGACACTCATTCGGTCTTGGGGAATCCAACAGCGGGCCATAGGAAGCATTACGCCCCTGCCCAAACGTCAGCGACACTCAGAGAGAGCGAAGGCTGACAGGTCGTTGCCAACACTTAGAGAAACCGCGGGTAGTGGGGTCAGGGCCGGAGGGGCCCTGAAGCACCAAGTTCGGCTGCCTGTAATCAAACAAAGTGTAAAATCTATATATACTGGTCACTCACTGTCTGGTTGGCTCGGCATGTTGAAAAGAAGCAGGCTCAAAACTGATCATCTAACTCCCGAAGTGCCGGTGACATTTCCACTGGAGCCGCATTCGGCCACTGCTCCTGACAGGTGTCCAGATGCAACCGAGCAACGGGGCTCAACTACGCGCATGTCCAAGACAATCAATTAGTCCTCTCAATATTGATCATTTGAATCCTCCCCCCGGATCCTGTGGGCTGTCGCGGCAGTCGGTTGGGGTGTTACTGATCTTCATAATGACGTCAAACCCATCCTTCACACATCCAAAGACGGGTCGCTTGGAGGGGAATAGGTCCGTGTTCTCACCGGTGGCATAACACCAGTGAGACCCTCCGCGACAGGGCGCGGGGCTTGTTGCCAGCTGGTTAGAAATGTTGCCTCTTGCATTGTGCTGCACTTCCAGCTCATTAAGAATGTCGCCTCCTGCATTGCGCCGCACTTCCAGCTCATTAAGAACGTTGCCTCCTGCATCGTGCTGCACTTCCAGCTCATTAGGAATGTTGCCTCCTGCATGGCGCTGCGCTTCTCGCTCATTAGGAATGCTGCCTCCTGCAGTGCGCTGCACCTCCAGCTCATTAAGAATGTTGCCTCCTGCATTGCGTTGCACTTCCAGCTCATTAGGTATGTTGTCTCCTGCATTGTGCTGCACGTCGTGGTCACCAAACTTGAAAGCTGAATTGGGCTCAGGATCTCCGTGCCCACTTCGAGGGTTTTTGGGGTCCCGTGCAAATGGGTATCCAAACTGCAGCATAAAATTGGGATTTTGGTCAGAACTCTTCTGCGGCAGTAGATCAGCGTGAGGCCGGCTGTCGGCCTTGGCATTTGCCTTGCCGACGATCGTGCCGTCCCCTGGTATCATCCGCCATCTCCTGTCAATGCTTCGTGGGATGCTCTTGGAAGAGTCCGCCAGCGGCCCGCCGTTGTCCGGGAGCGGCTGCCGGAGTGTTGGTGTAGTCAGTGAGTTGGACACAATCCGAGCGTCCACTTCTTTCTCCATCGGGGCTTCGGCTAATGACCGAACTTCTTTCCAGAGAGGGATTGCCCTCCTCCGGAACCACAGCTCAGCCATGGACGAAATAAAATCGAAAAAAAAATAGACACTCAGCAAACCGAAAAAAAATAGACACGAAAAAAAATAGACACTGCGACACGCGACGCGGGGGGGGGGGGCGCAGCTGGACCCGCACGCCGCGCGCCCCAGCGCCCCCCGCCGCCTGCTCCCGCGGGGGTCGCGGCCAACGGGCGGGCCCGCACCAGCGCGCCGGAGCGACGCGCGGACCACGCCCGGGAGCGGCACGCGGCGACGAACCAGAGCAGTGTGGCCCACTCGGGGAGGGCGGAGGGAGGGCTTGGGTCTGACGGGGCCCCCGAGGGAGCGGTTCACGGGCCGCCCCTCCCCCCCCACCCCCCCGCCAGGCAGGCCGCGCCCGGTGCAAGGGGCGGCCCCGCGACCCCGACCAAACGCGCACGCCGGGGGGGAATGCGCCGACGACGAGAGGGGGGGCGGGGTAGGGAACCGCGGGCCGCCCCCCAGAGGGAGGGCAGGGGGGCCGCGGCGCGACCCCCCCCCCCACCCCCCCGCCGGCCCGCGAGCCGCGGGGACGCCGGCTCCCACCCCCCCGAAGCGGAGAGGATGGTCCCCCCTCCCCCCGGCGGGGCCGCGGCGCCCGAGAGGGGAGCCGGAACAAGGCCCGCCCCCCCGCCCCAGCCGCCTGCTCCCGCAAGAACCGCGGGGCGCAAGCGCACCCGCACCAACGCGCCAGGGCACCACACGGGCCGCGCCCAGAGACGGCGGCGAGCACGAACCGGTGTGGTATGGGGGCCACGCCCTCCATGACCAAAACGACGCCAGCGACACCCGCTTTGTTGCCTGCCCAGGGAAGGCAGAGGGACGGAACGAGGCAGAGCGACCCCCCGCCCCACTGGCCCCCCCGGCCGAGCAAACAGGGGGCGCAGCGCACAGGCCGCCCCCCCCCCCCCACCCCACCCCCCAGCACGGGTATGCCCCGGACGCGCAGACCCACCCCACGGGGGGCGACAAACCCCAAGCCAGGTAGGGGGGAAACGGGACCGGGCCGCCCCCCCCCAAGCACGCCAGACGAAGCAAGGGACCGGGGCAGGACACGCGGAGGGGCACGGACCGCGTGGAACGGCCCTACCAGCGCCCAGCGCCGGGACCGCGCGAGGTGCGCGCGCCACACCACCCAGGGGAGGGGGGGGGGGAAGCGGACGCCGCGGGAGCGCGAGCGCACACACACACAAAGGGCACGCGGGGAATACCAGAAGGGCAACCGGACCGAGCTCGCGGAACGCACAGACCGCGTGGAATGGCGTACCAGCGAGCGAGGGTAAGGGACACCCGGACGGGACGGCCCGCCACACACAGCGCGAGACACGCGGGGCGGGAAGGGGGAAACGGGGGGGACACAACACCAGGTACCGGCCCGGGCCCCCCAAACCGGCCGCGAGCGCCGCGCACACATGGACGGGGCACTGCACCCGCCAAGGCAGTAGTGGCGCACTGCGCCACGCCCCAACCCCTAGGCTAGGCAGCCGCCGCGCCAGCCCAAGGGGGTCCCACTGGCGACAAGCCAGTAGCACGGGCCCGGCAGCGCCGGCGCCCCGGGCGACCACGCATTAGGGGGGCGACGCAGTGGGTAAGCGCCCGCAGCCACGGCTGCGAATTGATGCACTGACCGGGGAGCGGCGAAAAGGGGAAACCGGGGAGGGACGGGGCTCCGAGCCCTGTGAACCCGGGGGACTCCGCCACCAGGCAGGAGGTGCGTCTCGGAGGGCCCCCCACTAGGACCCGGTGGGGAGGATATCACCTGGCCCGGCCAGGTGGCCCCCCGGGGCCGAAAGGCGTCTAGTACCCGCAAAATCAAACCTCAAACCTCAAACCTCATAAGGTTTGGAACCCAGTAGTTTTGAAAATAACCGGTTATGGACGATTATTTTTACAAAAACAACCAGTTTTTCGGATACGTGGTTTTCAAAATAACCGGTTTTTCCAATTCCTTGCCCTTCGGTACCCAATTTTGGCATTCCATGACAATAGAGGCCATACAAGTCACGGCGCAAAGGTCATAAGTATGTTTAAAGGGGTATGTTAGCACAGACCATCAGTTCTGGCTACCGAAGCCTCTTGACAAGGCAAAAAACGGACACAATGTATTACTGAAACCAATCCCGCGGGACTGCAACCACTCGGTTTAATTGGTTAAAATTAGTTTTCAAAATAAACAATTGTGCGATCATTTTAAAAAAAAACCTCCGATTGTGGCCGATAACCGGTTTTTCCAAGTAATTGGCAAAAGCAGTTCGAAACCATACAGCAGCTACAGTATGTTTGGTCATCTACTCTTTGTACAATCATAAAAACCAAAATGAAAAATCGCACACCGGGGCCACCAAGCACCTTTGTCCGCACCCCATGTGCCATCCTAATTGGCCCATGACTGGGACGCGACATGGGAGGCACCTTTGGAGCAAGAAATTGCACCAAAATTTTGCGAGCTCCCATGGGAACATTGAGAAAATCTTGGAGTTGTATTGTGGCCTACAGTGCCATTGCAATAGTAAAAAAATTTGTGCAAAAACATTCCAGCTGGGATTATGGTCTTTTTCGTAAAAAACTTATTGAAAAATCAAGTTATTAATTTGTCCTCCGGAAAATGGTATTCTTACAAGTGAGATAGGACAATGCTATGTGGAACCCAAATAGACCACAAAAAAACACGAAAAACCTATAAGGAGAAGCATCAGCGCATCCCGCTACACAACTATGCTTTGTGCTAGCCTCCTAGTTGTATGTGTAGGTCGCCATAGTTCTCTAATGGTCCCTACAGGACCCTACAGTTCCCAGAAAGCCGGCATAGGTACCTACAAGTGCCCATGGATCTCCAATGGTCCCTATACCTGCCCTGGTTTCCATAGATCTTTATAGGTTACCAGGGCTTCTTATCGATCACCATAAGCCCAACAGGTCCCCACAGGTCCCCACAGGTCCTTTTACGTTCCCAAAGGTCCTTGTAGCCCCCTTTTGGCCCGCATAGTCCCCATAGGTCTCCATGGATCTCCACAGGTCTCTATGGGTCGCGAAAGGTGTTCATAGGTCTCCATACATCCCCAAAGGTCCCATAACATAGGTCTTTGTAAGTAACCATAGGTCCTTGTAGACCTTTATAGGCTCCATGGATCTCAATACGCCCTTGTGGGTCCCCGTAGGCCCCCATTGGTCTCTATAGGTCCGCATATGTCCCTATAGGTCCCTAGAGTTCTCCATAGGTCCCCACAAGTCCCTACAGGCCACCATAGGTTCTTGTAGGTCCCCATAGTTCCGCGTAGGTCCCGCTAGGTCGCTATAGGTCCCCAATGGACCCTGTAGGTCTTTTGAGGTCTCAATAGGTCCTTATAGGTCCCGATAGACCATTATAGGTCCCTATGGGCCCCTATAGGTCCCCGTAAATCTAGATCTAAAAATGGATCTAGATCCCTAAAAGTCCTTGTACGTCGCCATAGGTCCCCATGAGCCCCTTTTCGTCCCTATTGGGCCCCTATTGGTCGTAACAGGTTCCAATGAGCCCTTTTAGGCGCCCATAGTTGCAGCAGCTGAAAGTGCCCAGACTTGGGCGGTAAGTGATATTGCTAAGTACAAATTTCGGCAATCATCCCATGGTTTCCCACTGATGTCGGCGTATGCACGTGGATGTGAGTTTCCTACTTTGCTAGGTCGCACTAGGTCCCCAAAGGTCGCCATAGGTTACCCTAGGTCACCATTAGTCCCCAAAGGTGCATATAGGTCCTTATAGGTCACCATAGTTCCCTATAGGCTCCTGTAGGTCCCTTTGGATCCCCGCACGCCCCCATAATTCCCCATAGGTCCCTGTAACACCCCATAGGACCCTATAGATCCCCACAGCTCCCTCTAGGTCAACAGGCCCCAAAAGGCTCGTACAGGTCCCTTTTGGTCCCCATAGTTCCGCATCGGTCCCTATAGATCCGCACAGGTCCCCATGGATCCCTATAGGCCCCCTAGATGTCCCGAAACGTCCCAATAGGTCCATATACGTCCCTTTAGGTCCTCATAGGTCCTTGTAGGTCAGCATAGCTCCCAATAGGCCCCCGCAAGTCCCCATAGCTCCCAAAAGGCCCCTGCAAGTCCCCACATCTCCGAATAGGCCCCTGGGTCCCCATAGATTCCAATGGGTCTCCGTAGGTCCCCATTGGCGTCAAAAGGTCCTTCTAGGTCCCCATAGGTCCCTATAGGTCTCCACGGCTCTCTATATGTCCCCAAAGATGGGCAAAGGTCTCCATAGATCCCCATGGGGCCCCTGCGGCCCCGTAGGTCCCCGAAGGTCCCTCTTCGTCCCTATAGGTCCCCATACTTCTCCATAAGTCCCTATGGGTCCTAAATGGTCCTCATACGCCCACATAGGGCCCTATAGCACCCAATAAGCCCCCAAAACTCCCCATGGGCCTCCATGCCTCTTTATAGGTCCCAATGCGTCCCCATAGGTCTGTATCGGTCCCCCTAGGTCCTTGCATAATGCCACCGAAGTGTAGTGTACCATCCGCAGGGATGGTGCACTCGATGGGTATTGGAAGAGAGGAGGGGGGTTTGAGGGGGGGGGGGGGGGGTTGGCCGGACCCCCGCTCCTCCTATGGTCCCCCCGGTCCCGGCAATAAGACACCCATGTGCAATGCTTGTCCCCACATGTAGACAACCACCCAGGCTAGTGAGTGCTGCAGACCACATAAAATGGTCCAATCCCCGAATGCCGGTACCTCCCCACTTGTCCCACTTTTTTCTATGAGTGTTTTCCTCAGCCAAATGTGAAATGAGCCTGTGTCAATCATGGACAGTAAATCCCCCTGTGCCAATGGTCGCTTGTGTTAAATTTGCAGCGCCCCTTTGTTCCTTGGCCATCTCCACATTCACTGATTCTGCTCATTTCACCTATGTGTAGGTGACTCTACCTGCAGTGAACATCCCTGCATGATGACACTGTGTCTTGATGGATCAATATGGCGTCCGCAATGGAAATTCAAGGTGCAATGAGCGCTTCCTGTGCCTGTCCTTTTACTGCGCCCCTTCCCATTCCTCATGTCAGGGCCACGCATCCATCAGTTCTTCCAGCTCAGGCCACCGCTGCAATCCACCTTGGTGAGCTTCCTTGCATGGAAACTGCACCGCCTGGTGTTCATGGCAGTCACACGTTAGGGTATGGTAATGGTACAGGTTTGGGAGGTAAGAGGTTTTAAGAGGTTACCTCTTTGAAAAGAGGTAACCTTTTGGGTTTCAAGCGGTTTCTTTTACAAACCTCCAGAGGAAACCTTTTTAAACCCTCTTACCTCCTTTCCAAAAGGTAAGAGGTTTCAATTTTTGAAAAAGGTACCATGCCCTATTGCACGTACTGGCGCCCCCTCAGCTGGATGGCCTTACCCTGCTCAACTGCGAAAGCATGCAAAAATTCATGTGAGGGTCAATACTTATCATCACCTGCACCCAGGTATCCGTGAATGTTTGAAACTCGCATACACTGTGCCGCACCCAACACGTGGGCTATCAAGAGGAATAAATGGATTTCAGTCAATCAAGTGGATGGCACTTCATCCACAGAGGGAAATAGAAATATGGCAACGCACTCAACTCTGAGTAGGACATAATCTGAAAACAATTGATTCCAGGAAACCTGGAATCCATCTTTCCAGACAGGTCCAAGAAGTATACTAGCCCTAGACCATGCCATGGACAAACTGTTCAAGAAAACCCCCCATATGCTTCAACCCAGCGCATGAAGGCCTAGCTGCTCTGCAACAAATGGCGGTCCGGGCACTACACAGACCTCCCAAAAGCCCTGCTGGTGCTCCGAGCAGTGGCATCAGGACCTGCTGGAGACACCCTGAAATTGTACCCCTCACCTGCCAACTGCACTGGTATCGGCAAATTGGGTGACCCTCCAGAGTCAGCGCAAGTAAGGGTCCTCGTGGGGGGCTAATCTTACTTTAGTAACAGACTGTCAGTTCAAAGAAAAATTTCCAACAGCCCTGGAAAAAACGATTAGTGTTGCCACTTCGGACGAGCTCTGAAACTATTAGTATAAACCTAGACCTGTTGCACCAAGGATATGAGCCTCAGGTGCAGGAAAAAAACCAGATAAATAGTGGGGGCGGGGAAGGGGGCAGATTTAGACTGTGGCAAGCACCGGCTGCTGAGCAATGGGCTGCTTCTCCTCCTCCTTCTTCGGCTCCTTGAGCGCAGCAAGTGGCTCCTTCAACCACACGTACATGCCATCCTCACCAGGCTGCTTGTCCACAGCAATGCAATTGTTGGCTACTCTCCACAACGCCTTATGGATTGGTGTGGGGTCATACAGGTAGATGTCAGGGAACGTGGTCTTCAAATGCTCCGTGACCTTCCATGCATTGTAATGAGGAATCGCTGAGTTCACGTGGTGGCACACATGCGTGCTGCCAATGCCGTGGTGCAAGAAGTCCAACACAGGGCCATAAGGACGGTCAATGGTGTGGAAGGCACCCTTGGCCCAGGTATACTGATTCTGATCGAAATGTGGCACGTCCACATCAGTATGCTGCAGCCAAGTGTAGCCCACCAACCAGGCGTTGGTGAACATGTAGGGGAGAACGTAGTGCAGAACTGGGTACATGGCGCCATATGTTGTGCCCCAGGCAATAAGACCGGCGATCACAGCCAGGACACCAATGTCGGACAAAAGCACTCGCAATTTATGTTTGCCAGGGAAAAGCTCCTTCTTGCCGTTGTTGAAGGGGGCGTAAGGCCAGAAGTGGTTGGTCTTACCATAAGCAGGGCCACCACTCTCACCACTGATCAAATACATAGGCCAGCCAAATGCCAAGACCACAAAACTGTGCACCAGAGGCCATAGTGGTCCCAGGGCTTTCTTGAAGAAAACGGAGATGCCGGCGGTATGCTTGGTGGGTCTACGTGGGACATGGGTCTCTCCAGTCTCCATGTTGTTGGTGTTGGCGTGATGAACAGCATGGGATCGCTGCCAGGAGAAGTAGGGCACCAGGAGGAGGCTGTGGAAGGTGTACCCAACGGCATCCTGCAGCACTCTGTTGTCACTGAATGCGTTGTGTCCACACTCGTGGGCCACAACCCAGCAGCCAGTAGCGACAGTGCCAGTAACCACACCATAAATGGCCCAGGCCCAGGCATAGGTCCAGGAATATGGAATGAAGGTACCAGCAAAGACGCAAAGGCCAGTGACTGTCAGGGACATCAGCGCATACATCATCGATTTGAAGGTGTCCCTCTTCATCAGCTCCTTAGGGATAGCAGCCATCACCTCCGGCTTGGTGGGATACTTCTTCCCAGCGATCAACGCCTTGCCCTTCAAACCCGAGAATCCAGCCACCTTGTCTTCGGCCACATACTGCACGTCTGCTGACAACGCCGCTTGCTCCTTAGCCTGCATCTCAAGATTTTCGGCGTGGCGCTTGCGGAATGCCGAATACGAATACAAAGTGAAGACCGAGGCAAAGAACCCCAGCAAAGGTCCAAAGATTGGGATCTTGGAGAGGAACCCTGTGTCCTTAACGTCCGCAGTCGCGGAAGCCTTGGGCGCAGTAATATCAGCCTTGGCTTTCTTCTCAGATCCAAAGGCAGCAGAGCCGTCCCGAGTCAAAGAAGTGAGAACACTTGTGTCACGGTGTGCTCCAGCGTTGGGCATGGGAGGGCGCACCATTGATGGGCGAGCCCCTTGCTGAGGTTGGTACACTGGTTGCCAGGACACAACAGGGGGAGCCCTGCTGAGAGCAGCACTCCATAAACTCTGAGCAGCATTCTGGGTTGATGGATCAATCACCATAAGTGCTCCCATCACAAGGGAGGCGAGCACCGTTGTTGACAAAGTGAGGTGCGTTAAAACCGAACCAACACGTGTTTGGCATGCGCCATCCTCCTCCAGCGACGCAGGTATCTCGATGTACTGCGGCACAGCCTCCATTTATATGTTCCCTGGACAGAAAAATGATCAGTTGTCAGGGCAATGTGGGCACCATTCAAAATGGCTCTTTGTTTGCCTATGAAAACATACTCTGCCTTATGCAACGTGAGTCTGCAGTATGTTGATGAAGCAGAGCAGGGTGTTTGAGCATGGCCCCTCAGGCAGGAGGTGACTCTTAGTGTGTTGGTGACTGCTGATGCCCAAAAAGTACCTCTCTAAAAATTGACATCACCCCCGGCTTTCAGTAAAGTAGTATCAGAAAGTTTTTTCATGCTTTTGACATCATCACCGCACCACATTGACTGTCTGTTGCTTGGTCTCACAGCAACAGAAGCATCCAAGGTACCCTCCCCCCCCCTTGCAAACTCCCGGGTTAGCGCGCGACGGTCTCCCGGGTGGGGGGGGGGGGGGGTCGCCAAGTGACGGTCTCCCGTGGTGGGGGCGGATTGCAAAGGTATTTCAAGGCAAACTGTGGTACCCTCCACTGATGCAAGCAAAGAGAACACGTGTGAAGCGACTTTTGCGTTGATGCAGTGCCAATGTGTTTCATCCAACACAAATGTTATTGAGGCTCCAAAGGAACGGTAAAGAACTTCTGGGTACAAGAATAACACACTTTGAACTGTTGCACAAGCTCAGTCTGCATGACAGGCACGGGGTGTGTTGTGGTACCGTACATGGTCACCGGGAGAAAACATCTCGGGTCTGAAGTAGCAACACAACACACCCATACAACGCCTTTGGAGAGAGAATATCACAGAACACACACAGGTGCTTGATTTGAAGTAATGGGAAAGCAATGCAAGGCCATGCGTAAAGCAGATGGGCAACACAAACCAGCACAATACATGTTAACTAGAAAACATGGAAGTGACGGTCAATGAGTGCAGAAAAAATTTCCAGCCCACTGGCACTATAAGCCTGGATCACTCTTTGTTAAAACCTGCAAAGGTGAGGTGGTGCCATCAAGGCTGAGTGAAAATGCTCCAGGTGTCCCCACTTGTTCACCTTTTGAGAAGGGAATCATCCGCATGGCTAACCCCTAAAGCCAGAAAAAATTGTTTCTACCAGGTGAGGGGGGGGGGGGGGGGATGTTTGCCCGGCACACGCCAGGCGCGCTACCTTTGTATTAAGTATCCTACCTCTAGCCCCAAGTTTATCCTCACCTAGGGAAGTCCCCCAAGTAGACCGCAGCAGACACCTTGGAGTTGCGTTACCACAAACTGGGACCAGGGAGTCTGTTTCACAAATGCGAGACCAAGCACAGCCGCAAAAGCACACATCATTGCCTACCACGCCCACATGATATGACAAGCTGCCACAGCAGGTTAACCAAAATTGGCCCAGTTGTTTGGTGAGGGGGGGCAAAAACAGGCACGGGTGGGGAATGGTAAAAAACAAGATCCCCGGCATGCGCCCGGCACACTAACAGCCCCCCTGGGACAGCGGTCCCTCTGCTGACAAGTGCTGCTTCTGTCCCTTGGTATCCCTCCCATACCAGCGCCAGTTACACAAAGTCTTTCACCACCACCGATGTGGGAAATGTGAGCCAGAGCCAGGGTTCTGGATCACCAAATATTACCCATCAGTGGTGTGCAGCATACTGAGGCGTTTTGCCGGGTATTTTCTGCCCATGCACTGTGCCATTTGGCCCCACCAAGGCTCTTCGCTGGGGCCTAGGTAATTACGTGCTTCCAATGTTTGCTTCACCAGGCCCCTTTCAGAGGCTGCTCCGTTGGCTTAGGGGGGAGAGAGTTGCATGCAAGGACCAGGCCTGCCTACATCCCCTGTGTTTGCACCTTTGTTGTCACACTGCCGGGTGTGGAGTGTGCACACATGATGCATACCATTGCGCTTTGCAGATTTGAGTGGAAAATTTCCAGAATTCAACGGAGAACGACGAAATAGCTTGTGCTGGCTCTGCATCTGTCCAATTATTGCAGCACACAGTGCACGTTCAACGCCTGTCCTGTGAACACACCATTTAAGCTGACTTCTGACCGTTGATAATGAGTGGCACACACGTAGAACCCAGTGCCATGCATCTGAAGACAGTCCGTTGTTGTGGGGAGCAATAATAATGACAATAATAATAACAATAAGAATAATAATCACCCCGCAGTGAGCACCCCCTTGCAGCATATCTACTTCATGCTTACCCAAGATGCCTCAACATGAGCTCTGAGGGTGCACTTGCAGCCTTCTTTGCTAGATTTGTACCAGGTGGTTGATGATACCTCTTGGGTTGTAGGCATTGTTGTCACAGCGCGACCAGTTTCACAGGCCTGGTTTCGGTGCAACGTCTCATTCCACCAACAACACAGACCTCTTCCACGTTACACAATGCGCTGATATAAAAATCCAATTTGTCAAAAAGAAAAAATCAACAACGTCAGACAGCACGTGAATTTTTCACTTTGCCTCACTGGTAAAATTGTGACATTGGGAGAAATCACACAGGGAAAAAGACACACAACAATCGGCGAGACTGCAACACAAAAGAGCTTGTGGCTGTGTGCCAAAAAAGCAGACAACGGAGCAGCAACAACTGACACATTCATATTCCCACATGTCATTGGTGTAATAACCACAGTTCAGGGTGGCCCGAGAACACCATGCAAAACTGGTGACGGTCCACGGCTTCACCTATTGGCAAGGGAAATCAACAGCAGAGTATACAAAAAAAACAAACAAAAAGAAAGCGGTTGCCGCAGCATATCAAGAGGGAAAATAGCACCCCCACTAAAGGAATGCACTCAATAGGCCAAGCAGCTGGCAATACCAGCCACGACGGTTACCACATGCTTCTATTGCTCCACTTCACTGGTTTTCGGTGGTGGGTCTCCCCCGCTGGGTGCAAATTCAAGGGGACCTCTTTTGAAATCCAAATGTCAATATCCGTGGACTTCCAAAAAGGTGGGTCAGCGCCAGATTATGCGCCAAGGCATTGCGCGAGAGCACGGCGGTGCTCTGGGAAAGCAGCTCTGATACTTCACAAAGCTCAAGGAATCAGACACATGTCACACCTGAGTATGCCAGCCCCAGGCCAGACCATGGAAGGCGTCTGTCCCCTCCCTAATGAAGACTGTATGCACACGGGAGCTGCCGATAATGCGGCAGGGGGCTTAGCACCTCCTCAGAAACAAATGGCCCTGCTGGTGTACCAAGCACAGGCCTCGGGAGACATCCTAAAATGAAAACCTTGCCATGCCAGTGATCCCTCAATGACCTACTGCGAAAGATCTGCTCCCACCCATGAGTGCCTGGCACATAAGACCATTTGGCAACTTTCTGGGAGGCGAGGACTTACGGTTTGCACCACCCATAGGCTGCCTTCCAAGGGGAGAAGGCAGCCTGATGCCCACGAGGGCAATGGGAGCAACACATTCACAAACAACTCCATTAGCTTAGGCCAGGGCCACGGCGCTCAAACGCACCTGGGGCATGGAGAGGTGCCTGAAACAGGGTTCGGCGCACCTTGTGGGAAGAATGGCATTGTTGCTGCATTCCTGACAGCTCGCATGATTGAACGGGGGACAACTAAATGCTGTGCTTTTTGACAGAGAACAGACTCAAATTTTCGCCATTGCAGGCGGATGGAAAAGAACCAGATAAATAGTGGGGGCGGGGAAGGGGGCAGATTTAGACTGTGGCAAGCACCGGCTGCTGAGCAATGGGCTGCTTCTCCTCCTCCTTCTTCGGCTCCTTGAGCGCAGCAAGTGGCTCCTTCAACCACACGTACATGCCATCCTCACCAGGCTGCTTGTCCACAGCAATGCAATTGTTGGCTACTCTCCACAACGCCTTATGGATTGGTGTGGGGTCATACAGGTAGATGTCAGGGAACGTGGTCTTCAAATGCTCCGTGACCTTCCATGCATTGTAATGAGGAATCGCTGAGTTCACGTGGTGGCACACATGCGTGCTGCCAATGCCGTGGTGCAAGAAGTCCAACACAGGGCCATAAGGACGGTCAATGGTGTGGAAGGCACCCTTGGCCCAGGTATACTGATTCTGATCGAAATGTGGCACGTCCACATCAGTATGCTGCAGCCAAGTGTAGCCCACCAACCAGGCGTTGGTGAACATGTAGGGGAGAACGTAGTGCAGAACTGGGTACATGGCGCCATATGTTGTGCCCCAGGCAATAAGACCGGCGATCACAGCCAGGACACCAATGTCGGACAAAAGCACTCGCAATTTATGTTTGCCAGGGAAAAGCTCCTTCTTGCCGTTGTTGAAGGGGGCGTAAGGCCAGAAGTGGTTGGTCTTACCATAAGCAGGGCCACCACTCTCACCACTGATCAAATACATAGGCCAGCCAAATGCCAAGACCACAAAACTGTGCACCAGAGGCCATAGTGGTCCCAGGGCTTTCTTGAAGAAAACGGAGATGCCGGCGGTATGCTTGGTGGGTCTACGTGGGACATGGGTCTCTCCAGTCTCCATGTTGTTGGTGTTGGCGTGATGAACAGCATGGGATCGCTGCCAGGAGAAGTAGGGCACCAGGAGGAGGCTGTGGAAGGTGTACCCAACGGCATCCTGCAGCACTCTGTTGTCACTGAATGCGTTGTGTCCACACTCGTGGGCCACAACCCAGCAGCCAGTAGCGACAGTGCCAGTAACCACACCATAAATGGCCCAGGCCCAGGCATAGGTCCAGGAATATGGAATGAAGGTACCAGCAAAGACGCAAAGGCCAGTGACTGTCAGGGACATCAGCGCATACATCATCGATTTGAAGGTGTCCCTCTTCATCAGCTCCTTAGGGATAGCAGCCATCACCTCCGGCTTGGTGGGATACTTCTTCCCAGCGATCAACGCCTTGCCCTTCAAACCCGAGAATCCAGCCACCTTGTCTTCGGCCACATACTGCACGTCTGCTGACAACGCCGCTTGCTCCTTAGCCTGCATCTCAAGATTTTCGGCGTGGCGCTTGCGGAATGCCGAATACGAATACAAAGTGAAGACCGAGGCAAAGAACCCCAGCAAAGGTCCAAAGATTGGGATCTTGGAGAGGAACCCTGTGTCCTTAACGTCCGCAGTCGCGGAAGCCTTGGGCGCAGTAATATCAGCCTTGGCTTTCTTCTCAGATCCAAAGGCAGCAGAGCCGTCCCGAGTCAAAGAAGTGAGAACACTTGTGTCACGGTGTGCTCCAGCGTTGGGCATGGGAGGGCGCACCATTGATGGGCGAGCCCCTTGCTGAGGTTGGTACACTGGTTGCCAGGACACAACAGGGGGAGCCCTGCTGAGAGCAGCACTCCATAAACTCTGAGCAGCATTCTGGGTTGATGGATCAATCACCATAAGTGCTCCCATCACAAGGGAGGCGAGCACCGTTGTTGACAAAGTGAGGTGCGTTAAAACCGAACCAACACGTGTTTGGCATGCGCCATCCTCCTCCAGCGACGCAGGTATCTCGATGTACTGCGGCACAGCCTCCATTTATATGTTCCCTGGACAGAAAAATGATCAGTTGTCAGGGCAATGTGGGCACCATTCAAAATGGCTCTTTGTTTGCCTATGAAAACATACTCTGCCTTATGCAACGTGAGTCTGCAGTATGTTGATGAAGCAGAGCAGGGTGTTTGAGCATGGCCCCTCAGGCAGGAGGTGACTCTTAGTGTGTTGGTGACTGCTGATGCCCAAAAAGTACCTCTCTAAAAATTGACATCACCCCCGGCTGTCAGTGAAGTAGTGTCAAAAAGTTTTTTCAGTTCCAAATTTTTCAGTTCCACAATTTGTAGAAACCATACCATTTGTGGTTTGGACATGCTGTGGCTTGTGGAACGAGGGGAGTAAAAAGGAAAGAAAAGCCGCGGCAAGCTAGAATCATACTCTGTACGTTGGCTAAAGCTGCTTGCCCATCCAGATAATACTACAACCCCACCAGAAAGAACAAACAGATGCGGTCCTGATTCAAAATGGCATATCATCATTCCTTGCCCCACTGAAGAAATGTTTCATGGTATGTGTATGTAATTGCCAATTTTGGTTGTTGATGGTGTAGGCAGAAGTTGCGGGAGTAGAAACATGGGGTTTTCTAGCATTGTGTGTTTATCCTGCGACTTTGGCATCATGGTAAAGACTGTACCAAATTACTTCTTTCGCGGCCAGGTCGCTTGGGGGACAGTGGTGGGGAAGTGACTGCACCCAGTGCTCCCTTAATATTGATGTGGGAATGAGGTTCAGAAAGATGGCATAGTAGTGGAGACCCCTGAACAGAGTACCCCAAATGTATCACCGCATTACCAAAATGGGGCACCCTTTTTCAATCACACGCACAACACACACATATGTGCTAGAAATGGGGGGGAACACATATGAAACTCACCTAAATGCATATAAATGTCACACAAGCGTCATACTTAGGGATATCAAGCAGTACTATCCAGCTTGGGTGTGTTCGCCCCCACAATCTGAGGCAATCTCTTCTGACACTCACCTCTCTAAGTTGCCAAGGATTTGTTTGCTCTTTAAGTTGCACAAATTGCCATACGCGGACACAAATGGGAGGTGGGCATCACATTTCCTGTTGTTGGTTGTCACAATGGTCCACACCAGGATGTTCAATTCAAATCTTGCAACACAAATTTTGCGTAAGATAAACTGTTTGATATTGGTTAATCATCGAGCACCATCAGTCAACAGCCAACCATTGTTGGTGGACTGGCCATCCTCAATGGAAGATAGATAGAGGAGGAGTCATAAAGAACCACCCTAGTGGATACCGAGATGTTGTGGCTAGTTTGGGGAATTTGAATTCACTTTGGTTGTCAATAGAATTTCATTTCATTCATGTGTTGTATTGATATTTGATGCTAGTGGTGATATTCTTCTATTTGGTGCATAAACATTGTTTCACAATTGATGAGGCTATAGTTTACAGCAATCCGCATCCGAATTGATTGGGATTGCTTGGTTATTGTGCCCAGGATTGCTTGGCTATTGTGCCCGATTTTAGCTGCCGCATTTCCATTGAGGACCATGGGTCTTTTGGGGAGTTTAGCAAGGTCTGAAAAACTTTGCTTGCTTTTATGAACAACACAGCTGGTCCAGCATTGGGCATGGTGTAGCCAGTAAAATGGCTGCAGCAAACAGTGAAACAACCAAGTCGTGGGTGGGCTATTGCCAACGCATTCTCACGGAACACACGTGCTAAATGCCAATGAGGCTGATTGGGATTGCTTGGTTATTGTGCCCAGGATTGCTTGGTTATTGTGCCCGAGTTTGGCTGCCGCATTTCCATTGAGGAGTCTTTTGGAAAGTTTAGCAAGGACTAAAAAACTTTGCTTGCTTTTATGAACAACACAGCTGCTTGGTGGGCCCAGCATTGGGCACGGTGTAGCTAGTAAAATGGCTGCAGCAAACAGTGATACAACCAAGTCGTGGGTGGGCTGTTGCCAACGCATTCTCGCGGAATGCATGTGCTAAATGCCAAATTGGGCTGTTTTGGGTGGTTGCATAGTGGGGGAATGTTTGCCCGGCGCGCGCCCGGCGCGCTACTTTTAGACTATGTTCCCCCCGAAGAGCCCCCAAGCACACCCCTTGGAAACGCCCTTTGGAAACGCCCTTAGAATTAGGTGACCCAAACTGCCCCAGCTCAAGAAAGTTGCAAACTGGGGTACACAGTACCACTCTCGCTCCTTTAAGGGCGGTCTTGGTCAACACCTTAGCAAGTTGGGAGAATGGGGGGTTAGGATAGCACAACCGCATCGATCTCCAGTAGAAGCGATATGCGTCATTGAGGTATCGCGAACAGTAGAGCTGCATCATAACATTGGTCCCACAAGTGTGGGTGTCAATACATTCAGTACAATAGTGCTCCTTACACTCATCCCAAACTACAACGGTGGAGCGTTATGGCAACACAACACACACACTACTGCCTCATCCTCTGCCTCATCTTGCGTGCCACAACCGAGCAAACAGCTGCTCAATGCGTGCCCTATACCACCCGTGCACGTCATTGTAACATTGTTGGCGGGCTGTCAAAGTGCCATTCTTTCTTCCAATTAATGGCACAATGACATGAATCCGGCCCTTATAAGCACCATCATGGCCCCCAACTTCGAAATCAAAGAAATCACCTCGGGTACGAGAAGGTCCATACCCATCCCAAATCTGCTGATGTCCCGGGGGCCAAGGGGCAAATCCATATAATGTTGCCCAACATATCAACGGCAACAGTCCACCGGTAGGGCACGGGTCAAAAAAGATGCCCGGCGCGCGCCCGGCGCGCTAACGTTCCCCCAGTGGTGACCATCACCTGGAAGAAACCTCTGAATGCACAGCGCACACTGTGCGTGCGCACCACCTCATTTCATTGCAACCCCCACTTTTTCTTCATGTTGGCCTGTGTGTTGTGAAACCCTCGGTACCCTGGGTACTAGGTAAGGCTCAAGCTGAACGAAAGTGCTGAAGTACATGGAAAAGATACACATTCAGCCCACGATTGATACCCACGAAAGCAACAGTGACACCTTGGGACTCACCTAAATGACCCCATTCGTTATAGGTAGATATTTCTGGGTTTCTGGTTTTCTGGATTTTTTTGACCGGGATCAAAATGACGTTACCCTACCTTGCGCAAATGAATCAATTGCAATTCCAAAGCGAAAAAAGGATTGGGATTCAAGGATTGACAGTATTTGTAGTAAAAAGGCAGGGCATCCACCATAACTTTTGGAGCACCATGATTCTCCATGACAAAAGGCAAAGGTCAAGCTACGGGCGCCTGCAATGGAAGCAAAGACAAATTGCCAAAACAACTTGGATATCTGGGCAATATTTTTGGGGCAATATTTTTTGGGGTAATGTTTGCCATCAGCAAGTTTGCCGGGACTTAATGTTGAGCAAGCCTGAATGGTAGGAGCTGTATCCCTGAGTGGCACCTGGCACAGGCCTGATTCCTACATCCCCCCCCCCCATTGCGAGAACAACAACAAAAAATTGCAAATGTTGCAGAAACAACACCTTGTGTTGTTCTAACATCTGGGGGATCTTTATAAAGGGCACAGTGGGATGTGATTCCAAAAGTCGCGGAAACAAAACCTACTGTTGTTCTGACAACAGGTTGTTCTCGCAGGGGGGGGGGGGGGGGGGGCGGGAACTCACGTCTGCTGCTGACACCATCTGCTGCCGTATGGGCAAATAAGTTTGGGTGGAGGCAAACCATGAACTGACGGCATAAACACCGGTTCCAAGCCAGATCCAAAGCAACAGCAATCGACACATGCACTGTGCACAAAAGAGGTGAAGGCCTCTGCATCTCAAAGCGGCATCAAACTGCTCCAATCGCTGGACAGCAGCTGTAAAGCCGGCATGTGGTGCCCATCCATGAGGAAGCGGCGGCATGAAATGCGCACCATACACACAAAAACAGTAAGGATGATTCCTTGCGGCTATGCAGAGGTTCATTGAATCCCACCATGCTGTGCACCGTGCCCCTGCTCTTTCCTGCTCTGTGCAACACCATTTCATGGGTGCAGCTGTAGTAGCACTGTGTGTAGGCTGTTTCCGTTGATTCACATCTCGCCCTCCTGTTCATGAGTCAGCAGAGTCAGCAGGGCAGGAAGAAATTGCTGCCAGAGGGCATAGTTTCCGAACAATCCGCACCCATACGCACATGGCGCCCACACTAGAGCTCTTACCCAGCCACCGAAAGAGATGCCAGGCAGTTACCCTGGCCAAAATGAGTCAAGATGATCCCCATGATGCGCCGATGATTTTGAGGTATGTGTATTTTCCAGAAATTTTCCGTTTGGGCCTCTTCTCGACTCAACTACAAGCCACTGTTGGTCAGCCAAGAGGCCGGAATGGGGGCCCAGATGACACGGAGTCCTGGTTGCCCGACCCCACCTTCTTGGCAGAGCCTCCGTGCCAGCCCACCCCACCATCCCCCTCACAGAGCCACTCCCTGGTGTCTGTGACATTTTAATTGAGTATTTGGGCAGACACCCTCATGGAGGTGGATGTCACCTCTTTCAACTGCTTTGTGGCTTCCAAATATGACCGTAAACAAAGTGGCATTTTGATGGCGAGTCGGCATCAGTACTCCAGTTATGGAAAACGCGGGGGGTGGGAGCAATCGAGACTTCCAAATGCACGGAGTCTTTTCCACATGACAGGATGGTGCAGAAAGGGCTACCAAATTGCTGCATGCCACCCTCCACGCCCGACTGACGCTCAAACAGCAGGGCCCCGTCCACCCTGATTGCCACCTCTTACCCTCCAACAGAGGGGGGGAAAAATTGCGGTCTAGGGGGTCGAATCCAATTGCGAAAAATTGCGGAAAAATTGCGGAAAAATTGCGGAAAAATTGCGGAAAATTGCGGAAAAATTGCGGAAAAATTGCGATGTCGTAAGCGGCCATCTTGAACCCTCGACGTGCAACAGCTCTGGACAGGTGGCTCAGAATTGTCAGAATTTCACTGAAACAAATAGTCCATGGGCAGTACAATTACAGGAGGCACCCCTCGATATCACCGTGGAATTGCAGCATGAACCGAAGGCGGCGGATGTTGTCATCCAATTTGTGCTGCCGCTTTGAAACTGTCCCACACTGCGGGCGGCATGCACATGCAAACATGCAAACATGAAGGCATGAAAAAGACCAAAAAAGCGAAGGTTAAAATATTGTGCACAATTGGGTTTGGACCCAGGACCTTTGGAAATGGAACCTAGTACTACTACCAACTAAGGTATGCCAGCATTTGATAAACTTGGAACATTAGAGAGTGCATGGCATAGTAAAAAAAAAAATCTCATTGTTCTGCACCAGCGTGGGGAGGCAGTCAGAAAATCGGGAACTGAGAAAAATTGCGGAAAAATTGCGGAAAATTGCGGAAAATTGCGGAAAATTGCGAAAAATTGCGGAAATTGCGAAAAATTGCGAAATTGCGGAAAATTGCGAAAAATTGCGGACCTCAATTTTTCCCCCCCTCTGCCTCCAATCGCCACAGTTAACCCTACAACTGACATCCATGACCCGCTCCCCCCCTACGCAGGGCTGAAACCAGGCAGAACAACGGTCAGACGGAGACCCCGCCCTTCGGCAAGGCTGCGTTGTGCACAAGACAAGAGGATACTTAACAGCAGGGTATAGCAACACGAGCGGTGGTTGAAAAGAACGTCAAGGCAAGTAGAATTAAGTTGCAGTGCCAAGCGCAATGGTATTCGCAGCAGAACAACTATCTGACAGGAATAGGTAGGTAGGTAGGTAGGTAGGTAAGCTCGATCGCTGGGGAGGCAACCCTGGTCCCCTAGTGTCGCCCCTGTGACAAACAGGAAGAGGGTCCACTGCGGTTTCCCGCTGAAGAGGGGGGTTGACTTATCATGAGGTCGCGCTCCGGCTTCCTTCCCACGGGATCTAAAGACAAGGACCCATACAAAGCGGCTCCCCACTCATGGAGAAGGGTGTTACCGCCGGTGTGGTTCGGAGTCCCACATCCGGGAGGGTGTGCCCCCACACAAACACGTGGTTTGTGCGTCCCCTCCCTTTGGGCGGAGCCTCTAGAGGCTCACCGAACACTAGGCGTATCCTTTTCGCGAGGGCTTCTGTTACCCCTGGTACCAAGGTTGCGAAGGGGCGTGGTTGTTGCCCCTTCCGCCGTGTGCCCCATGCAGCGCGCACAGCATCGGTTTACCCCCAGACTCCGGGACACGTTTGCATGGGTCCCTGATGCTGCCCTCGCTGCCTCGGTTCCCGTATTAGGTTCCGGGCTTCCTACTGTGCTGGTGTCGGCTTGGTACGCTGGTGCTGTGTTGTGTTGTGTTGTGCTGTAGTCGACTTGGTACACCGGTGCGGTGTCGTGTGGTGCTGTGTTGTGGTCGGCTTGGTACGCTGGTGCTATGTTGTGGTTGGCTTGGTACGCCCGTGTGGTGTCGTGTCGTGCCGTGGCCAGCTTGGTGCGCCGTTGCTCTGCTGTGGTGTGCCGCATTGCGCCCTTCGTGTTCTTGTGGTGTCTTGTCGTGGTTGTCGTGTGGGTTCCGCTTTGTTGTGTTCTCGCGTACGCCGCCCTCCTTGTGGCATCGGCGCTCGTCGTGTGGCCGCGGTGTGCGTTGCGCGTCCTTGGGCCCACTCGTCCCCGCCGCTCTGGGTGGGGGCGTGTGGTGTGCGTCCTTTTTGCTCTGGTCTCTCCCTTTGCCGTCTTCGCACGCGTTGCGTCGTTTTCGCATCCCGTGTGCACTGCGCGCTCGTTGTCGCTCGCCGTGGTGTTCCGGCGGTGTTGTGCCATGCCGGTGTTGCGCGCGGTGTGTCGGCTTGGTGCGCCAGTGCTGTGGTGTGGTGCCTGTGGGTGGGTGGTGCGTGGTGCGTTGGCGTGGTACGCCGGTGCTGTGGATGTGGTGCTTGTGGGTGGGTGTCATGTGGTGTGTCGGCTTGGTGCCTGTGTGTGGCCTTGTGTTTGTGTTCTCGGTGTGTGGTGCATGCTCGGGGTTGTGTGGTGTGTCTCGTGTCGCCGCGGTGTCCCTCTGGGCCCTGTCCCCTTCGCCCTGGTCCCTGGCACGTGCATTGCTGGCCAATACATCCTCGAACAACGGTCAGACGGAGACCCCGCCCTTCGGCAAGGCTGCGTTGTGCACAAGACAAGAGGATACTTAACAGCAGGGTATAGCAACACGAGCGGTGGTTGAAAAGAACATCAAGGCAAATAGAATTAAGTTGCAGTGTCAAGCACAATGGTATTCCCAGCAGAACAGCTATCTGACAGGAATAACCACCCCCATATTACCCACCTGGTGGCTCAGGACCATGGAATCCTACATCCTCAACCACAGGCAAACGACGGTCAGACAGGGGTGCCACGCGTAGACAAGGCCGTGCTAGCGAAAGGGAAAGGGGGATACCCTTGAACGGTTATGGATTCCCAATCGCCGTCGGTTTTCCTTCAATACTGATCGCCACAGGCCGCGCTCCAAACCCGGTTGGTTATGGTTGTGTTCCCCCACCCCACGTCATGAGGTGGTTGCCCCCCCTCCCAAAGAATACCAAAGAGCACAGGTTCTGCCCCCCATCCCTCAATCCTCACCCAAAATGGTGAAGGGAAATGCAGTGATGAGGATTCTAGTTCCAGGTTGTTCAGGCCAGACTTGCCTGGAGCGTCGGGCTCGGAGACGTGCACCCAAGAGCACGCATGAATCGCGCCTGCGCATCAGCGTAGCCCGTGCGCGCCATCCCTCTGGTGCGCTGTACCACACGTAAGTGAGGGGGGTTAGGGTTCTGGGATTAAGGGTTTCTGACCGTCCGGCCTGGCCCTTCGGCAGGCATATTCGCGATACAGACTTGAAAAAGCGGGTAGTGCATTGGATAAGATCAATGCATGGCACAGCAAACATCTCCGGCATCGCGCCCGTCCTTTGCTCGGTGGGGCAAGGAACTTAGAACTCGGCACACGGTCGATTTGGATCTATGCCCTTGGACCCCCATCAGTTACCCCCCCCCCCCCCCGCCAGCAGCCCTCATCACCCACCCGCTCAGCCACCGTACCATTGCCATCGGTCACGCAGGTAAGCATGGCACTGACCAGGCCAACGTTCCATCCTCACCTGTCATCCCTCCCCGATGCTGCTGCCCTGTCGTTGGGTTTCCAGGTGCGGGGGGCTGAAAGATCAACCACAAAAGATATCACGAGGCAACTGTACTCCACAGAAATCCTTCAGCCTCGCTGCCGGGCAGACATTTACAGGCCACCGAAGACAGAATAGCACAGTCTGCGGAGTAGGTCGGGCCTGTGGCAGGTTCATCTGGAATATATTAGGCACCGTATCCCTGCCCTTCCCTAATGTCACCAAGCAATTACCCCCTGCCCCCCTTGTAATCCCCTCCCTAATGTCAGGCCGGTCCCCCCCATTGGGGGGGGGGGGGGGGCGGTCACCAAGTGACGGTCCCCCTCGACCCCAGTTCCAGTGTAACCAAAAGAAAATTTTTCTTCGGCGCCTCGTGTTTCCTATGCTTTTTGGGCCAAGTGACAGTCCCCCCCACGGGGGGGGGGGGGATTGCAAGGGGGGGAGGGGGGGTTGGTAAAGTACAGGGGAAGACATCGGTCGACAGTTACCTCGGAACGGACTGTTCGTGGGACTTCAGTGCTTGTTCTCCACTGAACAGCCAAAAGCGGAAAGTGTTCAGCCCTGCGATGTTCGGCAAAGACGCCAGGGGCTGAAAGCCAGGCGGGTGTGCATGGACGCTTCAATCTACAGCTCTGCAAGAAAATGCAGCATCGTTGGCCCCTGACTGCACGCAAGGAAGGCATGTCCCACCAGGGAGCGGAACGTCCATGGTGGCACGGAATTGGTTACGAGTGTCTGTTACGAGTGCGCACTGAATGCAGGTGTAGCACCTGTCGTGAGCTGTACAAAGGGGGAAAAAAAGAGCGTATCACCAAGCACAGGTTTATGGGGCATTGCGTTTTGTAATTGGGAAAATGGTGGCGGCGGATTAGTCGGGTTTGAGCGTTGAGTACTCCCAAGGATACGGCTGTTGTTCAGACTCTTTTGTGCCTTGTTGATGGCGACGCTCGGGGAAAACACTGCTCGGTGCATGCACGTAGTGGTAAGGACAACGGTTCGTGGCGATGGCAGATTGCAGTGAGCGGCAGCAGCAATAGCTACAATCGAGCTGACGCTTTTTGCAATGAGAGGGCAAAGAAAGGGTCAAGGTCAAAAAGCATTGTGGCAATGACAATGGAGAGTGTTCACCGTGCAGGCTACAAGGACTGCACTGGGATTGTGGTGGCAAAGGCATTGGCTGCCGGCAAACATGCAGGTCACAATGGTAAGACGTTGGTAAGCCGGTGAAATCATAATAGGCAACCCTGGTAGCGGGCTGCCATCCAGTAAAATTAGAGGACCATCATGCCCAATCATCACTGAGTTCTGCGGCAGACTGGCTCCATTCCAACGACAGTGGGCTCGTTCTCGAAAGCGCCGAGCTTTGGGAACCGATCGAAGCGCTTGTGTTACTGGAAAGATTACTTAGACTCAACTTGGACAGATTGTCACTTCCGTCCGAATCACTGATACCTGCAGTCAATGGCGAAACACGGGTGCCAGTCTGATATGCATGATGTAAAGTGGCAGGGGCTGACCACCCACCCAAAAATTGTTTTCTGCCCAACTCTTACCGGGTATTCAACAATCACAAGAAAACCAAAAGACTATGAACTATTGCACATTCAGTTGTCCGCCTTGAACATTCAAAAGAAAATACTGGCGAATACAACAAGTACTCGATCGGTGCCTCAGCAGACTTGGATAGAGATTCTAACTCCACCCTTGCCGTTAAAGCTCTCGAGTCGGATGCACATTCACCACAATTCACCACATGTTTCGCTCCAGCCAACGGCTCAACCCCGAACGACAAAAGCCATAAGAACGACGAAGCACAGAAATGCGATTGAGATGGTTCAAGGTAGGGTGTTGCATGGTAAAACTCGGCAGTAACGACGGGCCTGCTTGCGAATGGGGACTCAAGCTTTTCGAACACCCCAGGAAAAACCAGTTGTGCGACTAAATTGATGGGGGGCCGAGCGAGGGGGTCCCACGGAGGCTGGCAAGCAATGCCGATATGCTAGCTCAGCAGACAAAGAATTGTTGTGTAGATCAAAACCGGATTTTGAGTGCAAAGATACAGCAGTTGCTGCTCTTCGATACATAAAACCCTTTATTTTTGGCACCGGCTGGACCCAATTCGGGCGTCCTCACGCACAACCAGCATTCCTTAGCGGGCTCCAAGGACACCATACTGGGGCCACAGGGTGCAGTTTGGGTGGGTTGTACGGACCTCCGCCCCTATTTTAGGTGTGGGGAACTCGAAAAACCCTATTTTTAAGAGACTTTAGATGGGTCCGATTGGACATTAGGCCCGACGACGAAGGGCTGAAAAATAGGGTGTGGCATCACTGCTGGCAGAATCCCAGCTGCTAGCTTCTGACAGCATTGTTGTCATACCCTATTTTTAGCCCTTCCTACCCCTTCGCAGCCAATCAAATACCCAATCAAAACCATCCAAATTCCTTCTGAAACATTTCTTTTGAGTTCCCCTTCCCTGGGGGGGGGGGGGGGATGTAACCCCATCCCACGAGTCGCAAGTCAGGTACGGGCCAGAGGCGTACACTTGAGGTGTGGGAATGGGTTACCCGATGTAGTCCAGCGGCCCTCACCCACAGCGCAGCTGTCACGTCAATGCATGCACATATGTGTGGGTACACAGACACAGTGTACACACGGTACGGTGTAAGGTCGGCGGGTGGGGTTTGGGTGGGGTGTAGGGGACCCTTCCCCTTTTGAAGCAACATCTGTAATTGAATTACTGTTTCCCCCTACATGTACCCTGGTGCCATCTTGCTGGCAGGGGGAAGTGCATACCAGGCAGCTGAGAACGTGATGTCACTGTACCTGGCGTAGACAGGACCGTTGATTTCCTTCGCTTTCTAGAGATAGCAAGACAGGGGTGCAAGCCTTACATCACTGAGAGCGCAGGACACAGGACGCAGGACACTTCACTATGGCCCTGCAATGGGGCCTAAGTAGTTGAGAGCTTTGGGCGATGATTCTTCTACAGGAGCCTTCTGTAGGCCTTCTGTAGGGCCCTGCAGTGGTGGGGTCTGGCCTCAGGAGTTGTTGCTCCCGGCGTGTGCTCCACCAGGGCCCTTTGGTGGGGCCTCGGTAGGTTTGTGCTTCCAGGAGGGGGTAGGGTGCCAAAAAGGCTGAGCAAGTGTTGGTTGGGTGGAGGTGGGTTCGGTGACCCAAACCTTGCTACTGGCCATTTTGATGAGACACAAATGGGGGCAGAAATGCAAAAGAAAATGTCCGGCTCGTGGGAGCAGACCTTAGTCTGGCTGAGGTCTGACGGGGCAGGGGGGTGTTTCTTCATTCCATCACCGTGTTGAGATTCTCATTCTGGCCATCTTGACAGCGCAGGGGCCAGCTCTGCCCTCCGAGGTACCGGTGGACGCGTCTTGCTGCCCCCTTCCCCATTCCAACTCCTCCCAGACCTGTCACAGCGCAGAAAGGGATGTGCAGGGGGAACAGCACACCTGCTCTTGCGATATGAGGACTGAATCTTACGTGCAGCAGTGCTGCGTTGGTCGGTGGGGTAAAGCAGGCGTTTGTTCATCTTTCTGCAAAGGATGCGACCAAGGAGCAGAACATCCATCCAAATCACACCAATTGGTACACCCTCCAAAATCACGTCAAGTACAGGTATGCTCTGCTGCAGCCCATGAAAAGATGTCAATCCTGTTTTGATTTCCCCCCAAAAGGGTTCGGCGCCTTCAGGCCCGGGGCCTGGATTGCATGCACAGTGCAACGGTTTGGCTGTTCATTCAAACTAAGTAAGTAAGGGAATTCCTTCGGTGTGCACGACGCAAGAAGGAGCACATTGGGAAAGTGTGATCCCTTCAAAAGCCCTAACCTTGCCAGACTTTTGCCAAGCCGCAAACGCCACGATGGCCTTGGCTCAAATCAAAATCAGATACACACCAGGAGAGTCATCCTCAGATTCTGGGTTTCAATTTCGCTGGTCATGGAGGGCAATTCATGGCAAGGGGATTTTCTTCCTTAAAATTCCCCAAGTTTCCAAAAGCAGTGGTTTAGTTATCTTCTAACCCTCAGCTCAAGCCCAAGCCCCCCAAGCCTAAGCCCAAAATCCACATTGACCATGTCCGATTGTTCCAAACGAAATATGATAGAAATATGATTCTTACTGAGAATGGCTCAGAATACTTCTCTGACTCTAAATCAGTGCAACGTTGCTGTCGTGCAGTGCTTTTCTGGCTTTCTGACGCCATGCATGCTATGGCTCAGAAGTGCAGTTGTACTGCCGATGGTTTTGCCCACTGCATGCAAGCTATGCCTTGTTTCAGCTCCAGGAGGTGTAGGCACTGTATTAATTTGAGACCCGGGCCTAGCTTGGCCATAAATCGACGATGGTCCACCTTCCAGATTGACTCTTGGCATAGCAGGCTGCTTTGATCAGAAGGAGGAGCACAGGAGTGGAAGCGGCATTGAGTAAGCAGCAGTTACCAACGGTACAACACAGAAACGCAGAAAAAGCAGGCGCCAATCACCAGCTCCCAGCTCACATTCTTTGGCATGTTGCAACTCACGCACATAACGCCAAAGTTGGCTGGGACCCTTGCTGGCCATGGCCCGTCCCGGCACCATGAGCGGGCGTCACAACACGCCAGTTGGGGACGGGTATCAATGTAAGCAGCATTCATCCGGTACAATGCCAGGTGGACACGGACGATGTGGCCTACAATCCAGGACAGGCCCCCTCCACGGAGATTTGCATGGCCACTTGCAGCACTTGAGTGGCGCGCACTCAGCATCAAACAGCGGAATCAATGCACATACTTGGTCTTTCGAAAGTGGGCTCGGTACCGGCCTTGAATCCGTTTCGCAGCCATCTCTTCGTCAAACGTGTACAGCAGCATACTTGGGCAGCGCTTAGCCCGAGGTGATGACTTTTCTGTCCTCCTGACGTGTGGGATCAAAAGCGGCGTATCGCAGCTGCCCTCAACGTCGACCAGCAAAAGGGGACTCAAAGCCCAACAAAGCGTGGAGGGCTTCCGCATCCCCAAATGAAACCTTGGGCTACATGGTTCCACAAAATACAAACGCATCACCCAAATACACCCTCAGAGTCCACATTTATACCCCCAACCCACTCTCAGCCCACTCATGCATGCCGCCAAATCGAACTTCAGCGGTTGTTCTGGCAGTACTTGTCAACGGATCACGCCCTTGTTACCGATCCAAACCACCATATTTGTCTTCTGACATTGTGGCGTGACCTTGTTCGCATGCTGGTTGCTGGGAGTCAATAGAGCGGTCTCGCTGTTGGATTGAACATGCTTCATGGGCATTGCAATCAGGGTGTAAATATATGTTATTCTGAGAAGCAGGATTGAATTGAATCTGAAAAATCCGAAAAAAAAATCGCACCATGTCTGAATGCACTTACACCTCCTTGCAAACCAGCATGACCAACCTCCTCAGGGTTGGTCATGCTGGCCACACTGAACACAGTAGGTATGGCTCATTTTCAGGGTAGATTGCAAATGCTGTGTCGCGTGCTGGAAGATTGGTTGTGTCCATGGTGGTCTGCAACACCACTATCACCAGGATCGACAATTCTTGACTCCTTTGGGAAGGCTATGTTGCCATTTGCCTTCCAACCGCTTTAAGAAAACGAGTCGCGCATTAACCACTTTACTTGTCGCGAGTGGCACTGTTTGAGCATGCATAAATGCATGAGAGGAGTCTACCGAAGGAGAACGCAGCTGCCCTCTAAAGTTCGGGCCACTACTGCACAGGGGCCCAGCTGCATAGATCGGGTAACCTACGGCGGTTGGAGGTCAGCGTAGACCTAGAATGACTCCCAAATCATCTCAAAATGCCCCCAGTACAGCACAGCATTGCACAACTCAAGAGTGTAATGGCGTGCACTGCAGTACAGCACCAAAAAGCACAATGCAATGTAAGCACCAGCATAACATAACACAATATCTAAAGCTGCATAGGCCAACTTTGAAAAAAAAGTTCAGTTGAACACACCGTACCAATATTTACGATTTGTGGAATGTTAATTTTGGCACTAGGTGTTTTGAATCATAAATTTTTTGGAAAGGCACCCAAAGATGGAAAGGAACGTTTTTCTCTGCAATTTTCTCTGTTCGCAAACCTGTTTTTGGACTCTGGAATGAGCAGTCCATAGCACAGATATGCAGACCAACAATCAGGTGTACTGGATGATTCAGTCTACCAGTCTTTCCCAAAACCACTTTGTCAACTCGCCAATAACAGTGCACATGGCACATCAAATGCTTAAACAATTCCAATTCCATTGAAAAAGATGCGGGAGCATGCAGCAATGAGCAATGCAGAACTGCAGAACAGAAATGGGATGCATACAGAACAAAGCCTCACCTACGCAATTTGCGATTTGGCCCTGGGCACAGAAAGGCACAAGGGCGGACCATGCAGTTGTCATCCTGTTGGAACTGAATATCATATTTGCCATTCCCATGATTTTTGACCACCTTGGCCAAACTTTGATGTGACTTGGATCAAATCACTTTGCAAATAAAACAAATGGAGTGCGAAGAAAAGCACGAGAGTGGGAAAGCATCCCACAAGCGAACAATCAAGGATTGTATCACACGCTGAGATGGGCCAGCAATTGTCAAGATCCCCAGTGATTGCGCCTGGCCCAGCGTTGGTCATGCGTTTGCCACCCTTACTGCGCATAATTTCAACAAAGCACCTCGGAAACATGAACGAAGAAAACAAACCCGCTCTTCTTGTGCTTGCGGTACAGCTTTTGAATTCTTCTCGCTGCTTCCGCTTTGACGGACATTGGTGGAAGAGGTTGAATGGGAATGTCCCTGTGACCAAAAAGGCCAGGCTCAATTGACAGCCATTGAATAATCTCTGCCATTTCCGGACCCAAAGCTATTCCCGGCAATGATTTCTGGATGCAGGAGGTTGTCACAAATCAGTGTGCACAGTGACTGATAACACGCCACTATTGGGAGCATACAAAGTGTGTTGGGGGCCATGCACGTGCTGCAGGTTCGGTGTGCAGCTGCGATGCCTGACTGTTCACCAAATAATCTGTATGCCCAAATTGGACTCAAAGCCGCTGGACACATGCATCCAACCCAAACTTCCAACATTCCCCTCCCCATCATCCTTCACATCATGGTCACAACTGTATGACACCAAGCACGTGTGGCATGCCAACGTTCCAGAACCGAACCCCTGAAGGGGGGGGGAGATGAGAAGCGGAAATACCTGCAAACATGAGGCCGTTTTCTTCGATATGCCCTCTGGATGCACATGGCAGCCTCCTCTTCTTCAATCGTGTTCAGCGTCCTCGCAAGATCAATGTCCGGGAAAAATGCAATGGCTGACGTGGTCGGTGAGACGACGTCTATCACCGGAGGCGCAGGGCTGGAGGCAGTGGCGGCGGCGGCGGCTGTTGTTGCAGTTGCTGCTGCTATTGCTGCTGCCGGTATTGCAGTTGCCGTTGCGGCGGTGCCTGCGGTACCGTCGGCCGTTTTGCAGGCTACTTCAGGCAGTGCCTGGGCTTGTCCGGGAAATGCCATGATCTTCGCAGAAGATGCCTGTGCTTCTCCAGAGAATACCTGTGGTTGTTCTTGTGCATCTGGTCGGACGGAAGCAGGCTGCTCTGTCTGCTCCTGGCCCTCTGTCTCCATCTCACCCGATGCTGTCTGAGTATCTGTATGAGACAGCCTTCTCTCCTCACTCTGTCCAGCCGCAACCTGTTGGTCCAGGCTGGATGCCTCTCGATCCACAACCTCCCCAGAAGCCGTATGCGTGTCGGCATGAGATGCCTTTCTTTCTCCAACCTCTGAGGTAGCTGCCTGCATGTCGCCTCGGGGCGCCTTGATCTCGCCGACCTCTCCGGTTGGAACATGTGTGCGCCCATGCGATGTCTTCCTCTCTGCAGGTGCCGGTTCTGCATCGACACGTGCTTGTGTCCCAGTTGAAGGCGCTACTGCCTCTCCTGCGGGGGCTGCTGCCTCCACTGGAAACGCCTGCCCTGCTGGGGTCGGGGTCGTCATAGAGGTCTGCGTCTCCACTGCAAGGGCCAGTGTCTCTTGCGAACGTGTCCGTGTGTGACCTTGAGGCAGCTCCTCCACCTGTGTTGCCTGGGTTTCTCCAAGAGGCAGCGGTGTAATCTCCGGAGGTGCTGGTGACGGTAGGGGTGGGATCTGTGCCTGCGCCTCCCCTGACCGTAGGTTTGTCATCATTGTAGGTGCCTGTGTGGGTGGTGCCTGTGTCTGCGCCTGTGTTGTCTGTATGTCCGCCGCTGATGCCTGTGTCTCTACTCGCTCCTCCAGGAGGGATACAAGCAGCTCGAGAGGAGACACCATTTTCTGACCCGAATCCACTGGCCCTCCCGTTGGAGATGCTAATGTGTCACCTTCGAGTGTCTGAGTGTCGGCTGAAGGTGCCGTTGTGCATGCAGGTGGTACCTGCACCTCTAAAGGTACATGTGTCTCCCAGTGGGCTGCCTGTGCATCCCCTCGAACAGGCTGTGTGTGCGCCAGAGGCGCCGCTGACAATGGTGTGATGCGTGGAGGTGTATATGTTTTGCCTGGACTCTCGTCCAAAAGGGACACAAGCATTTTCACAGGGGAATCTTGTATCTTTACTGAGGTTACGCCTAGAAGGGCTTGATTTGGTCCTGGAGGGACCAGCATGTCTTCTTCCATAATAGACATAACCAGCGCCCAGCGAGACCTCAGTGCGGATGATGCACCTGCTGGGGTCTGTGTCCCTGCAGAGGGGGCTTGGATCTCCCCTGCCTCAGTGTGAGGTGCTGCTGTCTCTGCTGCAGGTGTCTGTGCCTCTGCTGCAGGTGTCTGTGCCTCTGCTTCAGGTGCCTTTGCCTCCACTGCAGGTGTCTGTGAGTCTGCTGCAGGTGTCTGTGACTCTGCTGCAGGTGTCTGTGAGTCTGCTGCAGGTGTCTGTGACTCTGCTGCAGGTGTCTGTGCCTCTGCTGCAGGTGTCTGTGACTCTGCTGCAGGTGTCTGTGACTCTGCTGCAGGTGTCTGTGACTCTGCTGCAGGTGTCTGTGACTCTGCTGCAGGTGTCTGTGACTCTGCTGCAGGTGTCTGTGACTCTGCTGCAGGTGTCTGTGACTCTGCTGCAGGTGTCTGTGACTCTGCTGCAGGTGTCTGTGCCTCTGCTGCAGGTGTCTGTGCCTCTGCTGCAGGTGTCTGTGACTCTGCTGCAGGTGTCTGTGACTCTGCTGCAGGTGTCTGTGACTCTGCTGCAGGTGTCTGTGAGTCTGCTGCAGGTGTCTGTGACTCTGCTGCAGGTGTCTGTGACTCTGCTGCAGGTGTCTGTGACTCTGCTGCAGGTGTCTGTGCCTCTGCTGCAGGTGTCTGTGACTCTGCTGCAGGTGTCTGTGACTCTGCTGCAGGTGTCTGTGACTCTGCTGCAGGTGTCTGTGAGTCTGCTGCAGGTGTCTGTGACTCTGCTGCAGGTGTCTGTGACTCTGCTGCAGGTGTCTGTGACTCTGCTGCAGGTGTCTGTGACTCTGCTGCAGGTGTCTGTGACTCTGCGGCAGGTGTCTGTGACTCTGCTGCAGGTGTCTGTGCATCTGCTGCAGGTGTCTGTGACTCTGCTGCAGGTGTCTGTGACTCTGCTGCAGGTGTCTGTGCCTCTGCTGCAGGTGTCTGTGACTCTGCTGCAGGTGCCTGTGAGTCTGCTGCTGGTGTCTGTGACTCTGCTGCAGGTGTCTGTGACTCTGCTGCAGGTGTCTGTGACTCTGCTGCAGGTGTCTGTGACTCTGCTGCAGGTGTCTGTGACTCTGCTGCAGGTGTCTGTGACTCTGCTGCAGGTGTCTGTGACTCTGCGGCAGGTGTCTGTGCATCTGCTGCAGGTGTCTGTGACTCTGCTGCAGGTGTCTGTGACTCTGCTGCAGGTGTCTGTGCATCTGCTGCAGGTGTCTGTGACTCTGCTGCAGGTGTCTGTGACTCTGCTGCAGGTGTCTGTGACTCTGCTGCAGGTGTCTGTGACTCTGCTGCAGGTGTCTGTGACTCTGCTGCAGGTGTCTGTGACTCTGCTGCAGGTGTCTGTGACTCTGCTGCAGGTGTCTGTGCCTCTGCTGCAGGTGTCTGTGACTCTGCTGCAGGTGTCTGTGAGTCTGCTGCAGGTGTCTGTGCCTCTGCTGCAGGTGTCTGTGCCTCTGCTGCAGGTGTCTGTGAGTCTGCTGCAGGTGTCTGTGACTCTGCTGCAGGTGTCTGTGACTCTGCTGCAGGTGTCTGTGACTCTGCTGCAGGTGTCTGTGACTCTGCTGCAGGTGTCTGTGATTCTGCTGCAGGTGTCTGTGACTCTGCTGCAGGTGTCTGTGACTCTGCTGCAGGTGTCTGTGACTCTGCTGCAGGTGTCTGTGACTCTGCTGCAGGTGTCTGTGACTCTGCTGCAGGTGTCTGTGACTCTGCTGCAGGTGTCTGTGACTCTGCTGCAGGTGTCTGTGCCTCTGCTGCAGGTGTCTGTGACTCTGCTGCAGGTGTCTGTGAGTCTGCTGCAGGTGTCTGTGACTCTGCTGCAGGTGTCTGTGACTCTGCTGCAGGTGTCTGTGAGTCTGCTGCAGGTGTCTGTGACTCTGCTGCAGGTGTCTGTGAGTCTGCTGCAGGTGTCTGTGACTCTGCTGCAGGTGTCTGTGACTCTGCTGCAGGTGTCTGTGACTCTGCTGCAGGTGTCTGTGACTCTGCTGCAGGTGTCTGTGACTCTGCTGCAGGTGTCTGTGACTCTGCGGCAGGTGTCTGTGACTCTGCTGCAGGTGTCTGTGCATCTGCTGCAGGTGTCTGTGACTCTGCTGCAGGTGTCTGTGACTCTGCTGCAGGTGTCTGTGACTCTGCTGCAGGTGCCTGTGAGTCTGCTGCAGGTGTCTGTGACTCTGCGGCAGGTGTCTGTGCATCTGCTGCAGGTGTCTGTGACTCTGCTGCAGGTGTCTGTGACTCTGCTGCAGGTGTCTGTGCATCTGCTGCAGGTGTCTGTGAGTCTGCTGCAGGTGTCTGTGACTCTGCTGCAGGTGTCTGTGACTCTGCTGCAGGTGTCTGTGACTCTGCTGCAGGTGTCTGTGACTCTGCTGCAGTTGTCTGTGACTCTGCTGCAGGTGTCTGTGACTCTGCTGCAGGTGTCTGTGACTCTGCTGCAGGTGTCTGTGCCTCTGCTGCAGGTGTCTGTGACTCTGCTGCAGGTGTCTGTGACTCTGCTGCAGGTGTCTGTGACTCTGCTGCAGGTGTCTGTGCCTCTGCTGCAGGTGTCTGTGACTCTGCTGCAGGTGCCTGTGAGTCTGCTGCAGGTGTCTGTGACTCTGCTGCAGGTGTCTGTGACTCTGCTGCAGGTGTCTGTGACTCTGCTGCAGGTGTCTGTGACTCTGCTGCAGGTGTCTGTGACTCTGCTGCAGGTGTCTGTGACTCTGCTGCAGGTGTCTGTGACTCTGCGGCAGGTGTCTGTGCATCTGCTGCAGGTGTCTGTGACTCTGCTGCAGGTGTCTGTGACTCTGCTGCAGGTGTCTGTGCATCTGCTGCAGGTGTCTGTGACTCTGCTGCAGGTGTCTGTGACTCTGCTGCAGGTGTCTGTGACTCTGCTGCAGGTGTCTGTGACTCTGCTGCAGGTGTCTGTGACTCTGCTGCAGGTGTCTGTGACTCTGCTGCAGGTGTCTGTGACTCTGCTGCAGGTGTCTGTGCCTCTGCTGCAGGTGTCTGTGACTCTGCTGCAGGTGTCTGTGAGTCTGCTGCAGGTGTCTGTGCCTCTGCTGCAGGTGTCTGTGCCTCTGCTGCAGGTGTCTGTGAGTCTGCTGCAGGTGTCTGTGACTCTGCTGCAGGTGTCTGTGACTCTGCTGCAGGTGTCTGTGACTCTGCTGCAGGTGTCTGTGACTCTGCTGCAGGTGTCTGTGATTCTGCTGCAGGTGTCTGTGACTCTGCTGCAGGTGTCTGTGACTCTGCTGCAGGTGTCTGTGACTCTGCTGCAGGTGTCTGTGACTCTGCTGCAGGTGTCTGTGACTCTGCTGCAGGTGTCTGTGACTCTGCTGCAGGTGTCTGTGACTCTGCTGCAGGTGTCTGTGCCTCTGCTGCAGGTGTCTGTGACTCTGCTGCAGGTGTCTGTGAGTCTGCTGCAGGTGTCTGTGACTCTGCTGCAGGTGTCTGTGACTCTGCTGCAGGTGTCTGTGAGTCTGCTGCAGGTGTCTGTGACTCTGCTGCAGGTGTCTGTGAGTCTGCTGCAGGTGTCTGTGACTCTGCTGCAGGTGTCTGTGACTCTGCTGCAGGTGTCTGTGACTCTGCTGCAGGTGTCTGTGACTCTGCTGCAGGTGTCTGTGACTCTGCTGCAGGTGTCTGTGACTCTGCGGCAGGTGTCTGTGACTCTGCTGCAGGTGTCTGTGCATCTGCTGCAGGTGTCTGTGACTCTGCTGCAGGTGTCTGTGACTCTGCTGCAGGTGTCTGTGACTCTGCTGCAGGTGCCTGTGAGTCTGCTGCAGGTGTCTGTGACTCTGCGGCAGGTGTCTGTGCATCTGCTGCAGGTGTCTGTGACTCTGCTGCAGGTGTCTGTGACTCTGCTGCAGGTGTCTGTGCATCTGCTGCAGGTGTCTGTGAGTCTGCTGCAGGTGTCTGTGACTCTGCTGCAGGTGTCTGTGACTCTGCTGCAGGTGTCTGTGACTCTGCTGCAGGTGTCTGTGACTCTGCTGCAGTTGTCTGTGACTCTGCTGCAGGTGTCTGTGACTCTGCTGCAGGTGTCTGTGACTCTGCTGCAGGTGTCTGTGCCTCTGCTGCAGGTGTCTGTGACTCTGCTGCAGGTGTCTGTGACTCTGCTGCAGGTGTCTGTGACTCTGCTGCAGGTGTCTGTGACTCTGCTGCAGTTGTCTGTGACTCTGCTGCAGGTGTCTGTGACTCTGCTGCAGGTGTCTGTGACTCTGCTGCAGGTGTCTGTGACTCTGCTGCAGGTGTCTGTGACTCTGCTGCAGGTGTCTGTGACTCTGCTGCAGGTGTCTGTGACTCTGCTGCAGGTGTCTGTGACTCTGCTGCAGGTGTCTGTGACTCTGCTGCAGGTGTCTGTGACTCTGCTGCAGGTGTCTGTGCCTCTGCTGCAGGTGTCTGTGACTCTGCTGCAGGTGTCTGTGACTCTGCTGCAGGTGTCTGTGACTCTGCTGCAGGTGTCTGTGACTCTGCTGCAGGTGTCTGTGACTCTGCTGCAGGTGTCTGTGACTCTGCTGCAGGTGTCTGTGACTCTGCTGCAGGTGTCTGTGACTCTGCTGCAGGTGTCTGTGACTCTGCTGCAGGTGTCTGTGACTCTGCTGCAGGTGTCTGTGACTCTGCTGCAGGTATCTGTGACTCTGCTGCAGGTGTCTGTGACTCTGCTGCAGGTGTCTGTGACTCTGCTGCAGGTGTCTGTGAGTCTGCTGCAGGTGTCTGTGAGTCTGCTGCAGGTGTCTGTGAGTCTGCTGCAGGTGTCTGTGAGTCTGCTGCAGGTGTCTGTGACTCTGCTGCAGGTGTCTGTGACTCTGCTGCAGGTGTCTGTGACTCTGCTGCAGGTGTCTGTGACTCTGCTGCAGGTGTCTGTGACTCTGCTGCAGGTGTCTGTGACTCTGCTGCAGGTGTCTGTGACTCTGCTGCAGGTGTCTGTGACTCTGCTGCAGGTGTCTGTGACTCTGCTGCAGGTGTCTGTGACTCTGCTGCAGGTGTCTGTGACTCTGCTGCAGTTGTCTGTGACTCTGCTGCAGGTGTCTGTGACTCTGCTGCAGGTGTCTGTGACTCTGCTGCAGGTGTCTGTGACTCTGCTGCAGGTGTCTGTGACTCTGCTGCAGGTGTCTGTGACTCTGCTGCAGGTGTCTGTGACTCTGCTGCAGGTGTCTGTGACTCTGCTGCAGGTGTCTGTGACTCTGCTGCAGGTGTCTGTGACTCTGCTGCAGGTGTCTGTGCCTCTGCTGCAGGTGTCTGTGACTCTGCTGCAGGTGTCTGTGACTCTGCTGCAGGTGTCTGTGACTCTGCTGCAGGTGTCTGTGACTCTGCTGCAGGTGTCTGTGACTCTGCTGCAGGTGTCTGTGACTCTGCTGCAGGTGTCTGTGACTCTGCTGCAGGTGTCTGTGACTCTGCTGCAGGTGTCTGTGACTCTGCTGCAGGTGTCTGTGACTCTGCTGCAGGTGTCTGTGACTCTGCTGCAGGTATCTGTGACTCTGCTGCAGGTGTCTGTGACTCTGCTGCAGGTGTCTGTGACTCTGCTGCAGGTGTCTGTGCATCTGCTGCAGGTGTCTGTGAGTCTGCTGCAGGTGTCTGTGAGTCTGCTGCAGGTGTCTGTGAGTCTGCTGCAGGTGTCTGTGACTCTGCTGCAGGTGTCTGTGACTCTGCTGCAGGTGTCTGTGACTCTGCTGCAGGTGTCTGTGACTCTGCTGCAGGTGTCTGTGACTCTGCTGCAGGTGTCTGTGACTCTGCTGCAGGTGTCTGTGACTCTGCTGCAGGTGTCTGTGACTCTGCTGCAGGTGTCTGTGACTCTGCTGCAGGTGTCTGTGACTCTGCTGCAGGTGTCTGTGACTCTGCTGCAGGTGCCTTTACCTCCACTGCAGGTGCCTTTGCCTCTGCTGCAGCTGTCTGTGTCTCTGCTGCTGATGCTTGTGTCTCTGCTGCAGGTGCCTGTGTCACTGCAGAAGGGGCGTGAGGCTCCTTTGGAGGGGGCTGCATCTCCTGCACAGGGGCCTGTATCTCCGGTGCACCTTCGTGCATTTCCATGGGATGTCCTTGTGTACCCCGTGGAAGCTCTGCTGCAGATGCCTGTGTCTGCTCTTCAGATGCCTGTACCTCCTGTGCCTGCGTCTCCCATGGCAGTGCTTGCGTCTTTGCAGGTGCCGGCTGAGCCTCCTCTAGACGCTCCACTATGGGCGACCTGCCGTCCATCGGTTCTGTGGGACGCGAAGGCGTAGGACAAGAACGCTGCGGTGGTACTTTGTGTAAACCCTCTGAGGGAGTGGGGGATGGTAGGACCGGGTTGTGGAGATGACTTGCAGGGGCGGAGTGGTCCACGTCCAAACGGGCACCGGCGTTCTGAAGGCGGAGGCGCGGCAGACTGGTCTCAGGCACCAAATTCATTGGGCGACGGCGCCGGGGGTATCTGTGTTCCTGCAAAATGGGACATGAAAATGCTTGCCAACCCCTGGAAGGAGCCATAGATGCATGCAAGTTGCAATTGGACCGTGCTGTCCGGATGGGGAAAAAAAATCAAACGAGCCAGTAATTTTGGGGCAGAGTTGTCCGAAACACCGTTTGTCCGATGCCACAGCCCCTCCCTGTACAAAGGGCCATGAAACATTCACCAAGCTGCCCTTTTCAATTTCAGTTTCGGGTAAGAGGGCCGGCTATTGTTGGTGATCCTGATTGCACAATGTCTGCAGTGATATTTGGCCACGGCCACTGGCATGCACGGAAACTCGGGAGATGTGGTTGCCCGGCGTGAGCAAGGCGGCTGCAGACCACTGGATGCAGCTTTGCTTAATGCAGACATGCATGAGGGGCCTGCCAGCGTGAGCCCCTGGACGACGCCGTCCCGGCTAATCCCACTGCCAACAGAGGTCTGTAGCTGACCAGCCACACGCACAAGCGCAGCAGAATCCAGGGTGAGAGGGCTGGTCACATACCTGTGCAGCGGGGCGGCTTGGCGTGTCAGGGCTGTTGGGCTCAACACAACCGGACACCCTAGGGGACCTGGTGCTACTGGACATGAGGCTTGGTGCGCCTGCGCTGGGGCAGCGATGGCCAGGGCCTGCCGGCGGCAATGAAGGACTCGCGTCACCACCACACACTGCTGTGGCTTTGGGCAGCTGTGGAGGCAGAACTGGGCCACTGTCACCGTTCTTTCGCCTGAGCATGAAGCACAAATGGAGGGAGCAGCAGCAAACCACACAGCAGCGAGGGCCCACCAAGACGGGGAACCTGTGCCAGCCACATACGGATCGATCACAGAGGGTGCAATCACTGCACCACATGCGGTGCACACGTCAAAGAGCGTGAAATTTTGGGGTCCTGAACCCCTTCTTTGAGGGTAAGCAGGGACACGGTGACCCAAGGGGTTTGCATACAATAACAGTCTCCTCGACTCAAGAGAATGCATCCCTAGGATGTTGATGGTTGCAGCTACCCACACCCCCTGCTAAGGAAGCTGTATCTTTGTGATACAAAACGGGCCATCTTTCTCACGGAAACGAAAAAGGTGTGCCTGCACCATATAAGTCAATGCGTACAAGTGTACATTGAAACACTGCATTTTCAAACAATGTGGGAGCAATTTCTTGGCTGCACCGGTCCGAGGGTGGGTCACCCGCCAGTCAAGGGGTTGTTCACCTACTGGTCCTAGGGTTGGTCACCTGCCAGTAATGGGGTTGGTCCCTCGAAAGGCCGGTATTGGATCGGTTGCGGTGCCCACCAGTAATGGGTTAGTTGCCTGCTCCTAGGGTTGGTTGCCCGCTGGTCATTCAATTGGTTGTGGGGCATGGGGTTGGTTGCCTGCCGGCCATGGGGTTGGCCGCCCGCACTTCGTAGGGCGGGTCACCTGCCAATCATGGCGTCAGTTGCCCACCGGTCGTGATCGCCTGCCGGCCCCAGGGTCGGTTGCCTGCCGTGGGTCGGTTACCCGTGGTTCCGAGGGTCGGTACCGGCCAGTTTAAGGCTCGGGCCGCGCCCGCCGGTCCTCCGGTCCTTGGGTTGGTCTCGCAGTCGCCTGCCGGCCCTAGGGTTTGTGGCCCGCCAGTCCTGGGGTTGGTAGCCTGCTGGTCACGGGGGCGGTCGCCTGCTGGTCATTGGGTCAGTCGCCCACCGGTCATAGGGTCAGTCGAATGCCGGGGGCTCAGACCCTGAGGTTGTGCTTCCTTTAATTATGGCAGTAGAAATGTGCAAAATACGCACAAAGCCCTGGAAATCATCTTTCAAAGGAGACGTAAGATTGCTTCACAACAAAAATAGCCAGTTTAATTTTTTGTGTAAACGGGGTTTGGGGATGGGTGTGCACATCCACAGAATTTTTTGACTTTGTACCACAGGACAGCCTGCAACCAACATGTCCAGGGCAGCAAGTCCATTATCCAGTGAGTCAGGCGAGGGTATACAAGCACTCCATTTTCCCCCACCTGTAACCCACCCTTCCTTTGGGACAATCAATTGACCCAAAGCTTGGGACAGATTGCGATGCTTGTAAAGGGAGTGCAGGTCTGTGCTGGAATGCCACCCCCCCCCAATCGGGATACACTGCCATCACTCCAAATCCTCCCCACCGCCCAATACTGGTCATTTGTGGTCAAATGCAAGAGGACCACCTTTTGCAGATCCGCATGTTCCAGATTGGTGAAATTACGACTGCAGCCCATGCTTGCCCTGTCCAGGGCCAACGTGCTATGATGCATACTACACCCTGTATCCCTCATCCGCCACCATTGTTTCCATGCGATGTAGGCCGTACCCTGGTCGATGTGATCCATGACGCCTGTACTTTGTGAAATTGTCCTTGACAACCAATTCTGTCAGAAATCCCAGACCTATGCTGTTTAACCTCCTCCAGTCGCTTCCTGACATCGTTGACGAACAGACACAGACATGCAGTTGCACCAGATACTTCAGAAAGCAGGTGAATGCCCGTGCAACAATGCGAAGCTTGTGCTTCTCAATTAGGGGGGCGGGTTTTGATGCGACGCACACACACACACAGACGCGCACGTACATTTGCACACATACATGTACACATGCACGTTGCTGTCGACCACGGCACTGCAGGGACTGCCTTAAAATGCAGGCAAATCAAAGGGGTGCACTGCAGCTGCCCGACCGGTTGTGATTCTGTGTCAGCACCCTCCCCACCATATGATATCCAGATGGTTGATGACATGGTCCCTGGTGTTTTGGTGCACACACAAATTGTATCGGCGCTGCCTGCATGTGCATGCACAGGCACATGCGTGCGCGACTGGAGTCATTTCATGCAACGTGCTGGGAAACCATACCCCACTGCAGACTGCCGCCACTTTGCATGCTCTGTAAGGAGGATTCCCCACTCACTCGCTTCGGTCAGCCCCACAATGCTCCGGCTGCTGCGCTCTGTTGCATACAACTTCTCCCACACAGGTAAGTCCAGCTGCCGGTCGAAGCAGATCATGCCCCGCATCCGGATTTCGGCTGCTAGCAGCGAGTTACGAGCATACTCCTCCTCGAGAGTACATGCCCTTGAAGCATCGACCCACATCTGAACAATGAGGCAGATTGTAGCTGTAGTGTCAGAGGTGGGTCTGAGGGTGCAACAAAAACAGAAGAGAGCAGCCGTTGCTGGGGAGGGGTTGTCCTCTGGCATGCGGCTGTCTTGCGGTGTTTCTTTTCAGTGCGGTCAGCACGGAGCAAGCTGGGCCAGGCAGTGGGGGCAGAGCCTCTGCCTGTTCAACGACGGTCTATCAGGTGCCCCCGCATACCACTGTCGCAGGCATATCTTGCAGCATCTGTTCCGCCGATTGCACTTAGCGCTGTGCTCCTTAGAGCCCTTGGAGCCCGGGCGTGGTGGTGGACCCAGGGTTCCTGTCGAGAGCACTGTTAGGCAGCTTGCCAACGTTCTCGCAAAAATCCCATGGTGTTGCATAGTAAATAACCAAACACCTTGTGTACACAAAATGCTTTTTTCTGTTGAGTATCCATGCATTTCCAGAATTTTACTAGATGTGAACATTGTAGTAAGCAACACTTTGCCAGGAAAAACACCTTTCACTTGACTTTCTGTGCAATTGCAAATGCCCATTTTGATGTTTCTTTCACCCTGTGTTGACTTTTTTTTCCAATTTCCTTTTGCACACTGTCATCACTCCAGGAACATTTACCACAGAACCTGACGCGCATCGCTCCAGAAAGACTGACACGCAGCCCCCCAAAAGGCGATGTGTGTGACCCCCCCCCCAAAAAAAAGCTTGGACCATTGTAATGCGGAGGCACTTGAATGACACCCATTCTGTTTCTGGGTGTCAAAACCAAATTCAAGGACAGATGGGAAACTGAGTGAAACAATGACCCCCAGGAAATGTGTGCACCAAAAAGCAAGGAAGCAATGCTGCACACGTGCACATCCACACGATTGCAAACAAACACGCAAACAAACAGACGCGCAGCACAATGCCGGGTCCAAATGCCAGATTCCTCGTCAGTGGGAAAGTCAAACAAGAGAGAGCATGTTCAACGCCAATAGGCGCCTTGCTGTGGGGACAGGCGCGCAGGACGGACCTACGAAGGAACAAGGACGGTGCTGCCCTGTGGCAGAACCGTCCACATCCACACGTACACATGCCGCCTGCAGGTGCATGCCAACGCCACACCACAACATAACAAACCTGTGTGTTACCCTTGTGCGCCTCCTCAGTCAACAAGAGCGCCCTGGCTCTCGTCTCACGGGCATACAGCCCGACTCGCCCCACACTCTCCTGCATGACGCAGCCCTGCAGCAGCTGTTGGTGCTCCTGCCGCTGCAACACCTCTTCCAGCTGGCAGCACTGATGGGTCTGGCAACGTCGCCATTCCCGGCCCTAACAGAAGAAACGAAGAGAACCAGGCGTAAATCAACACAATTTACAAAGTCAAGGGATGCGTGTGTGTGCGGTGGGGGTGGGGGGGAGGTGGGGGTTTATGGAAAACCAGCCCGGGGGCGCCGGGGGTGTTCAATAAAGCTGGTTGAAACTAGTGTCCCGTGTGATATCGGGTAATATCCGTTGCGCGCCAGCAGGGAGGGGTGTGTGCCATCAAGCAGCAGGGAGAGGGGGGTGGGTGGGCAAAGAGCAGCCGTGTTTGTGGGGGGGGGGATAAAGGCAAAAGCACAGCACACCTGAGTGTATTGAATTGAAAACACCCACCGACACCCCTATTCCACCGTTACGGCTCATTCCCCCAAAGCTGAGCGCAGAGCCTCCGAGGGAACCGATTCCCAAAGTTGCTTGTGGACTTCCTGGTGGAGACTCCGTCTGCGCTGCCGAGGCATATCAGTTTTGGTTGCTTTGTACGGGCTGCGTGTGGTTCTGGGGAAGTGTATGGGGTGGTAAAAGGGGGAGGGGAGATGCGGATCCTGACCACAATCGCAGCTGTCTGCCCGGAGTAACATCCACTCCCCTGTGAGCGCTGGCAGGCTTCACATCTTCACATTCAATTACTCCCAGACCGTGAAGCTTGGAGGGAAATTGTATCAAGCGGCCAGGAGGTTCGGGCTCACCAAATGGTACCCATAATGGTGCACTGCAGTTCCGGGCAATTTGCCCGCGGTGTTGTTTGTGGGTGTGGCTTGCAGCCAAAACTTGCTTGCACATACATGTTTTCCAGGGTATGTGTGTGTGGGGGGGGGGGGCTTATAGTGTCTGCGCCCCCCTGGACCCCTGTTCCTGTGGAGGTGGAGGGATACGGTTGTATTTGTGTTGCCACTTGGCCCTGTGTTGCAGTGTGTTCCATGTCGGGCGGTTCCGAGGGGTGTCCCTGTGGCCTGATGGAGTTTGGGTGGGGGGAGGGGGGTCGAATCATCAGATAAAGAGTAGGTTGACACTCCGGCTTAATGGTTGGCTTGTGGAGCGTGCCTGCGGGCTTGTGTGGTTATTGAGTGTGTATTGGGGGGGGGGGGGGGTTGACACAAGGCCTCGGTATCAGGTTGTTTGCCTTTGGCGGCGCCTATTGGCCTCTCGCCACTGCTCATTCTGACCCTCTGTGGGTCCAAACGTGTTTTGGTTGTGTCAACGGAGCCCCTGTTTGACTGCTCCAGGGTCGGCTGTCCCGGAGACGGACTGTTGCCCGTGACGTTGACCAGGTGCATCAAGATGCACACTTCGAGTCCATGCCGGGTTTGCCGACTCCAGCACTGACTTGTGCGCGCTGGGGTGTGCATCTGCAGGATAATTTTCCTGACAGAGGCTTCTGTTGACAAATGGGGTACAGTCGATCACTCTGATGCCACCGGCTATCATAGTGAAACCAGTATAGATAGCATCTTAGCATCTTAGCAAATGTCCAGACCAATGATCAGGGCTGACTAATACCCCTGAAAATGCTGGAAAACCTTCAGCAGCTGAAAAACAAAAAGAGAAAAAGGTTTGTAGTGTGTGAATCTCACGGATTAGCGTAGCCTAGAGCGATTTCACAAGTCACATCGCCAGAACTAAATTGAAAAGAGTCAAAATTTATGAAAAGATCACAAACAATAGAGGTACTTACAAAGTGCCAATTGAGCCGGTGACTAACAACACAAAGCCCACAAGGGCAATTAAACGGTTTTTAGAAGTCTACTTGTTTTGTTTGGAATATTTGGAAGAAAACACTTGCCAAAAGCGCAAAAGCGTTTATTCTTAAACATGAATTCGTATGATGAGTCCACACATAGCGTGGCTTGGTCTGAAAATATCTTCAAGCGTGCATATGAACGGTTCCATTGTGTTGCTTCCGTGCTTTTCTTGAGTTGCAACAGCGTAGCTTTGCTTCGTGTGCCCCGGATCTTATTCCTCCGAGTTGGGTTTGATAAGCTTTTTGAAATGTATTCCAATTCCAACTCAGTTCTGGCCAAGGAACTACCCATGCTACTATACAATGAATGTGACATATAGGCGGGTTGGAAGGTGAGTGCAAGGTTGAATGGCTGGAAATGACAATTGTGTGTAATGTATTATTACCGATTTGCATCCCTTCGCTAAATAGCTTCGGACTGCTCGCTTCGTTCAAGCCTTGATTCTCTATGCAGTTTTCATACTTCCTTGACTCCGCGATGTACTTGAATAGTGCAACTTGGCTGGCCTGCTAGCCGGACTAGTTTTTTCCACACACGCGCACGCGCTGCTTCGCGAAAACAAGTTTCTCTTTGTCGCCGCGGAGGAAATTAGGCCGATTTGGGAGGATCTAGGTAGATTTGGCTGACTTAAAAAATGGACAAAAAAAACATTTCAAACAATGGGTCAACCCGGGATTGACGCCGCGATGTACCTAAACACTGCCAAATTGGCACTTGGCTGGTCGGTCTAATTTGTTGACCATGTGCGCGCATGGTGCAATGCGCAAAAAAAGCACAAAAACATACAGACACAGAAACTATGCACATAGTCAGCAACAAATGCAAATTGATGCACAAAAGTGCATTTAGTGTTGCTCACACATGCGTTGTGGTTGATTTCCGACTAGTTGGGGCCCATACATTAGTTGCCCATTGACAGCAGTTGGTAGGTAGCCAATGGCGATTGGCGGTGAAACGACGGCACTCGGCAAGCAACCAACGCACAAGGAGGGAAGTTGGGGACCACAGTTTTTAAGAGGAACAGCCAAAGTTGGGCGATGGACATGGGGGGGTATGTTGATCCCGCTTCGCGGCAAAGGCATGAGCCCCACTGTCAGTCTCCTATTCCCCTCAGGTGTAACTGGTATTCTTCCTTCACTCAAACCAGGGAGGCCCGCTCCAACCATGCGAAGCCCCCCGCCCCCCCCTTCCCCCTCCCCCCACCTCTTGTTGGATACTTCCATCGCACGTTGCAGGTAAGGGCTCCTCCCAAGCTTTAAGGGTCCCCCGCCAGGGACGACGGTTCCCCTCCACCCCGGGGGGGGGGGGGGGTCACCAAATGACGTTTCCCCCCACCCCTGGGGGGGACGGACACCACACAAAAGCCACCTGAAACTCCCGAAAATTTTCTTCGGTGCCTTTGGCGCCAGTGCTTTCTTGTGATTTCTTATTGTTCATGGGCCAAGTGCCCCCCCCCCCCCTCCCAGGCGGGGGGCTGGACAAGGGGGGGGGGATACACAATATAATACACACGTAAACTTACACAATAGACCCCCCTCCACCAACTTCGCTACGGACCACTACGTCCTCGGACGCCTTCGCCACAACAGCATCTACACAATGGGACCGCACCCGCCTTGCCACTGGCGTGCGGCCAGTCAGGCGTCATCAGGAGGAGGTGCGTCCTACTGAGTCCTCCACGAGACGCAGGTGGCCAAACGACACGAGGAAATCACCTCCGGGTTCGTTTTCGCACTGGATGCCACTCTCAACTTCTGCATTCTGGCAGTTGTTTGGCTGCATCGGGCCAAAGCGTCACCCCTGCCTAGTGAGGGTGGAGACAGTTGTGGCACTGCGGTGGCTTTGCCGGCACGTTGCTGTGTGGCCCGTGCGGGGACACGAACGGGGGTGCACGTCGGGTACGGCACCATCGGCCACAGTCCCCAATCACATCAAAAGCCAATCCAAATGGCCGGCACCTCAAAGCACAACGCTGTGAGGGGGCGAGGCACGTCTCACAGGCATCCTTGTGCCCCTTGTCGTGTGTGCCCATAGAGTCCCAGTTGTGCGGCTTTGGATTCCGCACCACAAAAATGGCCATGACACATAGTCGTCCTGTGTAGACGCGGTTGTGCTTGCACGGGGGAGGGGGCACCGAATCCCGGAGCACCGCCCGGCCAGCGCAGCCCTACGGCGGCAAGTTGACGTGGGGCGGACCTGAGACCTAGGAGGCGGCTCCTAATGTCAACTCAGCGTGTCCCATGGATGTGAATGTTGGCTTCACATCGGAGCGTCGCGCACGCCCCGCTGCCGGGCACAGGCTGCACGTGCACCCCCCTGCGGGGCTTCCAAAGGGCAGGCGTGGCCCCGCCACTGCGCTCCCGCCGTGCGCGCCCTCGCACGGCCCTCATTGGAACTGAAATCCGCAAATCGTGCTCCGAATTGTTTAGTTCATCACTGCCAGTTCCACACGGCCGGACCCCCCCCCCCTTGGCTGGGGCAGGGGTACCCCCCTTCTGGCAATTTGCAAGTTGTCGGTTGACCCCTTTGCTTTGACCCATGTGAAATGTTGTTATCATAGGCGTACGCCTGGCGGCATTGCCTTCTTATTCAAGCGCCCTTCGACGCCAGGCCAACCATGGGGGCGGTGGAAAAGAGCCGATGTTTCGCACAGCGCGGGCAGAGCGCACGGTGGGCCCCCCAGGGCAACCAACTCGCAATTTCATCTCAAATTTCCAACGGGCAGTATCATGAGGCTTCGTACCGCATCGTCGATGATTGCCATGTGCGAACTGCTGTTCACTGGCGAGGCATGGCCCACAAAAGTGCAGCAAGTTTGCTGGGCAGGGATGCCCCCACTGCATGAAACACAGCGGATCCCGCAGGACTTTGCAGCGAGTTGCCCGCTCCTTTCAAGTCAGGAAGTGGGCCCCAAGGGGCCCGAAGGAAGGCTATGGCACAAAGCGTCAGGTGACCAAACTGCCACTGCACCACAGACACCGTGAGGCTGATGCCTGTAGGAACCCCCCCACCCTCTCCCCCGGCCCAAATCACATCGTCAGTGCCACTTGCTCCACCGTCGATCGGTCAGGGCACGTTCCTAGTGAGGAGCCTTGTGGATAGCGCAGGGTCCTACTCAGTTGCCCATAGGGCGGGGCTCCTTCCTACTCAGCCGATTGGCATGTGGGGCTGGATCTTGCTGAGATTCCCTCACCAGGGCAGGAGGTCACCCCTAGCCCCCGCCCCTACTAAACAAAGGCCTTGGGGGGTCGGTCCTCTTCCTTGCAGACAATTGAACTTTTCCGCCTGGGGGAGGGGGGGCAGAGGAGGGCAACGAAGGTGCCGGCGGCTTCCGGCAATCGGGGGTTCAAAGCACTCAGTGGAGAGCCAACGCAATACGCATGTTGTGCCAAACAAGACGGAGTGTCAGCGGTCGGGGAAGGGCCGGGCGTTGGACGGACAGGGTCATGGCGCTATTCACAGAGGGTTGCGTCTGGGGCGGTCTAGCCTTGTTCGGGGCGCAGTGTAAGCCCCCCTCCCCACCCCCAACCGATACGGCAATGCGACAACCCACGTACCAGGAACACGTAGAGCGGGACGGGCACAGAGAGGGACAGGGGGTCGCGGGCTGGAGTGGGGGGCCACATGCTGTGCCACGCCCACTGCCCCTGCCCCTGCCACTGCCGCTGGCAATGCCACTGGAGGAGGCCGGAGAGCCCATCGTGGTGCATCAAGGAGGGGAGCGGGTGAGGACCAGTGGCCATCGGGGGGAGGCTCGGCAGCATAGCCCCCCGCCTGCCGCTGTTGCGCCCCCGTCCCCACCGCCGGGGCCGCCGTGTGGGACCGAACTTGTCTCCGCCCACACACGGCTCAAGGCCGCGGCAGCGGCAGCTGCGGCACCCTAGGTGCCGCTAGTGCGGCCGTCGGAAAGATGGCAAGCACGGGCGCCGCTGCAAGGCCAACAGTTAGCCGCTCTCCACACAGACCCCTCGTGTATATACGTTCATGCCCTTCCCTTTCACGGTGATCTGGGCGGTCTACTGTTGACCAAGCGAAAGCTGGTGTCCGCCACAGGAGCTGAGTCTCGGTAGGCTTTAGCAGCGTCTGCCACGTGCCACTTAGTAGGAGCCACTGCTGTGACGGCCGCAACTGAGTAGGATCCAGCTGCGTGCCATGTCCGACTACGTAGGACCCGGCCCCTCCCCACCCCGTCTGACCTGCCGGACGCGGGTGGCACGCCTGGTGTTGCCACAACATCTTAGCCCATGAGCGGTCCTTCTGGTAGTGCGCGGGGCAGTGGTTCGGCTGTTGCTCCGTGTGGTGGACATGTCGCCGAGGGGGTTGAGTGGGTGGGCCATGCTGGAGCTGGTGCATGTGGCATGAGACGTGTTGCTTTGTCTACAGAAATGGTGAATGTGCCAAACGGGCTGTTGCTTGGTGTGGGGGACACACAACCGCCGCGGGTTTGGGTGGGAGTGGCAAGCCCCCCCAAAAAAGTTTGTGTACCTTAAATTGGTCTCCGATTCTAGGCCCCGTTGTTGAATTTTCCTCTGAAGCATCTCTGATGTGCATGGGTGGGGGGGGCACAGGGGGTGTCGGCTGTGGCCAGCAGGCCCCCCCAAACGACCCCCCCCCCCCCCGCCGCCGGGGATTGGCACGCAGTGGCCTGGCGGTGGTGACCGCTCAGGAATGCGGTGGGTATATATCATTAGAGGCGGCGGCCGGCGTTCAGCCTTTGCGATGTCCGCCGGGTCCGGATGACAGCAACGGTACGCCGCTCGAGTCTCACGACCACCGCACGCAGGCGGCGGCGGTGCGGCCCCCGGGGGTAGATACGTGTAGGGCCGCACCCCCCTCCCACTAAACCCCAAACCCCTTTTTGGTGCCACGGGTGAAATGCGACGCGGAATGAAGTGCCCGTTTTGATAGAGGGGGGGTGTGACCTAATTAAAAAACAGACAAATGCAAACCAGAGGTAATGCACTCCACAGTCAGGCATAAGTGCATCTTTATTCTCTATGCCAAACCTGGTTAAACCTCAAGACACACACTGTGTCTGAAACAGAAAACAGAACATCATGTCCGACTACATTAGTCAACAATCACAGTTTTGATAGAGGGGGGGGGGGGGTTGCTGAGGATGCAACACGAGAAGATCACTACACGGCTGCAACACCTTCACGAATTGCTTGATTTTCTGTTTGTCCTGGACTCACGGGAGGTCCCGGACCGACGCTGGTGATTGAACCCCCAATTGCCGACGGTTGTCCGCCAACCGCCGGCCGGTGACGGTCGCCCTTCTTCTGCGGCCCTGCAGAGAACCCTCCCCGGGCCAGTTTTAGAAAGGGCGGGGGGGCAGGCCTTTGCTTTGCATCGGCGCATTCTCGTCCCCGGGCTTGGGGGCTGGTCTGAAGGAGCGCCCACACGGCGGCCCCAGCAGCAGGGGTGGGGGCTCAGCGGCGGCGGGCGGGGGGCTTCGCTGCCGAGCCCCCACCTGATGGCCACCGGTTCCTATCCGCTCCCCTCCCTGATGCACCACGATGGGCTCCCCGGCCTTGTCCAGTGGCATCGGTGCATTCTCATCCCCGTCATTGTCGGCCGTGGCGCTTGCGGTGGGCAGGGCCAGGGCCGGGGCGGCGGGGCCCGGCAGCTTGATCTGGAAGGGGGCGACGGCCGCCGCAGCCTCTGCCGGGGACGCCATGCCCTGCTTGGCGGCGTCCAAGCCCTAGAAACTGGGCTTGGGGGCCGGTCTGAAGGAGCGCCCACACGGCGGCCCCAGCGGTGGGGGCGGGGGCTTAACGGCGGCGGGTGGGGGGCCTTGCTGCGGAGCTCCCACCTGATGGCCACCGGTTCCTATCCGCTCCCCCCCCTGATGCACCACGATGGGCTCCCCGGCCTTGTCCAGTGGCATCGGTGCATTCTCGTCCCCGTCATCGTCGGCTGCGGCGCTTGCGGTGGGCGGGGCCGGGGCCGGGGCAGTGGGGCCCGGCAGCTTGAACTGGAAGGGGGCGACAGCCGCCGCAGCCTAACAACCACAATGATTTTCCCCTTTTGTCCTTTCCTTCTCCTCCTTTGGAACTCGCACCGTTTTCGGCGAGCGCGGTCGTGGGGGGCAGAAGCTCCGGCTCCAATATGAACACATACCGCTGAGGCCACTCCAGTGGCGCTTCACACCGCGCAGGGGGGACACAGCGGCTTGTACTTACGCCTCGGTGGGCAGTGGGACATACGTCCGACTCGCGACCATAAAATTGCCGCCCCCCCCCCCTCCCCCAAGTCTGGAGGTACGCCTCCACAAAGACAACCACATGCAAGAAACCGGAAATACTAACGGGCAACCCTGCTCCCTGACCCCACCCACGCAGAGTGACAGCGCACGCCCGTCACCTTCCCAATGCAGCATACTGCCCGCTGGTGTCCACTCCCCTCCAGCACTAAAAGTGTAACAGGCTTCACATTCAGTTGGCACACATGGCACAACGCTTGGGCTTGTTTGACTGTACATGCACTTAGGGCGTGACGAGTGAACCCACAGCACAATAACACGGTGTGTCCTGGTTTCGGATAAGGATTCAGGCCCGCCTGGCAGTATTCTGCAGCAGCTGATTGTTTTGCAATCGGTATTGTATATTCGAGAAGGCTTTCCTACTGTTGTTTCCCCCTGGGGCCACTGATAGAATGAGCAACAGAACCTTCAGGGTCTGGGAGCTCAAGTGAATGACAGTCCCATGAGGAATCACAACGTGCGTGCAGGGGTGGCTGACGGGGAGGGTGCATCATGCATCATGGTCAGGAGCCATCGCGACTGCGGTCAAGCGCGGGGCACAAAGCAGATGCGCAGCACCGCGGAAGCAGGTATTGCACACGGCTAGCTGCAGTCGGGCGGTAGGGAGGGGTGCAGCAAAACATTGCGGCGTCACAACAATGTCCCCCGATGCGTGTCCCAACACCTGCTCAGCCAATAACTTCCAGCGCCCTTGGTCCTCGCTGTCAGACAGCTGCTGCAGGCTGTAGGCGTGTGAGATTTGCTGCAGAATGTGCAGCCGCGTGGCCTTCTCCTCGGTATGCACGCGCCGCCGCTGGAAAGACTCGCACCCCCGCACCGCGTCGCAGCACAGTTTATACTCCGAGCGCAAAGCCTCCTGCCTGATCTCCTGCCGCTGCACCCCCTCCTCAGCCTCCACAGACCCAATGCCACTGAGCGACTCTGTGCATGCAGCCGAAAGGTCCTTGAAACCTGAAGGCGAACGAGAGCAAGACAAAGAGAGCGACATAAATATGACAAGAAGGACACAGACGCGCCACCCGCCTGGCACCTTGGGCAATGCTAAGACAAATCTGCCACCATCCGAAGCAGAACCGCTGAACCACGCCCGTACTATGCAAATAGCTGGTTTGTCAGCCCAAGGGGCTTACAAGCATGACAACAAATTCTGAGAAAAATGGCTTTCTGTTGCGACTTGCGACCCGAAGTTGGCCCCAAAACGGCCGAAAATCATAAAAATGCAGCCACCGGAAAATGGCCAAACTGCCGAAAAAAAGGAAAATGCAATAGGCCGAAAATGACCTCTCGCCAGAAAACAGTAAAAAGGCAGCCGCCCGACAATGGCCAAAAAGGCCGACAATAACAATAATGCTTGGTCCTGCTTGGTCATGCTTGGTCATGCTTGGTCAAGCGCTCGTCTTGTGATGCCAAAGGCATGCTTCAACCGATGTCACAGCTGCCGAGCCGCTTTCAGGACCTGGGACGAAATGTAAGCCCTCGGGGCGGACCTGGCAGCATCGACACACTCGAAAACTCGTACAGATCATCGCAATCCACCTCTGGCCCAGGCTGCGCTCTGGAGCCGGTGCTGCTGCTTGCACCCATCGACCCACCATCTCCCGCGGCGCCCGTCCAGCAGCTGAGCGGTGGAACGGCCCGACCGTTGTTCTGTCTAGCAGACTGCACGGCCCGCAAGCGGCCACCGCTGCCCGCAGCGGAGTGTGTGCCCACAGACGAGGATGTAGAGCTGGAGGGGTGAGACGAAGGGGTGACCGCTGGGGGTGCCACCGGGGGCTCGGGGAAGATTATGGTGACGGGATGCGGCCCAGTGCCCAAAAACCAGCAGTCCAGAGCATCGTGGCGATTGGCATTCAAATCGAGGTCGATGGCATCTCCAGTGCGCAGCACAATGCTGGCGTCCTCCTCCAGAGGTATGGCGTCTGGCATTTGCTGATACCTGGGGAAGAATGGGATGAAACCTCCTACCCAAAGGTCTTGGACTACTGTGCCGATTGCCAAGACGCCCACCAGTGCGAAGACCAGGCCGTGGGCTTTAGGACGAATGATTGTGGGCGCATTATGGTCGAACGAAGACCGGCGAAATGATTTCTGCTTGGAACCAACAGTGACGAGGTCTTGTAGCTCATCAGAATCCCCTTGACGCGCCAGTCAGAAAAACTCAAACACAACTTTCACTGTTGGATCCGGGGGGCGGTGGGGGGTATGGAAAGGAACCTTGAATGATCCCTCCCCCCGCAGGTCGATTTCCCCAGCTTCAGTGAACCGTGGGGAAATTGCAGCCCCTCCAAACACCGAGTGGAGTTACAGTCCTGGCGCGCTCGCGCATGCACACACCTCCAATGCCATTCAGCCACCAGGTCCTGCACTGTCAACTGTGAGAGGTGCCCTTTGATGGGGACCATGAGGGCCTTGTTTGTGCAGTCCACAACCATGCGGAACACATTGGGTCGACGAGGCGTGCAGTGTCCCTGATTCCGCACATGATCCAGAGGGGCCCCTGCGGCCCTCGGTGGGGATGAAGATCTACATGCCGGACCGCACCCTGCAATAGAGACCGGGTGGAATCGCCTGGCACGCATACGTTATGTGAGATGATCAACCATGTCAACACAGGAAAAGGGTCCCAGTGTGCACGGAGCGGAAGACACAGCATGGTTTGCTAGTTTCCACATGTGATGGGTTTGGCAAAAAAGGCGTCTCCTTCTCTGGTGAGCAACGGAAAAGCATACCACTCCACGAATCGAACTGCGATCCCGGTGCATCGGGGGTTCCGTACCATGCAGTCCTGAGGACGGGCGGGCTTCCGTCACACGTGTCGGGCGCAACGCATTGCGAGCGGCTCGGCGTCACCGGAAAGAGAGGCCGCGGCCAAGCGGTGGGGTCCCAACAAGTATCCCGTTGCGAGATGGATGCATACGACGTTTCCGCGCTGTGGCCCTCTAGGTTCGATATGCGCTGTCGCAAAAGCTGCAACTCCAAAACAAACGGGTTGTTGTTCGGTGGAGCAAGGTGCTCTGACGTGTGGTCTTCCGAAGGCTCTTTTGTCACGGGTTGCTGCGATGACTCTGTACAGTCACCGTAAACATTTGACCTTTGCGACTCACGCCCGGCGGGGTTGACCTGTCATGAGTAGGGCGCAGTTGAAACAAGCGACGATTTGCTTTTTTTAAGGCATGGCGGTCCCCCGCCGAAGAAACACAAAACATTGCTCCCATGCGAGATTCACCGAAGGACGGCCGCATATTTACAACGCGACGATTTGCTTTGTAAGGGTGCGCGCGGTCGGTGCGAACTAGATGCATGAGCACCGGATCACAACCTCGTCAAGCTCCGGCCTTGGGCCGTCCGGATTTGTGCGTTGGAGATTTGCATGGCCATTACCACTTGCGCCGTTCGTGGTGAGCCCGTCCTTGCTGTTGTGCAGTCCTCCGGAGTAACCCCCACGCTTTGGTTGCGTCGCATTTGTGATGTCAAGATCTTGGCGCTCCCCCGCGGGTATCTGTAAGGCGGAAACTAGCGTATCTCCAACATGTCGCACGTGCTGCGGACAAGCCCCCATTCGTTCGCCGGCTTAGATTCGCAATTCCTTGAGCAAGCCAACAGTTGTTGACTACCATTCGCGTTGTTTGCTTCTTGCTCTCGAAGAAGATGCTTTGTCGCATCTTCACGGAAGAAAGAAAACAAATTTCCTGCACGTCTCAAATTCCGAATAATTCACATGGCAAGGTAACTTTGGCATGGCCCTTCCTACTAAACGCGTGCACCATTATCAATTTGAATGTTCAACGGTCGTGGCCACGTCACTAAATGTGGTTATGGTAAGTGAAATTCCCACGGCAAAGAGAGACGGACACAAACGCACACGGGCACAAGCCTCCCAGAAAAACGATGATGCATGTAAACCGCATAAGTGCATACACCACACACCGGCTGAAAATAACAACAAGTGTTGATGAAGATGCTACGTCACCTCATGACCCATGAGGACTTGACCGTTTTCACGCTTGCATAGAATGGCCGAAAAATCCCATGTGTTAGGATTGAGTGGACTTTTGGCCTCTTTTAGCACAAATTTCTAAAGCAATTCTTGGCGACGTGGACTCCAAAAGCAATAGAATCGCCCAAGCAAATCGTCACATTTTTGTAGCTCACACCATGTTCTCGGAACAAGCTGTTCCGTGTCTGAACCGTGCGCATAGGTCCGGCAAAACCAAAATTTGATGGCACGAAGAGGATTCAAAAAAAAAAAATCACGAAAAAATAGAACTTCCTCCTTTTTTTTTTAAGTAATGGAAGCGCCAAATTTTAGGCGAAGGGCAATACAGAACCAAATGTTACGAGCTCTTGGCGAACGACGCACTACCAACAATGTGCAAACCTGCAACGATTGTCTCACATACTCTTCATAGCACGTTTGTTGTTCCAATTGCCAAAGCTTCTTACGGTAATACGTTGCGTCTTTGGTCCTGAATTCGGATTTGGATGCGTTGAGCGTATCCTCTTGATTGCGTCCTCACAAAACCGCCACATCTTGGCATAGTTTTCCACGTCATCCATCCTTGAAGATTAGCGTATCTAGTTTTTCTCAATTTCACAATTCTTCGTGCATGTGCACATGTGTCTTGTTGGTTATCTAGTCTCGTTGGTTCGTGACACTATACTTCTTGTCACCGAGCAACATCGCAAATACAAACGGTGGCTTTATTGATGGACGATTATCTTTACCCAACATACAAATTTTCAACATCCAAATTTTTTTGTGCTTGCGACTCAATAATTCATCGTTCGGAACATCAACACAGTGTCGCACCGGAATGGGCAATGACAAGGGTCGCATACGTTTCGGACATGAATTGCCGAGCGCGTCCATCCACACGCACGAATTTAGAGCCACATCAAGAAGGGTCGTCCTTCGGGTTCCCCTTCGGGCGTGCACAAGGCATGGGATCGGCTAAAACGAAAGAAACGAGGCGATGAGTTCTTATCACTGCAGGTGTCAATGGCCAAATAGACGACCATGATAGCAATTTTATTCATGAGCTACCCGACAAAGTACACTTCCGGTTGTCACTCCTACATGAACGTGGACGTGGCGATCCACGTTCGGCGTCACGACGCATGAACGTTCGACAAAACAAAGCTTGCTCATGGATTTTGGTCAGCGAAGATACGAATCCGTCTCAGTTCACAAAGCCTTTACAACTCGACAAAAGTGCTGCGCCATGTAGTTGGATAAATATGTTGAGCATCCAGAGTGATCACGTAGTGTTTACGACGATCTAACGTCGAAGAGGGCATTCCTTACGAAAAATTAAAGCTAGTTGAGGGCTTCACGGACGTCATTCACCAATGGGATTGTGTGGTCGGCTTGAGGGTTCGGATTTCGCCAAGAAGGTCGCATGGCACGGACGAAAAATCACATTGTTCTCAACAATGATATCGAACGTGGTGTTTTGCTTTGGTGACTTTGCCCTTATGAGACGGTTTTGACTGCTTAAAAAAAAGGCAAGCGATAAGAAGTGCACCCAATTTTGCAACTTTGGTTGGGGTTGGCAATCCCTAATGCTTGTGCTCAATGATAGTTTGGTAAAAGAATCGTGCGACACACACGAGGTGATTGATTTCTTTAGTATTATTATTACTATTATTGATGCAACACCCGAAGCACAACGCAAAGTTTTAGACGGCCATCAACAATCGTGGGCTCCAGTGGGACGTGGTAGCGGCAAGTGTTCACTACCAACCAATCGATTTTGTTCACCCTAATTTTCGTAACTTCGCGTCCTTTATGGCTTCCATTGCAAGTGAGCCGTGCCTATCTCCGACTGCAACTTTGGTTGGGGTTGGCAATCCCTAATGCTTATGCTCAATGATAGTTTGGTAAAAGAATCGTGCGACACACAAAAGGTGCTTGACTTCTTTATTGTTATTATTATTATTACTGTTATTGATGCAACACCCGAAGCACAACGCAAGGTTTTAGACGGCCATCAACAATCGTGGGCTCCAGTGAAATGTGATAGCGGCATGTGTTCACTACCAACCAATCGATTTTGTTCACCCTAATTTTCGTAACTTCGCGTCCTTTATGGCTTCCATTGCAAGTGAGCCGTGCCTTGGGGTTGGCAATCCCTAATGCTTGTGCTCAATGATAGTAAAAGAATCGTGCGACACACACATGGTGCTTGATTTCTATATCAATCCGTCTTCATGAGACTTGCACACCAAGTCGGAACTTAGTTCACATTCCTAATGTTGGCGCAATCTTTCACATGCCCATTGACACGTGGCGCATGCATGCTACTTACAATAGCACGTCCACAAAACTTCACACAAGATTACACCAACAAATTACGAAGATGTATCGTTGCAAAGCGGGAGAATGCATCTGAAATTTCGATAGAAATTAGCACCCGTGTTTGCTTCATTTGCCCCCGGCTTTCCCGGATTGGACCACTCAAAACTCATCCGCATTTCAAGGGTGAGATGCACTTCTGACAGCGCTGAGGACACTATGCTCTCCGATGGCAATGAAGCCAGGTTCATGTGATGTTGCCTCTGCAGATTTCGTGCTGCTCTGCCCACAGCACTTGTCAAGCAGAAGCCTTGGCATGTCGTGTTCCCGCCGGTCGCGGAACGGGAAAGCTCAGGCAATTGTGGGAGTTGTGGGCCCACGCTTTCGTTGTGCCTTGCCATCGTAATTTATTCCCTCCGTCCCGGGCCTTCGACGGCTTCGTAGAGGAATTACGGGTAATCCCAGATAATCCAGCCCTTATTCCTCCTTGCTCATGGTTGCTTTGGGGCTCATCCAGCTTGATTCGTGCACTGGTGGGAAAAAGACTTTGGACTTGGCCTCTGTTGCCTTCGCTTTTTCCCGATGTTTGTTCACTTGGGGAAGTTATCAAGATCCCTCAGTTTACAGTTTACCGCTTTATCGCATGTAAAGTTATCATCACTTGGCGCCTTCATTTGTAGAGGCACCGTTTGAGGCACCATACTTGTGCTTCTTTCGCAATGCCTCTTTTTTTTCGACACGTGTTTTATCGCAATTGCTATGAATTCTTGCAACTAAGAGGTCTTTTTCAATTCACACATGAGAATTCGCCCCATTGCCGTCTGGGGACATGTGGTGTGTTTCAAACATTTCTTCCCTTCGTGCCTTTGCCACTGAGGAGTCTTGCGCGTGCCACTGCCACGTGCTTGTCTGTCAAGGAGAAGTAATTGGATTAATCCGAGGTTACTCAAAAACATCCTTCCTCAAACCACGTGTACATATTCAAGGCTAGCGAGGACTTCAAGGTAGCAAGGCGAGAATGGATTCATGCTGAGCAAAAGACGCACGAATTGTTGCCACCTGTAATGCATTACAGAGGTCGCTTGTGCGCTTGTGAGGGGGCACAGGGTCCACAATTATGAAGAAATATTTTCAAGATTGCATGCATCAACGAATGTGGCTCCCCAGCCTCATGTGAAAGCCAATTGTTGCCAACCACAATCATTTGCACCACCCCGCGCATTTGATCTGCCTGTGCCTTCTTCAAGTGACACGAAACCACCATGCATGTGGCCACAATCAACGGTTTGACATATGGACCGCGTAGTCGGTTTCCCTCGTCGATAGGTAGCAGTAAAAAGCAAGCTCACAATCTCACACCCGTTGTTCTTCCCTTGTTCTTCAAGCAGGATGAAACACTGTCCATGACACGGTTGGCACTATGCGGGTTGAAAATTTGGTGCAACAACTTTTCGAAGTGTTATTGTTTTTGACTATCTCCGTCAAGAAGTGCACTTATTAATTTGCAATTTATTTCCCAGCGCACTGAGATACTCCCTCCCCCCTGACTGTAGACCCACCAGCAAAAGACCTCTCTGTATAAGACCCAGCGGGAAAAATTTTGCGGACCCCAACCAAGCGCGGAAGTTCACGGTGAATTTCCTCCTCGTCCCCATGGAATTTCCTTCTTGAACGGAGCGTTGAGGAAGGACACCCTTTTGAACTAGGTCATGTTCCAGGCTTGGTTGCAAAATATCACTGGGATTTGGATCCTCTTCTTCCAAACCTTCTTCATCATGTGGTTCTTGAATGTGTGCATCAAATTCACTCATAATAAAGACACTGAGAAAAACAAAATAAATAAATTTTTTGTGGAATTGTACCACAATTGTTGAACCTCAAAATTCTTCATACATCAATGTTTCGATTCATGATGTGAAAATGTGTGGTGACATAATGATGATGTCATTGCCCCCAAAAACAGTTTTTTTCATGTGGCAACGGAAGATTCGTTTTCTCTTCAACTGTGCCTTGGGGTATGTAAGACCATGTTATATCTAGCGGATTACAAATGCATTCAAGATTGAAGAGTGGAACGTGACAATAGTCAAAAAAGACCCAAGACGGTACGTCCAAGGCAAGAAAAGTAGCTCATTCACCAAAACTGGCATTCTTTGGTGGCTAAGAAAATAGGTCACAGTGTGCTCCATATCAAAGAAGTATAAGACCCACTTCGAAAAGACCACTATATAAGACCCACCTGACATGGCTCAATTGTAAGACCCGGGTCTGCTGTCGGGGGGGACGGAGTACTCGGAGACTGCGAAGGAGGTGCACAACGACCGTGGTATGTCACCGTCGTTCACATTTCACACCTTCCCTTCATAACTCCCACCTTTCGCGTTTCCAATCAAACATACCTCTACATTCAACCTGAGCACAATCGCATGATGAGCCATATCCATGAAAACCAATGTATACCACACGAGGGCACAATGCGAGGACACAACGGTTTGGTGTCTAAAGACCATGAATGTTGCGGCATGCACATGCGAAGAAAGTATTGGTCGGAAGGTTTACTCCCTCCCCCGTGCCTATGGACCCGGGTCTCATAATTTTTTGTTCCTGAGCCCAGGCGAGTGGTCTTATATAGTGGTCTTTTGGGAGTGGGTCTTATACATTGTTGATCCGGAGCTTACTGTGACTTGTTTTCTTAGCCACCAAAGAATGCCGGTTTTTAAGTTTCCAGCCACTTTTTAAGTTTCCTTTTGTGTACGCTCGTGTACAATAAAAACCTGAGCCTTTGGTTTCTTTCAGTTAGTGCTGAGCACCTCAGGGTTTTATATTAAACATTAGGAAATGTACATAGCGGCCGTCCTTCGAGGAACCTCGCAGTGTGAGCAGTGATTGTGTTTTTTCGGCGGGGGACCGCCATGCCTCAAAAAAAAAAAAAAAGAATGCCGGTTTCGGTGATGCAACTTTTGTCAATTTTTATTTTCAACCGAAAATAACCCCTTGGGGTGGCAATATCATCACATTCTCACATAAGAATTGAGCACATTGATTGATGAAGAAAATTTGAGGTTGCACATTCATAGTACAATTCCACATGAATTTTGCTGTTGTCGGCATTATTTTTTTTAGTGTCATTATCATGAGTGAATCTGATGCACACATTCAAGAACCACATGATGAAGAAGTTCCGAAAGAAGAGGATCCAAATCCATGTGAGAGTTTGCAACCAAGCGTGGTAGATGTCCTAGTTCAAAAGGGTGTCCTGCCGCAAGTCACATGACACAATCCCATCAAAGCATCCAATGAATGTTTTTTGTCTTTTTTTTGGGCTGAGGTTGAGGTTGAGGTTCACTTTTCCTTCATTTCCATGTGCTGTGCAAAATTTTCCCGGGTGGGTCTTATAAAGTGTCTTTTGAAAGTGGGTCTTATAACTAACTGTCTTTGCCGGGGAGGGGCCGAGGAGGGCCGGGGAGGGGTGGGTCTTACAAATGGTCTTCGGCTGGTGGGTCTACAAGCACAGGGGAGGGAGTACATGGGTAGCTGTCATTGCCGTACATGGGCCGATCAGAAACTTGCATGCAAGGTGGTTAAACGGAACATGGTAGCTTGTCTAGTTGTTCATGATACGCCTTGTGTTGGTGCATGTGTGCCATCTCAAGCAACCCACCTCATGGGGATTTTGGCCATTTTGCATGCATGAGTTTCTTTCATGATTTGCTCGCCTTTGTGGGCTATACCGCAAGTAGAAGGCCTCGAACAATTCACATCGACATCCCACAATAGCTCCTCATGAAAGGTAGCGGGTTAGATGCGTCCCCAACTATGGAGCTAGCAAGGGCACACGGGCAAAACCTTGCTTGGAGAGAATTAACAACCCCGGTTTCCACTCTGCTTTGCTAATTTTGTTCACCGGTTGTAGAAACAATAGCACAGATTAAATTTGTGGTAGCAATGGAGTTTTCAACCACCAATTCCCCTTGGGGTTGTGCTCCTAGGTCACATGGACTTTGGGCGATGAAACGGTAAACCCAGCAAGTCACAAAACACACTTTTTGAAAGCACAACGGTAGTTGTCGTTACCATGTCATCCACCACGGTGTCTCTAGTGGTCTGGGTATATTTTTTGCACAATTATCCCCACATGGATGATTTCACTGTAATTCCATAAAAACTTCACAATAAGCATAGAAATCACGTGTTGCCACACACAAACACACACACACACACATACAACCATGCTCGGAATTGGTGGCTACATGGCTGGTGCATTTGGAAATGGAAATTTGGATGCCAAATGGAAATGTCACGTTTCGCGAGGCTCTATCGCATACGAGGGAACACTGGGGAGTTTTCTTGAGCAAAGGTTCACGTCCCTACAACGTTCCCGTTGTGCAATTTTAAAAGTTGCAACAAAGCCTGGTGGACACTTTACCAAGGTGCAACTATGACATGTCCCAAAGGTGAGCTGAAGCATGCCCCATTCTATGTCCTACACGTTGTGTTCGTAGAAAGTGAGCACTTGTCTTCCGACGGTCTTGTTGTTTTGCTCTCTTTGGCTTGGGTTCATTGAATTGGTGGTTGGGACGAGACAAAGCACGACAACGACCAACAAATTTTCAAACATTGACAACCTTCTTGCATGCCCCTTTGGGACGGCCATGTTGGAGGTTTTTGGTATTGACGGTGGACACTTTTTCACGTGGAGTGTTGTGAGTGTATGGTTGTCGTCTTGCCCTTGTTGCCCGTTTGCTGATCAACCCCCACTACTTTCTATGCTTTTGAAACCAAGACGGGACCATCCAAGACGGTTGGGGCATTTCACGCTTTTTTTCAGCGTTCATCATGTTTGTTTCAGCTCGTATGTCTTTGTTTGCCTGTTGACGTGCTCTTCTTTTGAATATTCTCTCCATCAGAGTTCCCGACAACATATTGAGGGAACATTTTCAGCAGTAGCCAAAGGAATATCACGACATTTCACATTGCCAATGGCGGCTTTCGTTCTTCGTAATACCACACACCAATCTCTTGAACCACCACCAACTCTTGTTGGGAAGGGGGGGGGGTTTGAGGGCGCATGATACATTTAGAATGGTGGTCTCGTCCAAAGATGATGTTTTCCAGGTGGAATGGAATTTGTTCCCCCAATTTGTGAAATGTTCCCCAACATGTTCCCCGACACGCCGTACGTTGTGAACATCCATGACGGTATAGATGCTCCACAACGCTGGGAACGTTCTGCACATGTGGGAACGCGGGCACAAAATGCAGGTACATATGTTCCCGACATTGTGGACGTTTTGGAACATCATACATATGTGGGAACACATGTACCCGCATTTTGTACCCGTGTTTCCCAATGTCCAGGATGTTGTGCATGTTGCACAACATAGGGAACGTTCTGCACATGTGGGAATGCTGGGACAAAAGGCGGGTACACATGGGAGCTTACTCAGCCACGGAGGGGGGGGGGGGGGGGGGGGGGCTTGGGCCGTGCTGTGCCACGGTGCCGCCACATAGGGTGTGTCGTTTCACACGGGGCCGCCGCTGTGTTGTGTTGTGTTGTGTTGTGTGTGTGTCACCTGTGTCACCTGTGCCAGCCATGCCACCATGACCAGACCTGTGGTTATAGCCGTGCGGTCTAATGAGGTGCAAGCGTGCGCAGCCGTGCAGAGGTTATGGTTGCAAGCGTGCGTAGCCGTGCGGCCCCGATGTGCGCAACCGTGCGTAACCGTGCGCAACTTTGTAAGAAAACATTTTTGACCGGAGAGCCCCTTACATTACAATCTTTGAGACTTCTTACTCCGGATGACATGGCTGACATGAACATACTCCCTGGACATCGCCGTTTGTTGGTGGACGCGTTGAAGGATTTGTAATGACTGGTGGGTGCTCAGCCTGGTGGGGCGCTAACGTACAAATGTTAGCCCGGAAATGACCAGGGGGTCTTGGTAAACAAACAGTACCCTTAAACAGAAATACCACCAGCACCAGTGAGGCAACCGTGCGCAACCGTGCGAAGGAATCAGGCGCAAGCATGCGTAACCGTGCGGCCCCGATGTGCGCAAGCGTGCGTAACCGTGCGCGCACGGCTATAACCACAGGTCTGACCATGACATGGAGGGGGGGGGGGAGGGGGGCCATCAGAAAGTGTGCCGCGGCACGTGCCGTGACATGGGTAAGCTCATGTTCCCAGATGTCCCCAACGTTGGTGACACGTCACGACCCCAACACACTTGCACAATTTTTTGGTGTTCCCCAATGGCCCCATGTGGGAACCAGTTTACACCGTGCACCCGGTAGCCGAAGCAATATGGAATAAGTCCCAACCGTCTTAGATAGTCTCAGCCTTTGATGATTAAGTGCTCACAACTTGTTTCTGGCACCAAAGACAAAGCCGAAGAGCACGCGCATTGTCCACTAATGGGTTGGAATCATCAACTTGCTTTACTTTCAAGGCCATTTGTGAGGACAAAATGTGTTATTGCACAGACACCATTTGGTGATTCCCAAGGCATTTTTCACAAATCTCTGCTAACACCAACCAATTGCATTGTGCAACTTAGCCTTTCATAGTGCAAGGGTCGTTTTTCTATCGTTTTGAGCTCTTTTGCATGTGCTTTGTCTTGCCGTGTTTCTGAGCCGTGGTAAAGTGAGCCTCCGTTGAAGCAGACGGTGTTGTAGTATCCAAGACGGTTTGGTGAAAAAAAAATGGAAATGCAATTGTCATTCCCTATCCAGGAGCATCGCATCTCGCGCACCTTTTTTCTTTTGAATTGGAAGTTGTAGGAGCTGCGCCTAGCCACGGCTGGGTGGCTGGGAGGCTTTGGAACCCCCCCCCCCCCGGCTGGCTGGTTGGCTGGCTGGCGCACCCCTGGAAAACAGCCAAATACACAGTGCACCATTGTACCGCCTCTTCTCACGCATGGTATGGGTATGGGGATGGGTTTGCAAGGGTGGAGGGGGGTCGGCCACCTTTCAAGAACACCCTTACCTCATACTCCAAGTTGCCTTGCCTTCGGAACCTCCCATAACGACCAAGAACACTATACAGCAAACGCTACCCGATAGCGTTTCTTTGCAAAGAAATGCTGGGGTAGGGGCCCCAGCATTTCTTTGCAAAGAAACGCTATCGGGTAGCGTTTCACTATATCCGCTATCGAAGTCTCACAATTTCTTTGCAAAGAAATGCTATCGCCGACCCTCCATGGCAAAACCCGCATTCCCAAGACATTGACATCAAGAGGGGTAAAGAAGTCAAGTTGAGCTGCGAAACATCACTGTTTGTTGTGGCACCCCGCACATTCGGAGGCGAAATGGCTACCACATGGCTACTACCTCTTAGGAATAAATAGGGAAGAACTACGGCGTCATGGTGCAGCTTTCACAAATCCATGACCCATGACGAGGCACTCGCGTCAACTTGGCACGCCGAAGGTGGTACGTTGCACGGCATGCATCACATGACACCGGTTGAAGAGCAATAGTGTCACGTCTCCTGGGGATCGGCTCATCACACATATAGCATACACTTGGTTCCACCTTGGGTCTACATGGGGCCTTTTTAGGCTTCTTTGCTGCTGTGAAGGGGTTAGGCATGTCTTCAAACACCTGATTGTGTGCTGCACCCTCCTCACTAGGTGGGGCGGCAAAAGCTGCATCACGATGTTCATTGACACCTTGTGCAAGTGAGGCAAACACATCCCCCTTCTCAGACAATTGAGTCGGAGGAAACTCTTCATATTCATATTCCTTTGGCTACCAGACCGGACGGAGGACCGGTCTGGTCTTGTGGGGAAAATTATCACTTTCTGGCAAAGGATTGGGTCAAGGGTTTTTGAACGTGGCGGAAATGATGGTTTTGGTGGTTTTCTTAGACTCAATAGTATTTTAGAGAAAAACAGTAAGACCAGTTTCAGAGACCGGTGGGACCGGTCTTTGCAAACCGAACGGACCGGACCACTTCGGTACACTTTGGATCACTTTGTTACACTTGGATGCACCGATGGACCGGTCTGTACAAACTGTCGTAAACCGTTCGGACCGGTCCACTTTAGCACACTTCATACGAAGACCGGTCGGACCGGTCCTTGCGAACTGTCGTAAACCGTTCGGACCGCTTCACTTTAGCACACTTTAGCACACTTTATTCAATTCGTTTTAAAGTGTGCTAAAGTGTGCTAAAGTGTGCTAAAGTGGACCGGTCCGAACGGTTTACGACAGTTTGCAACGACCGGTCCGACCGGTCTTCGTGTGAAGTGTGCTAAAGTGGACCGGTCCGAACGGTTTACGACAGTTTGCAAAGACCGGTCCGACCGGTCCCTGAACGAAGTGTCACGAAGTGTACCGGTCCGTTCGGTTGAAACCACCAAAGGTGTGAACACGCACAACACAGCACACGCACACACACAACACACACATGCGGACACACACACTACACACGCATCACCAAGTGCTCCAAAGTGTGCTAAAGTGTGCTAAAATGGTCCGGTCCGTTCAGTTTGCAAAGACCGGTCGGACCGGTCCGACCGGTCTCCCCGAACTAACCGGTTCGCTACAGAAAGCTAAAGTGGCGCGAAACGGTCTCAACTGAACAGTTGGTGATTTTGCCTAGTCGAAACGGTGAGTTAACGAAGACCGGTGGACCGGTTGTGAAAATATTCGCGTATGGTAGCCAAAGGAATATGCTTCATCTCCGAAGGAAAGCTCAGAGGAAACCATAGAAGAATTCAACACATCGCAAGAATGTAAGCTCAGCAAATCATCATCAGAGATAGTATAAATACTTACTTGACGATTGTCCATCTCTTGGGGGGACTCAAGTTTCACTTTCATTGGTGAAGGGTTTTGTGGTGGTTTTGGGCAAGGTTCGGCTTTTATCTCTGGTTTGGGGCACGGTTTGCTTTGCTTTGCTCCTCCTCTTTTGCCACATTGTGTTTGCTCAAGAGCATTGCTGCTTTGGATTTCACCTGTTTGCCTTTTTGGTGATATACATTTAGTGTCCTAGGCTGCACACCGACATGCTTTGCGGCATCATGCAATGTAATCTTGGAAACCTTGGAATCTTTCTTGGACATTGTTGTGCTACTCTAGTAAACACAGAGGGAACAACTAACATTTCTTTGCGAAGAAATGCTATCGCCTAACATTTCTTTGCGAAGAAATGCTACCCCCTAGCGTTTCTTTGCAAAGAAATGCTATCGCCAGGAGGGTCGGCGATAGCATTTCTTTGCAAAGAAATTGTGAGACCGATAGCGGATATAAAACATAGAATCACCGCATCAGACGTATGTTCAACTGCAAATGTTGTTGTTACCGATGTAAACCTCAGAGTCCACAATTGTCCTCAATCCGAAATATATACCATCCAATATATATCCCAAGGCACCTTTCCAAAGAACACTTACATCTCCAACTCCTCATGCCGACGTTAGTTGGACACGGGGACGCGACAACACAATGCAACGGCAATTGTGTTGGTGATTGTGCAACTGGACCACAAGGTCCGGATTCCCACACGAGCAAACAACCCAAAACTGCATCCCGATGCATGATGTGCCTTGTTTAAAGGGAAGGAAATTTTACCACACACCCCATGGATCGGTGACATCATCTTGAGATCTTGAGAGCAAGGGCGGTGAGGCATGCATGTACAAAGCAATCGTGGTTGGCTGGGTGGCTGGCTAGGTGGCTGGCTGGCTGGCTGGCGCTAGCCGGCCGAAACCCCCCCCCCCCTGACTGGCAGCTCCGTAGGTACACATTGTTTTGTTGCCAGCGTGCAGAAGGATTGACATGTCTTATCTGGTTTGTGGGGTGGGCATGCTACCAATGCTACAAATCTGGGCACGGGGTGGGCGAGAAAGCAGGCCGCAAGAAGTGCTTACTTGCTTTGGATTGTGTAAGTTTTTTGACCTCGAATGCACCCCCCCTCGCCGGCTCACGACAATTTGTAGTCTCGGAAGGCAAGCAACTTACCGACCAATCTATTTGCGGGATACTCACAAACAATTGCGCAAAGGGTGCAACTTATCTCTTTTTCACAACGTGATTGAATGCTACACAACGAAATGCAGCACATGAGGCTTACCGCATGGTGGTTGTACGCATGCTCCTACGAGCCAAAGGACAGGCGTGGGATCGGGATTTTTGTACGTGGTGTGCGTATCCCATGTCATTTGTCTAAAGCTTGGTGCATGGCACTTCATCATGAAGGTGCCCCATGAAGTTCACGGTCTCAAGGTGACCCTTGTGCCATATCGGCGGGAGCACGTCCAAAAGTACCACGAATGGATGTCCGACCCGATGATGCAACAATTGACCCGAAGCGAACCTCTGTCTCTGGAAGAGGAATATGAGATGCAGCAAACGTGGTGGCGAGACGAGGACAAACTCACTTTAATTGTCTTGCGGAGTTCTGCAGAATCTCACGAAGGAAATGCATCTCAGGCCGTTGCCAAGGAACAGGATTGCATTCACAACTTGGACAACACTCAGAATCGCTTGGAGGAAGCCATGGTGGGCGATATCAATTTGTTCTTCGGCGAAGGAGAAGATAGGCCTCACCCCGAAATCGATATCATGGTTGGGAACCCTGCCGTTAGGAGGCAAGGGTTGGCGACCGAGGCTGTCGCCTTGATGATGCAGTATGCAGTGCAACACAAGCAGGTGCAGTCATTTACAGCCAAAATCATTGAAACTAACACTCCGTCGATACTGTTGTTTGAAAAACTTGGGTACAAACTCTCGAAACGAGTCGAGGTATTTGAGGAACTTCACTACGTGTTCGAGGCCTCATCCTCCAACATGGAGGTTATCAAGAGCTTTGCACCAGCATACAAGTGTGTAAGCATCGACGAAAGCTGACCATATGGTGCTCGTCATTCATGGAGTCCCAACCGAACGAGAACAGCACGATCACGAAGTCTGCAGGGCAACCACGGACGCCCGCGCCATTTTGCGAACGGTTGAAACCCGTGTGGCTTCTTCACCAATTTCGCGGGTGGACACAAGGCCCGTCAGATTTCGGGGCAGAAGGTTGCGATCGGGGGGCGGGCTGGAAAGAAAGGTGAAGTGGTTGCCACCTCCTCCGTGTTTTGAGGCATCAGCCAGCAACACTTGGCAATCCTCAATGTCGAAGACACAAGATACTGCAGCAGAGGTCACTAGGAAAATTCACACCTGGGCCAGCTCGCCTGATTTCTTACGGGGAAACATGGAAGCCATCCCTTGGAGTTGGCAATCGCTTTGCGTGCCACTCATAGGAGTGTACACATGCCAGAGAGTGGCACATTGGCGTTCCTGGTGTTTCAAACGGCTGGTTTCGAACCTTCGGGATGGTTGTACTGCGACACCGATCCACTCTCGCTACTTCTGTTACGCGAGTGACCGTTCCTGACGCGCCAGCGCCTTCAACACCCTCATTTTGCACCCTCGGATTACGATGCATTCGGACTCTAGACTTTGGGGTCACCCGTTTCAGTTTCTCTGCAAATTTGAGGAGGAGAGAAGAGACCCGGGTCGCATGTGGTGACAAGACACAGGAGCTGTGACAGTACTCAAACCCAAGAAGGACAACAAGTGGGACACGACCCAAAAAGCGCTGAAATCAGAAATTTCCCTTCCGAGCGCCACTATATCCACCTGGCTTTACGGCCCAATGCCTGTTTAATGTCCGCCGAGGTGCAGCTCTCTATGTGTCCGCAGAAGGAGGAGGAACATGCCAAGCGATAAATTGATTCCACATTGTTCAATCGTTGTATGGTGTTAGGGTTGCACTTGGGAGGGTCAAGGTTGCAGTTTCGGATGCCTTTGCAACTCTCGGAATGTAACCTGCCCGCCCTGGTGGTTGGTGCAAGAGCCAAGCCCACACCGCGCCTTTTTGGGGGCTTGCTCGGCCAGTGCCAGGGGCGCCTATGGAGGAGGAGCAGGAAGATTTTTGTATTTATTTTAGCATGCGCCCTTCCACAACTTGTAATTGGTAATCCTAGAACAGGGACTCCAACACATGTTCGTGGGAGTCAGTGGTGCGGCTGGTGGGGGCATGAAGTAGTCGTACGCCAGGCGGCAAAAAAAAATCATCTATGCCATACAGCTGCCATCTGAGCAGCAATCTGGGCCTCATGGAGAGTGCCACCACGGCGGGCAACCAGACTCCAGAACCGGCAGGCGACTGAGCCAGAACAGGTGGGCGACTGGATCCCGCAGCCAGCAGGCAGCCAGACCCAATAGGTGAACCAGAGCAGCCAATAGGTAAACCAGAGCGGGTCACAGTGGTGAGTAGGTATAACAGGACAAGCCTCCTCCTTGCCCCTCCCTCCTAAAGAGAAAAGACAGTGCAACGTAGTTTGGATTGCGACAGGGACGACTTAATACCCACAAGAGCAGCCATTGGATAAAAGAGAGTGGTCAATAATTGCCAGTAGCTGGAATCCAGCGAGTAACAGCAGCCAAGCCATATTGGGGCCACAGCAGCCAATGGGTGAAACGGAGCAGGTCACACCAGCAAGTTGGTAACACAGAGGGGGCCACAACACTCATTAGGTAAAACAGAGTGACCGGTGTGTGGCCCTCTTCATGTAGGGCTGGAAAATGTGGCTCACTCCGACACCATGTCTAGCCACTCCTGCAGATAGGGGGGCTTTGGAAAGCGGGAGGAGGGAGCAAAAGGGTGGATTTCTTTGCTGCTGGCTGTTGTACCCTCTGCCCGTTGTGCCATCTGTTTTGCCCTCCGCCCGCTGTGGCCCCTCTGTATTACCTACTTGACTGCTGTGAGCTGCTTTCTTTCTGTCATCTTACATTCCAATGCTTTTGAACTCCTACATTTCTCTTTGATTTCAACATAAATCCATATCCCACAAAACATACAAGCGTCACATGAAGCAGACTTCAAATCATCAAAACTGGATTCAACCAACAGTAATCTCCTCACGTGTAATGTCTAAGAATCCAAGATTAAACATGTTTTAATGCGCATAACAATAATCAATTGTTAAACAAGCATTTCAGCAACTTAACATCCATTCTTTGCTGTGCGCGCGTTGTGCATGCTCTGTGCGTGTGGCCTCCTGTCCTGTGTACGTACAGCCCCCTTGCACAATCCGAAATACCCATGGAGGGATTGACAAAACAACAATGGGCACAAAGTGTGCATATACCTGTTCACCTCCACCCAATGACTGTGTGGGGGGGTCTCCCTGGTGTACCCTATACCCCTGTGGCGTGCGTTGAGTCCAACAACTAGGGGGCGCACCCATGGTTCCCCTATACCCATGTGTGTGTGTGCCAGCATGTGGTTCCTCCCTCTGGCCTACCCTATACCCCAGGGCTCCCTGTCATCCCATGGGGGGGGCACCCACGCGTTCACCCGTTCACCTGGCTTCAGGTCCCCTGGGGTTCCACTGCCCTTTGTGGGGGGGCACATCGCCTCTACCATTATCCAAAACACACAGGATGCTGCAGGTTATGCTGCAGCATGTCCTCAAAGTGGACATTGAAAAATAAACAACAACGGATCTTTTTGCAAATGGTAAGGTATCTTGGCTGAGGAATAGCGTGTGCTGGGTTTGTGTGCACAGGCAATGGGGGGGGGGGGGGGGCGAGTGGCGCGTTAGCACTTGGACCCACCCCTGGGTGTCACACCGATGTGCGGACGTCTGATAATGGTATCAGCCGTAAGTTCAGGGCTCCTCCTCATCCCTAATGCCTAGGAGACGGACCGGAGGCACTAAGGTAGTGGGAACCTACCTAGGCATTGGTGTGTATGGGGGGCGTGCAGTGCACTTGTAACCAAAAGCTTGTTATAGCGTGTCTCCGTTTTAGGGGTTGGGGAAAAGCCTCTGTGCCCTAGGCTTATGAAAACCCCATTCCCAAACTCACCATAGGCACCAAAAAGAACGTGTTAAATGGAAGCAAGTGGGGCTGCAGCAGTGGGGGAAATCCCCAACATCCAAACCAAAAATTTGGCTGCCGAGAAGACTTGCCGGCCAGAAAATTTGCCAAAAAAATTTGTCGCGTGGCAATGGGTGTGGTGTGTGGGGACCAAAACCCTCAATCTCTGCTACCTACACACTCCCAAGCCCGCTGATGATTGATGATGCAGTGGATGACAGAGTGAATGACTGACAGAGTTCGACTAACAGTGTGCTACTTGACGTGCTACTTGACAGTGCAGTGCAGTGGATGACAGTGCAGACGCAGTTGTAAACAGCGTAATGGAAGGGTGGCGAAGCACACCGTGGATGACAGGCAGGCTAAATTGCAAAAACGCAAATAACGTGTTGTTACAAAAACCTAAAGAGGTCAAGGCAAAGGAAGATGGCAGTGACCGAGCCAAATGGCAGACGTGAACTGAAACAAAAGGGCCACTGCCAAGAGAAAGACAGTGCAGTTAACAAAGACATGCTGAATAGATAGTGCAGCAACTAGAAAAGGATGTGCACTGCATAGTGGAGTGCTAATAGTGTAAGCAAAAAAAGACAGATTGACTCAGTGCCGATACTCCAAAAAAAAATTAACAGGTCTTCACAATCCAGAAGGCAACAAAAGATCAACGAAGTTAAAAGCCACCCTACTTGATGATGGGCAAGACAGCATAGTGCCAAACCCTCCTGCCCGGTGAGGGCAAGGCGACAGACTCCAACAAGCGCTAGTGGGCGACCAAGCAAGGGGGCAGAGCCTGCCACGCACTGCCAGGCTCCCCTCTAGGGGGCAAGAGCAGTACCTCACTCCAGAAGCTAGTGGGCAGCATGCTGCCTCACACTGGCACAGCTCGACGCTAACGGCGTCTGCCACCATGCTTCTGCCGCACTGCAGTAGTGGCAGTCACTATTGCAGTCGCGGCTGATGGAGAAGCTGTCATTGTTGGTGACGCTGAACTTGTTGCACTGCTCGCTGACAAAGGTGACTCACTCTCCAGCTCCCGAATGTAGCGCTGGCTGCAATGCTGTTCTCGCTGAATGGCGTCCAAAGTGTCCAACGCCCCCAACGGTACGTGATCAACAAAACCGAGTTCGAGGTGATGCACATGAGATGAGCACTGCTGAGCCTGAGCTTGTGATGAATGCCCCAGCTAAACTGGCAGCCCTTGATAAAGTTTGTGGCGCCGCAGCGCTGGAATGGCCCGTGCCATGGCAGCCCCAGCAGGGCCCACTAACCGTGATTCCTTGTCGTGATATGTGCTCTGCGGATTAGGGATCATCATCCGAGACTTTTGGTCGTGTAATCTTGCATTCCAATGCTTTTGAACTCCTACATTTCTCTTTGATTTCAACATAAATCCATATCCCACAAAACATACAAGCGTCACATGAAGCAGACTTCAAATCATCAAAACTGGATTCAACCAAAAGTAATCTCATCACATGTGATGTCTAAGAATCATTTAACATCCATTCTCTGCTGTGCGCGCATTGTGCATGCTCTCTGCGTGTGTCCTCCTGTCCTGTGTACGTGCGTGCCAATTACAGTTTCACCCACTGGCTGTTGTGGTCTGATGCAATTTTACATACTGGCCGCTGTGGCCTGCTTTGGGTCACCTACTAGTTGCTGTGGCTGTGGCTCGCTCTGTCAGGGCACCACCGGCACTAGTGGCCTGTAGCCTGCTGCCTGGGCCAGAGATCCAAGACAGAGTGTGTGAGGACGAGTCTATTGGGACCTTCCCCAATAATTACTGCCATGACAAGACCTCGCAGAGTAGTAGGATTTATCTTCTGGAATGTCTCGTCAAGGGAAGGTGCCAGAAGACGGTCACTGGAGGAGAATGATGCCAGTGCTCGCCCTTCCAGGTCAGCGGGCGGGGGTGGTGGTGACGCTGTCACTGTTTTTTTGATGCATGGCAGCCATGCTGTACAAAACAGTGCTGAATCACAGTTGTAATGTCTCTCGAAGGACGGGCGCTCTATGTACAATATTCATCCATACAAACTTCTTTCTTCCTGTGTTTAATGGTTAGATGGTTCGTTGGAGGCCTGGGGTGGGTTGGGTGTTGTTTGGGCGCAAGGGAGGGGGGTCTGGGCAGTGCTCTGTGGTTCTGGCTTTTGGGGGGGTCTGGCTCTGGGATTGGCTCTGCGTTGTGTTTGACTGGTGGGTCCTGGGTCTGGTGGTCTGGGGGGGGGGCGGGGGTTGGCTGTGGATTGGTGTGATTTTTTGAAGTGTTTTTGCTTTGGGTGGAGGGGTACTTCGAAAAGCGGATAGCTGTGTTGCATAGTTTTGGGGAATTGTGTTGGCACAAGTCCTGTAAGTGAGAATTTTGGCACATTTTCTGCTGGCGTGTCCTGTAGTGGTGGTGTATTTTGCTTTGGGATCTTTTCCGATGGTGGGGGTCAGCAGGGGGGTTTGGGAATTGATAGGGGTGTAGGGTGCAGGCTGGAGTGCTGCTCAGGGGTGAGCAGGGTTCCATGGGTTGTACTCGGAAATCGGCTTCAACTCTGAAAAGTTTGGCACTGCGTTGGTACATAACCATTCTCTTGCCTGTTCTAGCGCCTTGACTAGTGGTTCCTTCAGAGCTGAATTCATGGCCCCCATCTGTGATGCATATGTTGTCCCTTTGGGAAGTGAACGCAGGAGATTGCTCAGTGAGTTCGGACGCTGTCACTGTTGCTGTCCAGCCCCCCCCCCCCGCTTCTGCTGCAAATGAAAGTCAAGTGCTTAATTTCAGTTTTCCATGTTGTGAGGGCCACCTGACAGGAGCGTTGAGTAAACAGTTGACAGGCTTGAAGGGACGTGTGTGCCAACAAAAAAAATTTGCTGACATAATGTTGATTTTAGCACGACGACCCCACCCCGCCGGAACCCGAGCCACTACTGGCAAACCCCACGGGCCCCGAGGACACCACCAGCACACGGGGCGCCCCCCCACGGCCCCATCCTGCAATCAGGTGCCCTGGACGCACCTGCCAACGCACTAGGCTGCCACCACCACGCCCACAACGCCAGCAAAGGCCCGTGCGAGTACATGGTTGACAAGTGTCATGAGACCCCAAGTGAGCAGGTTCTGCTTCACCTGCTTCCGCCGTGCACGCGTGCCATTCACAATCCAGGGTTCTCAGGGTGAACATCCCAAAAGGGTCAGAGAATCGCCCCAGGCGGCTGAAGTGGACATGCACAGAACTAATGGCGCATGTGGTTTCAGTTTCCACTGAATGCATCCAGAGGTGTGCATTGTGTTGCTTGTGACGGTGAATGCGCTGCTATGTGCAAGAGCATGGCGCACCCCTTCGTCCAGGGTAGATGGTCCAATCCAGTCAAAAAATGCCATGTCGGAGTGCCCAACCATTTGAAGACCTTAAAATTGAGCCATTTGTCGGCTGACAGTCATACAAACCCATTCAAAGCAAAATGAAAATCTTGGTTGGTAATGTTGGTGCTGTTGGTTGGTGATGTTGGGCACCATCTGTTGATGAGTGGAATACTCTTTTGATGTATTGCAAATTCAACAGGAACGACATGTGTTGAATGGCGCCTCTTCGGAGGATCTATTCCCTGGCATGTTTACGACTGTCTTTGCCGTGCTCCTTATCGGGATGCTCTTGGCCGGAATTGCCATCAAAGGCCGGACCGCAAGGTTGGCACCAGTGTCCATTGCCAAGAGCGATGCGGAACCAAAATCCTTGATGGATGTCCAGCCCAGGCTCTCGTCACCACGCCAGGCCACAAGTGGTGCAGTGCCCCATGTTTTGACCGATGCAGTTTACCGAGCGAGCAAAAAAGGCACCACCCTTTTGAGCACAGTGAAGACGTTCGACTGGTATCGGAATGGGTCGAAGGATGGTACGGAGCCTGTGGTGATCTCACACACGACCGTAAAGAAACTGGCCGGGTATCGGAATCCTGAGCTGTACTATCTGTTTGGTGTACAACTCCCGATGGGAAACGAGTCTTTTGCTTCTGAGGTCGTGATCATGGATTCCCGAGGGAGTGTGGTCGCCACAAAAGCGTTCCCGGGGTATCGTGTCTGGGTGGCCGCCATGGCAAACTCAACGACAATATACGGGCTGGCGACAGCCAGTGATACCGATTGGGACTGGCAGAAAACCGCGAAGTTCATTCTCTATAACATGCAAACCGGCACCCGCGTGGACATCCCTTTAGAAGGGGGGACGCATTGGCTGGAGTATGACCTGCAGTCCCAGTCCTTCGTTTGGCTGAAAAACCGCTTCTTGCAGATCAATTGCGACGCCGTGAACCGCAAGCTGCCCTTCAACAAGCAGACGGGCGCCGCATTGGCGTGCCCCCAGAGCTTCATCACAGCGAAGGTACGGCACTCTCACGTGGTGTCCGATGACATCATCGAAACCACGCTGGGCCCGCACTCGGACCCGCAGGAAAGCTTCCGCTGGGACGTGTTCGATTCCGTGGCTCGTAAGAAGGAGCCGCTGTTCAAGTTCCAGCCGATTCCGATGCGGAAATGGCGCGGCAAGTCGCGTGGACACCCGGACTACGTGCACGCCAACTGCGTCTTTCGGGACCTCCAGGAGGACGTCGTGTACCTGAACTCGCTGTCCCTGAGCAGCATCTTCAAAATCAACCGCACGTCCGGGCGGCTGATCTGGGTCGTCGGGGAGCACACGAACACCTTCGCAATGTTCGATGAGCACGGCAATCGCGTGCCGCGGCTCTTTAAGTTGGCGCACAGCCTGAACTACTTGGGCGACGACCTGTTCCTCATCTTCGACAACGAAGGGGCAACGGTCGACGGGGAGGACGGCAGCCGCCTGGTCAAGTTCAAGGTGCACCCGGCCAACCGGACGGCGCGGATCGTGTGGCAGTGGACCCCCCCCACCAAAGCCGACAATGCGGCGCTGCACCGCGGGAACGGGGGCGGCACGCACCCGTTGCTGGACGGCGGCGTCGTCGCTGCCTTCGGGCAGCCCTGGACGCAGCACTTGGTCGAGGTGCAAGGCGACGCGCAGGTCATGCACGTCGAGATCTCGGACGCCTTTGTGCAGGATGTCGCTGCGTTCTACGACCGGCCCCTGGTCCGGCTCGTATCCCGCGACGCGGGCTCAGTGACGGTCCACTGCCTGAACGCCTTCCGCGAGCTGCGGTCCTCTCCCGCCGCCCTGACGGCGCAGGGGCTGTGCCCGGGCGCCGGCGGCCCGCCCACGCGGCATCCGTTCCGGTTCCTGCCATTCTGGCAGCCCACCACCGTGACAGTGCCGGTGCCGGCGGGGGGGGTCCGCCTTGTGCTGCACAATGCAGATGGCCTGGAGGGCGGGCTGGACATTCCGGGGCCGTGCACGTAAGCGGGCGGGGGTGTGCCTGCGTGGATGTTGCCAAGAGGGAGGCACTGAACCTCCGCGACCCAGAGCACAGCCTCCCAACTCAGGGATGTATTAGAACGGCTGTACACCGGGGACCCAAAGAGGGGGACCCAAGGAGGAGGGGTGTCCCAGCCAACCCCCCCCCCCCCTTCAGACCCCCCCCTCCCCCCCTCCCCCCCTTCTAATACATCCCTGCCCCACCTAGCCGAAACATAACCTACCCGGTAACCGGGGCGGCTTCATAAATGCTGGTAGGCCCCTATGTAACACAACCTGTGCACACCGGCATGTCTTTTGTGTGACCTGGTGCAGAGTAGGCCTCAGAATTCCAGCCTCACTGGACCCATGCCTCAGGAGGGACGTGCGCACCCGCCCACGATGCCCATGGTTGGGTCTGCTGTGTCCTTTGGATTAGAGAGTTACGTGGGAGGTGTCAGCCCCCCCACACACAGACACCCCCCCCCCCTTATGCCCCTCCCGGGGCAAAAAGGGCGCAAAGTTGTCAAGAGCCATAACGGTGCGAAGCGCCTGAAAGAAAATTTTTTTGTAGAATCCTAACCCCCTGGGGGTTATAGGTGGGGAGCAGGGTTTAATCCAGCTAAGGTATGTCATTTCATCCTCTCCCTCGGAGCAAAGCCTCCTGGAGCCACATGTCAGTATGGGTGACCCTTGGGGAGATCTAGGTGAGATTGGTTGCTGAACCTTGCTCTGCTGTAGCGTTGGGCAGCCAGTCCCAACAACTTATGAGACAGCAACGACATGCCTGCAACCACTACCCTGACCCGGAGCCCTGAGAACTCTGCACACTGTACACCGCACACTCGCTGTACACTGCACACTGCAAACTGTGCTCACCGGACACTGCATACCGTGCACTCTGCACTGCGGACTGCACATTCGACACATCAACACACCAACACTCTGCACATTGCGCACCCTATCGACTGTACTCTGCACACTGCACAGTGCATCGCGCACACTGTGCATTGCTTTCTGCGCATTTTGCACGTTGCAGGGAACACTCTGCACCCTGCGCACTTTGCACACGGCACGCAGTGCACTTTGCACATTGCACAACTTAGGGGCCTCGTTTCGAGCCTCATTGCCCAAATGTATCTCGGTCCTGGGTCACCACTGAAACTGTTAGACAGAGTCCTTTTTCACCTTTGTCAAAACGTTTTGTGACTTGGTTGGAACGCACACAGGCCAACAGTAAGTGGTGAAGGACAAAGAAACACTGTTTTTATTCCCATGTTGTCCCTGGCGACTTTTCATGGAGCAAAAAACTATTTGTGACCACCCAGTTTCGAACCCCTGTCCTTTAGGCACTGGGTAAGAACCCTAGCAACATCATTGCCTAAGCATCACCGCTCACCACCATGAGGGTCCTAGCGACATTATGTGGTGTTGGGTCATTTGCAGTGTACTTGATGGCCAATTTGGGCGCAAAACGCATGGTATCCAAGGCTGCTAGTTGGCTCTGTACAACACATACCAAGACTGGTCAACCGAAATGGTTGGTATGGGTGCAGCAAGCTGAGGGATTTCGAGATGATGGTAAAAGTAGCCTAAAACATGAGTTGCTCATTACTTGTCTTATCAAGGTACTATCCAAAAAAGTTCAGGCCTATCTCACGGGGCTCAGTTCGGAATTGTTTTCATCTTGCATGTACTACTGCTGCTCATCTTGCATGTACTGCTACTGCTGCCAACAAGGGTAGGCTCCGCCATCGAACCCAAGTAGGCATTGTTGGTGTCAATGGCCCTGTGACCCTCATCCTAACCAATTGTATTGTCAATTTTACATTGTTGGACTTTTCAGGGTCCTGGAGGGGCATGTGTGTCAAGATCCCCATAGGTATGTTTATCTGCAGCTAGAAAGCCGAAAAGTTGCAGTGCTGCACCAACACGTTGCTCACAAGCTGCGCCCATGGTTACTTTTTTCCCTCTCTGGTGTGCGTTGCCACCAATTGCCTGCTTGCTTTGTTGGTGAGGCATTCCTTGGGGCATACATGCCGGTGTTGGAGTACATGCCAAGGTTGTGGGTCTCCAAACACAGAAAAACAATTGCCCTGGGGGGCTCTGAACTGATGTCCAAACCCATACATTCTTCAGACCTCAAACCTGAGTTGCAACTTCAGCATTTTCTCCAAATAGGTCCAAATAGGTTTCGAATGCCAAAGGACACTTTGAATAGAAGAGAAGAAATATTGCTCCCACAAGCCGGTGGATGCTCCTCGGGAGGGGACTCGTGCTAGTAATCGCTTCCACTATGTCACCACTCAACAAACGGCAGCACCACTAAATGCAGCGGATGCGGCACAGGATCACAAACAAACCAGTTACACCAGCCTCAATCAGGATTACTCAAACCATGCACAAGGTAGGGCGCAGCCTCGGAGCCATCTGGAGCAAGAGTACTCCAACGGAGACAGCGCATCACCATGCATCCCTGGGAATTACAAGAGGCAAATGCAGTAGTCCTTAGCAGAGCTGTAGGATTGCTTTCAAACAACCACACAGGAAGCATCTTGGTGATAAGTTTATCATTTGCTGGTTGGCAGAGGGAATTTTGGTCTTTTTGCCAACGTAAGGGGTTGGCAAGCAGGTTGGGTCAGTTGAGCTAATGTCTGAGTTACCGTGCACTTCCCAACCACCAGTTGTCAGACAGCTTGTGTGGGGGGTGGGGTGGGGGGGGGGAAGGGGGCCCACCCTTGAGGGCTTTTGAAATTACTGCTACCATCTGGAAAAAAAAAGGCCTTTTAACTGGCAGGAGAATGGATAGGTTGCGCATTATTTGCAAAATATGGAGTCCAGTCTGTTTATTGGTAATTGTGAAAAATCCATTTATCTACCACATTTTTGGGCCAAGGAAGGTCCAATACATGTATCTGATTGGTGTTCCAACTGGGAAAGACGAAAATCAGATAGAGTGGTCAGCAAGGGACTTCCTTGAGAACTGAGATTCTCGAGAGTCTGCTAGGAGGGATGCCCACTGCACTTGCGCACTTGGCGCATTGCAAGCCTAGAGAGAGTAGGGAGGAATCAAAATGGCTACATAACCTCTATCCTGTCGGCATTTCCAAAGCGGGGAGGCAAAGAATGGGGACATAACCCCTGCTACATGCTACAGTGGGGGTCCCCAAACCAGCAATGCTAGGATCACCTCTACCGTATCAGGGTTTCCCACTCGAGAAGGGGAGGGAGATGGTTGCAAAACCCAGCCACATAATTGAGAAACGGCCTTTCTTGTGCATAGACTCACATCGTCACAACCGGGCTTCGAATCCTCGTCTTGTTGACACGGCCAGGGCTTCCACCACCGCCCCCAGCAATTGCGCGCTCCTCCACCGGTAGCGCTAGGGGAGGGGTGGTGTGTCTCGAGTTTTTTCATCTCATCAACATGATAACTCTTATAGAACGCAGCAAACAAGCGACCAAAAAAGGGGCATGCCAAAGCCAGCCAGCTGCTTGCCGCTGTGCGCCCCGCCGCCGACGCCGTTGGCGGCGGGGAGGCGCATGTCCTCATCGTATTCTTCCTCTGCTTTCCATTAAAAGAATGGTAGACGATTGAGGACCTCAACTCAATTGCAGAAGCTTTAGTGCAGCACCTGTGCATCATGAAAGTTGCCACAAAAGTTTTAGATTCAAACATGGTAAAAGTGGATTTGGTGGCAAAGGGGACTAGGCAAGGGGGAGGGGGGTTGGGTTGTTTTTTTTGACCTTCGATCCGCGATCCGCACCGATCCTTGGGGGGGTGATTCATCCAAGCGTCATGCGAAACCCCCCTACTAGAATGAAAATTAAAGCAACGCCTTGCTTTGGGGGTGTTGTTGAGATCGTTATTGAAAAATTTGTCGTTCATTGGTGAGTCGTGCAAGGGGGAGACTGTGTCCAACAAAGAAACGGAGTCCCAACTTTTGGGGACTAGGCAATCCGGTCCACGCCGATCGGAGGCCAAACATACACCGAGTTGCGTCTTTGCGGATTTGGACAATGTCACGTGCGCCACGTGAAGGAAAGCAAATAGGGAACACGTAGCAGAAGTGGTGCCCCTTCCCCCGTGGCCGTCCCTTTGTGGAACGAACACCTTGACCTTCTTGGACGTCCGGGCCTCCTCCAAGAAAACAAACTCCGGAATGCAAAGGTGTGAAGTGAAGTCAAATTGGCTTCCACCACCGTACCGTTGAACTCTATTCTCACCTCTTAGATCTATTTTATGTAGACACTCTGCCCACTTGTGGGCCACTTCTGATTTTGTCCCTTTGTTGGGCACCCTCGAGACGGCAGGGGTGGTGTAGCCACCAGGCCCACTTGTGGGCCATTTGTGGGAAAAGACCAACCACCCTAAAATGTCAGACATCCATGTTGTTGCCCTTGTCGCTTTTGGCACTACCGATGCAAAAAAGTGTTGAGGCATTTCAAAAGTGGTTAGGTCACTGCGGGTTGCAACCATTCGCGAAAGGTGAGGAGCATCTTGGCATGGTGACTCCCGGAGTGAATGGTGAAGTTGAACGCTTGCTCCAGAAAGCGCGTGGTTCTTCGGGGATGAATGGGCAATGCACTATTGCAAATCTGAAGTGTTTGCTCACACATTTGGACCTTAGCTGCTCTTGCCCTAAGGCATAATTCGTGCAGCGGGTGTATAACCATGCCAATTTCCTTTGGTGTTACATGGGGTTGCTTGCTGATACTGCATCAGTCCCCGAGGAATCCATGCCCGAGGAAAATGATGATGAGGATGAAGACATTGTTTGTGTTCACTAACTAGGTGGTGATACTTCTAAAGGGAATGACATTCTTATCTGTGAGGGTGCACATTCTGCCATGGTTGGTTGGCACCAGTTGCAGGGCCCCTAATCACCTGCTTCCGGAAATGACCTCTGGCACGTAAAGGGCGGAGGGGGCGGAGGGGCACTCGCAGGGGAGGCGGCGGGGGGCGCAGCAGCACTAGCACAAGGGGGGGCGTGTGCTCGGGTGCGGTGGGGGCCCTCGCGCGGGGTGGGCGTCTGTGGGGGAGAGGAGGGGGAGGCTATGCCAGCCGTCCTCGCTAGGGGTCGCTGACCGTTCCCAAAGCCGAGGTGGCCGGTACTAGGGGGCCGCAGGCTCCCTGAGGGTGGTGTTTGGCACTGGGGCGTGCGCACACCCGACACTGTTAGTAAACCACCGCTCGGGTAGTGCCCGGGCCCTATCGTGCGGGGCTTCGCACCCGGCACCCAGCCCATGGGTAGGAACCGGGGAGTACTCACGTTGTGTTATGCTGTGGTGTGCTGCGCTGTTGTGTTGTGTTGTGTTGTGTGGCTGGACGGACGATCCTTGCATCCTGCCCTTGAGGCTGGTCGGACGATCCTTGCATCCTGCCTTGAGGGTGTACATGAGCATCTTCTAACAATATTGTGGAACCAACCCTGTGCCCAAATGTGTTCTTTGACCAGTATGCAAGGTTGTATCTGTACCCTGGCCCATGCCAAGGCCCAAACCTCAACCTATAGCCAAACACGGGGGGGCGGCCGGGCCCGGTCCTTGTATGCGACACCCCCCAGCCCCCCCCCCCCCCCCCCGGGTTTTGAAAGATAGTGGTGCCGGGTCGGCCACCAACAAGTGTCCCTAGAGAAAACTGTCCGGCGCCAAAGGCGCCAATTTTTTTTTTCATACTATGTGTTTATACTCAAAATGCTCAAATTTTTGTAGAGAATTCATATTTGGGCTACAGGAGGGCTGCAGGCCCTAACAGCAACCCTAGCCCTAACCCTAACCCTAACCCTAATCAAGACTGAATATTGGGACCGAGCTGGTGGGGGAGGGAACATTAGCTATGACTGGTGAAGGACATCAAAGAATGATTCACACATTGATGGCTCTTGACAAAGTGAAATCAGCTTGCAAGTGAACCCCATCACCACGAGGCCCACTTTCAAGGCTTTTGTTGGACTTCTGAGGGGCCAAAATGCCCCAAAATGAGCTCAAAATGGGCTCATTTCACCCGTTTGTGCACCCCAAATGGTCTAGGATGATTTTTGGAAAAACGCGTTTTTGACCCATTCTTGACCCATTTTTGGTCCCAAAACAGCCCATTTTCAAGGCATTTTGGGATTTTCGGAGGACCAAAATGGGCCACTACGAGCTCAAAACGGTCCAAAAACACTTGTTTTAGCGTCGCACATGGTCTAGGATCATTTTTGAGAAAAGTCATCTTTTTGCCCCTACTGGACTCTGTTGACCCATTTGGGCACCCACCTGTTTGGGCTTGAGCTTGCAGCTTGCCGCAGCCTAGTGGGCCTAAGTACGAGGGTGTAGGCGTCCGTTGGGGCAATTCTAAGGGGTGGAAACCACAAAAAGTGGCAGGTTGCGGGTGGAGTAGGTGCCCTCGGAATCGCATTTTGAGCCATGTAGCCAAAGATATGGCCTATTCTTGGTTTGTGGCTGTCGGCATTTGAAGCTTCTTGGGGCCTTTTTGGGCCGTTTCCGGGACATATCATGGAGTTAGAGGGCGGCAAAGAGCTCGTTGACACAGGGATATCAAGCTGCACGTGCAGAGTAGCCACCGTTTCCCTTCGTTTGGCCGTTTTGAATGTGTTCTAGGGCTTTTTAAGCCCAAAAATGGCTGTTTTTGGCCCTGAAGTGCAGTTTTTGAAAGCGAGGTCCGCCACTTGCAAATCCCGTTCCCGGCCGCCACCATTGAGTTTCTTGCTCAAACTTTGTGTGATTGTACTTCACACCCATAGGTATCATCCACCAAAATTTCATCCGAATCTGAACCCCCACGACGGAGTTCTGATTTTTACCCATTTCGCGCGTGCTGCTGCTTGCTGCTTGCTGCTGCTTGCTGCTGCTGCTGCTAAACCTGGTACGTCCACCCTAGACACTAAAAAGGGTTATAAAACCAAGACCGGTTCCACCAGCTCGGTGACCCTAACCCTAACCCTAGGGCTAACCCTAACCCTAGGGCTAATCAAGACTGAATATTGGGACCGAGCTGGTGGGGGAGGGAACATCAGCTATGACTGGTGAGGGACATCAAGAATGATTCACACATTGATGGCTCTTGACAAAGTCTTGCAAGTGAACCCCATCACCACGAGGCCCACTTTCAAGGCTTTTTGGACTTCTGAGGGGCCAAAATGCCCCAAAATGGGCTCAAAGTGGGCTCATTTCACCCGTTTGTGCACCCCAAATGGTCTAGGATGAGGTTTGGAAAAATGCGTTTTTGACCCATTTTTGACCGATTTTTGGTCCCAAAACAGCCCATTTTCAAGGCATTTTGGGATTTTCGGAGGACCAAAATGGGCCACCACAAGCTCCAAACGGTCCAAAAACACTTGTTTCAGCGTCGCACATGGTCTAGGATCATTTTTGAGAAAAGTCATCTTTTTGCCCCTACTGGACCCTGTTGACCCATTTGGGCACCCACCTGTTTGGGCTTGAGCTTGCAGCTTGCTGCAGCCTAGTGGGCCTAGGTATTGGGGTCTAGGCGTCCGTTGGGGCAATTCTAAGGGGTGGAAACCACAAAAAGTGGCAGGTTGCGGGTGGAGTAGGTGCCCTCGGAATCGCATTTTGAGCCATGTAGCCAAAGATATGGCCTATTCTTGGTTTGTGGCTGTCGGCATTTGGAGCTTCTGGGGGCCTTTTTGGGCCGCTTCCGGGACATATCATGGAGTTAGAGGGCCGCAAAGAGCTCGTTGAGACGGGGAAGTCAAGCCGCAGGTGCAGTGTACCCACCGTTTCCCTTCGTTTGGCCGTTTTGAGTAGGTTCCAGGGCCTTTTTGGCCCAAAAATGGCTGTTTTTGGCCCTAAACTGCAGTTTTTGAAACTGAGGTCTGCCACTTGCGAATCCCGTTCCCGGCCGCCACCGTTGAGTTTCTTGCTCAAACTTTGTGTGATTGTACTTCACACCCATAGGTATCATGCACCAAAATTTCAACCAAATCCAAAGCACCACGACGGAGTTCTGATTTTTACCCATTTCGCGCGCGCTGCTTGCTTGCTTGCTGCTGCTGCTTGCTTGCTGCTGCTGCTAAACCTGGTAGGTCCACCCTAGACACTAAAAAGGGTTATAAAACCAAGACTGGTTCCACCAGCTCGGTGACCCTAACCTTAACCTTAGCCCTAATCAAGACTGAATATTGGGACCGAGCTGGTGGGGGAGGGAACATCAGCTATGACTGGTGAGGGACATCAAGAATGATTCGCACATTGATGGCTCTTAACAAAGTGAAATCAGCTTGCAAGTGAACCCCATCACCACGAGGCCCACTTTCAAGGCTTTTTGGACTTCTGAGGGGCCAAAATGCCCCAAAATGGGCTCAAAGTGGGCTCATTTCACCCGTTTGTGCACCCCAAATGGTCTAGGATGATTTTTGGAAAAATGCGTTTTTGACCCATTCTTGACCCATTTTTGGTCCCAAAACAGCCCATTTTCAAGGCATTTTGGGATTTTCGGAGGACCAAAATGGGCCACTACGAGCTCAAAACGGTCCAAAAACACTTGTTTTAGCGTCGCACATGGTCTAGGATCATTTTTGAGAAAAGTCATCTTTTTGCCCCTACTGGACTCTGTTGACCCATTTGGGCACCCACCTGTTTGGGCTTGAGCTTGCAGCTTGCCGCAGCCTAGTGGGCCTAAGTACGAGGGTGTAGGCGTCCGTTTGGGCAATTCTGAGGGCTGGAAACCACAAAAAGTGGCAGGTTGCGGGTGGAGTAGGTGCCCTCGGAATCGCATTTTGAGCCATGTAGCCAAAGATATGGCCTATTCTTGGTTTGTGGCTATCGGCATTTGGAGCTTCTTGATGCCTTTTTGGGCCGTTTCCGGGACATATCATGGAGTTAGAGGGCGGCAAAGAGCTCGTTGACACGGGGAAGTCAAGCCGCACGTGAAATGTACCCACCGTTTCCCTTCGTTTGGCCGTTTTGAATGCGTTCTAGGGCTTTTTCGGCCCAAAAATGACTGTTTTTGGCCCTGAAGTGCAGTTTTTGAAACTGAGGTCCGCCACCTGCAAATCCCGTTCCCGGCCACCACCGTCGAGTTTCCTGCTCAAACTTTGTGTGATTGTACTTCACACCCATAGGTATCATCCACCAAAATTTCACTCGAATCCAAAACACCACGACGGAGTTCTGATTTTGGCCCATTTCGCGCGTGCTGCTTGCTTGCTGCTTGCTTGCTTGCTGCTTGCTTGCTTGCTGCTAAACCTGGTAGGTCCACCCTAGACACTAAAAAGGGTTATAAAACCAAGACTGGTTCCACCAGCTCGGTGACCCTAACCCTAACCCCCCCCCCTCACCCCATCCGACGCCCCCCTGAGCCCCGGCTAGACCCCCCCCCGACCCCCGGCAGGCCCCCCCCGACCCCCGGCTTGACCCCCCCCCCCGACCCCGGCCGGACCCCCCCCCGACCCCCGGCCAGACCCCCCCCCAACTCTGCCCCCCCCCCGAGTTTTGACAGATAGCTGGGGGGTATGTCGCATCCCCTGTTTGTCTTGCCCCCCTTTTCGTTTACGAACAGGGGATCACTATTTCTGTGTGTGTGCAGATTTGTTGAAAATTTATTGTGAGGTGAATTGTTGAATTGTCTTGGTGCTTTGTCCTTTGTGATCAGGACCGGTTGTAGTCGCCCCCCCGTGTAGCCAAATATGCACTCATTCTTCATGATATCCCTCGTGGTTTATCGGATGCCCAGTTCCCCTTTGTGGCTCCTGTGTATGTGGTCAATTTGTGTTGGAAATGCTGATTGTAGGAAACAATGTTCTCTCACCCTCCTAGGGTAGTCGTATGTTCAATCAGAGTAAAAGTATGATCCAATTACGGCTGCTCTTCCCGTCCTCCCAAGGAGTTTCCCGTGCTTTTCAATTAAGGGTGACATTTAGCCGCTGGTAGTTCACAAGAGCAGGCGTCACTGGAAGGTGCAGGAGGCTGAAGGGCAGTGTCTTGTGCTATGCCGTCCCGTGCTTGTGTTGTCCTCTCTTGTGTTGTATTGTGCTCTCCTGCGCTGTGGTGTGCTGTGGTGTGCTGTGGTGTGGTGTGCTGTGCTTTGCTGTCTTGTGCTGCATTGTGGTGTGGTGTGGTGTATTGTGTTTCATTGTATTGTGTTGTGTTGTGTTGTGTTGTGTTGTGTTGTGTTGTGTTGTGTTGTGTTGTGTTGGTATTTCTTGTGCTGTGATGTGGTGTAGTGCGCTGTTGTGTTATGTTGTCGTGTGCTACGCCGTTGTGTTGTGTTGTGTTGTGTTGTGTGGCCGGACGGACGATCCTTGCATCCTGCCCTTGAGGCTGGTCGGACGATCCTTGCTTCCCGCCTTGAGGGTGTACATGAGCATCTTCTAACAATATTGTGGAACCAACCCTGTGCCCAAATGTGTTCTTTGACCAGTATGCAAGGTTGTATCTGTACCCTGGCCCATGCCAAGGCCCAAACCTCAACCTATAGCCAAATATGCACTCATTCTTCCCAAAGATCATGATCTCCCTCGTGGTTTATCGGATGCCCAGTTCCCCTTTGTGGCTCCTGTGTATTGTGTATGTGGTCAATTTGTGTTGGAAATGCTGATTGTAGGAAACAATGTTCTCTCACCCTCCTAGGGCAGTCGTATGTTCAATCAGAGTAAAAGTATGATCCAATTACAAGGGGGGATCAATACAGCCCCTAGAAATTACCGGGGGCTTTAGGAAAGGGCTCCATTCATAGGCACCACTATCACTAAAAGAAGCTTCGGGGCCACTTTTGGCAGGCATTATGCACGTCTGATTTTGTCCCTTTGTTGGCGACCCCTGAGACGGCAGGGGTGATTAAACATCAGGGGCTAGGGGCTGACACTGCTTATGATGTAGTTGCTGTTGCTGTTGGTGCGCTGCTGAGTTCGGTTAGCCGCATCGTTTCCCATGCTGCGCCACTAGACTCATTTGCTTGCTACCATTTTGCTTTTTTTTTTCTTTGCAGCCAGGAGACCTACACCTTTCCGGGTGAAGTCTGTTCTTACATCATGTTTGTAACAGCATAACACGCACAGTGCCAACTTTAACATCATCAACCCAGAATGTCTGTTCTGGGCTCTGGGCCACTGCCGTCTGCGGTGCACACCAACCTCAAAAGCGAAGACCTCCAATTGGGAGACATCCAGCACAATTATGAGCTGATCCCTGAAGGCTACGATGAACAAAACCTTCTCGCATTTGAAGAGGACATTCATAATGAGGTTTGCACCGCGTTTCCGAGCCTCAGGATATGTGGATTGCGTTGTTTGAGGGTGGGCAGGATGACATTTGCAAGAGGATCCTTGGCAAACTTCGAATGTGAGTGCAAGTCCACAAATTCCCGGGTCTTCCCCCACAGCAGATCCTTGGTAGGACGCGTTTGAACACAGGCTGCGCCTAGCAAGCTCAAGGGGATAAAGGGCTCGTACACAATGTGGAAAAAGCGCACCGCAGTGCCTCTGCACTGAAATGACTTTCCGAGACCCGCAACACTGTTCTTTGGACGATATTGAGGCCCAGCCCTCAAAGAGGGTGTGTGTTTGTGTGTGTCTTTGAGTCTACCCCGGTTTCGCTTCCGTGCTCGTGCATTTGGTACAGCTACTTCTACTTGGCGGATGGCGCAATTTGCAGTGACACGCTTCAGCATTGGTTGTACCTCCGCGCTCTGATGGCGAAGCGACGGGCAGCGTAAGAGATGTTTGCTAAACGTGTTCCGTAGCCGCTCGCCCCCCCAAAACCGCCGACCAACAAACCAGACACCAAAGGAAGTCAACTGCGTGCCGCAGGCTTCCTGCACCTATGCACGTGTGCAGTGTTAGGTCCCTCTGACGGACACGCGTACACACACATACACATGGGTGCACGCTTGGCAGGGCTCTTCTTAATGCTGCAGCATCAGGCGAAAAAAGGCAGAGAAAGCATGAGTCGAGCCCATCCGTTCAGCCGACGGCTCGTCCAGATTGCAAAATGGTGGCTGTTCGCCCTGGAAGCCAATGGGCTACGGGAGATTTTCTCCGGGAGTACTTGTGAGGAGCCTCTAGTAACGGCAGCCAGAAATCCCACCAGTGTCGCACCAGTACCCACTGGGGCTGGCTTTCACTTGGGGTAAGGGGGGGGGGGGCTGGGGGGGCATGCAGGTCATCCAAATCACAGGGGGGAAGGGAAGGGCGATATTGAAGGGAAGGGAGGACCACCACTACGAAATGCCTTGCAGCCTTCTTCCTGAAAGGCTGGTTGGCTCCCGTGTAGTATGAGCGGTGTCCAGTGCCATGTCTTTTGTATGACCTGCTTGTGCCCCCCAAAAGGGGTCGGGGTGCAGACACCGGTGTGTAGGTCCACGAAAAGGCACGTGCCCGGTGCTGGTCCGCAACACGTCCTTTATCGCACTTGAAGGTTGTCTTATTGGGGGAGCTCGACACGCCAATTCTCGAAGACCGAGATATCGTGCTTGAACAAGTGGAGAAACACGGTATGTGCCTTCATCTGATGTCGGGCCATGCTTCTGGCGTGCCACCCGCCCCCGAGGCGACCCTGGGGCCCTGAGCTGTATCTGCGCGTTTGCTGCTTATCTCTACTGAATGGCGCCCGGAGGTAGATGGTAGTGTGGGCAGCATAGGGGAATCAACATTAGGATGTCCTTGTCTGGTGAGCGACCATATTTTTATGCAGTCGTCAAGGCAGGCTTTGTCTCATTCTTGCTCTCACAAGCCCGCCAAGCCATACCCCCCCACAAGGTCTCCTGGTCTCAGGGTTCCCATGGCTCACATATTTGGAATGCCCAATGTCCCGTTGCCGTGTTGAGGATGCAGAACGGGCGCCCAGACTGGTCGGCTCTGCCATGGTAGATAGAGACAGAGTCGGAATACTGCGCTGGGCTGTTCCCGCGTTTGGACGCGCACTCGCGCGCGCACAAACACTGCATTGCAGCGAGCTGCTGTGGAGGGACGCCACAGGCGTATGGTATTGGGGTAGACAAACATTGTCTGTACATTGTCAGGAGCACAAAGTTCCTGCATCCCTGCAATGCACAGTGATGTGCACAGGGGTCACACATTGCTGCGGCTGCGACTACCATAAATTCAGGGCCTGAGGCCCTTTCTGCCCAGCAAACGGCCCGCACTGAATGGTGCAGGCACGCAAAAAAGAATATCCGTGAGTCCAGCGTGCCAACATATACATGGTTGTGCTACATCTCGTGTTGACCGTCCTGGGCAGGGCCCTGGCATTGGGCATCCACATTATGGCGAAATTCATGAACCAGTCTTATTCTGCTTTCCCCCTGGGGCCCAGGGCAGGGCGTTGCTTTAATTTTCATTTCGGCAGGGGGGGGGGGCTCCCCCCTGGACCCCCTCCCCCCCTCCCCCCTCCGCTCTAATTCTCCTGAGAATCAGGGTTCTGGGAACCTTTTTTCGTTTGGGCCAATTTTTTCCTCCTGTGCCTTCGGTGTACCTATAGTAGGGTTCTTTGGTCACTCCACTTGTATGATTTGTTCCCTCTGTTGCAGACACCATGTTCCAGCGTCCCATATGTACGTTCTTTGGCACCCCGTTCCAACCGTGTCCCTGCGCAAAACGCGACACCATTATAAACGCAATCCTTTATTTTCGCTTCCAAGATAGATGGACTGGGAAGAAAAGGCAAGAGGCATACAATGTTGCACAGAAGGCATGTTCCACACAAATGGTGTCCTCTATGAAGTGTCCACCCAAAGGTGGTAACTCGTCATCCAGCTCAGATTCTTGTGGTTCCTCTTCCAGTTCAGAAGAGGAAGACATTGGTGAGTCCAGCTCAGGTGAGTCGAACTCTGATTGATCTACGGCAAACAATTTGACAACAATGAGCATTCCTCCGCGTTTCCTGTTTGTGTTGCCTGGTGGTGTTTTGGTGAGGGCACAATGTATGGACCCAAAAAGATGAGTTGATTACCTTTCTTGAGACATCATGACAAATGAATATGCTGAATGGGTCAGTGTGGTGCATATTTGCAATTCCTGGTGGATATGGTTTATTTCAGCAGGGGGGGGGGGGGGGGGCTCCCCCCTGGACCCCCTCCCACCCTCCCCTGGACCCCCTCCCCCCTCCGCTCAAGCTACGCCTGGCCCAGGGTGCCTGGCACAGTCGCAAGAGTGGCCATCAAACCAGACTTCGCGAGGCCGGAAGCCATGTGGCAGCAGCCTCAGCAACGACTGATATACGAGTCTGAACGGTGGCCCTGGGCACAATTGACCACGAACAGAGGACAGGGGCACGCGACATGAAACTGGAGTTCCCACAAAGGCAGTGTGCCCAGGCAAAGGGGCAGCAAAACGCTCAGCGGACGTCTTCAGGGATGACTGCTTCCTTGCAGTAGTGCAGGGCACACAAGAGTTTGAAGCAGGGACATGCTTGCTGAGGGTTCTTGCTTTTCAGCAGGGGCAGGCCCCTTGCCAGGCAGGATCGGCAGGAGCCTTTGGAACAAGCACACTGGATGCCGGGTCCTGAAACCCACGGCAATGGTAGAGGCTTCGGGGAAAGTCAGACACAAGGGGGCGCTGCCAGACTGTGGTACGTATGTGTGTCTGCCTGTTGGTGTCGGACATGCTCTGTTTGTCTTGTCTGATGACCAACTGACGAGGATTTTTCACTCAGCCGACAACGCTTTGTGCTGTGCATCGCAAATTGTGTGTGTGCACGCGCCCGTGTGTACATGTTTGTGTCTGTCCAGGCCATGGGTGTTTCCCACGCATCCAGCAGAGGTTTTCGCTGGTTGTCAGCCATATTTTCTGACAGGCAGGGGCGCATTTCCTCGGCAAACAAACACGGACATGTGCCGCGTGGGGTAAGAGCTAAATCCGATCCTACTATTCCGCCCAACCGCCACGTGCATTGACCACACCTGCACCCTCCCTCCCCTGTACGCACTCTCAGATGAAGAGCTGAAACAGAGCCATTTGGCGTTGCTGGAGGAGGAGCGCCGCCTTCATCAGGAGCGAGCTCGAGAGCGGTTGTACCAGTTGAAACAGCAGCACAATGAACGCTTGGCGAAGCTGCGGGTGGGCCCTCTTCTCTGATGTCATGCAGACGTTGCCCTGAATTGAGGGAAGTCCATCCCGGGGCGGCAGGATAATTGCTGCCTGGTCTACCCTGCTGTTGTTGGGGGAGGGTGCCCACGCAGTTGGCCGACAGTGACAGGGTGAAGTCCCAGGGGACAGCGAAGGTAGTGGTCAGGGAGACAGTGATTTCAGCTGAGCCCCGTTCTGATGAGGGACGGGAGGACGAGGGACTGAAAACACGTGCAGAATAGAGATTTGTCTGGGCGGTGTAAAGCCAGTCACCGCACATGGCGTGTGGGACCTGCAGTGCGATGCGGGGGCTGCGCCGTCGCACAGGATGCAAATCAATGAGAGAGAGGGTGCTTTGGGGGGGCACGCCGCATGCGCCGAGGGAGAACAGGCTGAGGTGGATCAAGCAGCTCATGAGCAGCGATATGAGAAATGAACGAGCATGCGGCATGCCACAGGCAGCGCAGAACGGACCTTCGGTCAGTGGGCAATCAGCCGTTTGCAATGCCGGTTCGCTGGGAAATTGCGATGTTTTGCGCCTTTTCTTCCCTGAGGACGGGTTTGGCTGATCACTTGGTGACACCAACAGGGGCTGGCGGGTTATTAACTGTGTGGGGGGGGTTGGGAAAAGGGCTCAATTGACAGGACCATTATTCAGTGATGATGAAGTCTGGCGCCGAAGGCGCTGACAATTTTTTTGACCATTGAAAATGGTCAACCCCCCCCCCCCCCCCCACCAAATACATGTAAATGATGACTTTTCTGAACACCCTCGACGCGCTGATTCCAAAAATCCCATTTTCATTTTTGTTTGCAAATTTCGGGTCCGGACCACCTCTGGGGCCCAGGGGTTCAGTCTCGGTAGGATTTTGGGGGGGCCGTCAACTGAGCCCCCTTTTGGGGGGCGTCTAGCCAGGGGGCTCTATCGACCCCCCCCCCCCCCAGTAGAAAGCTCGCCCACTCCAGTGCTCTACCACCCACTGCATCGTGCACCCAGCTCGCCCATCTAGACCCCCACAAATACACACCATGCCTGAGCCGTATGCGTGCTGAGCCAGGGCGGAAGGGGCTGACGTGCATACCACACCTCTCAACCGCAGCACACGGTCCGAGAGCAAGAGCAGCGCACCCGGGACCAGATCCACCGGAAGTACACCCGTGCGGAAGATTGGTATGTGTCCCATCAGCCCCTGGCTCCCGTTTTCCGTGGCGGAGCGGCACCCACCTCCGGGGGCTTGTAGCAGACCCGGACAGTTTGCATGCGTCTGATCTGCCTCCACGGAGACCTGCGCCTTGGGGCAGTGACCCGCTGCCAACGTGTTCGTACAAGCCCCCGGAGTGTAGACAGCTGCGAGTATCGCATCCGATCAGGGGTGTGGGAACACACACATATTGCGCGACAGCCATGCCTCACATTCGATTTTTTTGGGGGCTATGCGCTGTTCCGCTGTTCCGCATAATCTTGTATGCCGCGAAACCATCTTTCGTCTCCAGCCGAACCTTGTGCCGGGGTCGGTCTCTGAGGCAACACTGATTCTGGCTGTCGACGATGGCGTGCGATGCTTTCCTCAGGTTGCTTCACGACCTGCGAAGCGAAGAAGCTCTGTTGCAGAAGCAACACGACAGGGTATGCGCCGTTTGCCCGACGCGTGGCGCTGCTGCTCCGCCCTTGGGTTGGGGTCTGTGAAGTTACGAGAAGCATGCGTCCCATGAGGGCCAGTGTGCTTCCGGGGCGATCCAGTACTTCCCGCACGGGGGTAGAGCAGGGGGACCAGGCGCTTTCCTTTCAGTGCTGGTTATTGTTGTGACACAATCTGAAGCCCCGTCCTAAGTCTTAAGAGCTGCGGCCCTTTGCTGTTGCCTAGGGGCCAAGCCAACCCACATTTTGGGTGGGCTGGATACCTTGGAAAAAAGTATGGACTCACAATCTTTAATTCTCAACCCGTACATTTTTCTAAGTTTTGGGGCTTGTGTGGTGCGCTAGTGCACGTCGCGCCGCCAATGCCATGCCACGCACCAACACTCTTCTTACCATGGATAATTCCCTACCACAGTGAACTCAATGCCAGCGCCCAGCACTCTACGCGCGTGCATTGTTCTGAGGGCAGGCGGGGTTCGCCGAGCAGTCACAGGTGCATGACCCTCCTGATGCTGCTGCTGCCAACATCCCAAAGCGTCCGCCCACTGATAGGGCCGTACATTTCCTCACCACTTGTTCAGGCAGGAGGGGGTGCCACATGGCGTAGTTCCAACAATTGGGGGGACCTGCTGGGGGCCTCCTGATGGGGCGTAGCACACCCCTGATGGTGAGTGCCAGACTTCGCTTGAGTGAACCGGCAGGGGTGATCGCCGCGACCGCCACCAGGGGCCTGCAGCACGGGTGCCACACCACCGGTCAGGGGGGGCTGAGCGAAGGTTAATGCTGTATGGATCCTCAACGTCTTGACCACCACAACCCGCCGCCGATGGAGAAGCAGAAATGGTGGGGTCAAGACAGCGGCTTGGCGGACCTTCAGGAGACGATCGACACTGCATCATGCGGTGAAGAATGAACGGGTGACTGTCCAGGGCCCCGTAAAGAAACCACAGATGGACTACATGTCACACAGGGGGTGGGGGATCACCTGTGGTTCCTGCATTCCGAAAAGCCAAAGTGAGTTCGCTTGTTTGTGGGCCACCTTTCCATTTCTGTGGTGGGGTGTGCGGCCGTTGTGCTCCCTCCCGGCCACCCGTCGTGGGCCCTTCATTTGATTCCGCGCCAGACCGTGAGGAATCTGTGGCGCGCCGAGTGGACGCATGCCCCCCAGCCCATCATCCTCAATCTGAAAGTGGTATGCCCTGCTCTTGCCCACGTGCGTCGTCGTTGCGGAACTCCTGGAGGACGGGTGGGGGAGGTCGGCAGGGCCCTGGCACCTGTGCCCACGTGTTCTGACAGTCAAAGGGTTGGTGCGGGTGCACGGCTGCAGCGATGCGCACAGGCACGGCCAGGGAAGTGTTAGGATGGCCGTACACCGTAGGAGGAGGGGGGGTACCCCCACCCCCCCAGGATCTTCGTCCTCAAGGGGAAGGAGGGGATAGGGTGCGACGAACCCACTCCCACTTCCCCTCCCCCGCCCCCTCCGCTACCCCCTCCCCACAGCATTGCGCTCCCCCGCCACCCAATGCGCCCCCAGGGCAGAAAGAATAGGGAGGGCCCAGAGGAAACTGGGCATTGGGAAAGGGATGAGCAAGGGGAGATAACAGGGCAGACCGCGCTCGCCGAAAACAGGGCAGAGCGCCGAAGGAGGAGAAGGAAAGGGCAAAAGGGAAGGAATCATTATGGTTGTTAGAAGCCCCCGCCAGGAAAATTATCCTGCAGATGCACACCCCAGCGCGCACAAGCCAGTGCTGGAGTCGGCAAACGCGGCATGGACTGAGTGTGCGTCTGGATGCACCTGGTCAACGGCAACGGCATGGGCAACAGTCCTTCTCCGGGACAGCCGACCCTGGAGTAGTCAAACAGGACAAGTCATCCGGGGGCTCCGTTGACACAACCGAAACACGTTCGGGCCCACAGAGGGTCAGAATGAGCAGTGGCGAGAGGCCAATAGGCGCCGCCAAAGGCAAACAACCTGATACCGAGGCCTTGTGCCAACCCCCCCCCCCCCCCCGGACCCCTCCCCTCCTCCAGACCATCGCGGGAAAAAACGAAATTCACAAGAGGGAAAATCTTGTCGGGCCATTTTTGGTACACAAACTTTTGGGTCCCAAACCCCTCCTTCTAATACTTCCCTGGGCCTGGCCGCCGAGCATCTGCCTGGGGACTCCACCGGGAGGGCGCGGGCGCGGATCTAGGGCTCGGCCTCGACTTGGCGATGGGGAACAGATTGGGGGTCTATTCCGCCTTAGGGGGGGCGGAGGTGGGGGGGCCCACTGTGTGGGTTGAGGTGTGGGGATTTACGCGGCCCACCGGGAGCTCGGTTTGGGTGGCAGTGACGTGAAAGTGCTCGTATTTTTCACCTCTGGTTGATGCCAAACAGGCGTAGGCTATGTGCAGCCACCTCTCTGCTGCACGAATCCCCCATTAGTAAGTCTCCGAGGTTAGCGCAGGTGATTGTCAACGAAAGCGCGAAGTTTGTGTGAGTTCGTGGGAGCATCAGCAATGATCGCCACACGCCCTCATTCGACATCGGCGTCACAGGATCCAGTTTGGGACATGCGCAGGATTGAGACGTATATGGCGTTTCGACATCAACCCCCCACCCCCTCCCCTCCGCACGTCTACATTCCATTGCCGTTGGCACCCTGCACCAACGAAACACACACAAAAATGGCAAAAATGCCTGGACATGCTGCGCACCACTGACGGGTAACATTTTGGTGATGCAGAACCCCCTGACCCTGTGTTGCATTTCCCACATAGGCTGGTGGTGAGCACCCTCCAAAGTTCACGGTGGGGAAGACATCCGGCGAGGGAGGGACGCCAAGGGGCAGAAGCAGCACTGATGAGCAGAGGGACAACTGTCCCACTCTCATCTAGTAGGACTGCTTTTCCCCCATTGGCTTAGAACAAACAATTTATTTCTAAATATTCAAACCAACGCGTACACTCAGAAGTACCAATCGGCATCCTTACTTAGCCTTCGTGGCAAGCTCCCCAGGGCCTTTGCAAAGGTATGGTATGGTGGCAAGAACACTGGCGGTGTCTCATTAGGATTCGCGGCCAGGGGGGGGGGGGAGGCAATTTCCCGGATGCCAACCCCTGGGAGGGTTTTGGCTTGGGTTGCTGGGCCAGGTGGACTGCCAACCTTATTGATCCCCAAATGGAGATAGTGATTCAGCATCGTCGGCTTCACCTGAGGGCCTTGGAACGGAGAAGAAGTGATGTTGTAAGCCAATGCATTTTACCAGTGTGGGGTCAAGGGAACCATTCAAACGCCCCGAGCGGCATGGTGTCCCTTCTGCGCCCTACAGCTCAAGGACCTTCGCTGTTGTGAGGTGTCGGTTTGTCCAAGGTTGGCAGTATGCTGAGCTGTGGGATCTCCATGGCGCCCAGAGTATAAGGGTGGGTGGATGGGAGGGAGGATGGGTCAGCCCAGTCGGTGGGCAAGTCCCAGTTAACCCCCTTCCCCCCATAACCCCGAACACTGGAATTTCGCCTACGAGGGGAGGTGCTGATCCTGCGGTGCTTGCGGCGCGCAATTTGTACCCTTTGTGAACCGTACCTTTGATGGGGAGTGGTTATTGCAGCATTTGTCCGTTTTGATTATTGTGCCATTGTACCGCTGCTGCAGATCCGTGGCATCAAGGACAAGTTATCGGACGCATACTACGTGGTGCTGGCCACTGTATATGACCGGATTGGTGGAGCTGCGGTTTCGTATGATGCAGCAATGGGTGACCAGTGCAAGGCTGCGACGTCCCCCATCTTGTATTCAGGCATGTTAGTGGTGGACCACCAGCCGCCAATCGCCAACCGCCAGCAACCGCTAACTGCCAATCGCCATCCGCCCCCAACCGCTGCCAACTGCCAACCGCCAACCCAGCACCAACCACCAACCACCAACCACCAACCACCAACCGCCAACCGCCAACCGCCAACCGCCACCAACCGCCAACCATTGTTCGATACTGTGATTGTAATATCTCCATGTCTGGACCATGAAGCAGAGAGTGTTCCCGTGAACACCCGTTTCTGTTGGCGTTACAAACCCTTTTGGTTTTTTCCCACCCTGAAGGACAGCACTGAGCCAAGGGCAATATGCCTGGAAAGGCAGCGCTCCACTGATGAGTAACACTTGGTGATTCGGAACCCCTGGCCCTGTGTTACACTTCCTGCACCGGATGTGGTGGAGAGCACCATCCGAGCCTACGGCCTTCGGGATGGCTGAGGCCTGCCGGCGCTGGTAGGGGAGTGGTCGCTGCAGGGGTAAGATGTTGTCATGGTGATCAATGCGATGAACGTTTGACCCTGAACCCACAAAGACAAATGACCTGGGCTAAATGAAAGACCTGGTACTGGACACTGGGTGTACCAATTTGCAGGTAAATGGTATAATTTGGAGTTCGCCATCAACGTGAACTTGAAACTGTCCATCCCACCGCGTCAAGAGATTATGTCGCATTTGGTGTTGATGTTTGAGGTCTGGAAGCTGAAGCGAGGGAAGTATGACCCCGTGGACAAGGTGTGTGCTGTGGCTACGCTGGACCTAGCATAAGAAAAATGCAAATAAAACTATAAAGCACATAGGTGCATAGGCGGCATCACAGTGCAAATTTGCAGCTCACCCGTGCTGTCAAAAAAGACCCATGGGAGGGTCGACCCCTTGGTTCCCAAACACTGTTCCCTGGTCACACCAAATTGCCAAAGGTAGCTCGGTTTTTGGACTGACATGTCTCTTGGCGGAGAAAGTGCTGCAAGAAAATCTGTGGGAACGCTAATCGTGCGGCGCCTGAGGCACCTGCAGCGCGCAGTTTGAGCGATTATCCCAGATTACAGGTGGAATAGTGGTTCATGCATATACGCACTTGTGCATACCGTATACCCCCACGTACCACTTTTTCTCCTATTTTATTACTGCATTCTCCTTTTTTTTTTTGGCCTCTCTCCTTCACAATTGGTGCACTTGTTTTGCGTACCCAATACGGTATGGCCCCCGAAACGGTAGTGGTCAAGTAGCCTATTCTGATTTCATCCCCGTGCTTGCCGTTGGGGACCCCGAAGACGGCAGGGGTTAAGTAGCCTTGGGCCCCAACTCAAAGATCTCAAGAAGGAGGAGGTGATCCTACTTGATGGCAATTTGAAAGCATGGTATTATACCATATCCCAAGGATCACCCAAGCCAAGTACAACGATGGGCACTCCTTCATTCAGGGCCGCGGAGAGCATCCGTTTGCCCAAATGTACACGTGGGTTGTGCACTGCGACCCGAGCACAAAGTTGGGGATGAACTGGGAGCAGTCTCTCCTTTGTAGAGGATGATGTCAACAGATCAGCGCAGCATTTTTTTGTTCAGTGTACATTTCCTAGATAGTAGTATGTGGCCCCCAATAATTTTTCCTGGAAAACAACTGTTTTTGAGGCGTTTTAAGACCCCTGGCAACCCCTTGCAATTGTACCTGAGCACGGGTGCATTGCAGCTTTATTGCCACATTGTGCACTATGCATGTTCGCTTTCAGGCCACTTTGGGACTATGATGGGGGGGAACTGCAGTCAAAACTGAGATCTCAAGGCCAAAAACCCCTGTTTTCGTGCCCCGGATGGTTCCAGAGCATTTTAGGGAGAACACATTTTCCATCCATTTTTGACCTGGTTTTGGTACCACAATGGGCGACACAACATGTTCTGGGCCTTCACAAGAATGCAAACGGGCCAGATGTGGGCGCATTTTTACAATCCTAAAGGTCCCTGATCAATTTTTGGAGAACCCCACTTGAACCCCAAGAAACCCCCATGACTCCACCCTGGGGCCTGCATGGTGTGCGCTTTTTTTCGTTTGGTGCATACCACCTGATTGTTAGCGTCTGCTAGGACCCAAAAAAGGGTCATTAGGCCGTAAAGTTGCCAAAGAGTGATATGTAGTTTGTGGTAGTAAGTAGCAAGTAACGTAGACATAATGTTTCATGGTTTTGCATAATTTGGATGTGTATGCAAACCACCAGAAAAATCTTATATATCCAAAATAGTCCAAAAATAGCTTTGTTTTGACTCAGTGTAGCCAATGTTTTTTAATTATCCTTTCAATTTTCTGCGCCCGTGGAGTTTTTGGCTCAAAATTTGTGGGATTTATCTTCACACAAATAAAGTGCGATTCATCCAATTTTGAACAGAAGCTGAAAGACAGGGCTGATTCCTCAATTTTTGTCCCCATGTAGTGCGTGCCCCTGTTGCTGCTTGCATGCAAACGGGGTACGTCCGCCCTACCATGAAAATTGTTCTGAGCTTGGTGGATCACAATTGTATATTGGGGCCGAGCTGGTGGCGAAAGGAAGTACATAAAACATAATATCTACACTAATTGCACCAGACACCATATATATGTATATATATATATATATATATATATATATATATATATATATATATATATATATATATATATATATATATATATATATATATATATATATATATATATATATATATATATATATATATATATATATATCCTCCAATCTACACCCCTCTCCTCGACTCTAGACGTGCGAAGGGTACAACTTGGTGCATACCCGTGGCGGAAGGGGCTAAACTCGGTCAAAACGGGCTCAAAATGGGCTCAAAACACTTGTTTGTGCACCCCCAATGGTCCATGGTCACTTTTGGAAAAACGCGCTTTTGACCGATTTTCCACCCATTTTTGCCCCCAAAACGGCCCCTTTTCAAGGCATATCGGGATTCTCCATGGGACAAAACCGGTCCAAATGGGCTCAAAATGGGCTAAAAACACGTGTGTGAGCATCCCAAATGGTCCAGGATCACTTTTGGAAAAATGCGTTTTTGACCCATTTTTGACCCATTTTTGGTCCCAAAACGGCCCCCTTTCAAGGCATTTTGGCATTTTGCATGGGCCAAAATGCGTCACCACTGGCTCAAAATGGGCTAAAAACACTTGTTTGAGCATCCCAAATGGTCCAGGATCACTTTTGGAAAAATGCGTTTTTGACCCATTTTTGACCCACTTTGGGTCCAAAAACGGCCCATTTTCAAGGCATTTTGGAATTTTCCATGGCCCAAAACGCGGCACCACGGGTTCAAAAAGGCCTAAAAACACTTGTTTGAGCATTCCAGGTGGTCTAGGAACAACTTTGGAAAAAATTGATTTTTTTCGCCCCGGGGACCCTGGTGGACCCACCGTTGGCCCTAACCGTGCGCGGGCCGGGCTGCCCTCCGGCTCCACCAAGTGACCACTGATACGGGGGTCTAGGCGTCTCGTTGGGCGATTCTCAGGCTTGGAAACCACAAAAAGTGGGGGGTTGCGGGTGGACTAGGTGCCCTTGGAATTCGGTTTTGAGCCACGTAGGCCAAGATACGGCCCATTCTTGGTTTTGGGCATAAATGGCGCCCATTTAGGCCTTTTCCAGCCATTTTTGGGCCGTTTCTCGGACATATCGTGGAGCTAGATGGCAACAAAAGGCTCTTTGTCAAGGGGCAATCAAGGCGCACGTGGAGTGCAGAAGTGTTTCCCTTCGTTTGTCCGTTTTGAGCGACAAGGACCCTGGTGGACCCACCGTTGGCCCCCGCCGTGCGCGGGCTGGGCTGCCCTCCGGCTGCACCAGGTGACCACTGGTACGGGGGTCTAGGGGTCTCGTTGAGCGATTCTAAGGCTTGGAAACCACAAAAAGTGGGGGGTTGCGGGTGGACTAGGTGCCCTCGGAATTTGGTTTTGGGGCACGTAGCCCAAGATACGGCCCATTCTTGGTTTCGGGCCTGTCTGACATAAACAGCGCACATTTAGGCCATTTTTGGCCGTTTTTGGGCCGTTTCTCGGACATATCGTGGAGCTAGAGGGCAACAAAAGGTTCTTTGTCAAGGGGCAATCGAGGCGCACGTGGAGTGTAGCAACTGTTCGCCTTCGTTTGGCCGTTTTTAGTGGGTTTCGGGGCTGTTTTGGGGCACAAAATGAGCTGTTTTGGGAGGGCACCTCCCGACTTGGCGCCCCCGCCCTGGGGCGCCACCGGTGAGTTTTTGGCTCAAAACTTGGATTTGGCAAGGGCACCACCTAGGCTCTAGGATGGCTAGAGTAGAGTAGAGCCCGGAGCGATGAGGCCGAGCAATGGCCAAAACGGAAAGGAGAAGTGCTTGTTGTTGCTTGTTGCTTGCTTGCTTGCTTGCTGCTTGTTAGCTAGATTTAAGGGGAGAGGGGTATAGTAATATATCCTCTAATCTACACCCCTCTCCCCAACTCTAGGTGGCTCCACCATACGGCTCTAAGGTACCTGCGAAAGGTACAACTTGGTGCATACATGTGGCGGAAAGGGCTACACTCGATCAAAACGGGGTCAAAATGGGCTCAAAACACTTGTTTGAGCATCCCCAATGGTCCAGGATCACTTTTGGAAAAACACGTTCGTGACCCATTTTTCACCCAATTTTGCTCCGAAAGCGGCCCCTTTTGAAGGCATTTTGGGATTTTACATGGGCCAAAACGCGTCACCACTGGCTCAAAATGGGCTAAAAACGCTTGTCTGAGCATCCCAAATGGTCTAGAACCACTTTTGGAAAAATGCGTTTTTGACCCATTTTTGACCCATTTTTGGTCCCAAAACGGCCCATTTTCAAGGCATTTTGGGACCTTCCATGGGCCAAAACGCGTCACCACGGGCTCAAAACGGCCTAAAAACACTTGTTTGGGCATCCCAAATGGTCTAGGGACAACTTTGAAAAAAGTCATTTTTTTGCCCTGGGGATCCCGGTGGACCCACCGTTGGCCCCAACCGTGCGCAGGCTGGGCTGCCCTCCGGCTCCACCAAGTGACCACCAGTATAGGGATCTAGGCGTCTCGTTGGGCGATTCTGAGGCTTGTAAACCACAAAAAGTGGGTGGTTGCGGGTGGAATAGGTTTCCTCGGAATTCGGTTTTGAGCCACGTAGCCCAAGATACGGCCTGTTCTTGGTTTCGGGCCTGTTTGACACAAACAGCGCACATTTAGGCCATTTTCAGCCATTTTTGGGCCGTTTCTCGGACATATCGTGGAGCTAGAGGGCAACAAAGGCCTCTTGGTCACGGGGCAATCAAGGCGCACGTGGAGTGTAGCAACCGATTGCCTTCGTTGGGCCGTTTTCAGTGGGTTTCGGGGCCGTTTTGGGCAAAAAAAGGCTGTTTTGGGGCACAAAATGAGCTGTTTTGGGAGGGCACCTCCCGACTTGGCGCCCCCGCCCCGGGGCGCCACCGGTGAGTTTTTGGATTTGGCAAGGGCACCACCTAGGCTCTAGGATGGCTAGAGTAGGGTAGAGCCCGGAGCGATGAGGCCGAGCAATGGCCAAAACGGAAAGGAGAAGTGCTTGTTGCTTGCTTGCTTGCTTGCTTGCTTGCTTGTTAGCTAGATTTAAGGGGAGAGGGGTGTAGTAATATATACGTTGTGCACACTGCAGACTGTGCACACAACGTGGGACATGTGCACATTTTATCCACGTTGTGCAGTGTGAACTTTGAACAGGTTAGTTTTGCCAGCCCATGTGGTGCCTAAGCTCTGAACCCTGTTCGGATTGAGTTGCGAGGGGGGGGCCGGGTAAGTGCGTGGGTGCGTGGGTGCGTGGGTGTGTGGGTGCACGCGCGCGCGTGTGTGACCCCTGAATTTTGGTGCCTTCCATAGTATCAGAGCGAGGTGGCGTCCTCTTGTCCTGGGGCTGCAGGGGGTTCATTCTGTGCGAGAGGCTCGGCCCTGGGCCTGCAGGTATGACGACACACAGTGTGAATCAACCCCCTGAGTAGTGCAGAACAACTGGTAATGGGGCTGGCGGGTAAGGGGTGACTGTCCGTAGTGACTGCCTGGCATTATCCTGCAGGCCTCTGCCTCCGCGGAGCTGGCAGTGGTGCTGAACGCAGGCTCGTCCTGTCCCTCATGTCCATGTATCCTGTACTGCAGAAAGGCGCCTAGCGCAGCCAGACAATGATTATGCTTTTGTTCTGACTGTGCCTGATGAGAACTGGTGCAAACAGGCTTTCTTGACCGCTGCCTGCGTCTTAGCTGGCGCCCATTTGTTACGTATATCGCGCGCACGTGTGTGTGTGCTGCTCGCTGTCTTGGCTGTTGCCTGTTTGTTACGTACATCGTGTGTGTGTGTGCACAAGATGCATGGTGCACGCGGCACAGTGTACCCTGTACATGCCAGACACCTTGCATGTTTTGCACTGCTTGGTAAGCTGTCCAACCTGCAGGGTACATTTTGGGACTTTTGTGGGGCAGAAGAGGGCCAAAAGCAGGTTTACATGGCCCCAAGTTGCCTTTTTGGGGTTCTTCGTGGTGCTTGCTTGAAGTGATTTTCATCCGTCTATCACCTGCCCATTGGCGGTCACAAAATGCGCAATTTTCAATGCGCGACACAATTCAGCCAACAGTGGCTATGCATGCCCTACAACAACAACAACAACAACAACAACAACAACAACAACAACAACAACAACAACAACAACAACAACAACAACAACAACAACAACAACAACAACAACAACGGCAGCAGCAGCGGCAACAACAACAACAACAACAACAACCTCCTCGCCTAGGCACACAGCAGGCCCTGCCTGCTGGTAGGGCAATCCACAGTCGTTTCATTATATGGGGCTGCGTCCCCTTTCAATCTCAAGGGCTGGGTCCCCTTTCAAGCAATGGGGCTGGGTCCCCTTTCATTATACGGGGCTGGGTCCCCTTTCATTATACGGGGCTGGGTCCCCTTTCAATCTCAAGGGCTGGGTCCCCGTTCAAGCAATGGGGCTGGGTCCCCTTTCAAGCAATGGGGCTGGATCCCCCTTCTATTCTGCGGGGCAGGATCCCCTTGTACTGTGTGGGGCTGGATGCCCTTGAACTGTGTGGGGCTGGGTCCCCTTGCAATCAATTGGCGGGAGGATCTATTGCAGATACCTAGCTCCCTAGAGCACTTGTCCACCTTCTACGGCGCACAGCATGTGTGGTTCTGTCCCACTGCTGATCCAGATCTCAGGGGCTGGGTCCCCGTTCACTGTGTGGGGCTGGGTCCCCTTTCAAGCAATGGGGCTGGGTCCCCTCTCAATCAGTGGGGCCGGATCCCCTTATACTGTGTGGGGCTGGATCCCCTTTTACTTTGTGGGGCTGGGTCCACTTGCAATCGATTGGCGGGAGGATCTATTGCAGATACCTGGCTCCCTGGAGCACCCATCCGCCTTCTACGGCGCACAGCATGTGTGGTTCTGTCCCACTGCTGATCCAGATCTCAGGGGCTGGGTCCCCTTTTACAATGTGGCGCTGGGTCCCCTTTCAAGCAATGGGGCTGGGTCCCCTTCTACTCCATGGGGCTTTCAATCAATGGGACTGGGTCCCCTTTTACTCTGTGGGGCTGGCCCCCCTTTTATTCAGTGGGGCTGGAGCCCTGTTTTATTCTGTGGGACTGAGTACCACAGATGGTGGTGTCACAATGTAGCTATGCTGTGCTGTGTGCACCTGTGTGCTCGAGGCGGCATATGCCATCCAGCGTGCCCTGCTGTGTGATCCTAGGGGGGGACGCGCTGCCGCGCGCATAACAGGCCGATCACCGCTACACCGCTACACTACTACAACAACAACAACAACAGCAACAGCAACAACAACAACAACAACAACAACAACAACAACAACAACAACAACAACAACAACAACAGCAACAGCAACAGCAACAACAACAACAACAACAACAACAACAACAACAACAACAACAACAACAACAACAACAACAACAACAGCGACAGCTGGCTGGGGTTATTGTTCTGCAACCACCTGGCCTGCAGTCGTGCATGTGATGGGTTTTTTTATGCCGGGTGGTCTGGTTTGGGTGCCGTGGTGTTGGTGAGATGGGGTGGGATGGTATGGTGTTGGTCTGGGTGTGCACACTGTCCGCAGATCGTCGCATGGGGGGTGCATCCTATCGTTAGCAAGGACTACAGAGTCGTCCTGGGCAATTTCAAGACCGGGCTGCTGAAGGGTAAGCCCGACCCCTGGATTGATCGCTACCGCAGGTGACAGTTCCCTCCCGGCAATGTCATGTCCTCACATAGGCAAGTGTAGAGACGCATCTGAGGGAGCAGCGTCATTTGCAAGTTTTCTGCCGAAGTTCTGCAGAATTTCACTGCACATAATTTCACTGCACTGCAAATAGTTGGAAGCGGGAATTGCTGTCAGACTCAGAGCCCACGACAACGTTAGGCGCGCATGAATAATTGGCGGAGGGAGGTCCAGTGTGTTGGGCATCACTTAAGTCAACAACGGGAAATCGAGTTACGGGGATCGCAAGGATAAAAAAGACACCAAGCTGCAATTGTGGACTCTGTGCCAACTGCCATGTTCCTGCAATTTCAGTTGTGCTGATGAATATCTCCCCCGGCCCTATTCCTAACAAGCGCACAGCTGCGGATTGAGGGCGTGGGAGTGACCTGTTTGTTTGGTGGCAACCCAGCCTCCAAATCAGCAACCGATTTCCTCGCATTTCCCAGCCAGCAAACAGGATTTCACGAATTGCGCAGGGCCAACCTGCTTTCAGATGCGCGCTCCGGAAACGCAATCCTGGAGGAGATGTCGGGTTGGTCGGGGAGTCTTTCCTACTTCCCTGTGGCCCATTTCCAGGTTCCAGATGATTTGTGAGAATGACCCAACGCATTGGCTGGGCAACCTCTACTTCGAAGTCCGCATGGACCAGCAGGCCTTATGGCAACCTGAGCGAAACATGTTCCCCGAGCCCCAAGTGCTGTTTGAGAGCCGTGAGAATGAGCAGAGAGCGGCTGAGGAGGTTGGCTGCTGCATGCGTCCTGTGCAGTGTAACACGCAGTGTACGTGGATGTGAATTGTGGCTGAGGTCGTTGTGTCGTAGACGACGAACCGCAGCATGTGAGGCCCAGCATTGCACTACAGAGGCTCGTCCCAGACTCCACTTGATTTATTGGCACAATGGCTGTCCTTTCCCCATTTCGCATTCGCAGTAGCATGCTTGTGCGTGGAATGCCTGGTTACGATAATATGCAACCGAGCATGGCTCACTCTGCTCACCCTCGAGGTGCTGGGGACATCGTGCAGTGCCAGCGCGGTGCACGTGCCACTGGGCCCGCTCTGTGGTCCTTGTTGCGGGGGCTTTTGGGCAACAATCCAGAGCCCCCTGTTGATGTGTAGAGGGGGGGCGTTCCGTAAACAGGGCTCACTGGGGTCTTGGCGACATTCCAAAGTCAAACGGGTAACGCTAGTCGCATTGGTGGAACAGAACAAAATGAAACATGTGCAGAACATCGGTTTGCTCCACCATTGCTGCGATACACAGCCGTGCGATCCAAAATTGGTGTCTACATAGAGGAGGTGTCTGCCCTGTGTGTGGGCGACCACACGTGCGGACTACAGGGCCAACCTGCCACAAAGAGCGCACTTCTTACCTCATCTTCGCGAATCCGAGGCATACAAATCGCTGAGATGGACCTATTCCCCAACTGGGCAGACACGCCCTCACGGGCCCGGCCGCTTATTTAGGCCCCGTTCTGGGACCCCCTGCCTTCCCCACAACGGGCCTCCATACCCGACAACTGATTTTCGAGCACAAGCATGAGCCTGGCTTCGGAGGATCCTTCTGTTAGTCGTTGTATCCCGAAAGTGCCTTTGCGGTGCTGTTGTTCTGCAGGGGGCCACCTCTCCTGGTTCCATTGCTGTTTGCAGGAGCACAAAGAGTGGCAGCGAGGCTTGGAGATGAAGAAAGAGGAGGTTTTGGAGGACATGGTGAAAGATGCGGTGGCAGGGGGTCGATTGGCTGAAGAAGATGAGGGTGAGACCGATGGGGATTACGATGAAGAGGAGAGCGACGAACCACTGGCATGACCTCCAGCCCCTTCCCATCCATGGACCAATGTCGTGCGTTCTATCCCTGGCAGAATCAATGAGCATTTTTGTTGTATTTTGAGAGGCGTAACGCCCCGCCCCCCTTTACTCAGCCTTCATGGCAACCTCCCCCCCGCAATCGCCTCTGCGAAACTTGAACAGTTGTGCACATGCGGAGGTACCAACCGGCACATTTACTATGCCTTTATGCGTTGCAATCATGATCCCTATTCAAGCCCAAACACTGACTATTGTCTCTTTGATGGTTGTGATGGTAGTCATAAGGATGCAGCAAATGATCCTGATGGCACCAGTGAACATAAAACATGCTGGAAATGACGTGTGTGCGTTGTTTGACAGTGAGACCCGGAAGTGCTTTGAAATTGGCTTCAATGTGGAGTGGCGTATCCTGCTATTTACCGCCGATTTCCATTTTCCGCCAGCCCCCGATGTCTGCGGATTCCTCTGTTCAAGTGAACATCATTTACGCTTTCAGTCACAGTTTCAGTTCATGTAAGAGCTTCAGTTTCAGGGTCAGTTCCAGCCCACGCTTGATGATGTTGATGCTCCTGTCGAGGTGCTATAATGGGCCAAGCTGCGAGTAGTTGTGGGTGGTCCTTGCCAAGCTTCCTTCGATGTATCCCATCCATTTTTCGGTGGGGTAGCGCAATGTATCTATGTCGGAACCTGTGGTCATTCCTGAATTGCAAGCGTTTTTCAACGTGTTGCCCTTACCATTCCTCTCAAAATTGCAAACGACCTCCCTCACATTGCTTCATCGTTGTTCTGTTATTCGCAACATCACACACATGGGTTTTCGGGGGTTGGACTGTCCATGTCGTTCACATTGCGCTCTGCATCCCGTTTTTACCTGCTTGGGGCGTTTGGATGGCAGTGTCCGCGTCACGGTGTCCAACGCACTGTCGGGGGGCAAAGGTTAGATGCTGGGACGGGGGCCGTACCCTCTGGTGCCCGTTAGGCCAAAGACAAAGGTCCGGAGGAGCCTGGCAAACAGACCAAGCGAAAGAAGCGGCGAAAGAAGCGGGAAACGGACCCCATCAAAGCCAAGTTGCAGGAAATCCGCGAGCGCCGGCAGCGGGAAGATGCGCAGTGGGCTGCGGAAGACGAGGTGTGTTGAGAGTCCAGCCCCCGGCGCCACACAGTGGCCCATCGCCCAATCCTCTGTGGCTTTCCATCTGCCGACAGGGCCTGTGGACGGTCAGATGTACCATGTACTATGGCAGGGGATGAGATATGGACTGCCTGTGCCAGCCCGAGGCCTTGGCTTTCAAACAACTCGCTCACCAGGGGGCACCAGGGGCTTCGGTGCCCACCAACTGTCGGGCCCTCCCCTCCCCTCCCCGGCCTTGTCACGAGACGCAGGCTCACACCCGACGCCAGCAGCACGCTCCAATATGTGCCTGCGGGTCCAGCACACAATCAAATCACGGGATTACACTATGAAAAGTCAGTAAGAACCATCGGTACACGGTTTAATGTTATGAAATAAAACCTGGCGTGGCGGTTGTGAAACCCTCATGTACTTGTGCTCCATGGTACTGCCCTGCAGCACAGCACTGTGGTCGCACTGGGAGGGCATTGCTGGCGGACCTCCGCCTGATGATTGTCTCTCGCCCCAACCCTTCGAGCTGCACCGGGCTTCCTCTGCGACGCTTGTTGGGGCCCGCGAGTGCGACGCCCTCCGGTCCCGCATCTGCAGTCTGTGGGGGACAGACTATTGCTGAGGGAGAACCCGGGAGGGGTGGGGGGTCAGAGGCCCAAAAAAGTTTGTGTGCCTAAAATCGGCCTCAAATTCCCGGCCCCTTTGATAAATTTCCTTTTTTGCCCAAGGAAAATTTTTTGTGCCTGCGTGCCTGCTTCTCAGCACCAGCGACTGCATGCAACTGCCTCTGCCCAACTGCCGACCATTGCATGATCATCGGCCGGTTGGGCCAGGAGCCACACGGAGGGTCGCCCACCGGGCTATTGCCTAAGGACCCCGGGGGGGGGGGGGGGGGTTGGGGCACTGGCCAACCCCGGCCGACCCTGCCACCCATCCACCCACATCAGGTCTAGTCCCAAGCAGGTGCGTGCACTTCCAGGCCGTTCCAAGTCTTCAGAAGCAGCAACACGCGCCTCAGCTGCCCAAAGCAGTCAGAAGTGAGGGGGTCAAGGACTTCACTTGGTCCAGACTGGCCTGGGACAGTTCCATGGGCCCCTCTGGCGCTCTCAACCTGCGCAGGTACCCCAGACGCCAAACAAGGCGCACGGGTGTTGCAGGCCACGGCAGGAGAAGGGACACTGGCATTCTGGACCCTCTTACAGCACCGATGGCACCCTCTGCAGAGGTGGCCGCGGTTGTCGGCAAGTACCGGCAGTGCTGCCGTTCCAGAGACCGACAAGCAGCTGCAGTCAGTCGGAAGCCGTTGCATCCAGTTCCCAGCCCATCCTGCCGTCCCATTCTTGCAGCTGCACGTTCGCGTCTGCCCTGTCTCCCACTCCCATGTTCCGCTCCCCCAACACGTTGCCCGCAGGATGAAGAGATCCTGAAAGAGCGCCGTCAGAAGCGCCGAGAGCGGCAGCGGGAGAAGGAGGCCGAAGAGGAGAAGGAGCGGCGCAAGCTGCGGCGCAGGAAGGGGTTCCAGACCGATGAGGAGGAGCAGGAGCGGCGCAGGCGGTGGTGGACGAAGCGTGACCGGCTCATGCAGCAAGAGGAAGAGGACGAGGCTGGATTTGAAAAGGAGGTGTGGCCCCGATGCTGATGGTCATGGCCCGCCAGACGCAGTGGGTGACGTGCGTCGCACGACATGACGCGTCATTTTCTGTTGCATACTGCGGCGGAGAGGACAGGGAGACGATGCGCTCCAGCCTCCAGTGCTCTCCCCTGGCCCTGCTCTCCAGGGGGAAGTCGAAAGTACGCTGCGTGTCAATCAAGTGACTTCAAATGTGACCCGAAGGCAATGGCTGGGCCGCTCTGGTGAACGGAAGGCCTTGTTCGCAATGTGTGAACTTGCACCAACATGAAATCCAAAGTACACCAGAATAGCCCAACATGTCCACGGGGTTTCAAATCGGGTTTTTTTTTTGGTACACGAACGGTGCGCACCAACGTCCCATAGACACCTCCTCCTCCACGAGACACGGCCCGCTGTTTGTACACGCTTCCTGCGTGATGGAGTTCGTGGGCCATGGTGGAGTACGTGCAACAGCACTGCGTCCCAACAAACGGTGTTGTGGCACTGCGGCTCTGGTTAGGGCTGCAGGTGCAGAGGTGTCTGTTTGCGAGACCGAGGCGCGGCTGATTTCCCCAGAAAATCATAGGAGAAGAAAGGTGACGGGAAATAGGGGTTCTTCTCTCGGTTCCACATCTTGTAACAATAAACAAGCAGCACGTTGGCATCACTCGGCCTGCACCCGCACATTTTCATGTGAAAACAGCAACTTGGGGCGTCCGAAATTTTCAGACCCCAAAATCATGAGCTTAGCTTGGATTTCGATTTGATTGGACCTTGTTATTTTTTGTCCTCAAATTTTGCGTTGTGTCATTGTGAAGCGCATTGTACTTGATGTGCACGCCATAGCTTCGTGCTGGATCATATTTACCGGATCTGATGCTGTGGACATGGACAACCCTATGAATTTTGCTGCCCTGCGTTTCCCCGAAAATTTATGCCCCGTCGCCCCCAGAAACGTCGCAAGTGGCGGATGCGGATGAAGCAGCGAGAGGAAGAGGATGTACAGATTGAGGGTCTGGAGGAGCAGCTGCGGCAGCGCAAGAAAGAAGAGCAGCGTAAGGCAAAGCAGGTTCAAATCACTGCAGCACCGCCGGTGGAGGAGCCCAACGTGCTGCAGATACATGCGCCAAGCTTCAGGTGTGCGACATCGAGAATGGGCGCTGAGCGTCCCGCCTCACCCGCTCCGCTCCGGCACCCCTCACTCCCCCTTTGGTTTGTACCCGCCGGCGTGTGTTACCATTTTGCTGGTTTGGGGAGTTTTGCCGAGGTTTTCCTTTGTGGATTAAGGCTATTGCTTTGTGAGGCTTTGTGGGGAGGTTTGCAGGACGTAGCCCTTTCAGGTTTTGCACACGGTTTTGCACGCGATGGAGGGGGCGCTTTTGAATGCGGGGAGCTTATTTCACTGAGGGGCTGCCAGGCCCGGTTTTTGTATGCGACCTCGCCCCCCCTTTCCTCTTTGGGTTTTGAAAGATAGCGCCCCCGGCGCTGATACCGGGCAAACTTTGAATTTTTGGCAAAATATTTAATTCACAGCCTGGATTCTGGTGATTTCAGTGTGTCCGCAAAAAAAAATTAACGCAAAAAAATCAAATAATTATGGCATTCGGGAGCACATGCTTGAAGAAATGTACGCAGATTTAAACGAAATTCCTGGGATACATAAAGCGCTGTGCAGTGTAGTGTCTTGTGTCAGGGAGGGCAGATTGGTGCAGTAGTACAGTGGTATATGCACAGCCTTGAGAAAGAGTGGTCCTGCGTTCCATCCCCGTTGGACTCAAACTGCTGGCGCTTTTTTTGGCCATCAGTCCTGTTGTCAAACTGCTGGCAAAAAGACGCAAAAAGAAAAATTTGGCCAAATAAATCGCAGAAATTCAATTAAATATAGCCTTTGCTAGGGTTAAATTGGGTGCCGCAAAATGCCTATTTACCGAAAAAATCGCAAAAAAAAATATCCTTTCAGTTTTTTTGGACAAAAACAATTTTTTTGCTAAATATTAATTCCGATCTCCAAACGCAAAAATTCAAGTTCTACAAAAGTTCGCGGTTTGCCCGGTAATGTCGAGGATGTTGCATGGGTTGAATGGTTGAGGATAGTGGCGAGTGTTGTGTTCATGGTGTTCATGGAGAGTTATGGAGGATTGTGGAGAATTGCTTTCCTACACCGTCTCTTTGCGCTGCCTTTGTACAGCAAAGATGTCGAGATTTGGATTTGTGGGTGTGTGTGTGGGAGGATTGCAGTCCTCCTGCTTACCTCTGTGGCTCCTCTTTGCGTTGTCTTTGAAAAGCCCAGTGACACGCCACGGATACCCGTGCATTGGAGACGTCATCGGAAGGGGGGCGATTTGGTGGTGTGCACAGAGAGGTGGCGCATGCAGGCCCCCGCAACCGCCCCAAGCCGCCACTCCTGCGTTCTTTTTTTTCCGATATGCCCCCACTCCCCCCCCCGTTCCCCACTGCCCCCCCCAGCCTACATTACCACTACGTACACTTTGGTAACCACGGCTTAGACTCTACCGGGTGAGTGGCGTACATTCTGGTCAGCAGTCAGTCCCGCGGCCCACCTGCAGATTGCTGGCCCCATTCGGTCAGTACCCCTGGGGACGTCGTGTTTGGTCCTTAGGTTGTGGAGGCGGGGCGGTTGGACGGGGGGGGGGTTGGGTTGACTAATGGACGAAAGTACATAAGGAAGGATGGCACGAGAACAAAGGCGGAAGCACCCGGACAGTCGCCTGGCAAAAACCCGGACGCAGTGAGAACTTGCTGAGAACAATGGCTGGAATTGTCTATGGCGGGGACATCCAGTTCAGCCGACCAACCACTTGATGCTCCCCTCTGAGTGTTTGGCGGGTATTGAGGGGGGGGTCAGGCGCAACGCGCACGCCGCCCCGACAACGCTCACAGCCCTCACTCCGGGCAGTCCTTGACGAACCTCCACAACGCCCCGCAATCTGCTCCGCCTCTACCCTCCACGACCGTCCTGCAGCTTCCACAGGCCTCTGCCCGCGGTTGTTTGCAGAAAAGACGGGGAGAGGTCTGTAGAGGACGCCGTGTTCCAGGTCCCACAATGGGATGCCGGGCCAGCCCACGACACAGAAGCTCAAGAAGTCCCCCAGAATTGGCTTGCGGTCGGGCTCACCATGCAAGTGAAGCCGAGGCAGGTGGGCCTCAGCCTGCGTGTGCCTGTGGGATGTGGGCCGGTGCAGCAGAAACTCACCCGTGCAGACCCTGACCCTGCCCACACTCCGCAGAGATTCATAAGGGACAATTTGTTGGATGTGCTTCATACTTCATCATGCAACTTGCGACTTCATCTGCTTTGGCAGACATTCGGGATTGGGTGGCGGCTGACGCCATCAGGTCGATGAGTGCGCGTACCAAAATAGGATCAGTGGAATTGCGTTGGATCCGGCTGCCAGAGTGTGTGACAAACGCACGTGCAGACGCACACCGTGATGAAAGTACTATCGTCATGTGGAACCATGAAGGCCATCCCCAAACTGAGGCCTTGTCGTTCCACGGTGCGCTTACGGTGCAATGTCCGATTCAACAAGCCGTCCGGTTCCAGCCCTCGTTTTCACATCAGAATACCTCCAACAGACGTGCACAAACAGCATGTGCACAGGGCCATATTACCATACACACGCAAGAGAAAGAACTAAGTGTGTTGGGTGCTGCAGGAAAAGCTCCAATTTGTTGTTCCTGTTTCAAATCTCCTTCGCACCTTCGCTCAGCGCGTTCTTTTATGACCATGGTTTCTGACCATATTCCCCTTTATCGTAGACCACACTGAAAGACAGGCTCCATTCCAACCTCCGTCGGTTGCCCTGTAGCCGCCGTCAAATTCCCTCCGACCGCTATCGCGCCGTCCCGACCGCCGCGCTTGGTGTCACGGACGCACGGATGTTTTTTTGTATTGAAGACCGCCATAACTCCATGTAGCCCCGTGCATTTACTTGCACCGCGTGTTGTGTCTCTTAGGCCTTCTACAACCTGAAGGATAAGGTATCCCTCTCGGCGGATCCCGTCGCCCAAGACAAGGCGCAGAAGGAGCAAAAGAAGTTAAGGGCCGCTGGCAACAGCCGGAAGGACCGGAAAAAACTGGGGAGAACGGAGCTGGAGGAGATGATTGAGGTGCGCTGCTGAGGGAGGGTTGTGGGGCCAGGGGTAGTGCCGGGGTGGTATGCACGGGGGCAAGCAGGCGTTCCCCTGCCGCCCCCGTGGACAGGGGGGACGTGTTGCTTGCCCCTCAGGTCCATACCGCAAAATCAAATTTTCCCTCCGGCTACGATGAAGTTGTCGTGGAAAGGTCCGGTTTGGGTCCGAATCGGGTGGGGGGGGGGGCGTCATTTGGTGACCGTTCTTCCCGGGGGTCGGGGGGACCGTTGCGCAGTCGGGGGGGACTCGCCACGGGGGCGGCGGAGGTATGGGGGCTCCCCCCCCCCCCCCAATTTGGATGCCCCACATGCCGGCCCACGCCGCGTGTGTGGAGGGGGTGTGCTGCCTTCCCGTGTGGACTGCTCCTCAGACGAGCAGGCGTTTCAGAGAGCCTTCCCCGCGGCCCCTCCGGCGCGCCCACACGAACAGACTGTGGGGAGTGCAGTGCCCCCAACGTCGGCAAGGGCCCCCAAGCCCCAGCAAAAGCAAAGCCATGGGGCCAGCTCCGTACGTTGTCCCGGCGAGAACGGTCCCGCAGTATCGATGGCGCGGCTCCTGGTCTCGCTTCTTCAATGAAGTTGGTAGCTCTTGCATCGAATGGACCAACTAGTTCATCTGCAGATCAGACCATGAGCCCTGACTCCTGCTTTTTTGCCAAATGTTCATACATGTTCCTATCTACCTACCCACCCACCCACCCACCTATCAAATAATGACAACTCAAATAATGACAACCTACCCCCCTCCCCCCCAAAAACAGGCTCATTGAACGATCAGTCGAGCAAACACAAATGGCATGAAATTCAGATGGAACAGCAGAGCACGTCACTATCAAGGCCCCGATGCCATGGAGTGGCGGACTTCACAGGTACCGGGGCTGGGAGCCATTCAGCACGGCAAGACATTGGGGTGGTTGTTGTTGTCTGAAGGGCATCCGACCCAGACACACCTTCGCCTCTGCAGCCTGGCTGCCTCGCATATCTGCACCGCAGAACACCACCGAAATCCGAGAACTGGAGAGCGCCTGGGACGAGTTCTTGCAGTGGGACCAGAAACAAGACAAGACGGTGTGTGACGGGCCCATGGGGATGACACCACGTCCCCAGGTTTCCACTTAACCATTCCGCCCCTCCAGAGGGGGTCGGCTGGATGGGACTGCGGTCCCAGACCCCCCTCCCCCTCCCATTCTTCTGACAGTGGTACAACAACTGTCTACCCTCGATTTCTGCAAGCACCGCAGCAACAGAAACGACTCCAGGCCCGGCGTGCAGCAAGCAAGACCTGCATGCCGTGTTGATTGAACCCCGCCCCCCGAGTCGGATGGGTTGCAAGCAACCTCCACCACGGGACTCGCAAAGGCAGGAGCCCCCTCCTGGGGATGGTGCTATGCGGATGGGGCATCAGTACCACTGCCTACACAAGTGCTGCCAAAAAGCCACAAAACGTGTCGGTACAGCGCACACATCACAAGAACAAGGAAGCAGGCCAGGACACACCTGGCACACAAGGAGGGCAGCCCGTTGCGTCAGATGGGTATGGGGGGCACGCAGCACCTCATGACTGGCAACTGCCGGAGAATCCCCCCCTCCGCATACACACAGTGCACTTCCGCGTCCTGCTTTTACAGAAACGGAGCTGCTCTGGTTTGTACAGTCTCTGGGTACCTGTGAGATGCTTAGGATAAATGCCCTACCCTACGGTATTGCCGGTGCTGTTCTGGCGTCGACCGTCACTGGGTATCTGTAAATTGCCTGCGTGTCCTTCCCTGATTTCCTATGGGGTGCAGGCCTCCGCTTGCTGTCGGCCATCCCGGTGGATGGCCCACGTGGTGCTCCACGGGCCGGTGATGGGCCAGTGCCGCCTCGCCCAGTTCCAGACAGACTGGGTGTGGGTTCGTTGTGTCTCTGGGCTTTTGATGCAGTAGTAGATGTGGAAGTCTGTTGGATGCACTGATCCGTGCGGCAGTGCAGTAGGGAACAGTATTGTTCCACGCAGGCATTTTTCAGATACGTAGTGACAGCCAGATAGCGATACAACACAGTGCAAGGGCGTAATGGAGGTGGCATGGGCATATCTCTCTGGGACATCCATGTGCCTTCAACTCCGAGGTGTACCACTTTTCCCCCACGGGCATTTTTAATAAATTCAGAGCTTACTGTAATCCAGGACGATATGTTCTGCCCGATCAGGGAAACGAACCCCCGGAGTTGGAAAAGTCGTCACTGTTGCTCCACCCCAGGTCTGCATGCTGTACTGTCCGTGGTACTTGTTGCGGTCGTATCCTTCGCTGGCCAACCGTAAATGCGTGGCCTGCTCGTGGCGAAGTTTGGCCTGAAAATGGACAAACAAAAAGCGCCACACAGTTTGGAAAGCCGAAAAATGCGCCGCTGCAGAAACAGAGCACAACAACCTTCAAAGCAGGTGGGGCTGTCCGAATTTGAAGGTTGTACAGCTCACACTCCGCGCATGTATCCTTCATGGGCGCCTGGTATCCCAGCTTGAATGTTTTCATCGTCCGCTGGGCCGTTTTCAATAAAATCTGGGGCTTGAAATCTGCTTTGCCCCGCTTTGCAAACTGATCCGCTTCCTCTTTTTGCAGCCAGTGGATCCACACATTATAGGGGGATGCGCGACGGCCACCCACAGGGGCCAGATGCACCATGTCAGTGCTGGGCCGAGCGGCGTCGCTGAAGCGGTTCTCAGCCTGTGGCAGTGCCTGCAGGAAATTCTCAAATTTTGCTTTGATGGCTGACGTCCGCCGTGCGCTGTCTGCACCCTTTTTCTGGGGACTCTTCATTGGGCTCAGAGGGGTGGCAACGGCCGCAGCTGCTTTGGCTTTGGCCACGGACTGCACAACTTTTCGTGAAATTCTGAAGTAGTGCAGGAACTGGGTCTTGCAAATTTCGCAGCGCGACCCACAGTAGGGGACAAAGTAGGTTGTCTTGTGCCCCCTCTTTCTGGTGTACTTCTGGCGGCCGGCATGTTTCACATTTTGCTCCAAATCGACGTCAATGCAGGTTGCCAGAAATTCATGCTGAGAAGCCTTGGTCGCGTGTGTCTTTTTATCCGAAAACTGTGCTGCAAAAGCAGCGGCCTCACCAGTTGACAGAATCTGGTGGTCCTTGTGGGTGCAGGCAGGTTGCTGTGAACCACCTGTGCGAGGCTTTTTGGCCCGCGAGTCAGGCCGCCGGGTCACCTGCACCCAATTTTCACCCCCAGAGCGCGCTCTTTTTCGCACCAGAGGGTTCTGTGGTGCATCAGGGGAAGCAACAGCACGTAGCGTGAATTTGTATGTGGACATAGTGGCTGCCTGTTGACAAAAACAGGCAGAAAGCAACACAGGCACCGTCCAAAACGGACAAAAATCTCCAACATGTTGTCAGTACAGCATGCAAACCTGGGTGTTCTGAATAGCCCTTTTCAAGGGCTTTCCGAATATGCCCCGCATACCACCCCCCCCCCCCCCTACAGGACACTCAGCGGGCACAAATGAGACCACACAGGCACCAACCCCTGAAAACGCTCCGTGTTGGCACCAAACTGCACGTCCCAGAGAGATATGGTGGCGCGTGGTATGCCAGCGCTCCCCTTCAAGTCAAATAAGGAGGCGATCCACCGCCCGCGCCTTCGGGCCCCTGTGTGCCGTCTGACCACGGTCCCGAGCTGCGGGCGCCGCCGAATCGCCGTCCGGTGCGTACGCCCCCATACCCCGTGCGCACACGACCAACCGGCACACGTACTCAGCCTGCATGGCCAGAACAGGATGCGGCGGTCAGGGCCAGACGCCCTGTTCTGGTCGGTCTGTCATGCAGGGCACTGCCGATGAGTAACACTCGGTGATCCAGAAGTTCTCGGCCCCCCAGTTATACTACACCCACATCGGTGGCTCCAGGGAGCCGCATGGACAGCGGCTTGTCCGAACAGCCCGAGGCACAGCTTTTGCATGTTTTTGTCCTCTTACAGCGGTTTGCTCCAGTAGCTGGGGGCTGCACACTGGATTCGGTTGGCGGTCTCCATGCGTGCCCGCCACCTCAGGTCCTCATTGTTGTCGTTGTTGCAGTAGACTGCCCCACCGGGGGGGGGCGGCCCCTACGGTGCATGCATTTGCTGATGTGGTCCTTGTGCTGTGACCGCCGAGCCGTCAAGTATCTCCTTGTCTCTCAAAGGGAGAAAGCAAAGGCAGAGAGCAGCAGAGTTCCACTTCACAACTCAGCACCGGGGCCTTGGAGGGGGGGGGGTGGGGGCTGGGTCCCAGTGATTGGGTCAAATTTTCCTTCGCACGTTCAGCGCAAATTTTACATGTGTAGCCTGTGCACACAGCCTGTGCATAATGCCATTGTCTTTTCATTGGGATGTGCCTTTGTCCCCTCATTGGGCTATGTACTGCAGCTAGCGCTGCGGTCTTTCCACGTTTAATGACCTTCCAAAAGGGCTTGGAATGCCCTTTGTGCAACGCGGTATGGCAGCTGTTGGTTGCTGGGTGACTGCATGTGTGGGCCTGACAGAAGGGTTGCCTCCGAAATTTCAGATCAGTAGGGCGTGGTGTCCCCCCCCCCCCCCGCCCCTCCCACACACACACACACACACACACACAACCAAAACACGTTTGGACCCACAGAGGGTCGGAATGTGCAATGGCCAGAGGCCAATAGCCGCCGCCAAAGGCAAACCAACCAACACCATGGCCTCGTGCCAAACCCACCCCGCCCCCTCCCCCCCCCCAGTGGAACGCTGGTAAGCTGTTGGCCCATCCGCCAGAAATGCGCCACGTGCACCCTCACAGCAATTTGGAGGATATCCCCCACACAAACGTAACACAAAACGCGGGGCTACCCCCGAAGTGATCAAGAAGCACCGCACCGCTGAGGCACAGATTGCTCTGAGGCCAATAGTTGGGTCACAGGCCACAGGCCACGAGGGCGGTGAGGCGCGTCGCACACCGCGATGCCCGTTCCATTTCTCAGGAGGGGCTGGTAGACGACCCATACAATTACCTGCCGGAGCTGCCGATGCGCGCGGACCATGAAGAGTCAGAGCTGACCAACGACCCCTACGAAAGGGCACAGAAGAAGATGCGGCAGATCGCATCGTCATCGCTGTCGCATCAGCAGGTGCGGTACCCCCTGGCCCTCGACGCCCGGAGGGAGCCCGGCCAGTGCCAGGGCCCCGGGGGGTTGCACATGCAGCTGTTGAAGGAGAAGGGGGGGGTCGACGCTCAGCCCCGTGAGCGCCCAGATGTCTCCTGTCGTCTGCTGTCAAGACTGGCCCCAAATGGCCTCCCCATCGAGGGATGGCCCCAAACTCTCAATCTCGCTGCCGAGAGTGGCCTCAAATGGCCTCTCCTACAAAGGGATGGCCCCAGCGATGCATTAGAACGGCCGTACACCGCAGGAGGAGGGGGGAGTACCCCCCTTCCACCCCCCCCCCCCTTCCCCTGCCAGTGTTTGAGGCTGACGGCCAAAACTTTGCTTCGGCGCCAAGAGGAGTTGAGCTTAAAATTTTTTGGCCCGCCTTCGGTGGGTACCATAGGGGGACCCGAGGAGAGGGGGGTCCCAGCCAAAGCCCCCCCCCCCCTTCTAATACATCCCTGGATGGCCCAATCTCGCCGGCGAGACTGGCGTTTCATCCAGCCCCCCCCCCCCCCCCCCCCGAGATAGGCAAAGCCCCAAAATGCCAGGCTCGCCGGCGAGACTAGCCTCCGAATGGCCGCTCCTCTGTAGCGATGCCCCCAAAATCTCAGTCTCGCCAGCGGGACTGACTTTATGGCATCCCCTACAGAGGCAAAGCCGTTGCGAAGGGCCGTGCTCAGGACCCCCGAGGGGCGTTTGCTTCACCAACGGCGGTCGGCGGTTGTGGTATTTCTGGGCATGGGTCATACTGCCGGGCACCCACCACTCGCCGGTCTCCGCATGACGTGGCATAACGACTCATGTCAGACCTCGGATTTGATCCCTGGGCCCCGCGGCTTTTGGGATGCCCCGGAGCCGTGCACGAAAGTGTCGTCATTTGGCATGTGCGTTCTTGTGTAGAGTGTCTGTCCACGAAGGCAATTTCTGGCGCCCGAGAGACGCTTCCGTGACATGATCCCCGTGATGAAGGACACGCTCAAATACGACATCGGTACGTCTGTTGGCTGAGGGCGTGTGCCTGTGGATGTGTGTTCATGATATCCAGGGTTACAGGCCGCAGGCAGGGCAGGGCAGGGCAGGGCACACGGCCGGGGAGGGTGGGGCGGGGCGGGGCGGGGCAGAGCCGGGCGGGCAGGGCTCCCTTTAACAACTCAGCACCACTGCGGGGGGGGGGGGGGTGGGGGGTGGATGGGGATGCCCCCCCGCCTAAAAGATTGGGCCCAATTTTTTTTTCTTCCGGGCCTTCGGCTAATCAAAAAATTTTGTCAGGCGCCTTTGGCGCCAATTAGTTTCGACCAAAATTCTCTTCGGTGCCTCAAAAACTCCGCACCACTGCGGGGGGAGGGCGGACCCCCAACCCCTAGACCCCCCCACTTCTTTTCGGCCTCCAGTAATGCATGGTTTCCATATCCGACACCGATTGCTGATGTCTGACTGACAGCTACTTCCTGGGATTGTCTGACTAACTGTAGTCAGACATGATGTTCTGTTTTCTGTTTCAGACACAGTGTGTGTCTTGAGGTCTGACCAGGTTTGGCATAGAGAATCGAGATGCATTTATGCGTTGCGGTGGCGTGCATTGCCTCTGGTTTGCATTTGTGTGTTTCTGAACTGGGTCTCAGCCCCTCTTAAAAGGAGCCCTGCGGGCAGGGTGGGGCGGGGAGGGGGGGGACTGGTCCTGACAGGGCTACAGAGAGGCAGACGGAAGGCACAAGGGCCAGAATGAGCTGCGCCCTCCTGAGTTCGACCCGGGATTTGTCCCTTTGGAACTCCGGGTGCAACCAGAGGGGGACGTCGAATGGCGCTGGGTACGAACGGTGCAACACACCGGAGGCTACAAGTGATGCACAGTGTGCAGCAGTATGTCGCCTGGAGTTACGCCCCAGAATCAGGGTTTTCAGGATTTTCGGCGACCTGTTCAGGATTTCCGTCAGAGCAGGGAACAAATGGAATATTTGCTTTTTGGGGGTCTTCCTACTACGAAATACATGCAAATAGAGTATTGTTGAAAAACGTCGCATACAAAGTGTACACGGGCACACGGAGGCACGCCACCGTTGTTGGAAGTGCCTCCTCCTGAATGCCGTTGCCTCGCCTCTACAACATGTGCACAGCGTCGAGGTGCATGTTGTACGCCAGGTATGCACAGCGCCTACAGCCCGTACACGGGTAACCCAGTGTCGCCACAGTGTCTACCATACTTGGCGCTAACACCTGCTGCAACTTTTTATGGCATCTGCCGACATCTGCCAACAATTTTTGTGACACCTGCCGACGCCTGCCGGACCTTTTTCGTGACTTGTGGCGTGTATGTGTGCAGGGGTCAGTGTGTTCTTCCCTCTGTCATTGTCAGTCCAAGATATATTTCTTTTATTTTGCAGAGCATGGCCTGGGTTTCCCCTACATGTGAATCTGGGGGTTGTGTGTGTGTGTGTGTGTGTGTGTGTGTGTGTGTGTGTGTGTGTGTGTGTGTGTGTGTGTGTGTGTGTGTGTGTGTGTGTGTGTGTGTGTGTGTGTGTGTGTTTCCATGTGCCTGTACCCAACTGCCTGACACCTGCCGACACCCGCCAACAATTTTTGTGACACCTGCCGACACCTGCCGTGGCGGGTGTCAGCGCCCAGTACAGTGTCCACATGCGGTACACCGTCCTCTTGCGGTGCACCGCGTCTACAAATCGTAAACGGAAGTGCGCGCGGGGTCTGACGCGTGCGCTCACACGCACGAACCGGCGTTGAGAGAGAACACCCTCTTCGGCAGAGGTGACTGTTGGGGGTCTTCGGGCGTCCGGTCTTGGACCGGCGCGCCCCTCGACCGGGGGTTTGGTTGCGTTGTGTCTGCTCGCGGCTGATGGGGTCCGAGGCCCCTCCCGGTGCCTTCAGGTTTCAAAGGGAACGGGAAGTTCAATAAGCGGCAGTTGGGCCTCACCGTCATTATGATCGTCCTGGCGTTCTGGGCCCGGATGTTTGGCCATGCACTGGGCACGTGGATCTGGTTGACGGTGTGCCCCGCCCGGCGTGTCTTACAGGGCGCTGCTCTGCCTCTGCCCCATCCGCGCAGCCCCGCCGCAGGCTCAGACACCGCAAACGTGCAGCAGTCAAATGCAACCGGAGCGCGCGTGGGAGTGTCCGTGACGTTCTGAGTCCGAGCCAATTGCTGTGGTCTCTTGCCCGTGCAGCCCTTGCGTTTCCGCAGTGGCACAACGAGCCCCGGACGAAAGAAATCTGGACGCCTTTTTGGGTGGAGATGAACTGGACGGTGGATTACTATCTGCCGTATTGGGAGGTGTGCCTGCGTGGGAGTACCGCGTGCCCTCGGCTTCGGTGGAAGGTTTGGTGACCTCGCAGGTGATGCGTAGCCTCGGTCGTGTTGGGGGGGTGCGCCTTGAGCACCTGCAAACATGGCCCCCCGTCAATGTGCCTTGAGCCCCCTTCTTCAATGCGACGCCCGTTCTTCGGACGCCGCGGTCCGGGCGAATTGGACCGCGTGGCCATTCGTTGATTCCTGCGCCTTGGATCACCTTGACCCTGGGCAACAAGCGCTTGCGGTGGTGGGGGTGGGGGATGGGGGTGTTGCATGACCTCTGCACCCGTTCTCATTTCAATCGATCTTTGCCCCTTCTGACCCCCCCCCCCCCTCTGCAGATGTTTGCATGTGTCTGTTTTTTCATTAGGTCACACCCCCCCTCTGCAGATGCACACACCAGCGCGCACAAGTCAGTACTGGAGTCGGCAAACCTGTGCATCTGGATGCACCTGGTCAACGGCACGGGCAACACCCCGTCTCTGGGACGGCCGACCCCCGGAGTAGTCAAACAGGACAAGTCATCCGGGGGGCCCGTTGACACAATCAAACCACGTTCGGGCCCACGGAGGGTCGGGGTGTGCAGTGGCGAGAGGCCAATAGGCGCCGCCAACGGCAAACAAACCAGCACCACGGCCTCGTGCCAACCCCCACCCCCCTCCCCAACCTCCCGGTAGGACCGGTGTCCCGGCACCGACCGGCACACTCTTTCCGCCTTCATGACGCAGCCCCCCCCCCCCCCCCCACCTCTGCTCCACATCTGTGCTCTGGGGCTTGCACGTGCTGTGACGAGGACACGCCTGTGTGACCCTCCCACCGCCGCCATGTGGCACGACTGTCCTGCGCAGGTCGTGGCGGTGCTGTCTGGCTGCATCTCCAACACGGCGATCTTCTTTGTTCTGTGCACGCTCTCGACCGTCACGACGTTCCTCTTCGGCGGGTTTCCAGCCCTTCTCAGCAGGTGCGCTCTCTTGATGCCGCGCTTCTTGTGCGTCCCCAAAAGTCATGATGCCGGCGGGTGGGGCAGCCCCCAAAATGGGGACAGTGTCCCGGTGGCATGAACAGGCTGACATTGGAACGGCTACAACCATCGGAGGAGCGCCCCCCCCACCCCCCCCGGGGATGCATTAGAAGGGAAGGGACCTCAGAGGCGGCCCCAGAAGCGGTTAGGCAGGCGGTTGGAGGAGGTTGCCAAAGCGGTTGGGAGCGGTTACTGTCAGTTACAAATGCCATTGAGCCTGGCACTTGGCGTCAGGGGGACAGTGGCTGAGCATAGGCTGGGCGCCCTTGAGGGGCGGGGGTACCCCCCCCCCCCTTTTCAATGCATCCCTGCCCCCCCCCCCCCCCACCACCACAGTGACCGTCGTGGGAAAAACGAAGTTTACCGTTGGGAAAATCTGATCGGGCCCTTTTGTGGTCCACAAACTTGTGGTCCCCACCGCTCGCAATTGTTGAACCCGCCCTCCTTCCCCCCCAGCCCAAAGCGGGGGGAGGAACATGTACGTGCACGCGGAAGCACCAACCGGCATTCTCCTTCAGCCCTTATGCCACCCCCCCCCCCCCCCCCGCCCGTTGGCGGACTGCTCCATGAACAAGGGTACGCCCCGCAGGACACCCTGGGCGAACGACAAAGGCCCGCAGGAGGCCGGGGGACGGCGAAATGGCAGCGGCTCCATCCCGCATAGTCTCTTCTGCGCCCCGCTCCCCCCCCCCTTTCTTTCTGCTGAAAGCCATTGTGGAGTTCAAAATCGTGGAAACAGCCACCCCCCCCCCCCCCCCCTCGAAGCCGACGAGCACCTCCGGTGTGCACGGGGTGCCCACTTGGCACGAATGGTGTGGATGAATGGTTGGAAACCCGACGTTGAGGCTCACAGGCCGCCCGACGCTCGGGAGGCGCCGTGGGTGCCTGCGGTGTTCCGTTGAGGCCGCCATTTGGGACCTGCGGTGTTGCGTGGGTGTCACGTGCTGCAGTCCTCCAGGGGACACTGCCCCGTGCCCCCCTGTTCTGCCGTGAGCAGGGCTTTGGGCGGGACCTTCTGGACGCCTGGTGTTCTGGTTGGCGCACTCTGGCGTGTGGGACGGACTGCGGGGTGCTGTAAAAGGGGCTGTGCGGAACATATTCAACCCTCCGCACGAGCCGCCGTGGCGGTGAGTGTCGGTGGGTGGCAAATGTTCCCATTTTTCTGTGGGTGAGTGCGTTGGGCCGATTCTTACGAAGGGAACTGTGGGGAAGGTCTTCGCGTTCCGGAAAAATGGGGAAAATGGGACTGTGAAAAACGGGTATTTCGTCCCATCTTTCTCCCAGTTTTGTCCCATTTTAGTCCCATTTTCCTCAACCGCATCCCGCCACAACCCTCCACAACCCACATCCCGCGTGCTAGGCCTGCTATTCCCCCATTTCCCCCCGGTTTTCTCCATTCCCCCATTTTCCCCATGTTTCCAGACTCCAAGATCTGGGTTTGGTGAGTTGCCGCGTTCGGTGGCAGGGAGCGCGCATGCCTGCATTCCGCGCACCATTCTGCAGGTTCTTCTTCTGGTTCGGAGTGGCCGTACTGTTCGACCCCCTCTGCGTGGCCATCGTGGACGTGTTCGCACTCAACTGGCAGCACGGGGAAGTCTTCCTGCTGTACCACTACTACAAACAGCAGGAGGCCAACCCGTACCTGGGCATCATCATCACGTTGGCCGCGTATTTGATAGTATGTGCCCGTCGCTTGGAACTGAAGGGCCGGGGGGGGGGCGGGGGGGGGGGTCTGCCAGGCACGGCCGTGGCGGAGGGGCAGTGCACGGTCGCGGTGTTGACGGGGTGAGCGGCGTTCGGGAATAGCTTGGGGAAAGGGGCGGCACAGGACCGTCTCCTTCTGCGCCTTCGGTGCCCACCAACTATCGCCCCCTCCCCTCCCTGGCCTTGTCAGGAGACGCAGGCTCACACCCGACGCCAGCAGCACGCTCCAATATGTGCCTGCGGGTCCAGCAGAAAATCAAATTACAGAATTCCTCTATGAAAAGTCACCAAGATACATCGGTTCACAGATTAATGTTGTGAGATCGGCCCATAAAGTACATCCACCCGACACCGATGAACGGCATGCAGCGGGATCGCTGCACTGCCACAGCGCAACGCCGTCCGCAGTCACAGATGCACGCCTCCAAAAAACATAATCAACCACCCTAAACCGGAAGTTCCAACCAACACCTGCTCTGCCTCTGCGGTGCATCCTCCCTTTCGCCCCCCGCCCCCCCCTGCCCATCCGCTGCCCTGAAGTGGAACCCCAGCCGCACCGACCCACGTCATACACCCCCCCCCCCCCCCAGACTCTCGCCTTGGTCCGTCGGCAATTCTCATCGGCATTGGAGATCTTTACCTCCGCAAAAAAGCATTGCATTTGAAAGTGGACGAGCAGAAATCTTTGCTGCCTCCCTCTTTTCTTCAACTGGAGCCCAGTGCACCTGCAAATCTATGGGACACCAAGCCAACAGTGGTGCGAGCACTGAAAGGTAAGCCTACCATATTGGCTGAATGAACAATTCATGGCTGGAGGGTATAGCAGCTTTGTGTAAGGGACGGCGACGCAAACCCCAGAGGAAATCAACAGCCCAGCAGACACGCTAACTGGGAAGCATTTTTGAAGTGACGACAGTGTATTTAGTCACTTCATGCGACCACAAATGTCCACAAGTATACATGTGTGTGTGTGTGTGTGTGTGTGTGATCAAAGTGCATCATTTCAACAAGTGTGCCACTGTTTGTAGTTCACAACCGGTGTGTGTGTGTGTGTGCGCATTACTTTCCGGTTACCGGCGGTCTGAAGCCATGAGGGCAATGCACAGGGCTGTGGCACGCATGTATGCATTCACCCCACACACCAGGCCACAACTAAGGTTCTGCACCACATGTCGTACTATCTGCCTGCTAAGTGGTGTGAAGCAGCACAACGGGTGGGGGCCTGGCTGAAGAGACATGCATACTGGAGCAATGGCCTGTACTCGTCTTGGGTTCTGCCACTTGACCTAGCCATGGACGGCATCTGTGGCAGCTGGAATTCCGACTTTGGCAATCTGTCTACCCTTATTGACGCCTGTACTTGACAGTACCTGTCGGTGCAAACGAGCCTGGCTGTCCAATGTGTGTGTGTAATGCACCAATGATGGTGCATTCCTGCTTAGGAATAGAAAATGAATGGTTGTCTCTTTCCCTTCTCTGTTGAACTGATGTTTCCGCAAACCCCCCCCCCCCCCTTTACGGGAATCCCGTATTTCCCGTACAATCCCGAACAGTGGCCCGTACAGTGGGTTCTCAGAACCATAGCACACAAATAGGCAATATTAGGCACCCAGGCACCCATTTGGCCATGGTGAATGGGGATGTCAACCACCGCATCCCACAATGGGCCTTTGTGTAGTGTTGCACTTTGTGCCTCAGGGTACACTACCCAGCCGGCGAGTGGCTGGATTCAAAGATTTGTGGTACCCAGCTTTTTTTTTGTTGTTTGTGATTGTGTCCAATGCATGTCATGTGCACTTGTAATGCTGAAAAAGCGCCAGAAAAAGCGCCAGAAGCGCCAGAAAAAGCGCCGGCAAAAGCGCTAGAAGCGCTAGAACAAGCGCCAAAAAAGCTTCCGAATGCGGGTATTGAACCCATGACCCCTCAGCTGTGAGCGCATGCATGTACCAGCTCGGGTATGACATGTCTCTGCTGACATATGGCTTATTGGTGGTATAGATTCTGAACATATTTTGGTGATTGGGGTCACCACGCAATGCCCTGGTGAGGGTTTTTTACCCAAAAAGGTCTGCCCCACACAGTGGCCCGTACAGTACAAAGATCCACGGTGCGTCCCTTTTTTAGAGTTAGGTGGTGCTTTGGCCAGCACTCCCATTTCACAGTCAATGACTGAGCGCATGAATTCCCACTTGAAACTCATGGTTGGTAAATTGAGATTTCACATTGGTGACAAGTCACTGAAAGATGAATTTGTGATCCGTTTGTTGGGGCCTCCTCTAGAACAGGCCTTAGAGCTTATTCATCGCGCTGCAGTACAGTGGGTAGCAGCAAAAAAGCGGCGACCAGTGCATCGTGTACATCGCATTCCACACCCAGAGGGGTCTGGTGATGATACTAGTTGCTCCAGTGCTTCTGGCACAGACAATTGTAGCAGTGCTAGGACAAGCTCTGACACGTCAAATTCCACAAGCTCAGGAACATCATCAGAAGCAGACACATCGTCTGAGGCTTCAACTGGTAGTGAGGATTTGAGGGCTCTCAACGTCTGCCCTCCTTGTGTTGCACCGCAAAAGTCTTCTGTGGAAGAACCAAGAGACAATACTGAACCCCATGCACCCCATGCAGTCCAGAATGATGAATTGAAGTGGCTAATTGCATTCCGACCCGTTTTGGCCCAATATGAAAAGGCACTGCGTCGGGATGGATGGGAGACATTTGAAATCTTGAAACTGATGCGACCAGAGGACATGGTGCGATGTGAAATGAAGGTGGGACACAGAGCTGTTTTGGTGGCTGCATTGGAGGAATTGTAATGTGGTTGCAACAATCATGGCATTCTCTTGCATGTCAACTGTGCAATAAGGTTATGGAAGGCTGGGATAGGGTACGGTAGGGAACCCATGTGACTCCACCACACAACTGAGGACAATAGTTGTCTTCTTGTGTCAAGGCAGAGCACAGTGATAGGGCGCATCCGGGCAGACCCAGGTGCCCGGATACTAGGGACAAGCATGTTCTAGAATGAAAAATTGGAAATCTTGGAGAATTTGGGACATGTATCCCCCATTTATGTGTTGTCAAAGTGTACATAATTCAATGGGGTGGGTGTGACTGGGTGATGTTGTAGACTTCTGATTTCCTGGTAGTCATCCCTTACACTGAACGCGATCCACTTGCGCTTTTCTTCATGCAGGAAGGCGCCTAGTCGTCTTATCGTCCCGTGCTTTGATGAGGTTTTGAATATGCAGCCTATACTACTCCTGTGCAGTGTCTTGCAGCGATTCTCGTGCGAGCGTGCGTGCCATTTGTGTGTGTGTGTGTGCGCGCGCGCATGCGCATTTGCTCGCATTGCGCATTTGCTCGCAACAATCCGTTGTATGTGTGCATACGTGCCTCTGTTGCTCTCTTGCTCTCCCTTGCCCTCTCCGCAGAGTCAACTCCTCTGCTTTGTCCTCCTATACAAATGGGGGGCCAACATACACCTCAGTGGCCGCATCAGGGACACCTGCAGCCGCCTGATGTACCCAGAGACCTCCTTCTTCCTGCCCCATGACATGGAGCTTTCCAAGACCGAGGTACTGCGTCCCTGCTCATATGCTATGCGCATTCTCACGGAGAGTATCGCCCATTTTCTCATGCACCCATGGATGACATGGCGTGTTGCAGATCATTGTCTGTGCTCAACAAGAGCACGCCCGTATGTGAACCATAGAGCACTCTAGGCCCTCTGTCTCTGTCCCTGCCTCTGCTGTCCTCCTCCATGTCATTGTTCCTGTTCCCCCTTTACGCCCACTGATGTGTCTTTATCTCTGTCGGTCTATGCTGTCTCTGCCCATGTCCCATGTCCCCTCGCGAAAAGAACAGGCCGAATGTTAGCAGGACCAATGTATGCGTATTGGGGGGGGGGGGAAGGGGGGCGGCTCAGTGCGTGGGGGACGGTGTGGGGGGCTGGGAGTTTGTGAAAGAGAGCGTTGCTCACTAGACACTGCAGTCTGTGTAGGACGCAGCCCTTCGCTACCCTTTCCCCCGTCACACACTCCATACCTGCAGTGATGCCTCCCCCGCTGAGAGCCCCCACTGATGACAGGGCGCAGTCCGGTCTGCCCTCCCAGCGACGTGTCGTCAGTGCTCACTTGTGTCGTGCATGCTCTCCTTTATTAGCGGTGCGCCCAGGCTAGACCTTTGCTTAAGGTGGGTCCCACCCACCCCCCGGGGGGGGGGGGGTCTGTGGCCTGTGGGTGGGTGGGTTACTTTGGTTTTGGGCAATTTGGCCCAAAGTGCCTACTCCCCCCCAGGGGGGGGGTTTAGGGTCGGGGTACGTGGGTGGGTGGGTGGGTGGGTGGGTCCGCAACCTTGATGGGCCGGACACAGCAACTGGGTAGGGGCAGGGACTGACTCTCCCAAATTATCCGGGTACCCTACCCCATTGACATGTGGCAAAAATTTCCGGTCCGCAGGCAGTGGGGATTGAACCGACGCTTTGCCAGTTGGCCAGTGTAATAATCCACCACTAGGGTAACTGCCAGTTCTGCTGTGCTGCTGTTCAAAGATCGCATAGTGACTGAAGGACAAATTTTTTGGGCAAATACACAGGGTTTTTGTGTTACCAGCTGATTGTAACAGCGCAGACCCCTAGCCCCCCCCCCCCCCACTATGGGGGGGGTAGGGGGGGGTCTGGGTGGGTGGGTGGGTGGGCTGCCTGGTCCTGAGGCAGCCCCAGAGGGACCCCCCCCCCCCCGGTTGGTAAGCAAAGGTCTGGCCCGGGCCGCCTGTTGGGACGCTGCTGCCCCTCCGATGAGCAACGTGCCGGAGGGTGTGCCCCGGAGGGTGGTGGCCAGTGATGAACGACGTGGGGCATGGCAGTGAGGAGGTGGAGCATGGGGCGTGGGGGGCCAGGCTTTTTCTGTAAGGAATTACTACCAAAGGGGGGTGGGGGTCCCACAAAGGGCCGCTTATTCAACTTTGATTTTCCCTCAGCCACATTTTGGGTCAAGATTTTTTTGGGTGGGTGGGTCTCAGAGCCAAAAGACCCCCCCCCCCCCCACCTCATAAACAAAGTCTGGCGGGGGCAGGACGGCTGACGTGCAGAATTGCGGGGACATGGGGGGGGGGACTCGGCGTTTCATCCTTGCCCCATTCAGCTGGCGGAGATCATAGAAAAGGCGAAGAAGTGGCGGTCTGAAGCCGGTGACATGCGGAAAGTGTACGTCGTGCATTTAAGTGAGCGGAGGGTGGACCTGTTCAAGGAACGGCTTTGGTACCTGTTGTCCGTGGGACAGGCGTCCGGCAGCCACGTGTACAAGGCGGTGTGTGATGCGCAGTGCTGGAGTGCTGCGAGGGCGCGCCTTGGTGCATGTGCAGTGCCCGGAGTGTGCGCGTTGTGGTGGGAGTGTGTGGCGTGCTGGGCGTGTCCTGCTTCGGGGGTTGTGGTTGCACGTGATGGGCAGGGGCAGTGACAGCGATGGTCCGCAGAGGCACAGGCCTGCGCAGTGGCACAGGAACAGGCGCGGAGTCAGGCACAGTGCAGGCGGAGGCACAGGCACCGGGTAATGGACAAGGGCCGGGACCGCGGCAGTTTCGGGGTCAGGGACAGGAACGGGGACGGGGACTCGGGCACGGGCAGCAACAGGGACAGCGCTCGACACAAGGTCCGCCACGGGTCGCTCCATCGCGGAACCGAAGTGCATGCCGTCCTCTCGTTCCGCAGCCCACGGACCTCGCGTGGATCGTCGAGTACCTGCAAGTCATTACTCTGAGGACGCGCCGCAACGCCGGCACCAACAAATGGGCCTTGGCCAGCTTCAGATTAGGGGAGGACATCAAAGAGCACCTCCGCACCAAACATCCCTATCTGATGCACGAAGGTCTTTCCTCTGTGCCCCCCCCCCCCAAACCTCTCTTCATCGGTTTTACTAAGGGCTGCCGCAAGGGTCCCCAACTCCCGGATCTTGGAAGTCCCTGAGGCATCCTGCTTCCCCTCGAGCCGTGCCTTCCTCTGTGCTTGCTGCGCCCCTCACACAGGGCCAGCACGTGGTCCTCCACACAGGAGGCGTCTCCTTGAGGTCTCGCTGCGTCGCAAAATATCCAAAAAGGGTCCCAGACAACGATTGGACAGCGAATGCCACCAGTTACTGATTCTGTGCGTACAATCAGCCAGGCAGTTGGGCCGGGATCGAGCCGATTAGCCAGCCAACGGCGGCTGGAAGGTCACTGAAGCTGGTCAAAGGGCAGTCGATGGATCTCTCCGATCCAACACAGCCCCGCAAGATGATGATCGGTGATCGGTTTGGGATTGGGGTCGCTTTGGATCCTTCTTACAACCGCCTGCATGGTCCCCGAGCAGCTCCCCCACATCGTCTGTCAATCCTCCCACGATGGGTAGTCCCTCCAAAGAGACAAAATCACGTGCGCTGTGAGGCAAGCAGTTTTCCTTTTCGGGTGGGTTTTCTTGCCTCGTGCATTGGATTGCGACTGTTTGGTCGAGCGCCATGATCAGACAAAGCCCATGGCTGCGAAGCTTATGGGATGGTCACCCCAGGCACCCCGACGATGACCCATTTGGAGGCCTCTCGGAATGACGTTGTGGAGGTCCTTAGGGCATGCCCTTCACGCCACTGCCCCTCACTGCAAAAGCAGTGTTCTGCACCGGCCGTGAGCTGCATTGATTGCTGGCCCCATCGCGATATTCCCCTGGTCGAGCGAGCGCCATGTGTGCAGGGCCCGTCTGCCCTGCACCGTCTGTGTGCAGGGGTAGCCCTTGACACTGCGCGTCACCTAAGAATTGAGAGATTGCAAAGTAGCCGGTGTTGCAGCGCATGGCATGCGATGGACGCGCAAACGGTGCATCGGGTGTTGTGAATTGGGTCTTGACGTCGTCGAGACAGACAGTCACCGAAGCAACATTCGCGTTCTGAAGCCGTGCTATTCGCAACCAGCCCTTTTCTGGGAACACCACCCTCGGCCCCCGAAGCTGTAAGCCCGAGGCTGTGCGCTGCGTCCAGTCCGCACCTGTCGCTCGCCCCTCGCTATGAGCATCCCCTGGACAATGTCGATGCCATATTGCGACCCCCCCCTTTCCTTGTAGCACCCCACTGGCTCCCCCATGTAAAGGATGTTGTGGTGCCTTTCAATTCGAAGGATGTGTCATAGTCTCGCCCAACACGAACGCTCCTTCAGCTCCTTGGCCTTCTGCCGCTGTGTCCAAACCTAAATCCAAGCCGGCCCCAAAGCGGGCGTCTGTGCTGCTTGTGCGAGCAAAACAGTGGGGCACGAGGCGGATTTTGAATGGTGTTTGCAGTCGAATTCACGGATTCTGTCGTTATGGACTTCATGCTGACGCGTGTCGTGCACACTCAAACATCCGCTACAGCATGAGGCAGACGACACTGCGGACCCACAGCACAAGTCCCGGCGTCCAGGGGGGCCGGGGCCCCGGTGTCAGCCCGCCCCGCAGCGCAGAGGGTCGTTCTCGCTGCCGTGGGTCTAGTGCACCCGTTGAGAAGTGGGGGATACCCGCAGCAACGGGCCTGGCGTACCGCAAAGGAGAGCATGTGAGGGGATGGGCCCGAACGAGCACAAGAGGGACGGACTGGATCAGCCCAAACAACAAAAAGGGGGCTGTTTGGGGGCTCCATGACCCCTGTAGCCCAATCAGAAAAGAAATGTCGCCCCTACTAACCCCCCCCCCCCACTTATAAACCCCCCGATGGTAGTAGCATTGCGGATTGGTTGAGGGTGCGGGGGGGGTTATAAGTTTGGGGGGGGGTATAAGTCCCTGGGTGGCATGGATCCAGACACATTTGCACCTGCACACGTCATTCATCTTTTTGTACCGAGCAAACTTCAAGAAAGCTAAACCTAATTAATTCCGAGTAGGTCGTGCGTATAAAGTTAGTCCCACGCAATCTAGAATTAATTGCAAAAAAAAATTAATCGTAGCCGTACAATCGAAAAATACAACGCAAAATTCGAAATAATCGCAAAAATTAAATTAATTCCACACATCGCATGAGAGGTATTTCGTGTTGTAAGTAACCCCCCCCCCCCCACAGCTTTGTGTGCTTTCCTTCCTCGTGTACAGCACCATTTCTACCATGTTCACACTACAATATTATTTCTCTGTCATCCCACATGAAACTACAGTGCACCGCTATGCTGCAACTGCTGAGCGACTAGCCAGTTATGATTTTTGTCGTCACAACAGCGTTGGGTGCAGCTCTATAAGTCGTTCCGGAGGAGCCGGCCATTCGCCGTCGTCCTGGGTGTCCGCGAGGGAGTCTCAATGTGGAGATCTGATTTCATTCAATCCTTCATAATGGGGAATTGTTCATGTGTGGGCCTAAAGTGTGTGATTTGTATGCATGGAAATTTGCATTGGGTGCATTGGTTTTGTTCGTGAACACAAATTGAAAAAACAATCGCAAAAAAAATTAATTTCTCGCCCGCCATTCAAATTTTTGGTCGCAAACCCAAAAAAAATCGCTAAAAATTAATTTTGGAGGGGTGTCTTTCGCAAAAATGCCGGTTTCGCAAATTTTAAAAGTTTGCACGGTAATGGAAATTGATTTGGACCCATCTGTGGGAGACCCCGGTGGTGCTGCAGCTCCTGATGATGATGAGGTGGGGGAATTTTCAGATGAGGAGCTCTTTGACTTGCGGGGGATGATGACGAGGAACCGATTGTCATTGACAACGTCAATGACGCCATTGCTCAACTTGCAGCATTGGAGGACACTGGAGGTATTGCAGAAGGTGCTGCCAATGCTGACCATGCAGATGGCCCTCCAGATCAGCCAGCAGATGCCGCATGCTGGGCACTCATTTCACAACTGTTGCCTACAAACATGCTCTCTCAGTTGTGAATATTGCTGAGTCATTCAAGAAGCGTGGCTACATCCGGCCCACGTCTGATGGTAGCCACATTGATTTGAGAGAGCTGCCCGGTTATCACTATGATGCCAATGATGCATTGATTTGGTTCCGGCCGAAGCGCGCTCTTGAGTGTGAGAATGCCAATGAGCAGCGCCCTGCCAAGAAACAGGCACAGGCCTCATTGGTGCAGCTGGCCTCATTGGTGCAGCTGTGGAAGAAGTAACAGATTCCCGATTATTGGCAATCCATCCGCTGGCATTCTTGTTCTATGCTTGTGCTGAAAAGGGGGGGGTTATAAGTCCCTGGGTGGCACGGATCTCCGGGGGGGGTGGGTTATAAGTGGGGGGGGGTTTATAAGTGGTGGGGGGGGGTTTACTGAACTGCAGGGATTCTCCCCTTCCAGCGCCGCCCTGCCCGTGGCCCCTTTTGTGGCGCATGGCATTTTGTGGCTTAGGCTCTGACAACCGTTTCCATGACCGCGATCGTGATGCCGGGTACTGGGACGAGCACATGTTCCAGCAGGAGGTACGCCCTTTGCTTTTGCATTCTCTGCCCCGCCTGTGCTCCACTCTCCTGCCTTTCCCCCGCCCGTCCCTCTTTTCAGCTGTTCGACAGCCCTTTGCCTTTTGTTAGTAATGATTCAAAATGGGACCTACATTTCAGTGGGGTAGAGGTTGGTGGCTCCATTATGCTGTCCTTCAGTGGCAGAGCAAGAGGGACAGCAGAGCGCAAGAGTGACGGTGTGCAGCGAGAGCGAGCGAACAGGATTGGCAGTGACCGTCACGGTCACAGTGACCGTCACAGTGACCGTCAGTCACAGTCACAGCCACAGTAACAGTCGCCTCTGATGGCGGTGACAAAGACAAGGACAGTGACAGTGACAATGACAGTGACATTGGCAGTGGCAGTGCGTGCTCATGGACAGAGGGTGTTCATGTGGTTTGTTTCTCGTCGGGTAGTATTCCGACGTTGTGTCATCTATGCTTCGCATGTGTCTCCGGGTGTGTGTCCTACCCATCAGCGGCCCCTCTTCCCACTTGCACAAGTGGGTCGCACTGGGTCCCTCTTGCATTGACCCGTCTTTGTGCGCCATCTTGCGCATCCCGCCTTGTCGCTGCGGGTCCCATTTGTTACACGCCTGTCCAAGGTGCGGCCCAATCCGTCACCGTGCAGCGTCACTGCACAAATGTTTGGTGTTCACTGTCACTTTACACTCCCACAATTGCCAACTCCCATTCTCCCGCGCCGCGGACCATGCCCTGACCACCTCCATACCGACGCGTGCCTGACGTCTTCGTCCACAGCGTTCGATCCGCCTCTGCATTTTCCTCATTCATTGTGTAGGACTTGACGACGGTGGCTTCCGAAGAGCGCAAGGAGTTCATTTCATTGTTGTATTTGTGGTTGGAAATTCGCTGCAGCGCTGTGCAACTCACCGCCAACGGCCATGGCAACGGCCATGGCCACGGCAAGGGGAATGGCAATGGCAACGGGAATGGCAATGGCAATGGCAACGGGAACGGCAATGGCAACGGCAACGGCAACGGCAATGGCAACGGCAATGGTAGTGGCAAAGGCTGCGCCTCCTCATCATCAGGTGTGCCCTCGCAGTAAATGCAAATGGCCATTTCAATCTTGTGCTTGATTTTGCCTCGATGCATCATTGCCATCCTCGTGGAGCGGTTTTCCAAACGGTGTACTTGCCCAGCAAAGTCGTCACAGCCGCATTTACAGGATCTGTGCGCAACAGCGGATGCATTCATTGTTCTAAGACATACTCGCTGCAGCTGCACACAGTGTCCAACGCCATGTATTTTGTATTATGGGTTGAGGTCATTTCTTTTTTTCTTTGGGAGGGGGGATGGTACAGTGGGGGATTTTGGGGGGGGCGGGGGGGCAGCTGCAGGTTTGTTGGTGGGAGTGGAATGTTTGTCCCACGGCTCAGCTTGTAGCCTTCTGCCCGGGTGGCATCCAGGCAGCAGTGGCCCCTTGTCTCTGTAATTTTCGGTACCATTGCCCCTGTTGGGCTTCAAGCGGCATTCCCCTGTGGGTTCTGTCCCAGCAACTCTCAACGAATGCCTCCACATGTACTGAGAAAGGTGACAATGTCTCTTTGCCTAATTGTCAAAGTCGCTTAGTTTTTTGTTTTTTTTTGACATTTCAGGTTGCTCACTCTGTCAATTGTGCAAGTTGTGCAATTGTTCAACACAGGCTTCGCTCGTCCATCATGCCATTCACTCTCTTTATGACAGATTTCATTTCGTTCATCATTTGCTTGGCCATCACGATATTTGATTTTTTTCATCACATGCTGCAGTGTTTGTCACGTGACTCGCTCCGTTCACCACAAGTTTCACGGTGCACATCAGCAGATTCGCTTGGTCGTCATAGATTTGTCCGGTGGCACAGAGATTCGCTTTGTTTGTTACCAAAGTCGCCTTGTTCATCATAGCCTCATTTGGTTCATCATCATGGTCGCTATGTGCATCACAGCATTTGCTTGACCCATCATACTGCTTGCTCATTCATTTCAGATTTTGTTTTGCTCACTACAAAGTTTGCTTTGTTCATCACAGATTTCACCTTGTCCACCATCAGCTTCGCTTTATTCATCATAGGTTTCGCTTTCTCCTTCGCATAATTTTACTTCGTCCATCACAGAACGTCCTTTGCCCATCAAATTTCACTTTGTCGACTAGACAACTCACTATGTTCATCGCAGATTGTACTTTGTCCCGTTTCATATGCCTCGCTTTGTTCTCATAGATGTCGCTTTGTCCAACACAGTTCTCTCTCATCAGTCGCAACACACATCTATGTACCACAGACTGGCCTTCGGGTTTCGGGTTTCTCACTCAATCCATTGAACAATTTGTGCAATTATTCATCGCAGGCTATGTTTGTTCATCATGCCATGCACTCTGGTCATGATAGTTCACTTCGTTCATGGCAGGAATCGCTCATCGTGAATTCTGCTTGTCTCATCATGAATCTCTCTGCGTCCATTCCACACATTTGCTTTCTTTATCACGGGATTTGTTTGTCCATCGATAGGTCTGATTTTTTATCACATGTTGCAAGGTTTATCACGTGACTCGGTTTTCTTCACCGCAAGTCTCACGGTGCACATCGCCACATTTGCTTCGGATATCATAGATCAGCATCCACACAGTACCACATAGAATTCGCTTTGTTCGTCACCAAATTTGTTTTGTTCATCACAGCTTTCATTCTGTTCATCATAGCATTTGCTTTGTTCATTACAGCATTTGCTTTGCTCATCATACCGTGTGCTCTATTCAGCCCAGATTTAGTTCTGCTCATCACACCATTTGCTTTGCACATCACAGGTTTCACGTGGTCTTTTCCTAAATCCACTTTGTTCATCACAGATGTTGCGTTGTCGACCATCAACTTCGCTTTATTTATCATAGATTTCGCCTTGTCCTTCGCTGATTTTGCTTTGCCCATCAAATTTCACTTTGTCGACCACACAACTCACTAAGTTCATCCAAATGGTTGTGCTCATAACAACACTCTGCCTCGCAGTACATGCCATTCCCACACAAACCGAGTGCATTGGGGACGGCGATAAGTCCGTCCTGCCTGTCCAGCCTGTGACATGTGGCGAAATGCCTGCTGTTCACGCATGAGCATGATGGGACTTTCCCACTACAGGGGGCTCGCTCCAATTTGTGTTCTCTGAGATCCGGGACCGCAAAACTGCGGTCAGAAAAACGATGGGCGGCATACATGCACAACGGGGGGGGGGGGGGGGGCTGCTTCAATAAATCGCAAGCAGCAGTGCACGTGAACAGTGCAACGGGCTTTTGGCAAAAAGTTTGCGGGAGGCTGTCTCTGCGAATGTCTCCCCAGGCCACCAGATGCGCAAGCCCTGCTATTGGGTGATGGGATCGGAGCAACGGCAGGACGAAGATGAGCTCATGGACGGCGAGAACACGGCGCTCCAGAACATGCAGATGATGCAGAACAGTACCAAGTTCCGGATTACCGACTTTCAGTTGCTGGCGGACTTCATTTTCTTTGAGACCAGTGGGGCGGTGTGTGACTGCTTTCAGTTGTTCTGGATCCTGTAGAAAGTGCCACAATGCACAGGAACCTGGTATCAGTCAAATCTATATCCTGAACCCTACTTCAGGCTCTCCGGGCCCAAGACTGCGGCCACTTGAAGGCCCTGAGGCTAGTTTGGGTGTTGGTGCCAAAAGCATCAGAAGAATTTTTTTTTAAACAAGATACCTGACCCGCGTTGTTGTTCATGAAGGCACATGGAGGGCAATTGCTTATTGTGAGTCTGCTGCCCTAGGGGCCGGTCCATGGCATTCTGGGCACTTTTGGATGTGGTATTGAATTCAGTTCTGGTTTTGGCAAACCACCTCACAAGGCCTGCACAAGCACCGTCAATGTTGGGTGGTTGAGCTGTGGAGGGATGCCACTTGTTACGCACACATCCAACCCCAGCGCGGGACCTGGGTGGCCCCCCGCCCTCCCCCGGGCCGCGGCCACCCCTCCCCCACAACCCCCAGGCCCTCCAGGGCATCCAAGACGGTTTGGGATGGAACTACTGCGGGCGGGTTCCTGTGGCCACAGTGTGTTCAGACAACAAATCCTTTCGAGACGGATTGATCAGCTGCTGGGGGCCAGACAGGACAACATAGGAACACGAGGAGATGGGCGCATGGGATTGAATGATGGCCCACCAAGTGGAGCATACTGAGTCATTGCGATATTGTGCTGTAAGGGTACGTACGACTGAAAATGGTTGCGGTATGTGCGCGCGGTGTGGGAAGCATTGCAAGCATTTTTTTTTGGATGAATCTTCAATTCTGCGAAACGGAAATCGGGCAAACAACACCTTTGGCATTGAACAATGTCCGTCCTTTGTCCGAAAGTCTGCGCACACACACAGCAACCTACCACTGGACACATGCGCATGTGCACATGATGGCCTTTGCAGAAGAAGCGCCTGAAGTATCTGAAGCAGCACTTGGAACTCAATGAGATTGACACCCACTTCTGGAAGCAGGCCACCTCCCCCAAAGGGCCCAAGAAGGACAGCTACTGCTTCCGCATGCCATTCTTTGAGCGCGATGACAAGGTTCTGTGCCCCGCTCCCACGTGCCGTTGTTTGGATGGTGATTCCTGCCCCAAATCGGACCCAACCATCAAAGCTTTTGAATGGTGTCTGTCCCTCTACTCCAGCCCACGGGCAAAACGCCTGGGACATCGTTTGGGGGGTCCGTGTGGGATAAGGCTGCAGTGCATGGTAGTGCCAAAGCACAGGAGCATGGAGGATATTGTGGAGGCGCCTCTTTGAAACGGACGGTACTGATTGGTCTGGGTTTGACATTGATGGCGGCACCCCAAACTCTACCCTGTGGCAAATCCACCCCGCAAGAGAACTGCTGTTAACGACGTACGACAGAGTGCCCTGTGTTGTTCCCGAATCTTCATAAAGTGGGCTGGTGTAGCCGAAAAAGAGCCCCTTCCTTCAAGCGACTACCAATGCGGCCTACTTGGTGCCATAGGTCCCCATGGGTTTGTATGTGGCTGACTAGCCTTCATCTCCGCGAACAACTTGGGTCTCCAGTGGGAGCGCGGTCCCCGCCCAATGACTCATTGGGGGATAATTTTTGCTACGCAAAACAAGGTTTGAAGCTTTGAATTGAAGCTCTTGGGCTGTGGTATTCAATTAGACCCCAAAAGGGAAACATGTGGTGTTTCCGATACATGTGTGCGGTTTTGATACCCCACAACATCTGCGAGGCAGTGCGTTACGGGCAGTGATGCAATGGCACGTGGGCCGTCAGGTGGCTTTTTGGTATGTCAGCAATGGGTCTACGCCGCAGTGCCCCCCGAACCCACAACAAAAAGGGCGGGCACAAAGGCACAAGAAGATGAGAAACGTGTCAGTGAACTTCCCGACAAGACCCTTCTGGCAATCGCTCAAGACGACGGGGACCGATCCTGGTCAGGACCCAACCTGAAAGGTCCCCCACCCCCCCTCTACAGACCCCAAACTGGTTGTACAGAACAATGGGTTTTGTGGGCGCCGGAGATTTTGTTTTAGGCATATGGCAGGGGGAAATTTTTTTGTTTGACCCTATGTGTCCACACTCAAAATACTCAGAATTTTGTGGAGAATTCAACAATGACTGAAAAGCACAAAAACGGATTTTGACCCTGACCCGACCTCCATGTCGGACCTTGGCTGATGGGAGCCTGAGTTGATGGGCAAATTTTTTGAAAAATTTTTTACCCCACTTGTGCATATTCAAAATGATCAGCGTGTCATGGGGATCATTTTAAGGTATGTATGTTGGGGTACCCACCGCCCCCCCCCCCCCCCGGGGAGCCCGGCGGCTGACCACGCGACCCGCGGAGCCCCAAGGTTTGGGTCAACCAAGGGGGGGGGGGAGTGGTCCCCCCCCCCCTACAGCCCCCAAAACGGTCGCACACCCCTCGGGGCATGGCGGTCCTTTGGGACCGAGATTTTTTTTATTAATTTTGTTAAGGAACGCCCTTAGGGACCGCCCCAAGGGACCATCAACCGCCAACCACCAACCGCCACCAACCGCCAACTGCCACCAACCGCCAACCGCCAACTGCCGCCAAGCGCCAGCGGCGACCAACCGCCAACCGCCAACCACTGCTAACCGCCATCAACCACCAATCCCCAACCACCAACTGCCGCCAACCACCATCAACCGCCACCAACCGCCATCAACCGCCAGTCGCCAACCGCCAACCGCCAACCGCCAACACATGGTGTGCCCGTGGGCATTTTTGGGAAACCTGGGTACAGGAACACTTCTTTTTTTTTCCCCTTCGTTAAGGACCGCTCTGCCTCGGGGTCACACATTGGCTGGCGGCGGCCCCTGTGCTCAAGACATGGGTCTGATTTATGAAGGGGCTCGTTGGTAAAGACCTGACAGGCCGTGCAATGCTGCCCTGTGGACCTTTCTCAGCTCAAAAGCATTGCTGGGGAAGAGATGACGGCTGCATACGTCACCATCAACTTGGTGCGCACCAAAACGTGCGAGATGGAGCCCTATCGCAAGTTTGTTGTCTGCCCCAACGGGTCCATCATTGAGCCTCTGATCAACGCAATCTCAACATTGGATGCCCCTGACAACAATGCAGATGAAGCAACGAAAGGGCAGAAGGACAAGCATCTTAAAGGAAAACTGACGGTATGTGTGGACTGCAGACATTGGGATAAAGGCAGGGCAGCAGTAGTTTGTGGGGATAAGCGGCGTCTCACGTGTCTGTGGGGTCAGGCATGACAGAAGCTTGGGCTTGCTGAGAAAAGGCTGACGGGCTTGCCAAGACTCGAACCGTTGGCGGTTGCCAGGAGGTGAGATCTTGTATCGGTTCTTACGCCAGTCCACCTGTCGCCCGTTCCTATCGTCAATATCAGTATTGTTATTGCATATTGTAATTTACAAATCTTACTTCGGCATCTTACAAAACCGTTTTTTGCAAACCCTCCCTTATTCAGGAGATGGCAATCCTGAAACAAGATGGTCCGGACACATACTGTACCTTCGACAAGGGCGTCTTTTGTGCGCGCATGGGGGAGTTAGCCACATTTAGCAAAGCAAAGCAAAGCAAAGCAAAGCAAAGCAAAGCAAAGCAAAGCAAAGCAAAGCAAAGCACTACCCCCTTGGGCTTTGGCGCAGGTGCAGATTTGGGCAAATTGAAATTCCTGGCATTGAATTCTCATCGGCACGAAATCCTCTGTAAGAACCACGTTGTGTTCCAAGACCTGGATATTGTTTGCAGCCTGACGAGGGGAATACACCCAGACAATCACTGTGTTGCTGCTCTGTTGACACAACACAAATTGTGGGGGATAAGCCAAGGAATTGCAGGGGTGGGGAAAGGCCCCCGGTTGGGCCACTGGTGTGTGCCCCATGCCTCCGCACAGTTTCCCGTGCAGGGTCGTCCTGCTGATTGCAAAATGAGAAGCAGCTGCAGGAAAAGCAGCAGCAGCAATCACGACAACTACCGCAACAGCAACAGCAACAGCAACAGCAACAGCAACAGCAACAGCAACAGCAACAGCAACTGCAACAGCAACAGCAACACAGCAGCAGCAGCAGCAGCAGCAGCAGCAGCAACAGCAACAGCAACAGCAACAGCAACAGCAACAGCAACAGCAACAGCAACAGCAGCAGCAGCAGCAGCAGCAACAGCAACAGCAACAGCAACAGCAACAGCAACAGCAACAGCAACAGCAACAGCAACAGCAACAGCAACAGCAACAGCAACAGCACCACTACCACCACCACCACCACCACGACCACCACCATGACCACCACGACCACCACCACACCACCACACCACCACACCACCAGCAACAGCAGCAGTAGCAGCAACGGCGTCAGCACCACCACACCACAACCATTCCAACCAATCTCCTAAAAAGCCCCACCCCCCAACCAACCAAAGGCAGCTGCATCAGCGTCACCCACGAGCAGCAGCACCGCCACCACCACCAGCACTACCACAACCACAGCCACAACCACAACCACAACCACAACCACAACCACAACCACAACCACAACCACAACCGCAACCACAACCACAGACGCTAGCAGCAGCAGCAGCAGCACCCTCAGCGGCGGTGGCGCTTGCAGCGGAAGCAGGCACCGCCGCTGAGGGCGGCGGTGCGGCAGCGCGGCAGCAACAGCCCCACATGAGTGCAGCGCACGTGCCTGTGAGGGCCCCATAGGTACACTCGTTGACGCTTGCCAAGAAGAATCGTGACGCTGGCCGATGCGCAGGCGGACCTGTGCATTGCTGGGCCTCGCTGGGAAGCCTCTCTCTGTCTCGCCGCAGTTCACTCCCGACGACTGCGAGTACTGGGCCTACAAAGTGGGAACGCTCCACCAGGCGGACGCCCTGACCGCGGAGGACCCACAGCCGCTGCTGAGTGCCTCGGGGTAGACTGCAGCGCGCCTGCCATGCGGCCTGCCTCCTCTTGGGCCCCGCCTACGCCCGGACCCTCTTGCACGGCCTGGCCCCCGGACCGTGGGAGAGCAGTGGGGCAGGCGCAGGGCTCGGCGGGGCCGGCGGGGATCTGCAAAGGGGCCACAGGGCGGTGACCGGGGGGTATTCCCGTGCCGCGTGGGGCTGGGCCACCCCCTGCCCCGATCCCGCCTCCAGCGGCCCACCCTTTTTGCACCCGCCCCCCCCGCCCCCCAGAACACGTTCGGGCCCACAGAGGGTCAGAATGAGCAGTGGCGAGAGGCCAATAGGCGCCGCCAAAGGCAAACCAACCAACACCACGGCCTCGTGCCAACCCCCCCCCCCCCTCTGCTCCCGAGGGGGGCTGCAGTGCTCTCGGTGGTATGGGCTGTCGTTGCTGCGGGAACTCGCAGTTGCTGCCGCGGTCTCCGGGACTGGACGCCGCGCGCCCCCTCATCCGCCTCCCACCGCCCCCCTCACGCGGATGGCGCCGCGTGCCCCTGCGCCAATCGCAAGGCCCACGAAGTACAGGAACTGCATCGGATCGGGACTGAAGCGGACGTCGCTCCGGCAAATGGTCCCCCGGGTACGTCTGTTCACGACTTTGCACTCGACCCGTTTGCAGGGGCTTCGCTTTTCGTGGGGCCCCCTCCACAACGGCGGCCCCCGGATATTGGGACAGCATCGGCCCACGACCTTAGACATGCTCCGCCTTTTGATCCAGCCCCCCATTCTCTCGATATTTCACAGCCTCGTCACTGCCGACCCGCCTTTGATTGCGACTGTTGCACACGCCCCAGAAATGCACAGTCGGTGTTACCGCACCCGTCGATACGCCCCGAGATGAACAGGAATCGCCCCGTCCCCGCGCACGCACCAGTGGTGGCACGGGCGCGGCTCCTCTCGCAGTGCCGCTGTTCCTGCGCTGCCCCTACGGTCAAGGGCCCAGCACTCCTTCCTGGTGTGTGCTGTGGTCCACCTTTTTTTTTGCATGTCAGTCGGATCTGCACCAGCGCATTGTGCGCAATCTTTCCGATGGTCCTATGGCCCCAAAATAGCCCATTCTTAAGCCCCTTTGGAGCCTTTGGAGCGCCAACACGGGTCACCACGGGGAATCATTTTGGAAACCACCACTTCCGACCATTCTTTGACCCACCAGTGACCCGTGGTGACCCTACCATAGCACGTGCCCAGTGTACCACTATAATGGTGCGCCGGTGCCACTGGGGCATGGCGCAGTGCGGGCGGCTCCTCGACAAATTGGCGCTGTCCCTGCGCTGTTCGGAACGGCGCCAGTGCCCCCACTGGTACGCACCCGCCCCGATGGGTCGCCTTTTGGTCCCCCTACCCTCATCCGCCCTCTTCGGCTCTGTTTCTGGGAGCTTTGGCAGCCGTCACCGCCGCGCGCACCGAGACTCCGTGCCCAAACCTTGTCGTTGTGCCGGCCCGCCTCAGCCCTCTGTACCTCTCGTATACCCACCCCCGAAGGGACTCCCGTGGCGTGGCCGGGCCGTGGTCGCAGCAAAGACAGGGGCTTGCCTTCAGGGCTTTAGGTTGGCGGCCTTGACCTGCTGGAGGCACGACCCCTTCTTCCTGTCATCCCTTTGCCCGGGCGGCCGAAGGAGCAGACGACATCTGAGTCTTGGCCATGTCTAAACAACAAGTCTGCCCGTCCCCCATCCCTCTGAAGACGTCACAAAATGCGGTGCCCAGGGCACCCCTCTTCAGGCACGGACTCTCGGAGGGAGCGGAAACGGGGGCGTCCACACGTCGCCCTTTCGGGGTTCGGTTTGAGCCGGTGCAGAATCCGCCGGGCCCGAAAGCACCGGCGACCCTCGGTTTTGCGCTCCAGGCAACTCAACTCACCATCGCTAACCCTCCTACGGCCTCGGTGGACATGCCACAAGCGCCGCCAGTATCTCATGAGGCGCGCTGCCGGTCAAGTCCGGCTGCCGAAGGACCCGAGGCATCAGTCGAGTGCAAGAATCAATGCTTTGACCTTTGTAGACAGTCTTGCGTGTGTCGGGGTGTGTGTGCGCGCGCGCGCGCCCGTGTGTGCAGTCGGGCTGTGCCATACAACAGCAGGTTCCCAGGGCTGCGCAAGCATTCTGACCGGTGCTGACCACGGACCTTTTATATCTGCCAAGCATATCTGCTCAGCAGAGGCACAAGGTCCCCCCCCCCCCAATCGTCCAACGCCCCCCCCCACCCCCCCTCAGAAGCGCCATGCCCCACAGAACTTGCACACGGCTTCCGGGGGGGCACCCCGTGCCCTGGAAGGTGCACTTCCCACGCCCGCGATCTGAGGTATGGCTCACGTCAATCAACACCTCCCCGGCACCCACACGTCGTCATGTCCGTTGGTTGACCGAACAGTCCCGTGGCCCCCCCGTGACCGGGCACGCGCGTACCCGTGCACACGGCTGACTTGCCCCACCTGCCCAGCCACAGGCATGCGCAGGCGATCTGCGTATGCCCCGCTGCGCGCATCGGCATTCCCTCCATACGCCCCTCGCTGCTCTGGAGCCCGATGCGAATGCCGCATGGAAGCGTGCGGTGTCGTGTGCACAGCCCATATTCCAGAGGACCCGTGGGATCCCGTGAGATTCCTGATCTCGACTGAGCAGCGGCAGCGGCGGGCCGTGCTGCGCTGCTGTCCATTGTTGTGTTAGAGCCAGTGCCCAGACCCAATCACCGAGAAACGCCCATCCTTCCTTTGTCATTGACGGTCTTGGCGAGGCGTTGTGTATGTTTCCCCTTTTCCAGCGACGTTTTGCCCTTGTCTTGCCCAGGGCCTGCGCTGCAGGACCACCACCGTGTTCGTGTGTCTGCAAGCGCACGCGCGTGTGTGCGTGCTTGTGTTTAAGTGGGTTAAGTGTTGGGGGCTCTGCATTGTGTGTTCAAGTGGGTGGCTGGCTGGAAGCCACCCTCCTAGCAACCTCTTCACTCAGAGAGGCCTGTGCTCGTGGTTGTGCGCAGCCTGCGAAGAATCCCGCCTGCATCGGTGGATTGCCTGGGTTATGTACGTGTTTGTTTTTGTGTCCATGCCTCTGTCTGTGTGCGCGCACATGTTCTGAGTTGCATCAAAAGGCACTTGTATTCCATTGTCTTGACTCCCAATGAATCGATTTTCAGTTTCTGGTCATGGTCACTGCCTCAAGTCTCAAGAGGCGTCAGCCCCGACTCACATGCCGTATGTACCCCCCCCCCCCCCTCGCCTGCATCACGACCAGACGTTACACAAATGCTGGGTGATGCTCCCCTCTTGGGGCCTCCCCATTTCCATGGCACAGCTCTCCCTCCCAAGCAGGCTCAGACCAGACTGCAGGATCGGAGAATGTGTACATCGTCATGTTGGGCTTGCATTTGCGGAGCGCTAATACGGCGTCTATCAAAGATCACAAACGAAAACGACATGAGAAAGAAAAGAGATCAGTCTTGATTATTCTTCTAATCGCCCGCGAGCCTCGACACGTCTTTAGGCGCTCTGCGGATTGCATTCTGCATCGGATCTCATACAATGTTGTTGAATGTATCCCGTTGACCCTGCATCTCATTGTTGCTGTCTGCGCAGCAGTGGGGCATGCACCACTCACACAAGCTTGACCCCTCCCAGCGTATCACGCTGAGCAAGTGTTGCAAGTTGGGGCCGGAGACTCTCCCGGCACTGAGCCCGTGTGTGTTGGTCACGGTGCCACATCCGGTAAGTTGATGTACATTACCATTGGGCAGACCAAAGAAGTGCCGAGTACCACATCTGTGGCATCCTAAACCAACTTGTATTCGGCCACTTTGGTGCGGTTGGCGCAGGGGGGGGCGAGCTGACGCGCAAACGGCACACCATGCCACATTCAGCACAGCCCCAACACACCAACTACTGGGCTCCGCGAACGCGGAAACGACACCAGCAAGAGCACCGGCTGCAGCGGCCGACAGATCACAGCAACCCGACGCAACATGCGAAGGGAAGAACGGGTGACTGTCCAGGGCCCCGTAAAGGAGCAACAACCAAACGGAATGTCACACAGGGGGGCGAGTGATAGACAGCCACGGCTTTCAAGGGTTTTGGGCAGAGGTTGGCATGCATCCGTTATTTGTGGGGCCTGTGGGAACTCCTTCCAGGTATCTGCAGCCCGGGAGGAGTTGAATGGGCACGTTGGGGAGTGTGATCCGCCGATGCTGAAGCACCGTAGCGTTGTGTGCGGCTATTTGTGCCCGCTTCTGTGGGGCTCTTTTGGAGCACGGGAAAACTGGGGATGTTTCTCGGTGAAGTAGTCAAAAGGGTGCGCGCAGTGCAAGTGCCCCGTGTCAGGCCACTGCCCTGCGCTTTCCTCAAGTACCCCCCCTCTTCCGGTTGGTTTTGTGCGAGATTGACAAATTGAACTCCTGTCCGTCCTTGCGCAGGTCACCACAGTCCCTTGTCCAGAGACATTCGGGCCGTTGGCCACAGCCCCAATGTAGGAATGCCGTGGGCTCCAATCTTTGGACAGAGCATGGGATGCAGTCTTCATGTTGCACCCTCCACCCATTGATTCCGGCGCGTTTCCACCCGATCAATGGTCCGTCAAGCTTGTCCAGGGAGAACTTGGTGGAAGAAATTGTTGTCCGATTGGGGCGGTGAGTGTACGGCGATGGGGGCATTGTTGTTAGACTGTTGCGGTGAGGGGGGGAGGGATTGTTGTGGGATTGTCGAGCCGTCAGGGAGGCGTCCTCACGAAGGAGAGCGGGTGCAGTGCCTCGGTTGCCGTGGGCCCTGACTGGGGGAAGGAGTTTCCTGCTGTTGTACAGTTTGCTGTCCCCTGTTGTCAGCCATGAGCGTCTCGTGCAACTTCTGGAGCTGCACTCTGCCTCTCCCGAGGACAGAACATAGACCTCTGAAACGCTGTAGAGTGAGTGGCGAGTGATGCTTGCATTGGTCTCTGAGCTGTCTCTCACCAGATAGAGCGAAGCAAAAGGAGCAGATCAGGCCTACCCCATGCTGTATGTAGGCATTCCTAGAGAGGGGCGGACTACCTTTGTTGTACCCCTCCAGTGACCATTCTGCTGGATCACTGATTTGACCAGAAGCCGCGTTCGGCGATCTGACCCTCGCACAAACACCTCGGGCCCAAAGCCAGTCCTCGTTGATGGCACGAGCTGATGCCCGTCTGGTTCCCCACAGAAGTGTGTGCATATTTGTTTTTGGACGTTTGTGCAGGTGTTTGTTTTTGTGCCCCTGGTTCTCTGTGCGCGCGCGCGCACGCGTCTTCAGTCGCATCGCGGGGTGGTTTGTTTTCGGTGTCATGGCCCCCCTCGTTATGAGGGGCCCCTGAGAGTAACCCCTTGACTTGTGCCCCACTGCCTCGGATCTGTTCTGAGACACTTAGACTGCCAGCATCAGTGGCAGAGGGCACCCCCTGAGAAGACTGCTCATGAAGCCTGCCGGCGCCGGCAGGGGAGTGGACGCCATGCGGGCAGTTGTCAACAGTTCCACTCTCAGCACAAAACGACGCCTTCCTTTCCCCACTCGACATATGTCTGTGAACACCAGCCAGTCACAAAAGGCACTGGACACTGGCTGTGTTACACGGCCTACAACCAGCCTTTACTTTGCAGACTTGGCCGACGAGCCTTTAGCCGACCCCCTCCACCCCCGCCAAAGAAAAAAGTCTGTGAGCGCAGGGTCAGTGGAACAATATTCAGTTCACCTGACATCAAGCACAAGGAATAGTCTGCAAGATGGGTGCCCAAACAGGGCATCGTACAAAGCGAGGGTGCGGGAGGGTGCGAAGGACTCTTTCATATGGGGATGGTCGTGGCTTGGTTGGTGCCGTGGTGCTCGTGTACGGGCTGGGTTTGCAGGACCACAGCATGAATCGAGCGCTTCTCACCGAAGTAAACCACTGGCAAGGGAGTTTGCCAGTGCAATCGGACACTTCAAAAAGTGCTCGAGCAAGAAATCTCCGAGCACATCACGTTACGCACGATGCCTGCGGGAAAAATTGAAATCGTGGTAAAGCACGGCGCGGAACATGCTTCCACAGTGCGTGCGTGGTGCCCCTGTGGTGTTCGGACCAATGCCATTTGCCCATTGTTACATCTCAGTTCTCATCGTTCCTTTGGCCTGCCAACAACTCACAGAAACCCCGAAACCGACGTGAGGGTTTGGTACGCTCGGGAACGCCCACATCAGCGACTGGTCATGTGCCCCGCGGTCGTAGCGCTGTGGCCCTCTTCTGGGGTCCCAAATCACCTGCTGTCTGTTCCAATCTCTTCATGTCTGTGTGCCGATTCCAGACCAGTGAAGCAGTTTATAGCATGCGGTTGATCCCGCATGGCCTGACTTTCCCTCCTCGTCACGAGTGGGGGCAGGTCGTCAGGGGTTGGTCCCGAACCGTTTTCGGGCGTGGTGCCGCCCGCCGGCTCCGTCAGGAAAGGCCGACTCCACCTCCGCATCGGAGATGTGGCTTTCAGACCATCAGAGGGACCCATATCCGTAACCCCCGCACAACTTGTGCACGGCACCCCGTGTCCTTGTGCAGCAGGCACGGCACGCCTCCATCTTGCGGCAAATGGCATCGAGTGGGCACCACACAAACAGCGCCTCAGGCGCTCTTGGGACGGAGGGTCCTTACGAATGGCATCCGGTACCCCCTCGTGTCCCTAATGTTTTGGACCACATTTTTTCGTGGTACCTACATCTATTAGGCCCCGTGTGTTAGGGCCTCGGGGTGAGGCAACGGCATCCCTCAACTGTCTTCACCATTGCGTTGGTAATGAGACGGGGTATTGCTTTGTGCTGATGGCATGTGCTGATTGGGTACAGTAACGGCTTTCTGTTTTATAGCTGTGTGGGGGGGAGGGGTCGGTGCACAAGTTAAACCGCAGGCCTCTCTTGCGCATCATGACTGATTCATCAGGGAGGTGTTATGGGACTCCTCTCTATTAGCCGCCCGTGCGCGTGCGCAACGAACACTGTGTCCACAGAACACGGAATTTTTTAGGGGACCTTGGTGTTTGCTGAACACGTTCGAGGGGGGTGGGTTTGGCATGTCGCCTTGGGTTTGGTGTTCTCATCTGCAGTTTGAGGGGGTGGGGGGGGGCGGGCTCAGTTTGCTGTGGTATCTCTGAGCACTACCAAGGCTAAGCAATGCTGCTACCCAATTTTGGGTCGCAGCTCTGTGCAACCTGATCTGTGCCCGGGGAAGGTGGAGATGGAGGCAGAATGCCTCAGCGACATCCTGGGCTCCTCCAACCGTTGGGGAGTTTCGTTTTTGAGGTTGTCCCCGGCCTACGGATGAGCACGAGAAAGGGAGGGTCATTTGGTGACAGGGTTCCATGAAAGCTACTGAAGGGCCTGCCGTCACGCCCTTCACGCCGACTTTGCCGTCCAGAGCCGGTTGCCATGCAGCAGAGTGTCCACGGAGTGCGCCCAAATGCATTCATGGGCCCTCTCTCAACCGTTCCTCATGGCGTTGGGAGTGGGCGAGGATCCCCTGAAGCCCAGAATATTAAAGGGGGGTGAGGCCTGGACAAAGGGCTGGAAGCCCCCCTTTTGGCCCCTTTGGGCCCTGTGCCTGCCTGGGGGCTGGACAAGGGGTGGGGGGGGGGGGGTAATCGGCTGCAGAGCCTACGTTTTTCTGTCAAGAGACTGTGTGTGACTGTGTTTGTACGCCCTTTCCATCGCCTGCTTCCATTGTTCTGACGTGAGGCACCGGACTGGCACTGATGTGTCATCCAATGCAAGTGCGGCATGTTCATACCGACATGCCGCACTGGCGCCTTTCACACCATCTCCTGCGCATGGGCAAGGTTGGAGCTACGTTTTTCCTCTCAGTAGGCTATGCCCATTTGGGTTGCATGAAATGTTTTATATTGTTGTCGACTGGGCTCTGTCTGTGTTCCGTGACACCACATATTGGTTGTCTTGTAGCGCTGGGCTAGGCCAGCGGGCAATTAGAGTCATGTTATCCACTGAAAGGAAGAATGGATGGAAAGGTTGAAAGGAGAAGGCAGCAGCACGCGGTGCCCATAGCTCCAAGGCACACCACCGCTGTTTATTTTATTGACTCTCATGCTTCTCACACTCTGCATATTTGCAGAGCTATGTCCCTTGCCGAATCTATGCATTGCATGACCCAGCTTGTATGACCCACCAATGCACTGCTGGTGTGCATATGTGTATGCGTGCGGTGCGCGTGAAAAGGGGCAATCCAGTGTGAAGCCCACCGGGTAGATGTGCCAAACCACTTTCCGAGGTGTGTCCGTGTGCAGTCAGTCGCCGTTTTGGGGAGCGTGCAACGTCAAGCCATGTTTTGTATGTCTGTGTTGCAGACTCACACAAGTACCACTCGCATTAGCCCTGGTACCACGTTCACCCGGTGTAAGTGTCACCATCGCCACCAATAGCGCTGATGGTCATCATCATAGTGGCCGTCGCTGTGACTGTCACTGTGACTATGGCTGTGACTGTGGCTGTGGTGTCATTTTGCCCTTGATTTTACGTCATTATCTGGGGCATATTACAGTGGAGAGTGGAGTGGAGCGCTTTCTGTTCAAGATGTGTGGCACAAGCGAGAAAGACCTCTATCTAACCAGGGAAAGGGTAAGTGGCCACTGCAACAGGTTTTCCAAAAGGCAACGGTCACCAGGTGCCCTCCGGGAGGGTGCTACATGGGAACCAACCAAAGAGCCCCTCCTTTGCACCTGTGCAAAAAGAGCATTGTTTGCTGATTTAGATTTTGAAAAGCTGAAGATTAGCCCAATCACTTAACAAGTGAGAGATTGGGGTGGCAGGGTGGGTCAAGGTAGGGGCCTGAGAATACTGCTGCCCACCTTGAATTTGCTTTGTGCCGAGTTGGATCTGCCTGTGTGGGCACACTACATGAATGGTTCAACAATGCGTTGTCTAATCAAAACTGGGTGTTGCTTCCGTAAAATTTGGAAACATACAGTTCTTTGTGCGGTCCCGCTGTTGTGCTGAACCATTGGAACACTAATCGGTCTAGTTGCTGTGTGATGTGCCTTGATTTGCAGGACTAGTGGGAACGGCATGTGTGGCTTGGCTCTATATTCTGACCCCCATTTTTCACTGTAATGAACGACATCCGGGCCCAATCGTATGAGCACCGCCTGCACGAGCAGAGCATGTCCAGCAGGTCTTGTCCAAACAACACTCGTGTCCAGCTGTTGGTTCCGTCCATTTCAGTGTCTTGGCTGTTGGCTGGGCATGGTGGAGGCCCAGCAAGTCCTGCCCCTTGGCAGCCCCATTCTCTATGAGGTCCACTTCTCAGCATTGTGCATGGTGCAAACACTGCAACGCCTGGGCAGTGCTAATCCTATGCTTTGAAGCAAGACTCGCACTCCCAGCCGCCAGGGTGGCCCATGAAAGCACTACAATTGGTGTGGCCACCACATGAGCTGTGCCTTCGGCTTACTTTCTACCTCTCTTGTACCCCCTGTTCCTTGCTGCTCACTGCCTTTTTGCGGACCGAGTAGGGATGGGGAAGGTTGCAGCAAATGGCAGACTCCAAGCTTCATGGCCTCCTCTCAAAGGAACCAGGCTCATGGCCTGGGTTACCTGGTTGTGGGGAATTCCAGATGGGAGGTTTGTAGAGCTCCGTGGGATGAAATACAACCCAGTGCCTACTTTGTCAGCAATGGCATGGAACCATGGCCCCCCACCCCCCCCCCGTCCTTCCCCGGCCCTTGTCCTTCCCCACTGGGTGGTGGGGGACCGTCACTTGCTCAACCCAAAATTTTTCGTTGCAGCTCACTGTGTTGTTGTGGCAAAACCACCACCCAAGAGTGCTGCCCAAAGCATTCCAGTGGAAAGTGGTGAGCATGTGCAAGAGTTCAAGGTCAAGTGGAGCAGGACCAAGAAAATTTTACACCGAGTCGGTCAATGAGTAGGTCTCCGTACATTGGCAGCCCTTTGAACGTATCTTATGCTGAATTTTTTCGTTTTATGCTGCAAATTTTGTGCCTACAAATGTGCGTGTACGGTGGTAGTGCGATTCCCCAGGGGGGGGGTGGGGGACCGTCTTCCCTGGGTTGGGGAAGGACAAGGGGGGGGGGGGGGGTACATAAAAGGCTGATCCATTGCTACCCCATTTTATGATCCATGGATTTCTAGCTAGGGATCTTCATCTGAGATCATGGAAAGATGGTGGGAGGGGGCAGCTCATGAGGACAAAGGCCATGTTTCATGTCTGAGAATACTGAACACATCGATTGAGTCTATCCCCCGCGAATGCATCCCATCTCTGTGTAAACACACAGCCCACCACCAGTATGATATGCACACTTGGTCCTAGTCTTTGGCAAGAATTTTGGCCACCTCCGGCAGCCTCCAGCAGAAACTACTACACCACTCTCCCCTTAAATCTAGATACCAAGCAAGCAAGCAACAAGCACGTCTCCAATCCGTTTTGGCCATCACTCCGTCCCAACGCTTCGGATCCTTTGCTAAATTAGCCATCCTAGAGCCTAGGTGGTGGCCTTGCCAAATCCAAGGTTTGAGCCCACAACTTACCGCTGGCAGCCTAGGGCGTACGTGCCAAGTCGGGAGGTGCCCTCCCAAATCTGCCACTTTGGGCCAAAAAGAGCCATTTTTTGCCCAAAACCACCCTAGTTTGGGGTCTAGGTGCCACGGTCTCACTGTTGGATTGTCGAATCTTGAAAGGGAAGCTTCCAACCCTCTTTTGGGTTCTGTTCGCTTTGTAACCAACCACACCCATTCCCGTATCATTTTGGGTGGAGTCCAAAATCATGGCGTTCCAGGTGTGCTCACCACAAAAGTAGCGCATGGTGTGCACACAGCGCAAGTACTCTCCCAAAATATGCATGGTGTCCAGTGGATGAAAGGATGCGAAAATGAGGTCTGAGCCAAAAAAAAAAGAAAGGATGCGAAAATGAGAAAACAGTTGGAGTGAAGGGCTCCTTTGGTAGGGCTGCCAATTTCATTTAAGCGCAAGACACATGGTTGACAACAAAGAAGGGCATGGGGGTATTGCTAGGTGCCTTCAATGACTGGCTCTGATGAGAAAAGCACAGAGGTCTTGGTGGGAATGGCTGAGCACAGGGAAACTCTTTGACATGACCTACCATAGCACAATCGCGGAATACGATGAACCAACGATCACGCTAACACAAGCGGCAAAGCGATTAGATGCCATTTTGAATCCAGCTGTGCCACTTCGATGCGGCTGGATTACGTGCTGAAGAGTGTCTGCTTGCAGATGTATGGCCTTAAGGCATACCCTGATGGTTGTTGATGACTCTACTGGAAATCCGGAAATCCAGAGGGCTGAGATGTCCCTGAACACACCAGCATGTAATACCAGTACTGGACTGTGGCTTTGCCATGATTCCCACCCCCCAACAAGGGGGTGCTCTCTGTACTGGTGGATGCCCTTTGAAATTGAAGGTATGGGATGCAGGATTGCATCCCAGGATGCAGGATTGCAGGTGTCCTCGTGCACACTGGGAAGCCAACGGGCGTGGCAGTCTCCCACTGCATAACTTGGTTCTCAGCTAATCCTCACTACTTGTCAGATCTGCTACCACGCCATTGTGGGATCATCGTAGCACTGGACAGCTCTGAACCTTGATTCTGAGAGGTTATCTTGAGTACTGTGAAGTGAGCAGGCTGCGCCAGCTCATCTTAGTCTGAAGCCCCCCCCCCCCCAAGAAAGAAATTGAAGGTATGGGGGGAGCGTTAGCGCGCCGGGCGCGCGCCGGGCATCTTTTTGACCCGTGCCCCACGGGTGACCTTTTAGGGGGTGCACTAAGCGCAGTGCGCGCGCAGTATTTGGACGTTTAGCTGTCCTAGAACCCCATACTTTGTGATACTATGGGCAGTATTGTTGTTTGACAATGGGTAATTTGATGCTTCTTTCACATTCGGGATATTGTATATTTGGATTCTCACCCAGTTTCACCAATTTTCTTCCATTTTTTGCTGGTTTCCCACATCCACTCCTTACTAGGTTGATTTCTCCCCACCATGGGGACCCCAAGAAAGCAGGGGTAATGTAGCCATATTGATTTCTCCCCACCACGGGGACCCCGAGAAGGCAGGGGTGATGTAGCGAATACTGAGTTTGTGCTTCGTTCTTGTGACGTGAGGCAGGAATGCCGTCCAAACTGTTTGCGGCTTGGGGACTCATTACCACAGCGAAATCTATGGGAAAGGTAAAGGCAAAGTACCGTTTGTTAAGTACAATACAAATGACATTTGGAGTTGTTGAATTCACAGCCATTGTCTAATTATGCAGCGTGCTTTGTAGGGAAGGTGCGCAGTCCATTATGGTCTATTTGGGGGGCCTTCTCCATCAGAGGATAAATCTCCAGCTGAAGTCGGGATAGTTAATAGAAAGGTAGTGCGCCGGGCAAACATTCCCCGGATTGATGGGGCTGCATGGATGTTCCTGTTCACCTGCACATGGACGTCCTTCTGAGTGCATGTCCAGTGTTTTGTATGATTCTGTGTTTCAAGTACAGTGATTGGCACCATTTCCCCCTTTTCTGCATTTTGTGGTGCTTGGAAAACGGACCAGGTATTGGGAGTCTCCCTCTCTGTCAATCCTTGATAGATCTTGTCCATTTCATAGCCTGTTTACAAGAAACCATCCATCACAAGGATGCCATCAACAGAATTAAACTTGCCACCCAAGAAATCTAGTAACTTGCCTGTGGAACAAGCCCAAAACTAAGGTTCATGTGGTCGTCGTTATATATACTCAAAAAAATTTGCAGTGTAACCAGTGCGTGTGCAAACATCACAGCAGTGGTTTCTGCAGCCATTTCTGTGTTTCCCACTTTGAGGACCCCAATACAGCCGCTGCAGCCAATGTGTCTCACAGCCTTTTTCAAGCAGTGAACCACCAAGGCATCATCAGCCATGCTGGCACAGTGTAGTTTTTTTTGAGGCTGTTCAAAGGGGGAGTGCTGCATATTATGCTAACCCCTGAGGCCACTACACCCCTGCCTGAAAAATGATACATCTACTAAAGCACATGGTGTGGCGTGCGGTGCTTGGAGGCACCCTCATGGACCAAAACGTAGTGCTGTTGCACCAGGCATTTTTCTTCTTAAATCTGATACATTCCATGTGTCCTAAGGTGCTGAAATCTTCCATTTGGTCAGCCCTTGTTCCAGGGTTGCAGTGCTACAGCATATACTCATTCTTGCTGGGTGTGTTGGAGGTGCATCTGGAACTGTCACTTGGCTACCGTTCCCTGGGGAACTCTTAGGGGATGTTGCGCAGTAGGTGGGGTTGGACAAGGGCCGGGGGGGGGGGGGGGGGGTGGGTGGCTAAAAGTGTTCTCAAACTGGCTTGGGTGATCACCGGCTGTTTAAGCAAGTGTTTTTGTCTGCACTAGAGGGAATGCCATGCACGCAGTGCGAAGTTTTGGATGTCGGCAAATACTCGAACCCTAGTTTTGGCCCCTTTTCACAAGTTTTTGGTTCCGTATCAGGGTTTTTTTGGCTTCCCAAGCATTTAGGATGTGGCATATTTGAATTGTCAGCCATTTCCCCCTAACTTCCTCCCCCGCATCTTTGAGGGAGCGTTATTTTGGGCCTTCAACCTTCCGGTGCTATTGAGGAAACCGGGCCAATTATCCAATCCACGCTTTGTTGCGTGGCCCCTCGAGTTGGGGTTAGGGACTCACAATCCACACTTCGGTGTGGCCCCTCGAGTTGGGGTTAGAGACTCACAATCCACGCTTCGGTGTGGCCCCTCGAGTTGGGGTTAGGGACTCTCAATCCACGCTTCGGTGTGACCCCTCGAGTTGGCGTTAGGGACTCACAATCCACGCTTCGGTGTGGCCCCTCGAGTTGGGGTTAGGGACTCACAATCCACGCTTCGGTGTGGCCCCTCAAGTTGGGGTTAGGGACTCACAATCCACGCTTCGGTGTGGCCCCTCGAGTTGGGGTTAGGGGGGGAACGTTAGCGTGCCGGGCGCGCGCCGGGCATCTTTTGTGACCCGTGCCCTACCGGTGGACTGTTGCCGTTGATATGTTGGGCAACATTATATGGATTTGCCCCTTGGCCCCCGGGACATCAGCAGATGTTTTGATTTGGGATGGGTATGGACCTTCTCGTACCCGAGGTGATTTCTTTGATTTCGAAGTTGGGGGCCATGATGGTGCTTATAAGGGCCGGATTCATGTCATTGTGCCATTCATTGGAAGAAAGAATGGCACTTTGACAACCCGCCAACAATGTTACAATGAGGTGCACGGGTGGTATAGGGCACGCATTGAGGAGCTGTTTGCTCGGTTGTGGCACGCAAGATGAGGCAGAGGATGAGGCAGAAGTGTGTGTGTTGTGTTGCCAGGACGCTCCACCGTCGCAGTTTGTGATGAGTGTAAGGAGCACTATTGTACTGAATGTATTGACACCCACACTTGTGGGACCAATGTTATGATGCAGCTCTACTATTCGCGATACCTCAATAAAGCCCATCGCTTCTACTGGAGATCGATGCGGTTGTGCTATCCTAACCCCCCATTCTCCCAACTTGCTAAGGTGTTGACCAAGATCGCCCTTAAAGGAGCGAGAGTGGTACTGTGTACCCCAGTTTGCAACTTTCTTGAGCTGGGGCAGTTTGGGTCACCTAATTCTAAGGGCGTTTCCAAGGGGTGTGCTTGGGGGCTCTTCGGGGGGAACATAGTCTAAAAGTAGCGCTGGGCGCGCGCAGGGCGCGCGCCGGGCAAACATTCCCCCAGGGACTCACAATCCACACTTCGGTGTGGCCCCTCGAGTTGGGGTTAGAGACTCACAATCCACGCTTCGGTGTGGCCCCTCGAGTTGGGGTTAGGGACTCACAATCCAAGCTTCGGTGTGGCCCCTCGAGTTGGGGTTAGGGACTCACAATCCACGCTTCGGTGTGGCCCCTCGAGTTGGGGTTAGGGACTCACAATCCACGCTTCGGTGTGGCCCCTCGAGTTGGGGTTAGGAACTCACAATCCACGCTTCGGTGTGGCCCCTCGAGTTGGGGTTAGGGACTCACTCCATGGCTTCTATCGTGCAAGGGTGGAGCACCTCTTTGCACGGTTGTGGCAATGGGGGATTGTCCGCAATGTCTGGACACGCTCTGCAACGGAGCTGCATGGCCATGTGCGTATTTTGCTCCACCTTACTCAGTTTTGTATTCGCAGACAGACTAGGTATCAACCTTTTGGACCTTGGCCTCATGTGCCAGAGTCTGTATGGGCGCAGGAGGAGGCAACCGTTGTAGAGGAAGAAACTGATGACGGTGTTTGTTGCCAATTGTGTGGCCACCGTCCTGGTGATATATCCGAGTGTGGCACTTGCCACTTGAACATGTGTGCATCTTGCATGCCCTTGCATAGTTGTACTTTATAAGGCTGATTTGCTTGTTCATAACGACACTTGATTACCAAGTTGAAGGCAGTTTTGTTGTTCTGATGTGGGCTTTGCTGCTTCGCCGTGCTAGTAAACAGGTGACAGGTATTCTTGGGTGAGTATCCTAGCCTTTGCGTGCGCAATATGCACGCAGTGCGAGAACTTGGCCAGAGGTAGGCTTCCCTAAGAGGCAAGGGTAGTAGCTGTACTGGGGCTCTGTTTGCAGCAAATGGCAGTCCTTCCTATCACTACAAACGATGCTAGGGAGGGTTTTGAGAGGTCATGTGGGGGTGGGGTCGGGGTACATGGAGGTGGGAGGGGGGGGCGGGGGGTTTGTGTCAGGAAGGGGCAATGATTGAGGTGGCAGCTGTGTATGTAACATGGCGGATGGCGGCGTCAAATGGGTTGCTTCCCATGCTCGAGGGTTTGCGGTCTTGTGAACCTGCCATCCTTTTCATTGCCTCTCAGGGTGCTGTTATGGACTATTCTAGTACCGACGGGTGTGCCGTGTACTCAAGTGCCGGAGAGTGTCCGGTGTACTCAAGTTCCGAGTGCGCAGTGTACTCTGCCGCTGACTCTGGCCCAGTGTACAGCAGCTCCATGTCAGTGGTATGTGCTCGCTTCACGGAGCCTATTGTCATCTCTAAAAGAGAATGTACTCGGTGGTGGTGGCAGGTGACGCGGTGGGTGGGTGGTGCTGCCCTGCGCGCACCCTGCCACTGCGATGGGTGAAAGTTGCAAAGGTGAGCCAGTGAGTGGTCTCAATCCGAATCAGTGTCTCTGTCCCGCTGACCCCCAGCAGGTTCTTAGCTCTCCCCCTTCTCCTCCCCCCACAGAACTGCCGAAAGCAGGCCCGTTCACCGCATTCCTACAAGGTCCTGTGGTGTCGCTGGTATTTCGGTGCACGGTGAAGGATTCACTGCCCCCCCCCCCCCCCCGGCACGCACAGACAGCCCACAAATGGTACGGGTAAGCCGTAAGGTGCTCGTTGTTTCGGAGAGAATAAGCCAAAAAGCCCACCCCAAGAGCGCCCGGTGCATTGCACAGGCAGTATCGGCTGGCTTCTTCTTTTTTCACCTTTGTGGCTGCCCTTGTGTGGTTACCCACTGTCGTGTCCCATGACACGCAGCAATCTGTCCAAATGAAGGGTTTTCGGGCTCATGGCAATCCGCCCTCCGTTTGAAAGAAATGAAACTTGCACGAATGCAACATTTGGGGAGGCGGACTTTCAATTGCGGATGGGGGTGTCAACGGAGCCGCAAAAAGTTGGGCACGGGGCTCCAGACCAGGACCCCAGTGGACTGGGACCATCAATGAGCACCAAAATTGGGATGCCCCCCCCCCCCCCCTGCTGAACCCTCGACAAATGATAATTTTTCTGGATCCCCTTGTTGAATTGATCCCAAAATCACCGCTTTTGCTTTTTTCTGAAATTTGGGGTCTGGGGTCACCTTCGGGGGGATTTCTCAGGGGGTTGGATGTTCGCCGGCACGTGAGCCTAGCGAGTGATGTGCAGCATCCCGATTTGCCACAAACCCCACGCCGGTGAGGCATGTCAAACCCCCGGCTGAGAGGAGAAGGAAGGCGGTGCGCGTGCGGATTCAGTTGATCGCCGAACACGCCACGCAATGCCACGACCATGACGCCACTGCCGAACTGCCGTGTGTGGAAATGGGGCATGGGACGTCAGAGCACAGGACACACACGGTCGGACGATGGCGAGGGCCTCAGGTCATCATGGGTGGGCTGCACAATGCGTGACCCAGGGGACCTGCGGCACGCCCGGGGGACCGATATGGGGGGCCTTTTGCGGGTGCGCTGCCCGAGCCGGGGCTCCCGGACTCTCAATCGGTGGTCTGAAGGGAACGCTGTCAGAACAGAGATCAAACACCTGCGCCCCTTCACCCCAGGTTGATAAGTACATGGGGGCTTCGGAAAATGCATCCCCGGATACCTCAATTGGCCACCATGTTTCGAGTTCTCCGGCGTACAACGGCACTGAGGAAAGGGACAGTGGCGACGATCTGTCAGCGTCTCATCCCTCAGCGTCTGCAAACCGGAGGCTGAATCAACACTCGTTGGATTACACTCACGAAGGTAGTGGCTCCGACCATCATCATGCCAATGATGACGATGAGCACAGTGACCACGGTGATGAGGACCATGAGGACCAGGATGAGGATGACGACAACGACAGCGATGCTTCTTCGGAGGTCTGTGCCTGGGAGTTGGATGTGGGGATCTGGCACCCGCTTCACGATGCACCATGTGGGCTGGCTGCTTTCCAGGCACATGGCTCCATTGCCAGGGCCCTACACCCGATAGGTGGGGAAAGGAGGGGCTGAAAAAAGAGGGGGGCTGCTGAAGGAATCCCAGTAAAAACAGTCAGCCCGAAACCAGACAAATCGAATAAATAAAATAGATTAAATTATGAATATCAAATTGTTGTTGTATTAATATTAAATATTGTATATTGTAAAGATTAAATAGTTAATCAATTAAATCGGACGTATTCACTGGCAAGTTTCCTCATCTTCACAGTTCATCACCTCCCGGTGCATGCTTGAGGTCAGGGTGGTACATTGTTGTGAGTCCGACTTGCCCCACCGCAGGAGATGCCTTGCTCCCCCCCCCCCCCCCATATGCACACTCCACGACAACCAGTACCCACTGAGGTTTTTTCAATCCTAAGGTCCACAACACTCGCCAGGGCCGGTGGCAGCGGCCAAACCGGCTAACTCCTGACCACTCACACCGTGAGCCCCCATACCCTGGGATCACGCTGAGGCCTAGGGAGTGTGGCCAAATGGGGCCAGTGAAAGCAAGCAAGCCCGCGGCGCAGGTGACCCAAACATGGTACACAGAATGCACGCCATGCCCCAAACTCAGCACGCCCACAAAGCTAAATTGACCTGGCGCTAAAGCCCAGAACCAACGGGCCTTGTCCCTAGCCCCATCCAGGGAGGAGGGAAAGAGAACATAAAGCCCCGAGGGCAAGCGAACAGCCAGACGCACTGATGGCCGAACTGAGAGAGCAATGAAGGCTGTGATGGCAGGCGCGGTTGGAGCTAAGTGGCGGGTCCATACCTGACCAATTGATGCCCCATATGCACACTCGCCACCATACTCGATGCCAGACTCAGAATGGCTCCCATGATCCTGTATGCGTACTGACCCTGCTGACCCATGGTGGTGCAATGGTCTTTCTGCTCCCTCCTGCCGGACCTATCTCCCGCAGGAACTCTACCAGGTCATGGTGTCCAAACGCCAAGGAAGGGGGGTGCGGGGGGCTTCATGAAGGCTGGTAGGTTACCGTGTAGCGTGTCCTGTATGTTTACCGGTCAGTTCTTCTGATTTGACACACCTGGTTGTGTGGTTGTGTGTGGTGGAGGAGTGCCTCCGGGCTGTGTGGTTGCAGAAGGGGGGGCGGGGCGCGGGGGCTAGGATCGAATGTGTGACCAATTGGCTGTGGTCCATTGTATGTGCCAACATCCCTTGCAGCATGGAGGGCAACATGCAGGGTTAAAAGTTAGGGTGGCCTGGCATTGCGGTCTTGACTGAAATGAGTGGTCTCCAAGCCTCAGTAGGTCCAGTGAGCCGCAGCAGGCTGGGATCTGGGAGGTCACATTGACGGGTTGAGGGGCTGAACCAATCACTGCAACCGTGGTGCAACTGAGGTGCATTTCTGTGTGTGTTACTGTTTGTGTGTGTGTGGGGGGGGTGTTACCCATCTGAGTTAGGTACCGGAGCGTGGCCCTGGGTAGGCTTTCCAGGTTACACAGGTTGAATCCCTCCCGCAAAAGGGAGTAGGACCTGCCCACTCCCATTGGCCCGCCTTGTGGGTCGGAGGGCCCCTACACTCTGCTGCGTCTTTGGGTGACCTGAGGGTGGGGGGGGGGCGGTCAAACCATAAATTCGCATCCGGTTTGCAATCTGGTTCCCACCCCATAGATGCTTTACCTTTGGCGCCCCTGAAGAAGTCATCCCCTGAAGAGGACATGTGGGTTTGTGGTACGGGGGCTTGCTTGCTCATTGTTGGAAGGGTGTCGTGGGGAGCAGTGCTGCGAATACCCTATTTTGGGGGGGGGGGCTTCGGACTGGGTGGGTGGGTCCTTGAGCCCCCCCCCCCCGCCCCATGGGGGCATGCCATCAGTGGATCAGTGGGTAGGCGTTTTTTTTTTTGAGGACTTAAGGTTTGGTACATCTTTTCAGAGGCCGATCTTGGCCAATTATGCAGCCATATTGATTTCTCCCCCACTTTTGGGGCCCAAGAAGGCCAGGGTCGGGTGGGTGGGTGCCTTGGTTGCCCCCCTCCCAACCCTGGGTAGGGGTAGGCCATTGGGTGGGTGGGTGGGTTCTGAAAATGGGTGGGTGGGTTCACCCCCCCCCCCCTCCCTAGCAAAAAAAGCCTTGGTGGGGAGCTTTTGCTCGTACATTGTGGGCTTTATTGGGTGAGTTTGGTAGCAGTGTTGATTTTGATGAGAGCTTTTGCCTACATCTGTAAACCAAAGTGGTGGCATGGATCTCAAGGGAGCTATCGGCTATCCCCTCCGAGAGACAACACCAGGTGGCAATGGACACTGTACTTATCAAAAAAAAGAGCTACAAAGAAAGCAGGCAAGAAGCCCACACGTATTTACTCGAACGCATTGAATTGGTTTTGCCTCCTCTACTTCATCCCAAAGTGATGGCATGATCAGAAAAACCTGTAAGGTATCCCCATTTGAAGTGGCATGCATGCAGTAGGGATTGCATTACCCTCCAAGAGAAATACCTACCAGCAACGAGGACTATATCGACTACAAAGGCACAGAGAAGACAAGCAAAAATCATGAATTCCAAAGACACTTGTCACAAATCATGGTGCCAACAAGAAGACCAACACAAAACTCATTCAAATGCCACAGAAACCACCTAGAAAACTTCTTTATAGGTGGCATGGGCGCAAAAAAAACCAGCACGAGCTATCTTCTCCAAGTTTAGCAAGTGTGCAACTAATCGGTGCAGCTCTTGTGTTTTGTGTGTTGGGTGACTGCCGTCCAGAATTGCAGTATGAGTTCGATTGCCACAATGCACAAGACCCTGACTGGATACACTGGTTTGCCCTCGACACATCCTCTATCACAACAGACCTCAGAAAAAGATCCACCTCTGAGGTGGACACCATGCAGGTGCACTATGCGCTGTGCGAAAAGTCGGCCATGGATCCCAGGGTCCTGACTTCTGCACCCTATAGCCCCTGCTGGTACATCAGGGATTTTGTTTTTTTAGTCTGATGCTTGCCACGGGTCCCAGGGCTCTGAGTTCTGCAATCCATGCTGTTTTGAATTAATCATGCATGCTTCTGTAGGTGGGTGGTTTGCGGGGGTGTTCCCGGGCTAAACGGAGGTCTGGCATGGGGGGGTGGGGGTGCCAGACCGGGTTTGCGTGAGCAGGCCTCACCCCATCTGCCCTGACCCCTGACCTGCCCGGTGCCTCTGTGTGTCATGCCCCCCATGCAGTCCTTTTTGTTTTTTGTGGGGCTGCCTGCTCTGTGTTGCCATAACAACACACTGCCCATCCCACCCACCCTATCAGTCAGGAGCGCATCAGTACTGCTTTGCACTGTGCGTGTGCAGCGGAGACCTGATAGAACAGATCTGAATAGACGAGAGGAGCGACCGTCCAGTGCCTGCGCCAGGGTGAGGGCCAGTGGAGCAAACAACGCAATAATTGGCACTGTGCCCGCGGTGTGCGAAAACGCCCCCTATGGAGACTATCGGCAACAGATTTGGGACCTGCTCCGGTGGCCTAGTGACCAAGCCCCCCCCCCCCCCCCCGTCGCCCCAACCCGTCTGCTTCCCACCTCCCCCTATGAATGCCTGGACCCAAAAGTAGTCACTCAGAAGACGTGGCACTGGACACTGGTTGCACTAGACAACCAGCCCACCGTGACTGTGCTCTTGGCTGGTCCGCAACTCTTCAGCTTTCTGTTGTTGGTGTTAGTGTGCGGGCAAAAAGCCAGGAGTGCTGCATCGGCTTCGACACAAAGATCCGTTTGCGAAGTTGGAAAAGGAGTGGAAAAAGGAGCAGCGGAACATTGTTAAAAGGGAGGCAGCTGGTATGCACCTTCGTGTTTGATGCTTACGAGCACAAGCCTACGATTTCCCAATTTCCTCTGAACACCAACGACCAATCAACATTAAGTCTCTTTCTGATTGCACTGGACCCTGCACCATGAAATCATTGCCGAACGCCTCACAGCCGTGTGCCACACTGCATTTGGTTGGCAAGCCTTCCCCAACAGTGCCTTGCTTCAAAGCCATCAATCTGCATTTCAGTGCGCAAAGAATTGTATGCTGGGGAGAAGAAGCTGCGCCCAAAGCAGAGTTTCATCATGAAGGTGCTTTCGAGGAAGAAAGGTATGAGTGTTCCGCTGCCCAGCTTTCGCGTGTGTCGTTTTGTTGGAGTATTTTGGGGTATCTGCATGTGTTGGAGCTGAAATTGCTCTCCTCTAAACCCAGCATAGCGATGGCTCTTGGGGTACTGTGACGTCGCCAAGTGCCCTGCAGGCACACCAAGCCCAGAATCAGCATGGTACTGGGGAGGGAAAACTTTGGAGAGGGCGAGTTTGGTATGGCAAACTTCCACAGGTCCCACCTGAGGCCTTTAGAACACGGTCCTTTGGGCCACGATTTGGCGTCCATCAGACTTTCAGAAGTGCTGAATTCACCTGCATGCCTGTGTAACCGTGCCATGCTTGGCACTGTGAAGCGCTACAATTTTACTTGGCCAAACTTTGCACACTCTCAGTTCCCCTCCCTCCGGTATCAGTCCTGTAAGGGATGTGATTCCGATGGGGTCGGTGTGGTCATGGGCGTGGGACGTAGCATGGGTGTCATGACGGTTGGAAAATCGCATCTAGGATTTGGGGAACGTCTGTCTTTGAGGATAGCCATTTCTTTTGAGCCCCTTCAGACCACCTGCACTGCAGATTTTTGAAAAGGAATGATTTATGTATGGCAGGGCCGATAGCTCTTTGCAACTACTTGATGAGTCTGTTTGCCATCGCCTGTGCTCCTTGACTGCAACCTGCCATTCTTCCCCGACCCAGTCAGTACAGAGCTATATGCGGCCATTGAGCCCGTTTGTGCAACCCAGTCTCCCACATTGAAGTCTGTCATAGTGCTCTTTTCGGCCAAGCCCCTACGGAGCCACCTTTGCTGCTGCTTTGTGTTCTCAGACAAGCAAGAAGATGACCTCGAGACCACAAGCTCTTCGAGGTGCCCTCCAACACCAACGCCCTTCACGCAAACGTGTCCTTCGCACAAATGTGGCCTTGGCACGGATGTGCGCTCCACACCAATGCACCCGGTCCTTTCGGGGTGGCCAGCCCTCCCATGGATGGGAAAGGGCCCCGTTCCCGGGCTGGCCACCCTCTGGCCACCCTCTGTGAGCAACACCTCCAAGAGTCAGGAACCCCACCCCATCCCAAATCATGCCTTTATGGCAACCCCCAATCACGGGAACAAAGCCCTGTGGGATGGTTTTCTCCACTTCTGGGGATTGATCCTTCGCCACCAGTACCCAACCTTCCAATATTTTTTTGGGGTGGCACGTGCGGGCCTTTTCCCCGCAGTTGCGGAGTGTCATCGTTTGCCCAGATTTGTGGGTTGCAGAAGTTTCACTTAGGTGTTTTGTGACCCATTCCCCCGCGGAAACATACGCGAACAAATTCCTCCGCTTCCCTCGATTTGTGCCGCCTGACGCCCCCTCCCTGTGCTCAGGTTCAGCCTGCGGAAAAAGTCCGCAAGCAAGGCGCACCATGATTCTGAATTGGGAACCGAGGCTGATGTTGAGAGTGTGGATGCAGAGGCCTTGGCGAGAAAAGGATCGCGTTTGTCATTCTGGAAGAAGAAGCAGTCGTCATGAAAACCAGGGCGCGCTGCGCATTGCTGACAGGTGCCTCTTCGAGCCCCTGGTCTTATTAGGGGGCCTATTTGGGGACCTATTAGGGGGCCTATTAGGGGGCCTATTAGGCGGCGAATTGGGGGGCCTGTTAGGGGGCCTATTAGGGGGCCTATTGGGGGGCCTATTAGGGGGCCTATTAGGGGGCCTATGAGGGGGCCTATGAGGGGGCCTATTAGGGGGCCTATTAGGGGGCCTATGAGCGGGCCTATTGGGGGGCATATTGGGTTATGCCACCTTTCCATCAGCATGGCATCTCCGCTAAGATGAGGGCTGCATTCACAGATTCGGGCGATGTTTTCTGCTTCTTTGCCTCTGCCCCCGTAGGGCTGCTTCCCTGACCTGCGTGCAGCGGAGTTTGGAGTTGTGGAAGGGCGAAGTGGGGATACCACCTGGGGCCTACGGTGGAGTGCATTACCTCAAGTTTACATTTTTTGAAGCACTGTCTGTCTGTTTTCCCACCAATTCAACTCAATCTCATAATTAGGTCTCACCCCTCCGGTGTAGTGGTTTGCTGTGAGCTAATGCACTGCCGCAGAGGCACCAGCGATGGTGGGGCGCTGTGCCCCGGGCCTGTGCCTCAGCCAATAGGACGAACCCACTCCGGGCAACGACGGACCAGGGTGGCAGGTGAACCTCAGGACGTATGACATAGGCCAAGTAGATAGACCGGACAGCAGCAGGCAGCAGGCAGGCCGGATGGGTTGGGGGTGGGGGTGGGGGTGGGGGTGGGTTTTGGTTTTGGTGTTGGCAGGTGCCCGGCCCGTGGCCCCACTGTCTCAAAGGTGGGCAAGGCCTAGGCATGGGGCGCTAAGGAAGCCCCGGGGCGACCTCACACCTGGCCACTGCACATGGGGGCCGCCCATGTGGTGGTTCATCCCGGATTTGGTACGCCCCGGGAATCGATCCAGCAATCTCTTGAGTGCTCTCTGCCCGTCCTGCCGCTGGACCAACCACAACAGTGGGGTTGGGGGGGGGTAATGCTCGGGAGGGGGGCCGCATGGGAGGGTTTTATTGGGAAGGTTTGGGGTTTTTTTTTTGCTAAGAGCTGGGGTTTTTTTGGTGAGATTTGGCCAGGGGGATGGTAAAACCGTTTCAAATGCCGGATTTGGCCACAGAATTGAAGACCACAATTTTTTTGTGGCCCTCAAGTTGGGGATTGGGACTCATGAATCCACAAAGTTGCGTGGCCCATTGAGTTGGGGTTATGGACTCCAAAACCTTCGTGTGGCCTCTTGCCTTGGGGTTATGGCAAACCTCCTACATATCCGATTTGGCAAATACCTGCAGATACCTTCCGTTTTCCCCAATTTTCCATGCGGATAACGGATACCTAATTTTTGAATAGTAACACTACTGCTTATGCTTAGGCTTAGGCTCCGCATATGCTCACCACTTGTCCCTTTCCTATCCCTTTCGCGCACTTGTTAGTCCCTTTGTTGTCGCATAAATGGACTCTTCGCCAAAATCACCTCGAAGAGAGGTTGTTAGATCAAGCGCAGGCGCGGGCGTCGTATACCCCCCTTTATTGGGGTCATTCGCGTAGCATACCCCAAGGCATGATATTTGATGTCCAACCCCTTGTAAAATCATTATTTTGCCCAATAAGACCATCCCCCATGGATTTTTTGATTCTGAGGCCTCTATCCCCTAAAACTGGATATCACTTTTTTGAGGGGGGGGTGGGGGGGGTGGGGGGGTGGGGGGGGGTCAAAAGTTTTCGCTGACCAGGCTCCAAGCAGTGGGGAAGCAGAATGCCGCCGTACAACTGACGGTCGGATGGTAACACAGCAGACCGCAGTCGTAATGGTCGGTGGTTCGAACCCCGGACCGCGCATTCTTTTTGCGGCGACGGCGGCGGCGGCATAGTCACCTCACTGGGGTTCGAACCGCCGACCAAAAAGTTCAACGCGCGCTGCATTACCATTCGGCCACTGCTTGAATTCCAGGACAAACAGTCCCCACTGATTGGTGCTGTGTCTGCCACGGACAAAAAACCCAAACTGTGTGTTTCTGTCTGACTGACTGCTGGCCTGGCTCAGGGACTGCTTGGCTGACTGTCAACCTCTCTTCGAGGTGCACTGCCGAAGGCAATAGAATTTTGGTCACATGGTGGCAAGTACGAGAAGTGGTGCGCCTTGGCTGGGAATCCCATGCCGAAACATCAAAGAAACTGAGGGGTTGTTGGAAGAAGCCTAGGGATTTGGACATCTCCTTGACCTCCAAGTATAGTGGTAGAAGAGGAGGTACATGGGCTGACGTGGACCTTATTTCAAGGATTGTCATTTTAGGGAAGCGTGATGAAGCTGCAGCTCTTGTTTGTGAGAAAAAAACGTGAGTTACTACAAGGCCAGGTATTTTGTCACGCTGGCCATTTCAGTGATGTTGATGCTTTTTTCCTTTTCGGGTGGTTTTTCTTTTGTTGCGTTTATATTGCAACAAGGCGCACCCTCTCTAGAAAGTGCAGAAAGTGCCGCACAACATGAAGCAAGCAACACATGTACAATAGTGCCTCTTGGCGTGCCAAACTGCTTGAGGTACTTACTGACGCGCATGCCAAACCATGGAAGTACCTAAGCAAGCACATCCAATTGTCCAAAGAGATCAGAATTCTTGACCCAACCCAAATTGCTGTGTTGGCACCTAAGATTGCTTCGTTCCCTTTGATCACCCCCCCTCATGTCCAACACACATTGGTTGAGAATGGGGAATGGAAGGTGCATCGTGATAGTGTCATGCCTTCCACACCATAGTTTGACATCCTTGGGTGGTGGGAGGGCATGGTTGTGCGCTTGCCCAACCTGTACCACGTGGCACGACACGTCCTAGCCATTCCGCATCTTGCTTGTGATGTGGAATGGTCCTTCTCTGCTTGGAAGGCTGTGCGCACGGGGGGGGCGTCTCCTCGGTCCCGGTACGCGACTCCCCCCCCCCTCCGGGCCAAGGGTCAATGGCTACTAGCCATACATAGGGTGGCGCCGAAGGCGCCCGAAAATTTTGTCCCCTTTGCTGGGGACCCCCCAGAATGCAGGGGTGACGTAGCATTTCCGCCCTCTTTTGGGCCCCAACCTTCCGGTGCTATTGAGGAAACCGGGACAATCTTTGAATCCACGCTTTGTTGCGTGGAGCATCATGGTGACCCCTAGTGTAGCCTTTGTCTTCTGATTATGTTCCCTTTGTTGGGGACCCCCGAGAATGCAGGGGTGATGTAGCTGTTTCTAGTGTGAGCGCCAGATTTCGCAAGACGAGGCGCTATACAAATGTTGTTTGTTGCGAGGTGCTTTCAGCGCGGATTAGCAAGACGGGGCGCTATACAAATGGTTTGTTGCTACCTGAAGATCCTGCATTCGGAGCAAAACCCCGGCCCGAGTGTAGCGCCAATTTCTTTCTGGGGCGAACATATTCGTTCAATCTTTCTTTCTCCTTCCCACGCTTTGTTGCGTGGCCCCTCGAGTTGGGGTTAGGGACTCACAATCCACGCTTCGGTGTGGCCCCTCGAGTTGGAGTTAGGGACTCACAATCCACGCTTCGGTGTGGCCCCTCGAGTTGGGGTTAGGGACTCACAATCCACGCTCTTTGGCGTGGCCCCTCGGGTTGGGGTTAGTGTCTCTGATTCCGACTCATCGTCGGAGGGAGAGCTTTTTAAGTGAGCCGTGGGCGAAATGGAAAAAAAAAGGGGCGGAACGAGCTGTATTTGTGTATATGGCGAAGGAAAAAAAAACCTACTACTGTAGAGCAGTACTTATGTGTACGGCGAAGGAAAAAAAAACTTATTACCATAGAGCAGTACTTGTGTGTACGGCGAAGGAAAAAAAACCTATTCCCATAGAGCAGTACTTGTGTGTACAGCGAAGGAAAAAAAATTTAAACGGGTGCCTCGTAGGCCTGGGCAACCTGCCAGGCACCCAGCTGCTCTCCGGTGTGACGGGTCGTGTCGGAGAGGATAGCATATATATACGGCCCTCCCAGGCAGGGTGTGTGGGCGCCTACAACCACCTTTGCATTGGTGAGGAGGTAGAGTGGAGGCCTCCGTTGTTGTAGAGTAACCCCTTAGGCCACCGCGTCTCTGCCAAACTGAACTAGACCTCTGCTGACCCCCTCCCCTAGCCCCCCTCCCCCCCCCCGGCAACTGGAGAAGGTCTCGTAGTTCAGCGGTCATGCACGTGACGCCTGAACTAAAGGTGCTCGGTTCGAATCCCGGTGGAGGCCGAACGCAGTGTCCTAGGCGCTAGGGTGTCGGTGACCCCGCGAGCCGGAAGGGATGCAGCGTCGGTTCGAACCCCGGTGGGGGAGGAACGCAGTGTCCTAGGCGCTAGGGTGTCGGTGACCCCGCGAGCCGGAAGGGATGCTGCGAGGGACAGGTAGGGATCACTGATACGCTGGAGTTCGGAGATCGCCCGAGCAACTTACCTTACCTTACCTTACCCCCCCCGGCAACTAGCAGCGACTAGCAAGTCCCTCAGAGAAGCCCTCCTCGGCGGCTAGCCCCCCCCCCCAAAAAAAAAGCCCCCCCCCCCCAGGGGCCTTCGGCCCACTCCTACGGGGGGGGGGGTGTCACGTCTAAAAGCGAGGGGACGGCCCACCCATGGGTGTGCGTTCCGAAAAACGGCTCAATATGAAGGAAGGCACCCACAAGGCGTATGTGTCTCTTTGTTTCAACGGCGTCGCTCCGCCGCCATTGCCGTCACAAGTCTGACGGGCTAAGGTGCTGTTTGCTTTGGTACAATGTCGTTGAGTGTCCAATGCATTTGCGCATTTCGTATCTTGCTATTGTTGTAAGTTTTGACATGTGTTTGAAATGGCCATTCCCCCCCATTTTCTCCCATTTCCCCCCATTTCCCCCCATTTCCCCCCATTTCCCCCCATTTCCCCCCATTTCCCCTCCATTTTTCCATTTATCCCATGTTTCCACGGGTGTTTGGATCTTCGGAGACCTTTGGATGAGGATACGTAGGAGCCTTGTCATGGACTTCCACACTTATTTGGTAAGTTGCGGAAGGGGGGGGGGTAAGATTTGGGGGGTTTGGGGGCAAGAATTGGGAGATTTTTTGGTAAGTTGTTTTTTAGTTTTTTTTTTTGTAAGATTGGGGGGGGAATGTAATGTGTTGTGTTGGATCCTCTTGGTCAAGGATGCACAAAAGAGATTGCGAATGCAAAATGCTATGCATCTTGACCTGGTGGTTGCATTTGCCACTACTATACGATCTACCCCTCTCACTTTGGCCCCCTAGTTTTGAGCGCTTGGCCGCATGAGGTTATGAATTACAAGTGTCGCGGATGGAGGCATGGAAGAAAGGGGTTTTTTGTTTGTAGGGGTGGTTTGCTTTGTAGTGTTCAATTGAACCACCAAAGTGGTGAAAAGTGCTATTTGTATCGTGGTCGCATTGTGGCTATGCAAGGCAACCAAGTGGATATGTGTTGGGAGGCTGACCGCCACGTCAAGACCCACTCCTGTGATGATGTACATGCAACCCGCATGTGTTGGGGAGGTTGTAGTCATCGTGAGTGCTCTGTGGAGAGTCGCTTTGCTGCATCGGCCCATATTCTGCCGACCAGCCAGCAATTTTTACAGGCCGCTATGCTTTTTTCTATTTTATTTTTTGCTTACTTCAAGCACAGTGCCTTTGTCATAACATAACACATTCGTGTCATGCAGCCAAGTGAGTATGCGTGCACTAAGTGCCTGGAACACAAGGGATCCACCAATGGGCATACACCTCCGTCCATGCTACAACAATTGCTCGATGAGTTTGATCTATGCGGACTTTTTTCTTGCTTTTCAGTCCTTTGTGTTTGTTGTTCAATTAATGTATGGGTGCAGGGTGTGGCAGGGTTGTCCAACCAGTTGGGTGGTGCAGGAGCTTTTTTGGGAAGGTATGGGGTTTTTTTTTGGTACGAAATGGGGATTTTGGGGTTTTTTGTTAAAAAAAATAGGTGTTTTTCGGTAAGAACGGGGGGTTCTTTGGTAAGGTTGGGTTTTTTTTTGGTAAGAATTGGGGTTTTTTTGGTAAGAGTTTTGGGAGGTTTTTTTTTTTTGGTAAGATTGGGTTTTTTGTGGTAAGAAGTGTGTGTGTGTGTGTTGGTAAACATTGTCATCTCTTGGGTGTTTTTTTTGGTATGAATTAGGTTGTTTTTGTCAAAGGGGGGGGGGGTTGGTACAAAACGGGTTTTTTGGTAAGACAGAGGTTTTTTTCGTAAAAAAATGGGTTTTTTTGGTACATTGTGGGGGTTTTTTTTGTACGCACCACCGGACAAGCAGAAGGGCATCAGGGAGAGTCCAGAAACATGCCCTTCCAAAGTGTCAGGTGGGCTCACGGGGTAATCAAAGCTGAAAACAATTCCTTGATGATGCGCAGGATTCATGAGCATACTTCGGACTGAGCCTCCCCATTTCCAATTTTTAACCATGAGATGACCACAATTTGAAGCACATTGCGCACACACACTCACAGATACAGCTTGGGTCCGAACACCACGAAAAAGCTCATGGTATACAAGGCGCCATACAACCACAGGGTTGTTTTATATGCTTTGTGGTACGTGGTCTAGAGATTGTGGGAAATTTCTGAAGTGTGGACAAGAGCTGCAGAACTGTATGGGACGGAATCGTAGTGCTGGTTTTGAACGTGTTTCGGTGCAGACATCGTCTCAGGCGCCCTGCCCGCATTGGCTTACCTCATGTGTTACGCCAAATCAATGGCAGGCATGTGTGGCTTTGGTTGTTGGGCAGGAGCGTATGTGCAGGCATCTTGCCTCTTGTTTCACAGGCATTGGTAGCCAGCGCTTGTTCAAAGTGTCTGCCGCCGAAGGTTGCTGTCAGAATCTTACGATATGCTCTGGAAAGTTAGAGGCCTGCAGATAGGCCTGCATCTTTTGATGGGTGTGGCCATGTGTCTGTATGTGTCCAGGCACATTGATGTCGGGCTATACCGTACAAGAGTTTACTCAAAGGTAAGCAGCCAATACTGCAATACTCTTGTGAGTCCGCTAGCCACTGTAAATTGCGTCGCATCAGAGGCATGTACCACATGGTGTGGTCATGCTCTTATCAATATCAAGATGCGTACGAATTTGTGAATCATTGGGTGCATGGGCCAAAATGGAGCATAGCTTTATGCCTTTTGGCCCTTAGCCCCAGCACAGATCATGGCGTTCATTAACGCAGCATTTGGTCATGGCTTTGCCAGAAGCCTCCACATTTTGAGCCTTCCTGCCATTTTTATTTGCACAACCTTGTTGTAGGCACATGTGAATCTACTGTCCGGGTGTGGAAACACACGCGCAGTCAGAAGCAACAACTCAACAGGCAGCTGTAGAGCAGCTCTCAGCACCTTTTAGCTGCAGATATGCTGGCTGTGCGCCATAGGTCCCCCTCTTGCAGCTCGCTGCGCCCGCCACACTGTACCAACCTGCCACGTGTTGGCTGAATGACTCAGTGTGCCCTCAGTTTTGCAATGGAGGGAATCCCTCAGTAAGATTGAGGGCAGAGAGTAGAAAATCACTGAGGAAATTCCAGGCTGGAACAGGTGACCACCACGCAGTTCCCTGGACCCCCCCCTTGACCTGTTGAGAGTCTTACTCTGCCAGTCACATGCCTTCAAAATATGGGTGTGGGTGTGGGTGGGGCCAATTTGGTGCAATAAAGGTATTGTGGCTGCAATAAAGGTATTGCGACTGTATCTTCAGCTATCCCATGCAGCCGATTTGCAGGGGTGCACGTTTTATTGATCCGAGGGCGGCTCAGTACTGGGCAGTGCATCCCCAAGTGTGCCTGTGCTGAGAGGTCCTCCGGTATGCGAGTGATTGTGGGTCTAGTGTCAAGCTCTTTCTAAGTGATTCTGTGTTCCGTCTCAGCGACGAGTATCCTTGCCCGTCTCTTCTTCCCGCTGGCTTCAAGTTGAAGCAGCAAGCTTTTTGGGCATGGCGACCATTAACATGGGATGGTGTGTAACCGCCATTGCCCATTCAACTGCATATGTGTTTCAACAAGGTAGCACCTCAGTTAGCTTAGAACATTGAGTGAATATTTCTGGTTCTTCTATTTGGTGCATGTTGTTAATGTGTTAGGAAATGCCTTTTATTTTGATGCATGGCGGCACTTCCGCCTGAGTTCACATCAGTTTGTAGGATGTTTCATGGCAGTGACCCTGCAGCATGAAGCGCTGGGCGTAGTTTATGGAAGCTAGTGAATTACAGCAGTGTGCAGTGGACCAAATTCAAGGAGTTGTTTGTGTGAGAACAAATGTAAGTTCAACAAGAAGAGCGCAGGAGCGCAGCATGACAAGGGACAATATTTTTATAAGATACCAGAAGTTTTTTTAAAGGAGGCTACAATTTTGGATTGCATGCCACAGTTCTGGTCCAAGTTTGAGCCAAAACAGCTCCGCTTTTTTTGTCAAAAAAGAAAGAGAGAATGGTTCAGATGGTGGAATACTGTCGATCCAAAAGACCAATTCATTGATAGTATAACAATCCGTTTTGGGGAGCTACCGGTTTCTCCAATGCCCTAATGAAGGTGGCATTCTACATCCCGATCCCGTTTTCCATCTCCCGTCCCAATACCATTTAGCTACTTCTTGGCCCACTGTGGCACCTGCAGTGGTGCTTGGAGTCCGTGTATTTACACAACCTTTGTGCATAGCTCTGGTGTATGCTAGTTGCATTGGTCATTTTTAAAAAAACATTCCTCATTTTCCATTTTTGGAATGCTTCTTTGACTTCCCAAAACTTGAGTGGCGACAAGATAAACAAGGGTGTATGCAGGAAAAGTTACGGAAAGGAGCCACAACACTGCCTGGCACATGTTTTACGAAAAATTGTGGAGTGGGCGGGAGGGGAAGGGGCACTCAGGATGCTCAGGGTATCAAAGATTGAAGTAGGGGGTCCTGAGAAACACGAAATTCGAGAATGCCCGAAACGTGGAATTCAAAATCAAAACACGGAGCCCAATCGACGAAAAGACTGAATATCAAGGGTCTAAGTTTTTAAGAACACCGAATCAAGGGAGCCCAAGTTATCGAAAAGCTGAAACATGGGGGTCCACTGTGTCAATAAATTGGAAAAGGAGGGCTGCATGGTGTCAAAAAACGGCACCAAAGCCGTCCCGGGATGTCACAAAAAATCCAACAAAGGGGTGCATGATAAGGCTTGGAGCTTTTTTCGGATTTGAAAACCGGTGATTGTTGTCCGACGAAAACATCGAAGCCATTTCTTGATTTTGTAAGAATATGTAAATCTGGTCATTGTTTTACACTTATGTATTTAGACAGCCACTGATGACTAACAATTGGTACTTCAATTCTTCAGCCCACAGCTGGTGTGCACAAAGAAAAACCCGGTAACCATTCACGGTTTGACTACAAACACTAGACTTGGTATCAAAGGGTAAAATGGGACTTTTGTGTTTTGGCACAAAATGAAACCCGTTGGGTTATAGTTTTCAATCAATAATGTCACACCAGTACAAGTCATTCTCAACACCCGACACACAGGTTTTTCGCCCTAGTCCGTGATGTCAAAAGCTGTAAGGTAGATTTACGTTACTGCAACTTGTGAAAAATAGCAGCAAGGGGTCCAAGATGCCTAAAACCCGGAACAGGGCGGTCCCGATTAGGGTTCAGAACCGGTTTTATTAATTAATCGGAAAAACCGGTTGTCGGCATTAATCGGATATTATTTTCAAAACAATCGGCACAACCGGTTTTTTGAAAACTAAGGTAAAGTAGCCAATTACTGTACCAAATCAATGCTACAAAAATTATAGGCCGCAATTAAAGCTGGCAGCTATAAATTGACAATGTTTTAGGTCAAATCCTGAAGTTTTAAAATGTTTTTGGTTCAATATGCAAAATCTAACTGGTACCGGAGAAATCGGTGCCAGACGGGGCCGCGCAGAGATCACGGGATCGCGGTCGCGCCTGTTTCTGTGCCAACAAAGAAGAGAGAAGATCTCAGGTATTTCACGACAAAATTCATAATAAATTAGACAGAAATCGGCGAAATTGATTTTTCTCTCGATGGATGTGTTCAGATGCGTGACAGCAAAAGAAGGGCACGCCAGTGGATTGCGGAGGTAACAAAAACGAAAACACGAAGCACACGAAGCACGCGCCAGAAGACCGCGGTCCCGAAGCCTCCCTCCCAGGTCCTATACATCCTTCTACTATGGGAAAAGCCGTCGGACATGGAACGCGTCGCCGTCGACTGCCTTATCAAAGCCAAGAGCGTTCGCAAGGGTGCGACTGAGTTGGGAGTCCACCGCCAGACCCTATCTGACGCGATGGGGCGAATGAGGTGTGCTGCGTTACCTGTAACGCAGTGTGAAAGGGCGCCGCGCAACCAACAGGACGCGATGCGCAAGAGAAAACAAGCTAGCGCGCATCGCGCTTTTTACTTTGTCCTCTTTGCTGCAGTCGCTACGAGCCGTGTGAGGTGAAGAGGGGCCCAAAGCCCTGTCTTGTGGAGTCGCCCTTGACAACCAGGATGGATGAGTGTGCGGATCAAATGGTGTGCCCTGCACTGACCGAGATCAAAGATGAAGCTCAACCCATTGCAGAAAAGAAAACGAGTGTGCAGACGCCAGCTCTCCCTTGTAAGTTTGGTAAGACATGGTGGAAACTGTTTAAGCGTCGCAATAGTGACTTTGTTTCAAGACTTGCTCAAAATGTTGAATCGCAGTGTGCCTCTGCCCGTTTGAGCCCCCAGCAGTGGACAGAGTTTTTTAATAATCATTTAAAGCCAGGTTTAGAAAAAGTTGCCTATAACCCCTGCCATATCTGGAACGAGGATGAGTCACGGTTTTTTCGACAGTTCACCACCGTGGGACAGCGTGTGTGGGTGACGAAGGGAAGAAAAACTGTGGCGCGACGCCGTGGCTGGCAGCGGCAGCACATCACCGCCATAGTTGCTGTCAATGCACAGGGCCAGTCCACAAAACCAGCACTCCTATGGAAAACAAAAAAAATAAGAGGCGACATGTTCCTCCGTGCACGGTGCCCAGTGACACTGAAAGGAACGCCTGATGGGTGGTCCTCTCAAGAGGTCTTCTTGGAGTGGGTGGAAACAGTACTCGCGAAAGAAACACAACCACTCAGCAACCCTCAGAAATGCATTTTGTTACTGGTGCATTGCAGCAAAACGCACCTCACACTGCAGGGTCTGCAAAAAATGAAGTCCTGGGGTGTAGAGGTGGTTGTGTTCCCCCCCCATCTGACAGATGTCATCCAGCCACTCGACAAAGCCGTTTTCAGGGCACTGAAGGCCTCGTTTCGCAAAAAGGAAGAACACTGGAAAAGGAAAAACTATCACAGAGCCCCATCCCCTGCAGACTTTGTGGAACTGTGGACAGATGCATATGTTGATTCTGTCAGGCTTTAGGTCCTGTGGCATCAACCCGTTTGATCCCCAATATTTTCTGGAACACTGTCCCCGTGAGCGCATCCAGCACCAAGACCTCCCTGCCTGCCCTGCCAGCCCTATTCACAGCCCTGATGCATCGCAAGATCCTCCACAAAACTCTTCGCAAGGCTCTTCGCAAAACTCTTCAGCAGCTCCCTCTCAGGTGTCATCAAAAAGCGATGCTTCAACACAATGCAGTGGCAGGGCCATCAGTGCGGCCACGCGGGACGATCCTTGGTCCTTGCGCCTCGGGGGCTTTGTGACAGCCCAATATTTTTAGATAAGGTCTGTGAAAAAGAGAATCGTGCTGCCGCAAAACCAGCACCCAAACGGAGGGCACGGCGAGTGGGAGAGCCTCTGAGACGGGTTGACAGGCCTGCAGCAAAACGTCCTGCCAAACCAGCCCCAAAACCCAGAGCTGAGAAACGCCGAAGGGTTGATGACCGTGCCCCAGCAGCAGCCCCTGGTCCTGACGAAGCACAGTCTTCCTCCGACGAAGGGGATGGTGGAGGAGATCCGTTTGATTTGTATGTTAGCTACCAAAGTAGTTGTTAGTGTCTTTGGGGTGGAAAGTGTTTGTCAACGCGGACCACCGAAACAAAATGAACCCGGATCGGCAATGGTGCAACAACAGTGCATTGGCAGTGCTGTGAAAGGGATTGACAGCGCAAAGGAAAAGGTACCACCTTGCCCAACGGCAGTAAGGCTACCACAACTTTTCACAAAAAAAAAGTTTTAGAAAAATTTTTTTTTGAAAATTTTTTTTTCCAAATTTTTGGTGCATGAAAAACGGGATGTATACGCAGAAAAACACATTGCTAGGCAAAGAAACATGGTTTTCCTTTGGGCATGGGATACAAATAGGTGATGCAAAGGCGTTGGCACTATGAAAAGGAGTTTCACGGGCCTAGCGGACCTCATTTCCAACAAACATCCAAATTTTGCCTCATTTCTTGGTGGGAGCAAAAAAAGGGAAAATTGTTATAGGGGCCCCGTAGGAGCTTGCTTGACCCAAACTTGTGTTAGACAATCGGATTTAGGTGCAACCAAGCATACCCCAATGGTAAGGTACCCTTTAGTATTGCTAAATCCTACAATAAACACTAAGTTTTCATGTGGAAAGTGTGAAAAACTTATGGTGGTACAACAACTAGTGCCTGGTACAAAAACTGGCTCCTTTACCTTAATTTAAACCGATTAACCGGAATCGTTGCAAAGTTTTGGAATTCTTTTCAGCATTCGAATAGCGGTGCTTAGGATGTCAACAAACCGGGTCATGGGAGTTGAGTATGTCAAAAAAACTACCGTAGATACCTTGATCGACGAAGAGCTAATCACCGGAACATTGTTCCGAGCAGTTGGGCAACTAGGGGGCCACCAATAATGTCGATAACAGCGAGACAGGAGAGACGAGACGGGAGATCAACCAGTTGAACCAATGTCGGCCAAGGCACTCAACTAAGCAATATAAATGGCATGCTCTGACCTTGGTGGGACTATGGAGGTGATCGGGACTCCCAATGCCGAGAATTTAGATTTTGTCCCATTTTCGAACTGAAAAGAAGCTTGGACAACAATAAAAGATTGTCAATGGTGAGATACAACTTCCAAGGTAGTTCTGACCACTGCTCTCCGACTTGTATGGGCTCTTTTTTGAGGGATGGCGAAAATGTGGTCGGAGAAAGGCAATTAATCGGAAAAACCGGTTATTGAGAAAACGATATATCGGCAAAACCCGTTGTTTTTGTGAAAATAATCGTTCAAAACCAGTTATTTTCAAAAGTACTAGGTTCTAAACCTTAATCCCAATGTCAAAAGATTGGAACAGAGGGTCCAAGATGCCACGCCATTGGAACAGGTTGTTCAAGCTGTCAAAACCATGGAACAAGGAAGTCCAAGATGTGAAAAAAACCAGTACATGAGATGTGCCAAAAGGGTGGAGCATAAGGGTCTAAGATGTCTAAAAATGGGTACAAAGAGGTCCATGATGTCAACAAAAGTGGCACAAAGGAGGGTGCATGATGTCAATAAATTCATTAGCAGTGGTCGGTCAATATTCTCCAATAAAAGTGCTGCCAACTCTCAATGTTGATCTCATTTAAGTGACATCAAATCTCAACAGCAATCTTCACAACCACAAAGCTCGGGCCAGTTCAGATTGAAGAAACAAATTAAGCTAAAAAACTTCCATTGTGAGTGTACAACATCAAGGCCAAGCAAGCAAGAAAAAGTGTCCGTAGCAAGAGCCGAGAAGGAATTTGAAGCCAAGGCTTACACACAAAAAGACCACTACCGCGGCATCTTGAATTTCAAGTTTGTTGAAATCCACAACGGTGCGCAGAAGCTATGATTAGGCATAAATTTTCAAAAGCACCCAACTCATCCAAGCTACGTCTTTTATAGAAATAGATGTGGAAAGCTAATAAAGAAATGCCCATGAAAACAGCTTGTGACAAATTGCATTACAAGTGGCGGCACATCAAGCTACTATGCACTGCTACCTGTGCAAGAAAATGGATGGCACCCTTGGCAACACAAGTAAGATTTGACCGTGTGGTAGGCCATAGTCATCACATTCAATCATTAAAGGCAACCAAGGAAACTGGCCCAGAAGAAGACAAAGCATTGATCCAATAAGAAGCATTTTGCGTCCTCCACCCGTGTTTAGTAGTTGCTCCGACTTTCAAGAACACAACCATTTCAAAAGACCATGGTGGCGATTCCTGCACACTACACCATTATTGGTATAAGAAGATTTTCATTAGCAGTTGTTGGTGTCCACAAACCCCATTTTAGTTTAGATTCTCCACACTGGGTTCTTCAAAGTTGATACGTCCAAATCAATTTTGTTCCCATCTAAATATGTCACAATGCGAAAGACCTTTTTGTGTCGGTATTTTGTTCGTGGGCATGTTTGTATGCAACAGCGGTTGGGTGAATTTAAAATGTAGAAATGCAAATGGATGCATTAGTCTAAGTTTGTCATTGTGCATGGCTAGGCATACCATGAATGGAGTTTGTGGATAGGGAAATAGGACGAATAAGTCAGATGATTTACCAATGTTTCCGTTGATAACACCATCGAGAAGTAGCTTTATCACTGAATTTGGTTTTCGCGTGGATGATCACTCACCCAGCAAATATTTTTTCAATTTCAAAAATGCTATGTGCTTTGAGTTCAGAACCCATCCAAAAATAGCAGTGACCATCCAAAACCCACGAAGAGGTGACAGCAATCATCCACATCAGCAAACCAGCAACACCAAAAGACATTATGCGGAAATCTCCCCTCATTTCCAAAGAGTACTACCAAATTTCACTCCCTAAACTCTTCAAACTCCAGCCCTTTGTTTTGTGTTATGAAACATGGTGCTGAAATTTCTTACATTCTTAAGACAAATCCAAAAACTTTCCCAGTTCTAAAAGACTTGGGTGGGGGGAAAATTGCAACGCGCAGGGGGCGTATGAGCCCCCTTTTCCATCCCCCCCCCCCCCCGGGTGGGCTCTTCTGTCAAGGGGGCCAATTTCAGCAAACATGGCATTGGTGGATGTACTTCTGTTCAAAGACACCTTGGTCCCCCATCATTTCCGGCAGTTCCCAGCAACAGTTCCCCACCAAGGCCTCCCGTTACGAAATAATGGAAAATCAACCTTACTGTGTGCGTAACCTAACAAGGTGTCTTGCTGTTAGCCCGTATAAAAGGGGATGGGCATCGCAACTCCTGATGAGGAGCTGGGTGTCCCCGGTCATCAGTTTTTTCTTTTTCCCCCCTTCCCATTTTTGGATCATCCAAAAAAAAGATGGTTAAGGCCAACCAGAAAAGCACATCAGGTATTGTTGGACTACAGTTCCCCGGCATGTTGCACGACCCATGCCACATGCCTACTATGCACTCAACCATTGGTGGGGCTATCATGCCAGTCCACAACACTCTTGGTGGCTGCACGTTTGGCAAAACAGACAGCAGCCCCACCCTCCCCGAAGGTGTCACAAAGTCACCGGACAGAAGAGCCCCTTTTTCGTCAACCCCCCCCCCCCCCTGGGGTTCGGAGCCCCCCCCCCCCTCGCGGTCCAATTTTCCACCCGCCCTGCTTCAACAATTCCTTACAGTCTTTTCAAGCTCTATGGCCTCTTCACTCCTCCCCCTCTTCCAACTCTGGCCTCTTCACTCCCCCCCCCCTCTTCCATGCACAACCACTGCCCTTGAAATATCCACTTCTTGCGCTATGCTTCACAGTGTTGCATTACACTACCATAGGTTGCCCATCGGTTGCCCCGGTGCCGCATAAAATAAACCCAATTACAGGTTGATTGTGCCCACGAGATACAACTCATAATTCCTGTTGTGTGTGTCTGCATAAGGAAAAGCAATTAACCTTTTAATGATGAGTTGCTTTGGGTGGTGTGTTTTGGATTGCTTTAATGATTTCTTTTTGAAGACGATCGGAGCGTACAAGCTTGAATGAGCATTTCCATTTGTTAGAGGTGCCAAATAAGGTCCAATGAGGGAAATTCGGAGGCAAGGGGAAATAATGGCAACTAGACCGCAGACCATTGAGTATTGGTGCATTTCATCGGAGGATGCAGCATAATTGAAGCACGTGCATCTTTTTCAGCTCTGGTTGAACTCTCTCAAGCGGGTGCCCCTCTCGATGACTTGCGGGTTGGAGCTCATGTGGCCCAAGAGAGTGGTTCTGGCATGTTCCCTTCACTACTACTCTCATATAAACATCCTGCACAGTTCCCCTGCATTTCGGAGACAAGTGCAGTTTAACCGCACAGCCAGGATCATGCTTCGAACCCGAGCTGAGTAGATTGCTTTTCTCAGACCTGGTCCCCCTCTCTTGCCTCTCGGTTACTGGGCCGTTGAGCATGTCTACTGCAGTGGGGCAGGCATTGGTCACTGCTTGCACTCCAGGGTGCCTGCAAGCCAGAAAGAGTGGCACCACATCTGCCAAAAGACATTCCTTAGGATGACATCCCATCCCCACACGTTAAGAATGCAGAATCCTCCACCCTGCAAATCAGAGACAAGGGCACAGCAGGGTCATACTTCCGATGTGCAACGATCATCTAGTGTGATTATTACCCAACAACCCATCAGTCCAGGTCAAACATGAGAAGATCCCTGGTCACATGTTACGATGGCGCAGCTTTGCAGGCTGAGCAGCTGTAGAGTCGAGAAAAATGATCAATTTATTCTACACCAATCCTCTCCCCCCTTGTCACGTCGGAGTAAAACCGCTCATAGCATGGCCGCTCTGGCTTTCGCCCGCTCAATTGCCTTGAACCGCTCCATAACGTAATAATCCTTCTCCTCCAGTCCACCCAATAAGCGAAGTTGAGTCATATGATTTCGGAAGTCTTGAGTCTCAGGAAACACTTTTTTCCACGCGTAATACCCAATAGGGTAAAAAATACACATGGTCCCAAAGGCAATGCAGCAGTGCCAATACCCCCGTTGTGTCAAGAACTGTTTCTTCAAGAATGAAGTGTGCGGGCTCTCGAGGGCTGCATTCTCCCATCGAAGCCTCTGGATATTCTCGAACCGGTTGCCAGAGTCCCAATGCAACGTTGGGGGCTGCTTACGAATCTTCTGGAACTCGTAACGATCCATCACTCTGTGGAAAAAGGAAAAGTGGAGCCGAATTGCTGCAAATTCAACTGCAAGGTCACCGAGAGAAGGAAAGCCTTTCTTATGACACGTTCAAATACCACCTTGACCTTCCGCCGTGTGCTACCGGAGCCCAATCAAGCGTGCGGTATGCTAAGCAAGCTCCCCTTGGGTGGGAGGACCATTTCCTTCCGAGAGCGCTGGCTCTTGCATCTTCACCACGTGTTGCATTGTTTGGTTCGCATTTAGACCCACGCTATCGCATCGTGATGGGGTCATGGCCACTCGTCTTTGTGTTGTTGTGTTGTGTCGTGCGTTGTTTTGTGTCAATCAATGACACGTTCGCATTCATGCTACTATCATTAATCGTACATAGGTTTTGGCTTGCGTAGTTGCATCCCACCATCACTCACCGTTGTCCTAATCTAAGTGAGAGCTGAGCACCAAAGCCTTGTTCGGCCCGTTACAGCTTTGGCAAGCATTAAGCTCAATCAATCCCCTCCTTTGGCCTTCTTGTGATATTCTTCCGTTGAGTCACCACCACCCCTTCCCATAACAACAAAAAAGAAAGAATGGTACAATGCTGGCTCCACGGCAAGCCATGATGTGCCGCGATGCAATCGCTTCAAACTGTTGATTTCAATTGAATTGAATGATTGATGAAAAAAACATCTCTGAACCCCCGACAGTAGACCCACCAGCAAATGACCATTTAAGTCGTGTGCGTGGCGCCTTTGTGTACCTGCTTGGGATCTGGGGTGGTAGGGCCTGTTCCAAGGGGCGCTGCTGCCAAAGATCTGCATCTGCAGTGGACCGAAAATGCTCAGCCTCGCATGTTTGGATGCAGTCATGATATATTGCTGGTCGTACAGCCCAGAAGCCTGGCGGGTACATGCGTGTGAGCGCCCCGGGGGGGGGGATTGTGTGCCCGGTGCTCCGGCCCCTGTTGGGGAGGCTGGGGCAGCCTTACGCTGGCTCACCAGGGGATGTCCCCAACAGAGATGCGTTCGAATACCTGCCCAATATCCTAAAACCCAATGGTTGCCTTGAGTTGTCCGCGCTGCAATTTCCACAACATCCAGTGCACCAGCGATAAAGCAAGCTAGTATGCGGAACGTAAAAGGAATTGAAAGCTTGGGGGGTTCACGAGCTTGGGGGGTTCACGGACGTTATACAGTGCTGACAGTGTCTGATTTTTTTTGACCACCTTGAACAGAAGGTCTCAAGTGTACACACCGATGCCTTTAGAAACCCCAGAGCCTCTCTGAAGAGGCATGAATGTCTCCCACCTTACACTGGATGGCAAGAGAAGGATCTAACCCGCCAGCAAACTGGTTACCATTGCGCCGCATTTCGTTATGGGCCGGCATGTTTTCAAGGGCACTGCGCAAACGTAACATCCAGTAACGGTGGACAGGGGGTCAAGACACTACGATACATGCACCTAGACACACACGTATACATGCAGGCCACTCAATAGCAACAAAAAACGCTCTTGAATCATGTCAAGAAACGTCGATATTCATGACGCAAATTGTCTTCAGCAAGACAATTGAAAGGCAATAATATATCGTATATTGTACAATATAAACATCGACCTTGATCTTGCAAGGCCAAAGCACAAATTGACGGTAAAAGCTTCAAAAGTCAAACACTCTCACAAGTAAAGCGCAATGCGTGATGATGGATGTCCAATTTTGTTGCAATTCTGTGCGAAGTCGATTCCAAAGTGGCATTCGGCACGGAGGCATCCGGCATCCAACACCAGCAACACTAATAGGATCCCTCAAGCTTGGGAGAACAAGAGGACGAGTCCCCATGGATAGGCGGTGTGGAAGGGTACAATACGCTATACCCTCATGTGAAAATACTGGACTTGGGCTTCCTAATGCCCCCCCTCCAGATATGAGCCCGTAGTGCACTAGGAGGCCGCCCATAGAAGCCTGAATAAGGTATAGTTTTGTTGCCATGCAAAAGGTAATGAATGATGTCATGATGTCACAAAATGATGTTGTCATCATCCACAATTAAACTGGTTTTTCCATTAAAGAATGAAAATCGGTCAATGAATGATGTCATGATGTCACAAAATGCTGGTGTCATCATCCGTTAAAAAATGAAAATCGGGTAATGAATGATGTCATGATGTCACAAAATGATGCTGTCATCATCCAGAATAAAGTGGTTTTTTCCGTTAAGAAATGAAAATCAATAACAATGGGCTCATCGCCTGCAGCTTGTTTCGCTGGGTCTCAAAACAAGTCAGCATGTTCCGGGATTCAAATATAAGAGACCCAATACACTTGAAGAGACTAAGGGCTTTGGCTCCGGGTGAAAAAAATCAAGGGACCCGGGTCTACTATCGGGGGTTTACAGTATTTCGTCTGGTGCAAAGTGTTTTCAGTTTGGGCATCAAATCAACAAATAGCTACACTTGTCCAATAGCACTGATCCAACGCGCTCCAAGCGACCGAATCACATGCAACAAGCCCAATATGGGATATGCAATATGGGCCTCTGTGCCAACCAAGAGGTTTTTTTCGGTGGGTCATTTCGCTTCCCTAAATTGTGCACATTATTTGCCCCGTGAGTAGCGGGACTACCATTGCGATGTTTCTAGTTCCCCGAAAACGAGCCGCCGTGCCCAAACACGTGTGTAACCCGCCATATTAAGGGTGTGTGTGCGTCATTTCGGTACGAAAAAAGTCCTCAGCTACTGTTTGTGGTGACTTTTTGTCCATGGGAACAAACTTTTTGTCCGCAAGAAAAGACATTTTGTCCATGGGAACCGACTTTTTGTCTACGGTGATAGACTTTTGATCTATGGTGATAGACATTTTGTTTGTGGGAATGGACTTTTTGTCCACGGGGACAAACTTTTTTGTCTATGGTAGAAATGACGCACATATATAGCGGGTTACAGGTCAAAGCGGTGCACTCTCAAGTTGGCACACATGCCCCCAAAAACGGCCAAAACCCAAACTAACCCATTCCGATGTAGCGCAAATGGTTGAAGGACAAGCGCACCGTAGAGCCGTAAAACGCACATCATCCTACAAATCCAAGTGTATTACTTGTAGCACAAAGCACGAACCAATTTGTTCTCACCCCTTTTCTCAACAAAATTGGACTCAAGTTATGGTGTTATGTGCATGTGGCGATGTGAGGAATGTAGACAATTGCCTATGCCTATGTCCTTGTACGGGAAGGGCAACACAACACATTGCATCGTAACACCACACGACTCAACAATTTGCTCGGATTTTGCACAACAGCGACCAAATGGCTCGTTACCGAAAACTTGCGTGAGCGCACCATCGTGCGAGTTGTACCGGATTGTGAGTGTCTTTCGCGTTGTCTAATTTCCCCCCCTTTTATTGTGCGTCTCGTCCTGCCGTTTACGAGTCCCGCATGCTAAAATACTCATGTTGCAATAGTTCTTCCGTCCACGAGATCATGGTAATACAAGCGTTTTGAGGAAGGGAGGCGCCATGTTCCTCCGGAACCACGCGGTGACTACTCGCACACATTGTTCGAACCAAAGTTCTTCCTTGACAATGTTGGACGAAGCGATCATTGTATGGCCAACTCCAAGCTCGTACCGCGAAGCAATTTTTTGTTTTCAACTCGTCAACCATTAATGCGATGCCGTGTGTTGGATGCAAAACCGATTTTTGCCTGAGGTGAGCATGGCGCAACGCATGTGAGATGCTAACACATGCCCTGGGATTGCTGCGATCCAACCAATTCCTAAATGCGGTCTCACTTGTACTTTGGCATCAACATTGAGGTGCAATGTGTTAGTCTTGATTTCATTGTGGTTTACCGTTGACCTCCGTACCAGCCGTTCTGGGGTTAGGTTTGGCAAAACGGATTACGAGACAAATTTAGACGTGTTGGCAATTTTAAGTTGTAGTCTTGAATTACACATGCTCCTAACGAAAGCGCTTTATCACTTTGCGTTATTTGCGTTGGGTGACGTCACATGCGTTCGACACGTCGTTCATTGGTTGTTTTCTTGTGCCATGTGTATGGTGTTGTCTCTACGTGGATACATGGAAGCGGCGATCGACTACATGCTTCGAATTCCGTCGCTTGACTTGCAATTGAGCTTGGCGCATTGTTTCCATGTTTGGCGGCCTGCAATTACCGACCACGTTGTGGACCATTGCGCAGATTTTTGAAGGTATGCCCGTAAAGAGGAACCAAAGGATACCACGCACGCATCAAGATACTAAGCTTTGCCATACCTAAAACATAGGGCCAATTTGCAGTACGAGGGGTGAAGAGGATCAGATTTCTTATGGAAAAAATATTCGGGTGCAGAATTGTTAAGAGAGTTGAAACCTATGCGTAAATATGATGTAGAATTTTCGTAGAAATTTCATGAAGTTAGTACCCTGTAAATCAACTTATGAACGCTTAAACCTACAACTTCGTCAACTTGAACCCTTGTGCACAATTGTGTGCCACAAGTGTGTGCTGCTTCACTTGCCGCAGTTTACGCGCGGGCGCGTTTTCGCAGAGTGCCACGTGTGCCACATTCCGCGACCTAGTAGGGTAGGGGCCCAAGGCCTAAGGGGGGTCACCTACGGCATCGGATAGCAAGCAGTGCTGTCAAGATGCAAAGATGGTGACTGAGACTTGACTGATTCAAAAAATCGATGACCGATGACCGACTTGAGTCAGTCATCAGCGACCTTGACTGGCGACTGAGTCATGACTCAGTCTACCCAAAAACTTGACTCAAGGATGGACTGCACCACCGCTTAAGCTATCCAACTCATTATCCACCACTAAACACTCCTGCACCCCAATGACACATGTGGATAAATTGGTATAAGTAATGTAAATAAGCTTGCTATCGGTGCTGGGCTGATTCAGTCAAGTCAGTCACGAGTCATGATTTTTTGACTCAGTCAAGTCAAGTCACGGGTCACCCTGCTCCAGTCGACTGGGAAGCCATACAGTTGCTATGTCACGAGGTGCGGGAGGCCGGGCGCATTCGCGCGTGCACTGCAGGGCCCTGGTTTGGTCTGGGACCGGACAGGGTGCACGATGTCATGCGCAAGTCGTATGGTGACATGTTCACCAACCTGTCATGGGCGCATGTGTCGGAATATTTACATTTCGACCTTTTTCAGAATGACCTGTTTCTGTTAGGGACCAGAGTGTTCAGGCAGAGGAGGGGAGTTGCCATTGGTGGAGTGTTGTCTGCGCAGTGTGCGTCACTGTATTGTATGTACAAGGAGTTCCAGTGGTTGCGTGCACATGGGGGATCGGGGGCCTGGGCCCAGATCCCGGGGCTGCTCGCGCAGCCCTTCCGTTTCCGCGATAATATTGTGGGCGTGCGCCAGTGTAAAGTGTCCCTGGAGACCCTGAAAAAACGTTTCGAGAAATTACTGGGCCTTCAGTTACAGATTGAGGGTGAAGGCCAGGTATGGACCTCGTTAGAAGCAAAACTAATGCTCCGCCCTGAGGGACAGGGACTCGACATAGGGCTGAAGGACAGAACGGGGGACTGTGACCCCATGCGTGCAGTCCGCAGGTATCCTGATGTACTGTCCCCTAATGCACGCCCTGTGCTCAGGTCGCTGGTGCCAGGGCTTATTTATAAGAGCCTGCAGTATACGTTTGATGCAGGCCAAGCCCGACAGAATCTCAGGGCAGTGGGCAGGGATTTGGCAGTGAAGGGCTATCCCCAGAGCTGGTGGCTTGGCGCTGCGAAAGCGGCGCTGCGGGTACAGCGAATATCCCTGAGGGCCCCGAGTTGGGCCATCACGGAGAACCATGGTTTCTTACCGTGTCTTTTGGCTGCTACGGCGGCCCCATTGTCCAGGTCTGACTAAATAGGCCCGTGTACACAGGTATGTTAACGCACACAGAGACGAAAGTATGAGAGGAGGCAGAGTGATGGGAAGTTGTATAGCAAGGCAACCGAAGATACCGGGGGCCCCACGTGTGTGTGGGGCCTCAATTATGGACACTTGGGTGTAACGAGGCACGTGCTATAGACAATCAACTCATCGCATTTCTGCAGCTTTGGGCGCAAGCCATTCCATGTGTTTTTGCTTCGCTTGCATAATCCACTGACGAGTTCTCTGTCGTGCTTTACCTGTGGTTGTGTAGTGGTGAAGTCACAATGTTGCGCAGTGACTGTGACTGAATAGACACTAGGAGTCACGGATCGCCAGTTCGAATCCTAGAGCCGCCCATTGCTCTACTGATCGCTCTATGGATGTGATTGGCCAGCAATGGGCGAGCGATCAATCGACGATGCAAGGAGTAGTTCGAGGCAAGTGACCGTTTGTGGTTTGGTTAGGGTGATGCGTGACGCGCTTACTTGGTTTTTGGTGAAAAAGGCACAACAAGTGTTCAAAGATGGATTGTGAGTTGGATTGAGGTCGCGTGAGTGGCATATCTACAATAGACAATAAACTTAGCTAGAACGTCAAAGTCAAAGCAACAAGTTGCTTAGGTTGCAGTAGCATACATAGCCACAAGTCAAAAGGGGATGGCTTGCACCCCTAGGGACCCCGAGTGTGGCCGTTTTTGCTTCATTTTCCTTGATTTTGGCCAAATCCCCCCTAGCCATTTCTGGCCAGCAATGGCCAGCCAAGGGGGGGGGGTAAGGGGAGGGGGGGTCAACCCACCCAGCCGCGGCTAGCCGCCAGACCCCCAGACCTGTTGAGGCTCCCAAACCTAAGGATGTTCCTTGGTGTCATTTATGTGAGTAGAATACATGTTTACGGCAAGGTAATAGAAACTGCACCCTGTGTATGCATGTAAGACAATAGGCACATTGAACGCTTCATTTTGGAATGTGAAGGGACTCAATATGCTCGCTTTCAGATCACTTTGCCAGAGCAATTTGATGGCCCCGCGCAAGGCATGGTAATGGGCATGGGCTGGCCAGCTCACCATTTCGTTGAGCAATGGCGGCTGCACGGTTTGAAATTCTCTTCAGGGTCGCATCCAATACCCATAGGTCCTCACAGAACTTTAGATGTGTGCCTAGGCCTGCAAGAGTGGATGGGCGAACGGTGACACTTGCCGCCCCCTAAATGCTAGTCATTGGTTTACATTGCCGAAACAAACAAGGTTTGAAGTGAACACAAAGCTTGTGCACTGGTGGTGCCATGACAATCCAAAATCACCTGCTGGCTTGTGGAGTGGTCATGCGTGTGGACAACTCTTCACCTTCAATAGAGGACCTTGGGTTGTCCACCAAGAGCACTTTAACATTCATTTTTTGCCGGTTGTGTGTGTGTGTGTGCGTGTGTGTGTGTGTGTGAGGTGTGTCTGTGTGTGCTTGGCCTTGGCCCATTTCAATGGGCTCCTGCCCTGTGCCGACCTTGGGAGGCCTCATGCAAGGTGTAAACCTCACTCTGGCATGTTGTTTGCCGCACCCACAACGATCCATAAACCTGTCCAACTCCATTGGTGGTTGCAATGTTGCTGCCATAACATCCGCTACACTACTGTGCCCTAACAGGATGCATTGACAAGCCCCCTGGTTTTCCTGTCACTCCAAAATGCCACCTTCAATGACCCCACCCCCTGCCCGTTTCGGTCTTGGCCCACAACTTCAGCCCTCATTCGGACCGGCTCGCACAGGTGCGAACGCCGGCCCTCACTCGGACGGTGCAAGTTTCTTTTGTCTTTTGTCTTTTGTTTTTTAAGTGGAGTGGTCGGGTGAAGCTATGGTACCCGGCGCCTTGGGTTGGCAACACCAATGTGCCACACTCTGCTGAGCGTAAGGGGGAGCTTGCTTGTGTTTCGCGATTCCTGACATATGTTATGGCCTCGTCCCGCATGGGTGACCATGGGAGGACCCATAAAGGGCAGGCGAATGAGATATGTGCCCGTGGGGTGCGGATTTTTTGCCGCTGCATGCGACCCCCAAAGTCGTGATGTCAGCGGGTTGGGCTTTGTCACGGTGGCATCACGAACGGGCTCCCAACCTCTCGCTATACTCTTGGTTGAAAGTAGAGTGCACATAGTGCCGTAAACTAAATCACTTTACCACCTGCCACCGGGCCAGTTGTGATGCAGCAACAATGGACAGAACAATGTATGGATGTTGCAACCACCATCACTGTGTCAACGCTGCACCATGTGCCGTGTAACCTCTCGGAACACACATCTCATGGGGTGTGACACGCTGCGGCCATGATTGGCGGCCAAATCTAAAACAAGTTGTCTTGCACAGCTCTGCGTTCGGGTCGGCTCGCACAGGTGCGAGACGCCGACCCTCACTTGACCTGTGCAAGACAACTTGTTTTAGATAAATAGGATAAGAGAACCGGGTACACAAACCTTTCTAAGCAAAGCCTATTTGTGGGTATGACACCGTGTGTATATGCATGCTGTCACCTAAAGGTAGCCTAGTGAGGAAACTAATTTCTGAATTCTGAATTTGTGGACACACACTGTCATGTGTGTGCAATGCTACGTGCAACTCGTTTACACGTCTTCAGAAACCACGGTTGTGCATTTTTCTTTGCTTTGCCCGCGGTCTTGTGGGATTGTGCAAGGAAGAGTGTCGGCACCTGACGAAGAGGTCGTGAGAGTGCACTTCGTGCCATAAACTAAATTGCGAGAACTGGACGAGCAGCCAGCTGCCCAGTAGCTACGTTTTGGTGCACCCGGATCATTGAGTACGCGTAGAGTACTTTTACGACTTCAACATGCTTAGCCAGTTTATGTACAATTTGCCGCCGGGCGCCTCTCGCTTTCCGTGTGACAACTGTGGACAAATCGGACACTATTGGCAGTATTGTCAACTACCCAAAAATATCGAGAAGATCGCCAAAGCAAAAGAAGACCGCTACAATCAACGTCAACTAAAAGCACAACAAGACAAAACTTTGAATGATTGGTTTCTCGACCACGGCAAACAGCACTTGGTACAACAGCCTATGGGGCCTCAAGGAGTTCTTGTTCCGCCGTACACGGGGATTTCTATGGTGCCGCCCGTTCCGTTGGGCAATCCTATGTCATCGCCGATGACGGGACATTTGCCGTTGCCGTCAGGGACATCGCCTAATGAATCTTCTTCTTCCTCGACCCCATCGCAGTCTACGACGCCGTGGGTGGTGCAATGGGGTAACTTTCGGAACACTGAGCACGCCAAACAATCAGCTACGAAGTTGGTGTGCCTTCGTGGTTTTCTTGACTGGGCGCCGTCGGACCCGTGGGACAAAACGATTGTCGTTCGTTTCAAGGAGAAAGAAGATGCCATTGGTGCAAAGTTTATTCTTGGTGCTATGATGACCACCACGGCTAGTGGTGCAGTTGAATCGATGCACACCGGAAATGTGGTGATGTATGTTCCGCCACCGGCACCGCGACCTATGATGTCTACGGACACCAGTGCGAAGCGTCAACGTGTTGAAGATCCGGAGGTGCAAGTGTTGGCACAACAAGTTAAAACGCATGGCGAAAAGTTTGAGCGGATTGAGCAGCAGTTGAAAACTCATACGGAGGAGATCGCACATGTGTCGGATAATGTACACTCGTTGGTCGGTGAAACAAAAATTAATGAATTGAAAAGTGGACCCCAGTGGCATGAAATTGGAAGACTTGATGCAACGGCGAAACGCATCTTGCATGGTGGTAATCGGAAACTCGAACAAGGCAATGTTGTCTTTTGTATTCGCCCTACCGAAGACGGTGATGGCTATACGGTGTTGCGATGTTCTGTCAGTCGCCGTGATCGACAGTTTGTGGAATTGTCTGTTGAGGAAGCTGTTTTGGATGACATTTTTGATACTACTGTCGACTGGTGTGATGCGGACGAGGATATCGTGCAGAAAAAGGCAGCGGATTTTGTGGCGGTGCTTGCTGCGCAGAAAAAACAAATTGATGATCTTCGACAAGAGTTCATAAAACGACCGGATGCGATGGAGACCTGAATGTGGGTGAATATCCCGTGGGGACGCCACCGCTGTGGCGGGGATTGGCCACGTTGGCACATGAAACAGCGTTCCGTACCCAACGATCTGTTCACCCTATGCGGTTTGCGATAGTGGATACTCTGCATGGGTTGATTGCACTGATTTTGTCGTGCGGAGCAGTACTTGGTGACGTGCTGGTACATGATACACCGGATATCCAGCTTAACGAACGGATTAAACAAGCTACCGAACGCTTGGAAGTTTTGCGGTTGCAACAGCAGCAATTAATTGATGAGTTGCAAAAAATGCACAGTGCGCATGCACACATGTTTGATTCGACACACGTCTTTGGTGAACAGTCGGTTTTTCGTGATCCCCCACACTTGACATACACTAAGCAATATCCATGCATTGAAGTGCTGTGGAGAGCCATGCGTAAATATCCACGTCTGGAGACACTGTGGATTCGTTGGGCATGTACACGTCATGTAAATATGTGGAGTGCAGTCCATGATGCAGTGATTGTGCATTTTGTACAGGATGTTATTTATACAGCACGTGAGGCATTGTTACAGGTAGATTTTGCTACTGCGTTGTCACCGGTGGGAGCACAGTGTATTCTCAATACTTTTCGTCTAGCAGGGGTAGCTGACTCATGTCCGTGGGGTTCTGTTAATACACAGGCGGTTAATGTGACTGACCTGTCACCACTGAGATCGTCTGTTGAGATGCTGTGGGATCCAGATGCACTAGTGCTGTTACCTAGAATTCAGTACAGCCCTATGGGATTTGTGCTAAGTGATGCTGTACTACCTAAGCCATTTCGGGACTGGATGCACGGATATCATGAGTCACAAGATGTGCATTCACATCCTGTCCTGGGCAGTTGTCGCTATGCAGTGTTGACGCCAGAAGGCCAACAACTGCATGCACAGTTTTTGAATATGAGTGCCACAGGATGTACACAGACACGACTCATTGCTACTGATATTCATGCACCCGCCATGCTGTCTGGGGTATTACACCGGGTGTATGGGAATGCCAAATTGGCCTTGTGGTACATTGCTGATAACAATCCGGAACTGGATTCACGGGAACTGTTGGTGGGGTTGGGGGGTTGGTTGAAACACTGCGGAGGTAAACTGAACTGGCATCATTTGAACTTGCCTGTGTATGATGATGCGCGTGCAGCACATAATTATTTTGAGACTTGTTTTCAGCAGGAATGTGCCAAACGTTTACCTGAGATGTATCCGAAATGGGATCCTGTGAGAAAAGTACCTGTACAGACTACAAATTGGGATGTCCTGGGGACAACATATGATGCAATGAATTCGATTCTGCAGTGGAGTGCTGAACAGCTCCCGCGAATGCTTTCTACTTTGCGTCATACTCACGCGTCAGTGCACGCCAAGGGTTCCTGGATATATGTGATTTGGTGTCCAGGTAGTAGGAAATGTTACGTTGGGCAGTGTGGTGCAAGAGACAACTTTCGAACTGTTTTGGAACGCATGCGAGAACATTTTCTGTTAGCTAGAGATTGGATTCTCACCTCTTCCAAACCCATTGCGCGCCGCGCCAAGTACCCGTTGTATGAATGGTGGGCGCGTATGGGATTGCACAGAGTGCAGATTACTGTAGTCGAACAGGTGCCTCAGTGGCGTGCTGATATTAAGGAGATTGAATGGATGCACAAGTTTCCACGCACTGATTTGCTGAATGTATATATTCCTGATTTACGGAGAGACCGATGGACGTGGCTTTTGCGTATGAAAGCATGGAAGAAAGTGCAGCCTGAACACACACGTTCTTTGAGTGACAGGGCACACAAATTTATTGCATCGCTGAGGTCAGATCTTTCAGTTACTGACAAGTTTGATTTGATTATGCAGACTAAGCGTTTTCTGGATGCAGAGACGGCGAGGCAGGTCTTCACCAAAGCACAACAGCACATACAACGAGACACAGGAGTATTGATTATTCCGAGTTTTGTGCTGAAAATTCCATTGCTCACACCAGATCTCAGACGCAAGCTGGCACATGTCATCAAATACAGTCTACTCACGACACCTGATTTGCCTCCGATTTATGCAGAATACCTCTGTAGTATTTTGTCGTTTGTTTCCGTACGTACGAAGACCGCTGCTGATTTGTTGTGTACACATAAACTGTCCTTTCCTACAGGCCAATTGCAATATATGTTAAATCACGAGAAATGTAATTGTGCAGAACTAGCTGAGCAATGTTCCCTACCTCTGGTGGATGGCCACTGTTTTGCGCGCACAGTACAGAATATGTCCCAGTTTTTTGGTCCACATGGTGAGTCAGTCCTGGGCCAGAACCTGAAAAATGCAACAATACCACACTGGCTGAGTGTCACCAACCAGTGCGAACGCCCTGTCCGTCGGGCACTGTCAGGGGTCCCAACTATGTCCCCCTCTGCACGTGAAGACTTGGAATTGTACATACTGAGATCCATCCAGGATCATGTAAAAAATGAAATTCCGAAGTATGGTGCGCATCACTATGCACCATATATACGACGTATCCAAGCTCGGGGACCTAAAAATTGGGTGTGGGGCCCGTTTGATAAAGCGCCGACGTGTTTGTGGGGGGCCTGTCGCATTTTACTGTGCTCTTTGTATGATAAGGCCTTCTTCAAAGCTCCGCATAGATATACAGTTTTGCACACATATATCTCTCCGCAAGAGGCGCATCTGGCCTTGTTTTCTGAAATTGTTAAGTTGGCTCAGGTGGCGTTTTCGGAGTCCCAGGTTCAAGGTACATCACCACACTACCGTGAGTTGTGGCGTATTCAGATTGACAGAGCGCGAGGTAAATTGAACCGGTCTTATCGCTTTATTAAAAAACGAAAATGCCCGGAGGATTTTGCTGATCCAATGTTACACAGAGGGCTGTGTAAAACTACACCGTCCAAATTAACGTCGTCTGTGAAGCCTGTACCTCAATTGTCTAGGTATGTGCTGCGAGCCCCAGCCTGTCAATTACTGGTTAAATGGAAGTCCAATGAAAAACTGGGAATATTGAAATTACGAGAAGTTTTGACACAGGCAGCGCACCCGCTGGCACGAGGGAATCGGTTGATGGGACGTGCGCTGTCACAATTCTGGAAGTTGGTACTGACGGTGTTGAAACCACGAGAACTTCTGTCCATGCGGGATATTTTACAATTAATACGACAGTGGCATGACACGGTCAGGCACCCCAGAAAGGGAGAGAAGGCGTTTTGGTTAGAACTGGATCTAGTGGAGATGTTCCCTAGGATTCCCAGGCACGCCGTGATTGCGGCGCTGGAGTTTTTACATACCAAGGTGTGCAGCCCGGACAATAAATATACTAGAGGACCGCTGAGGCTATGGATTGCAAAGTCACAAGCCAGGGGAGCGGATTCATATTGTACTGGTAACAAACAGTCGTTCTGGGAGTTGTGTTTTGCTGATATTGTACATTATTGCAAGTTTGAGTTGAGTTGTAATACCCAGTTCGTGTGCCTGTCCTCGATTCTGCAACAGATTGCCGGTGTCCCCATTGGGGGCACCTGTTCTGCGCAGCTGGCCAGCTTAACGTTGATTGCCCGTGAACTTGAGCATGCGCGGCCAATACCGGCAACCCCGTCTATACGTTACCGTGACAATTTTCTGGCGCATGTTATTGTACGCAGATCCGTGTCAGTCAGGACCTGGGAAGAGGCTGTAACACGCAGAGCAAAAATCGTGCAGGCGCACATTGAAAAGTTGACTGGGATGTGCAGCACGATTGAGCAATTTGGCCCTGAGTTAGACTTCCTTGAATGTCGGTTGCGACAGCTTCATACGCCAGATTATATTCGTGTTAAAAGTGCTGTCGTGAATCCACCACCTGGTTCAACTATTGCTGGGGATCTGAGGAAGATGGTGGATCCCAAAGCACCGAATGCACCCAGAATGTTGCAGTCTGCTGTACCCAATATGGCGCGGAAAGCGCAACATTATCGCACGTCACTTTCGGGAGCTACACAGAATTAATGTAAGGGGTATGCCACATCTTCATGGGAACCCAAACTCCGTGAAATGGCCCATCGGTGGGATATCCCTTATCCCACGACATGGACACCACTCCCTCTGGGACCGTGTTCGCAGATTTTGTGTGCATATTTGCAGTCTTGATGTCTCTGTATTCATTTTCAGGAAGCCCCAGGAGAGCGAGATCCCATATTTCTGTGTACATAATTTCAGTTTTTTGCAGATTTGCCTGTACAGTGTCTGCTGGTTGCACAGAGGTTCAGCAGTCCGCCATCCTGAACGATTGCTGTGCTAATGCCGTGACTGTTAGTTTTCAGGATGTCATGGGACACTGCTGCCTTTTGATGAGGCTCAACGTACAGTTTTTCTTCCCTCTGGAGAGCACAAACCCGTGATTCTGTGTACATATTTTCTGGTTTTTCTACAGTTTTGCCTGTACAGTGTGTGCTGGATGCACAGAGGTCCAGGAGTCCCCTATGTAAGGGGCATTGCTGTGTATATGCGCGGATTGGTGACTTTTGGAATACCATGGGACACTGCTTTCTTCTACATGAGTTATGTTGTACATATGGGCGTCCTGAAGGGTGAGTTCACAGACCCCCGCCATGTGGGCGGGGGTCTTGCACAGCTCTGCGTTCGGGTCGGCTCGCACAGGTGCGAGACGCCGACCCTCACTTGACCTGTGCAAGACAACTTGTTTTAGATAAATAGGATAAGAGAACCGGGTACACAAACCTTTCTAAGCAAAGCCTATTTGTGGGTATGACACCGTGTGTATATGCATGCTGTCACCTAAAGGTAGCCTAGTGAGGAAACTAATTTCTGAATTCTGAATTTGTGGACACACACTGTCATGTGTGTGCAATGCTACGTGCAACTCGTTTACACGTCTTCAGAAACCACGGTTGTGCATTTTTCTTTGCTTTGCCCGCGGTCTTGTGGGATTGTGCAAGGAAGAGTGTCGGCACCTGACGAAGAGGTCGTGAGAGTGCACTTCGTGCCATAAACTAAATTGAACCACATCGTACAATTGAAGCGCCACGCATACAAGGCCGTGTAGACTGCCGCCATGAGCACTCACACATGGGCTACGACTTGGGGGTGAGGGAATACTATTCCCAATGGAACACATAGCTCAGAACACATGACCTATGGATAGTACAACCCGAGATGGACCCAGCCACACAGCCATTTCGCAAGCGCTACAAGCCACGAGCCAAGGAGACACAAGCAAGGTCTCCTGAACGACGCACGAAACACACCGCACCGGACGCACACTAGACAGCTACTAAGCCTCTTCAACAAGGCATCCAAAGGACCCGCACGTATGACTCGCTAAACACGCCATGCTACCTTGGTGGGTGTTGGGCCACACCACCCCGATGGCTCCAAGCAGTGCGGCACGTGTTTGAGTCAATGTAAGAGAAGGCATTGTACCATGGCATATGTGCACGCATACTAATATAGCTTGAACTTCGTTCCGCAGTTGGTGACCATGGAAGGACTAACTAGAGAGCAAGTCGAGATATGTGCCCGTGGGGTAAGGCAAATTAGCCTTGCATGCAACCCCCAAAGTCATGAGGTTAGCGGTTGGGGCTTCGTCACGGTGACTTCATGAACGGGCTCCCCAACTCTCACACCCGGTCCGTGTTGTCGTTCATTTGAGTAAACCTCTATGATCTCAATACAGTCTCTGCTCAAACTGCGAGGTTCAAGTTTGGGGACAGGTTTGGGTGTACGTAAATAATGCTTCAACGTCCCATTTTGTGGAGCAAACCAAGAGCGAGTTTTTCCACGGGTGTGGTTTGGTACCGTAGGGACAAACAGAGAATCAACGTGGCAAAGCTTTTTGCGACGGCGGGCTGACATAAACGTAGGTGCTGCACTTTCGCAATTTGGAACCATGGAACGGAGCATGGAGGGGCTTTTAGAGTCAAAGGATGTTATGGCAGCAGCATTGCAACCACCAATGGAGTTGGGCAGGTGTATTGCAGGTGCAACAGGTAGGAATTGGGAGGGAAACCAGAGGACACAAGCACCGGTGGTTCCCATTTCTGACTTTCCGGCCCAACATCAGAACGCCCAAGGCTAAAGCTCGGGCAGGTGCCGATTGCTTTTAACTGCGCATCTAATCCTGATGACTGACACTGTGTGTGTATTCCAATGGGGCCTACTGTACCCCCTCACTCTACTCTGCGGCAAGGAGCGCGTGGTGTCCCCATACCCCCCCCCCCCGACTGTATCCTGAGCCATGTCAGGTGGGTCTTCTATGGTGGTCTTTTTGAAGTGGGTCTTATACTTCTTTGATACGGAGCACACTGTGACCTGTTTTCTCAGCCACCAAAGAATGCCGGTTTCGGTGACGCAACTTTTATCCATTTTTATTTTTCAACCGAAAAAAACTGTTTTGGGGGCCATTCACACGCAATGGATCTCGAGGAAGAATTAGAGGTGGCAGAGGTTGAGGATGGCGATGGGGGTGGGGATGAGGATGGGGTGGAGGATGAGGATGAGGAGTACGAAGCAGAGCAGATTGTTTCGAAGAGGGTTCATCGTGGCAGAGCATTGTATTTGGTTCGTTGGAAGGGCTATAGTGAAGACGATGATTCTTAGGAGCCCCTTGAACACTTGACAAGTTGTCGAGAGTTGGTGGAGGCTTTCGAAGAACGCGAGCGAGATCGCTCTTTGTCGCGAACCATCGGTCTTGGGTTGCGGCACTCTTAATATGATGCCTCTTGATATTTATTCATCCATTATGTTTGATATGCCCCCGCGGCATGTGGTATATTAATGTGTGACACTATCGTCTCGCAAGCATTTGAGGCCATCTTGGCAATGACACCATCCCATCGGAGTTGCGCCAGCCAGGGGGGGGGGGGAGGGGGCCAGCCAGCGCCAGCCACCCAGCCACCCACCTAGCCAGCCACCTAGCCAACCACCATTGCTTTGTACATGCATGTTTGCCTCACCGCCCTTGCTCTCAAGATCTCAAGATGATGTCACCGATCCATGGAGTGTGTGGTAAAATTGTGTGGATGGTATATATTTCAGATTGAGGACAATTGTATACTCTGAGGTTTACATCGGTAACAACAACATTTGCAGTTGAACATACGTCTAATGCGGTGATTCTATGTTTTGTGTTTTTGGTCTTTATGGGAGGTTCCGAAGGCAAGGCAACTTGGAGTATGAGGTAAGGGTGTTCTTGAAAGGTGGCCGACCCCCCCACCCTTGCAAACCCATCCCCATACCCATGCCATGTGTGAGAAGAGGCGGTACAATGGTGCACTACGTATTTTGGCTGTTTTCCGGGGGCGCGCCAGCCAGCCAGCCAACCAGAGGGGGGTGGGGTTTCCAAAGCCTCCCAGCCACCCAGCCGCAGCTAGGCGCAGCTCCATCATGCAAAGCACCCAATGAATGTTTTTTGTCATATTTTTGGGTTGGGGGTGAGGTTGAGGACAATTTTGCTTCATTTCCTTGTCTTTTTGAAGTGGGTCTTATAGCTTTGCCGAGGAGGGGCTAAAAAAAGGGGTGGGTCTTATAAATGGGGGGTTCTTGGTGGGTCTACAGTCGAGGGGGGAGGAGTAGGTGAATTCCTGTCCGCCCAACTAGCTGAAAGTTGGTGCGCATGGCGTGAATACCGCCCCCTGTTTGCCCCGCTGGACCCTTCCACACCGGTCTCTCCCTTTGAACGAGAGGTCCAGCAGGCTCTTAGTTGCTCATGTACGTTGTGTGACAGTACCGACTTATCTGCTAACCATGTGCCGGGAGCCCGGTGCCCTGTCTGTGGTGCAATGTATAACTCTTTCTCCCTTGCTCGTGATGTGGACTATACCCTGGCCCCACATTGTGCGCGGTCAATGGGTGTGTCCGGGTCCATTTTGATTTCTCCTATGGTGCATACACTGACGGATGAACAGGTGTGTGACACTGGGTTCACTGATATGTGGGCGCCAGTTGACCAGCCTTTAGGTTTCCTCGGTTTGGGAGATACACAAGTGATCCTTGCTTGCACGTCACAGTGGGATGGGCACGTGAACTGCTTTGTGCACGTGGTGGAACACTTGGTGGACCATTTGATTCGGGTAAACAAAAAGGACCATGCGCCAAACTGTGATCTTGGCATGCAACAACCAAGTGACGAATGCGATCCCACCTTATGGGAGATTCCACAGCACCCCCTGCCCAAACGCCTCAAGGCGCACTTGGACCCAACGAATGGGAAATCCAGATAAATTGATAAACCGACACCGACCTCTGTAGGGAAACCACAGGGAATAGTCATCAGCGATTTCCCGTATGTTCACCCCACGGGGGGGGGAGGGAGCATCGGGCCATACGCCGACTCCTTCCCACTCTCGGACCACTTTTAGGGTGGGGGGGGTGGGTATGGGCGGGGGGGGGGGGGGGGGGGGGGGGTTGGAGGTAGCCCAGAAGGGGGGGGGGTGCTGGACCCAACCAGAAATGGCATAAAATGACCACCTCATCACGCTAATCACTTTGAGGCATGTATTTTGGGAAAAAATTTTGAAAGGGGGGGGGGCATGGTACTTTTGTTTGTGGGCATAGCACCCCCGAGTCAAATCCTAGCCACTATTGCTAGTGGCGCCCCACCCAGGCCGAACCATGCTTGTTTTCAAGGCAGAGTTGATGTATGTTCCGAAACCAGTTGGAGGAGCTGGGGCGGCTGAAGGCCGCCTTCAGAAAGTCATTGCCAACATCCCACGACGGAATCGAGCATATACCAGAGACTTCCTCCAAAAGCTAGACCCCCTCCAAGCAGTTATGGGTGAGGTGGTCGCGCCTGAGCCGTGGACCCCCTCTGTCTCCACATGTTTATTTGAAGGGGATGGGTCGGGGGGCGAGGATGACACACCTACCCCCATTGTTTTGTTTTCCCGCTATCGCGATAATGTGTACATTGCTTTTATAAACGTCCCTCCCTGCATGAATAGCCAGGTCTGCAGCTCTGTGGCAGTTGTTCTACGCTGTATTTATGGCATCCCACTGAAGTGGGAACCGCATGGGACCTCTGTGACCTGGGGGGAAGCGTCCCTTACCTCGTGTGGAGATGGCTTCTCCCTCACATGTAAGGGCATCGTGAGGGACCTGTCACTGTATGACCCTGCTGCACTGGGAGAGTGGACACGCTGGGTACACAGGTTTTCACCCAACGCACGCACAGTGTGGCGCTCGCAATTCCCCTCTATCGTTTTGAAATCTATTTGGTATGCCCTGTCGATGAACGACCTGCGCCTGAATGTCCCTTCCCTAATCTGGGGGATGGGCTACCACTCCTACCCTAAGCGCTGGTGGCGCCCCAAACTTTTCTCACTGTGGTCTAAATATCGCATGGGGCGATGCTTCTCTATGCATGAAGTCGACCTGTGGTTTTCCCAGGGTGTACAGATCTCTGGGGGTGTAGCGGGTGTGGATGGGTTGCCGGAGAGATGAGGCCCTAGGGTAGGGAGAGCTACACTACACTGTGTTGCGTACTTTGGGACCTTTCAGTTTTTAGTTTATAGTTTTTAGTTTATAGTTTTTAGTTTATAGTTTTTAGTTTATAGTTTTTAGCTTTTAGTTTTTAGTTTTTAGTCTGGGGTTGTGAATCCATTCGCCTGGTCCCATCAACCTACCACTCGGGGAAGAACCATTGAGATCTGTTTTCTTGTTTGTTTTTCTGTGCCTTCTGAGCTTTACATGCCGGTGTGCCACTGCAACCCCCAGCATGTTTATGCCTTTACAGGTGCCTTCCTTTGTGCCTGAAGCCTTACTGTTATAAGGCCTACACCCAACATAATAGGGATGTCAGCAGAAGAGACGAAAGTCGGGACTCGGGGTGTAGCAGGGGTGCGATGCCCAGGTGTCACTGAAACCACGATATTGTCTGAGGGTGTATGTACGGTGTGGTGTGCTGCATACGGTGCGAGGTGTCTTGTGCTGCAGGCCTCTGCACAGTGACTCCCAGGCACTCTAGGATCAGTTTATGGGCGATGTAAAGTCGGGTATTCAGCCATCTCTTTGGCCAGAGCCCCAGCCAGACGTACACCTATCTGTGTGCCCAGGAGCATACACCCGAACAGTTTTGGGGAGACACTTGTCCTGCACACTCCTGCTTATCACTTTGCAATCCAATGGCCGTGTAAGCAGTCTCTTCTCGTGCTTGTGTGTACAACTGCCCTCTCTGACAGCAACTACCCCCATATCACAGCTTGGCCCTCGATGCGAGTGCTGGGCGTCTGGGGGTCAGCTGGCTTGCGTCGAGGTGGGAGGGAGGAGGCAAGGCGCGGCCGGGTCCGCGGCTAAGCCGCACCTTCCCCCAACATATTTGGATGGGAGATGGGTACCCGTGGCACAAGGGAACTCAGGGACTGGAGATGTTGGTATGGGGTGTGGGAGAGGGGCTTGCAGGGCCGGGGGATGAGGGGAAGGGGCTTTCAGGGAGGCTATGGGGTGAGCGGGATATGGCAAGGGGGGGGGTCTGGTATTTAAGCACTAGGCATGGGGCATGGAGGTGTGGGCGGGGGAGGGGGTTTTTCAGTTTTCAGGGGCTTGGGGTGGCGTATGGGCGAGGGTTGTATATGGGTAATCATTGCCTGCCACAGGGTGTGGATGGTGGAGTAGGAGCGTGTAGGCAAAGTGGGGGCCGGGGTATTGATGGGTGCCATGCTATGACTGCAGGGTGTTACTAGCCATGGCTGTCAGGATGCGACCGCAAGAACTCTGATTCAGAGGGCCCCGAACATGTATGTCGCGTTTGTTGATGTGTGTGGTATGGTGGCTGCAGGCTCTTGCAGACCTTGAGGAGAGAACGGAGGCCAAGGGGGGCACCCGGCTGCCTGTTGGTGACACCACCGCTGTGTACAAAGAGACTGACAGTAGAAAAGGCCTCTTCGTCAACAGTGACCTCATGCTCCAGTCACACGGTCGCCCTCCTGAGTTGCAGCGTGTCAACAGGGGTTGCTGCTGTGCAGGACCTGACACTATGGGAGGGAGCGGGGACTCCCTCCCTCTGTGGACCCCAACATGATTTGGTCGGTATGCAAATGAAAGGGAACCAGGATGTCCGACGATGCATATGTTCCCGAAGGGAATCTGCGGTCTTTGAGATTTGTGGTGCCCAAATCCTCGAATCCCGTGGCCGTTGCTGGTGCGCCACGTGCCCACAGCACCAGTGCCACGTTGGGGCATGTGGCGGCACAAATGGTGACCGTGGGCAAGCCACTGGCACAAACCCAGACAGAGGTCCGGTTGACTGAGAGGATTCCATTCCTCGCCGGGGCCATTGATTGCCTGTGAGCCCCCCCGCCCCCCCGGGCGCCGCACTGGTCCGAGGGATCCAGGTAGCCATCCCGCCGGGACCCAGGCTGGCCGATCTGAGTAGCACATGTCCATATACATCAAGGTGTTCGGTAGCAGTGAAGCAGGGGAGGGAGGGGGAGCAGGTTTCCGGCATTGGGGGGGTCGCTCGAGCGCCCTGGAAGGGGGGTTGGGCGGTTGGGGGAAGGGGCTCAGGTGAGGGTTCTTGTTGGCAATTGGCAGGCCAGGGGCACACATGCTTAGAGGGCTGGGGCCGAGAAAGTTGGCATTTTTGGCCATCGTGACCCATTTGAGGGTCCGAAACCAAGGAGACTTTTTCGCGCTCCTTGCGCCCTACATAGAGACTACTGCCGCAAAGTGTTGAAGGGTTACAGCCTTGTAGGCGAAGGCGCCAGAAGAGTATTTTTTCTGAAAAAACCCCCCCAACATATCATATTTTCCTTCCACATGATCGGCGCGACGTGGGGGGTCATTTTCAGTCATAAATGTGCCCCCCCCCCCCCCCCCCGCCCCCGCCGCCGCCCTCGACTAGTCTTTCCTTCCCTCTCTTTTTTCAAGTCCTGTGTCTTTGAGTGGGTGCAATCCCGTAGCTCTTGCGGTGGCGGTGGCGCTAAGTCTCCACAGGTTCCACGTGCACCTTCGCTTTGCTCACCTGATCAGGCTTTTACCCCCCGGACCCAGCAGCCCGGGGTCCCTTTGGTCGGTCGGTACGGTCCCTGTCACCCAGGGCCTGACAGTGAGGCGCCGATCCAACGCGTGCAAAGCTCTCGCCCTGCGGGCATTGCCGTCGTCTGTCTTGCAAAGACACGACCCTCCCGTTTGACTACAGTCGGTATGTCGCTGGAGTGAAGTACTCGGAGCACTTGGTCAGTCCGGGACTCACTTTCAAATTGGTCAGAGATCGATGCAGTCCGCTCTGCAATTCTTGGACAACTTCCGGAGTCCCTGAGTCCACAAAAGCCCGTGGTGCTTGGCAGTCACGATGAGAGCCTTTTCATTTTCGCACAGACTTTGAGCAACTTCTGCTCAAGGAACCGGTCCAAGGCATGGCTCACACCTGCTTCTGTGCAATGCCTTGTCCACGCACCGAGCCCCCCCCCCCCCCATACCGAGGCCTTGTGCCAACCCGCCCCCCCCCCCCAACGGTTGTGGACCCGCAAAGTGTTCCGCATTGGTGGTGTACTGCACCATTGGGCCAGTTTGGCTTGGGCATGCTGGTGTGAGGGCGTGTGAACCTGCGGCTAAGGGAGCTCATCTTCCATTCGAACATGACGCTCTCCCTGCGGTTCCTGCATTGTGCCGCAGGAAGCTGGTCACCAGCATTGAAGATGTGTACTGGTTCGTGGGGCTCATGGCGGCCCTCATTGTCTGCGATTTCCTACTTCAGATCTTCCGCTTCCCAAGGAACGACACCAATGGTTCAGGTGGCGTGCCTGTCATACACTATGTGATGTGATGTGATGTGATGTGGGATGGGATGGGATGGGATGGGATGGGATGGGATGGGATGGGATGGGATGGAATGGGATGGGATGGGATGGGATGGGATGGGATGGGATGGGATGGAATGGGATGGGATGGGATGGGATGTTTTGTTTTGTTTTGTTTTGTGAAAAACGCCTTGGCCAGGGTCGTACTGGTCCCCTCCCGGAGATTACCCATCTTCTCTTCGGTGGTGCGCTTCCCTTACCCTTGTATTACCCGTGCCCCCGAAAATTTTCACGTCTTCTTGAACTTGTACTGCCAAAGAAAACAAAACAACCTGCCACTGGCTTGTACCGGCAGGTACCTTTTCTGGTTTTTCTCATGTCTTTCTGGAAGATGTTGTTTTTGCTGTGGATTGATTGTTGCACCTGTTTTTGTGTGATCCTGACTCTTCTTTCCCCTGCCTGGGATGGGATGGGATGGGATGGGATGGGATGGGATGGGATGGGATGGGATGGGATGGGATGGGATGGGATGTTTGTTTTGTTTTGTTTTGTGAAAAACGCTTTGGCCAGGGTCGTACTGGTCCCCTCCCGGAGATTACCCATCTTCTCTTCGGTGGTGTGCTTCCCTTACCTTTGTATTACCCGTGCCCCCGAAAATTTTCACGTCTTCTCGAACTTGTACTGCCAAAGAAAACAAAACAACCTGCCACTGGCTTGTACCGGCAGGTACCTTTTCTGGTTTTTCTCATGTCTTTCTGAAAGATGTTGTTTTTGCTGTGGATTGATTGTTGCACCTGTTTTTGTGTGATCCTGACTCTTCTTTCCCCTGCCTACCCCCTGTACAGGACACGCACTGCACCATTTGCTCATGTGATGTCTCTGCTGCTGCACTGTTTCTCTGGGGCCTTTGTGCCAGGGCCTGCTGCGTTGTGGCAGTGCCCTGTGCAGAGAGGCGTTGTCTGTCTGTGATGTTACAACGTCCCACTGCCACATGGTGGTCCCGTGGTGTGCTGCCCGTGCTCAGGAATGCCCTGCTGCACTGTGGCTGCTTCTGGTATCTGGAGTACCTGATCTGAACCTGTGCACGACGTTTGACTGACTGGACATACATACGGCTGCTCCCTTCTGTTGGGACTTGACCGTTGACGGGACCGTTGACGGGACACTCGTACTGTATCGGACGTCTCGCGTTTCAGAGCCTATAAGAGAAAAACAGGCATACCTCCCCTAGCCTTCCCTGTTTGCAACCACCTTCGCAGAAGAGGGCCCGGTTAAGGATTGGATGGGATGGGATGGGATGGGATGGGATGGGATGGGATGGGATGGGATGGGATGGGATCGGGCATCTGGTAGTTCTTTTTTCTACTATCGCTTTTCTGTTGTAAAAGTCGCCTCTTCTGCTGTTTGCTGTTGGGTTGGTCACTCGTCGGTGTGCTGTCTGATTGCTGTGCCCTAGGCCGTTACCACACTCTGCACACACTCACAAATTTCTTTGTGACGGCTGTCTACATCGATGACGTCTTCTACACGTACTCCGATCCATTGGAAAGTTACCAGCTTCCCTGCGACAACCGAGGTGTGGCTTGGGATGGAGTGGCATCGCGTCGCAGAGCGGGCATTGCAGAGGGTTGGGCAAGGGCCTGTCACAGTGTGCTCCGAGTTGGCAGAGACGAAGGGTTGGTTGGGGTTCAAAGGTCTCTTGGTGCTGAGCTGCTTCAATTCCCAGAACAAGGTGACGGGCCTCCCGCACAGCGTTAGCCCCCCACCCCCACCCCTGTAACACCAGCGGACGCAACCCTATCCATGGGTAGTTGCATATTGCGGGCCTCCGGCTCCACATGGGGCACTAGGCACCCGGCTCGGGGGGTCCTCCGTGCAGTGAGGCAGTGTACTGACGGAATTACACTGCCCCCTGCCCCCTGCAGTGAGGGAGTGTACTGACGAAGTTGCACTGTCCACTGCCCCCCTGCAGTGAGACAGTGTACTGCAGGTTTCCTGCTGCTGACGGCCCCTTGCAGTGGCAGACACACCGGTCTATAAGAGCTCTGCCCCCCCCCCCCCCCCCGCTGGGGGTCAGGGGCAGGGGGCAGTGGGACTCCGCCACTCTGCAGAAATCAGTGTTGGGCTCCGTGGCTGTGGGGCTGTGGAACTGCAGGACTCTGGAGCTGCGGGACTGTGGGACTGTGGGGCTGTGGGGCTGTGGCGGTGTGGGGCCTGTGGGCCCCTGGGAATGTGGGAATGTGTGCCTGTGGGGCTTTCTACTGTGTGTACTGCCTCCTCTGGCATGCAGGATTTCTCCTGTTTCCAAAGCATGTTTCCAAAACATGTTCAAGGGGAAGGAGGGGGGTGTAGGCGGGGCGTACTGGGGGCTGCCACCACCCGCTTGTGCAAATCCCTGCAGGCCCACCGCGCAGCTGACAGCGGTTGGGGATGTATGCATTGGTGTCCTTGTTGGTGTCTGCTGGGCACACTGCTGTGCAGTCTGTGATGGCCTCGTTGTTCTCCGCCCACAGTGTGTGCCCGCGCGCCATCCGCATGCCCCACTGGGCGGAGGTCTCCCCAACCCAGCACACACCCCACCTGGTGGGGTGGAGAAGCCACTCACGATGGGATCGTCCGGGGGAGCGGGGCCCAGAGCACGAACACCCCGGGCAGAGCAGAGAGGCAAAAGCCGAGCGGAAGGAGACCAATACCACCCAGCGCCGTGGATTGGAGCATCCAGGGCACACGGGGCAAAGCAACCCAGGATGGGAACATCTAGGGGAGCACGGCACAGGAATGGATCATCCAAGGCTGCCATGGAGAAGCAGAGGCCGTGCAGAAGGAGACCAACACCGCCCGGAGCCCAAGATTGGAGCATCCACGGCACACGGGGAGAAGCGACCCAGATCATACGGGGGGGGGCAGGGCCCATGAATGGGTCATGCAGGAATGCCAAGGAGAAGCAAAGGGCTGTGGGGATGGAGAGCAATGCTGCCCTGAGCCCTGGATTGGAGCTCGTGTTTGCCCAGCGGCTGGCAGGGCAGGGGCAGGCTATCGCCCAGGGCTCGTGCACTGGTATTGCAGGGACCATTGCCATCGCCACATTGCACCTTCACCACGTGCTCTTCTACCGGCCTCTGCCGATGGTGGATTGGGTGCATCACATCGTCATGATCTTCATTGTGGTCCCACTGGGTTATGGCCTACAGCCAGGTACCGTGTTGCATGTCGTGCTTTGCCAGGCCTCTAGGATCTAGCCACCATGGCTCCACAGCCCCTCATGCCCACAGCCCCACAGCCTGACAGCCGCACAGTCCCAAAGACCCACAGCCCGACGGCCCACACCCCACAGCCCCACAACCCCACAGTCCCACATCCCCATCGCCCCACAGCCCCACAGCCCCACAGTCGCACAGCACCACATCCCCATCGCCCTGTAGCCCCACAGCCCCTGAGCCCCTCAGCCCCACAGCCGTGTATGTTTTAAGTTGCGAAATCCCCCCCCCCCCGCCGCTGTAAACGCGAGTACCAAAGAGATTGCACGGCCGAGCAATTTCCTTTTGCTGTAAACGAGTACCAAAAAATCGTACTGTTGAATACTGCAAAAACCAGGTACTCGTAATTGTACCAAAACAAAAAAATACACGTCTATATATTTTTTCGTACTTGCGTTTACAGCAAAAAAAAGAAACCTCGACTTTTAGCCAAAAAAATGGAACTCAATTTACAGCAAAAAAAAATAATGACCCGCGCTTGCGGCGAAAACAAATTACCCCTGTTTAACACTAAAAACACTTTTTGCTCTTTGATTGAATGTTTCCCATTTTGGGCACCCCTACACATCAGAGGAAATGTAGCCACCTCATTTTCTTCCCCACATTGGGGTCCCCAAGACAACATGGGGTTATGTAGCCATTCCTCCCCATTTTGGGGACCCCAAGAAAGCTGCATGCTTTCCAATTTCCCACACTAATTGACCAAAGGTGACACCTTTCGACTGCTGGGCCACACATTCAAGATGTCCAAGAAAATGTGCATCGTGTTTAGCACTATAAAAAAGGCTTCGAAATGCCCGGTTGCAGGCCATTGAGGCGCAGTGCTGTGGCACAGCTACTTTGGTTGCACTTTATGAGATGGGTGAGGCAATTTGTGGAAATAACCGCCATCTCTTGTTGTGCACGTTCAGAGCATCACACGAGGTGGCCATCCTAGGCATTGGAATCGCCGGGTCGGAAAACAAGTTCGCTATCCACTACTTCTGTAAAACATTTCATGAGTGATGGTGCAACAGGACAACTCACAAAGTTTGGGCTGCTTTGGCAGCATGATTGCAATGTGCATACCATGTAGTCTGCAACTCGCAAAAGCTTTGTTGTGGTCCATGTCAGGGTGTGATTTATGCCACAACACAAGGAAATGCTTCAATGCTCTAAAACGGTTGTGGTTGATCTCCCAAGGTTTTCAATGCAGGGTGGAAAGCTGTGGACAATGTTGAGGCTGCCCCGCATCAAGACGAGGATGCCTGTGAGAGGGCATCGAAGCCTCACAAGCCAAGGGGGAATGTGCCACAGCCAGTCCTACCAAGAAGGAGGACACCTATCAGTACGTGCCCATCCTTGGGCAGCGTGTCCGCGTCCGCGAGGGGTACCTAAAAGACGCCCTGAATCACTTGGAACCTGACCAAATGTTCATCGATGACTCAGCCAAGCACATCAAAAGGCTTTGTTTGAGGATTGTGTGCGGAACACCAATCCCGGTGCGAAGCCTAAGTCATCAAACACGAAGTTTTTGCTTTGAATTGATTTGATCTACAAGTGTGCATTGTACGATTACTTGGAAAAGTGCATGTTTTGTAGCGCAACGCCCTCCCATATTATGTTCTACATTTAGATGCACCTTCTCTCCAGCCATTCAGTAGGTGGAGGTATAAAAGTTGCTTTTATATTTGCTGAACACCACCTTCTTTTCAGGCACCTGCCTCTTCTACTGTGCCAAAGAGGCGGAGGTGTACAGTTGCAGTTATATTCCGCCGAGTCCGAATTAAGTGTTGGCCACACAGAGCACTTTGTGCTTTGTGAACTCGGCGTCCCATCGTCCCGCAGCCACACAGCTGCACAGTAGGCATGCTCGGGAAAGGCGTCATGGGGAAGGGGGGCTGTAGGCACACTCACTCTCATGGGGAAGGGGATCTGCAGGCAGAACCAGTATCATGGGGAAGGGGATCTGCAGGCACACCCAGTGTCATGGGGAAGGGGGATAGACAAGGGCAAGGGCATCTCCTATGGACCAGTGGACATAGTCCTCCATACCCCTACAGTCCCACAGCTCCACAAGCCCCACAGCCCCACAGAATCACATCGAGGGATGTATTAGAGCGGCTGAGAACCATAGGAGGAGGGGGGTCCACCCCCTGGACCCCCCCCCCCAGGACCCCCCCACCTCCCCTTCCAATGTTTTAGGTTGACAGTAGGGATTGATTCACTATTTTTCTTCCGCGCCTTTGGCACAAGAGGATCTAAGCAAGTGTCAATTTTATTTTGGGTACCATTCAGCTTGGGGGACCATAGGAGGAGGGGGGATCCGGCCAACCCCCCTGCCTCCCCCCCCCTCTCTCTCCCAATACATCTCTGATCACATCCACACAGCCACACAGCACCACGCCCACATCCACTGCAAAGTGCCTCCCAACTGTTTTGCACCCACGGGCAACCATCTTGCGCGTGGCCTGACACTGCTCACTCACATCCCTCCCCCGCCCCCCTGCCGGTGCAGGTGCCCTGCTGGGGCATGGCTGCTTCTTCACCAGTGGTCTGCCCGGGGGCCTGGACTACGCCATGCTGGTGGCGGTCAAGCAGGGCTGGATGGAGTCCCTGACTGAGAAGCACATCAACACCCAGATCCAGCTGTGGCTTCGCGCCCCCGGGTGCGTGGCCCACTCCGTCCTGGGGTGGGTCGCCTGGTGGTGTGCCATGCCTTGTGCCTGCGCCGCACACTGCGTCCCAGGAGTATGGGAGGGTGAGCGACGGGGGGCGGGCGTGTGCGCGGGGGCGCAGGGCTGCGGGCGGGTGGAGTGCACCCGGCGGACACTGCGTAGTGGCACAAGCTCTCCAACAAACCCCCAGGGGGTGGGTGGGGGTGGGGGCCTGTGTACCTCAAATCAGCCTCCAACTTCAAGCCTTCAAATAATACATACATCATTGAAATGAAGTGAATGAATGAATGAATGAAACGATTAAATGAATGAATCAATGTGTGAAATAAATGAATGAATGAAATAAATGAATGGATGAACTGAATAAATAGATGAACTGAATGAATCGCCGAAATACATAAATAACCGAAATACATACATTGATAAATGAAATGAATAAATAATCGAAATACATAAACAGCTGAAGCACAGAAATAACTGAATGAAATAGACAAATAAACGAAACACATAATAACTGAAATACATAATTGAATTTGATAAACAACCGAAATGCACAAATAAATAGATGAAATCAATAAAATGATCCAAATGCATAAATAAGCGAAATACATGTATAAACAGACGGAATGAATAAACAACCGAACTACATAGACAATGGAACTACATAAACTGATAAATGAATCAATAAATGAAACAAATACATAAACAAGCAAAATACAAGATGAATCAAATGAAATTCGTAAATAACGCAAATGCTTACATAAATAAATGAAATAAGTAAATAACCAACATACATACATAATTCAAATACCTTATTAGATAAATGAAATGAACAAATGTCTGAAATGCACAAATAACGGAAATACATAGATAGATGAACTAAATAATTGAATAAAACAAATACATGAATAGCCGAAATACGCAAATGAATAAATGAAATGCATAAATAACAGAAATACATGAATAAATCGATGAAATAAATTCAATCAGCAAAAATACATTGATAAGCAAAATACACAGATGGTGGCGTGCCACGGCACCCTGCCCGCCCCCACCCGCCCCCTCCCGCAAGAGCCCGTACCCGATTTCGTGAACTTAATCCGCTGTCTGACGGCGACACGACATGGCCTGTGCAGGTGCCAATTATATTCCCTATCGAGGCATATAAATCATACCCTGCTGCATCTGGAGAACCCAGATAGGGCGGCAGTGCATGATCATGGCCCAAATACATCGGAACAGGGGTGGATACCCCAGTTTGAGTCGAGCAATCAGCCACTGGAGGGGCCACGGTCTGAGAAGCATTCGACTCCAAGCTGCTGGCTTTTGCGGGAAAGAAAGGTAATGGTCCTACGTTGAGTGTCGGTGGGGCGCTTGTAGGCAAGAAGACGTGAGAGCTGCTCTCTGTCAGGACCAGAATCATACCCTGAATCAGTCTCAACACTCTGATCCGAATGAGTGGGCGAGTTGGTAACCGAGGAGTAATCTGACATGGCAGGACAAGCCTACGCCAGAGAATTAATGGCGGCACTGCATGGAAACAACAAACCCAGAGATCTAGACCTACTAATTCCCCAACTGGTGGGGGGGAATAAAACAAAACAGAGTGTACTAAGCTTTGCATCCCCCCCCCCCCCCCCGAGCAGACACAGTCAACCACATTGAACCATGGACAAGTAAGGTGCCACTTACCCCTGGGTCTCAGCTCAAAATGTCACCATAACAAGCAAAAGATCAAAGGAAGGCCGCAGACTAACCGGAAGCAAAAGGAAGGGAGGAACCCATAGCGGGCGGAAGATCCAAGAACACTGTACCTCTGGATGGCGTTGAGGACAAGCCTGCGCTCCAGAGCATGAGCACCCTGATCGCCTTCTGCAGAGACATGCGCAGTCTGGGCAATTCCATCACACCGGTTCACCCCTGAACTCGCAGAGAATGGATTGGGATAACCCTGAACAATGAGGGGTGTGTTTCGGTCAATTCTTTATTTCATTCATTTCAATATTTCAGTTAATTGTTCATTTGTTTGTTTACATATTTCAGTTATTTATGTATTTCGTTTACATGTTAGTTTCATTTACCAATCTATGCCTTTCGGTCATTCACGTATTTCGGTAATGTATGTGTTTCGGTTATTCATTCTATTTATTTCGTTATTTATGTAAGTCGTTTGTTTCTGTATTCGGTTGTCAATTAATGTATTTTGGTCATCCATTCATTTCAATTATCTATTGATGCATTTCGGTTATTTTCTTTTTTATCATAATATTGGCATTTGGTTGGTGCCGTGCATTGGGATGAGGATTGCGTCCTCTGCAGCCGAGGGGATCAGCCCTGCAGCACTTGGAGCTTGTCAGGCACCAGCAGACGTGTATTGGTCCTTTCCGCCCGCGGAACGGTTTGGCGTTAGTATTTATGTCCCCTCCGGGACTCGAACTCGGCGCCTCCTGGTCAGGCGCCGTGTGCTATGACGGCTGAGCCAGGCGAGCCCTTTTTTGGTCGTGGGGGCGGGAGGGGGGGGGGGGGGGGCTTCTTGGCACTGTCCCCCGGGCCGTGAGCACCTTCGCCTCTTGGCCCTTCCGCTCTGACCGCAACGCCCCTCTGTCCCGGACTGTCCTGCAGCTCCGCGCAGAGTTGTGGCGTGCCCGCCAACGCTGGGATGTTGATCCCACAGTGGCTGTACGTCCCGGCCATCTTGTCGGTCGTCATCACCTTCTACTGGAACGGGCTGTACTTCCTCGGCCGCGTCATCGACAACTACGCCGTCCGCCGCACGCAGGAGGCGTTCAAGGTTGACATGCCAGCCTCGCCGGCGGCTCGTGGGATTACTAGTTGATGGCTGCAGTTGCCGTGGCCCTGCGCGCCCACGCTGCCAGGGGTGGGGGCGGTTGGGTACAAGGCTGGACAGCCTGTGATTGGGGGCAAGCAACAATATCAAACAGCAGCAGCAGCAGCAGCAACGACAACAACAACTACAGCAATGACAACCACCACCGCAACAACAACTCCAACCCCAACCCCAGCGACAACAACAACAGCAGCAACAACAACAAACATCACTGCGGCCATAATCACAACCACAATCACAAGGACAACGACAACCACGACCACAACCATGACCACACCCACGGCCATACCCACAACCACAACTGCCACTACCATAACCACAACCACAACCACAACCACAAGCACCATAACAACCACAACAGCAACCACAACAGCAGCAACAACAACAGCAACAGCAATAACAATAACAGCAGCAGCAACAACAACAACAGCAACCACAACAACAATAACAGCAGCAACAACGTTAACAACAACAGCAGCAGCAGCAGCAGCAGCAGCCACCACAACCACAATCACAATCACAACCACGACCGCCACCACGACTACAACCACGATAACAACCACAACGGTGACCACAACAGCAGCAACAACATCAATAACAACAACTACAAAACCACAATCACGACCAAACAACCACAATCACGACCAAACAACCACAACCACAGCCACAACCACAACCGCAACCACAACCACAACCACAACCACAACCACAACCACAACCACAACCACAACCACAACCACAACCACAACCACAACATGAACGACCACAATAACAACAACGATCGTAACCAGTCCGTGCCATGTACAGGGATAACCGTAACTATCCCTTAAATGAGACCGTTAACATACAGTTGCCTGCGACCATTTTTTTTGGGGGGGTTTACGTGTCCCTTCAGGATCCCCCAGTCCACACCAACGGCGAACAATGAGGAACAACCAATTTTTGTTGGCACGAGCGAGTGCCCTACTGTTCTTCATTTGCAGTGAAGGGTAAAAGGGGATTTGAATGGGGCTCCGACTGAAACGGGGAATTCAAAGATTCTCCAGACCCCGAAAAACAATCCCCCCCGCCCCCCCTGGACCCCCTGTCCATACCGCGGGGGTTGGGGTCCGGAACCGAATACCCCCCTTTGCCTGCTACCATCTTGTACATGATCCCCTTGTACTTGGTACCCCTTCACCCACCTCTTCTCTTTAAAAAAGCAAGGGTGACACCCCCCCCGGACACACACACATACCGGGCCCCCGCACGTGACGGCCTCGCGGCAAAGACCCATGCCCCCCGGGCACACTCCGGCCGCCAACCGTCGAAGAAGGATCGCCAGTACACGGCCCCGGACGGCGAAGCCCGGCAGCGCAGAGGACGGCGCCGGACCGGCGCGGAGCGAGCGGCCCCAGCGCGGAGCCCCAGCGGCACCAGCGGCTGGGCACGGAAGGGCTGGGGTGGCAGTCACGCAACTCCTCAGCCACGGGATGGGGCAGGGATCCGGTTGTGCTGGGGGTCATGACACCGGGGCATGCGCGGGGCGCCGGTATCGCCCAGCCGACCCTGCTGACCCCTGCTGGCGTCCCCTGCTTCGTATGCCCCCACCCACCCGCCCACCACCACCACCACCACCACCACTACAAACAGGGTGATACCCGCTGTTGTTGGCCGCTGGGGTTGGTTCACTCTTTCGGGGCAGGTGAGAGACATGCGCTCGAAGGCAAGAAGGGGTAACGCCCCCCCCCCCCCCCAAAAAAAATACACCCTTCTTTTCACGGTGCCAGTTTTCTCCGCCCCGACCCCTTCTGTGTGCCCCTGATGGCCTACCAACCGTTTTCCAACTGGGGCTGCTGGTGTTGCACCAGACAGACCATCGTTGTATTTGCATCCTCTGGGCACCTTCCCCATATTTTTAGCGGCATGTGGTAGGGGTTTCCGATGGAAGTCTGGGGAGCGGATGCGTGGGTAGCACATACTGACAGCACACAGATCAGGGCGATGTGCATTTGGGAACCTTCTTGTGGACTGCTCACCTGTTGATGATACACTCCGGTTGGTGACAACCATCTCCAAGATTTGTTGTTGAATTTTTTGCACTGTGCATCCCCGCTTCCCCTGGAGTGCTAGGGCAATTTGTTCTTCACTGTTTTCCGTGGCATCTGGCGTTGAGATTGCACAGTGCAGGGATGCAATCCATCAATGGTGGCTTCAATCCTGCACTTCAATCCCTGCTTAGCCTTTTTGCACTTTGTTCATTGACTCATTCACTCACTCACTCATCTTTCGGCAGCTCCAGGAACAATCATTCTTGGGGCATGGGTGAACTGATCTGCAAGGTTGTTGTTGTTGTTGTTGTTGTTGTCCTTGTTGTTGTTGTTGTTGTTGTTGTTGTTGTTGTTGTTGTTGTTGTTGTTGTTGTTGTTGTTGTTGTTGTTGTTGTTGTTGTTGTTGTGCAATGACAGGGATCTGCACATGGGGGACACAGGATGAGGCTGCAATTTGCAATCAAGAAAGGGTGCAATTTGCGATTGGGCCGAGCACAAATTGAGAAGTGGACACATCAATTGATGGTTTGGTCAGTGAGTTCGCTCAACCACCAGATTGTTGTGTCTCAGTGCCTGCACAAAGGCTGGTGAGCATACGAGCTGCGATTTCTGGGCGAATCGTTGGAAATGCAACTGCTTTGTTATATATATTCTAGGCAGTAGTATGCTTTGTGCCTCGCATCCCCCACATTCACTACTGGGTGGGCTTTGAAGGGAGGGATGGCTTGTGTCAGCAAATTCAAGTAATAAAGAAAAGCGGCATTTTGATCCATTTATCTTGCATGTTGCTGTCTTTCCAAATTTGTGTTTCCAATGAAAACCACACTGTGTCCAGATGATATGCTACACTCTTGTAGTTATATGAAATATTGAGCTCTGAGGCTGGTACTACTTTGAAATATGCTGCAAGTGTTCTGGTTTTCATCCAAATTTCCCCTATTTTTGGTGCTGTGGTTAGGATCCTGCCAGCAGTGATGTCATACCCTATTTTTCAGCCTTTCCTACACTTGCATGCACCAAAGTTCTGGCCCAGGTAGTCCCAAAGCTCAGCGATAGTAGCAGCGCAATACATGTGTGCCGTTAGAGCCCTCTGCCATAAGCAGTTCAATGGTGTCCTCCTCGGTGGTGGGCAATCTGCTTAGCACGTGCTCTAGATAACTGAAGTTGTGTGGTGAGATAACGGGTGGGTTTTTCCGGTAATTCGTTTTTCCGGTACTGCTAGTGGGTCCATACGATGCATCCCATTCTGCATATTTCATTTTCGGCAAGGCTACTAGCACATATTGGGTTCTTAGTGTTGTGCATCTGAATATATTTCTTGGAACATTTTCAACCATGAACCACAAAATGTTTCCAAATGAAAATTTTTCAACTTTCTCTGAGAGCAATGAAACTCAGGACTGTCCTTAAGAAGCCAGTTTTTTTTTTTGCTCAGGACAGCCCTTAAGGAAAGCCCGTAGGGACCACTAACTGCCAAGCTCCAACCGCCAACCGCCCCCAACCGCTGCCAACCAGGGTTGGGTTGACTCAGTCAAGTCAGTCACGAGTCACAATTTTTTGACTCAGTCAAGTCACCACTCACGCCGCTCCAGTCGACCCAATCAAGTCACGATGTTGCGCGGTGACTGTGACTGAATAGGCGAATAGGCAGTAGGAGTCACTGGTCGCCGGTTCAAATCCCACTGTGGTTTCTACCGTGGCGCGCCGCCGATCGCTCAGCCTATGGGCGAGCGGGGAGCGATGGGCAAGCGATCGGTCCATCGCTGGGATCGGCGGGGATGGAACCTACACTGTAGCATTTTTAATGCCAATGTCACCATACATTATTGCAGAACAATCTTGCGCTTCGAAGCTCATCTTGTGCTTTTGCATGCTTTGTGGGGTGCCGGCTTCGGCAGGCACCATGCTTTTTTCAAAATTTTCGAACAAAATTGAGTATGACTCTCATGAGTCAAGTTTTTGGGGCAACTGAGTCATGACTGAGTCACCAGTCACGATCGCCGATGATTGACTCGAGTCAGTCATCAATCATCGATTTTTTGACTCAGTCAAGTCTTAGTCACCGCCCGTCGATTTTGACTCAGTCAACCCAACCCTGCCACCAACTGCCAACCACCAACCTCCACCAACCACCAACTTCCAACCACCAACCGCCGCCAACCGCCGCCAACCGCCAAACGCCAACCGCCAACCGCCAACCTTTGAAGTAGAGCAGGTCCCATGACCAAGAAGCAGAGAGCATCCCCGAGAGACGTCCCTGCGTCCGCGCCCCCCTGCCCCCTCCCTTAGGACAACCCCGATGAAACTGGGTACTCTTTTGAGGCCAGAATTGGGCATATTCCTTTGCATGCAAACCTGTGGTCATTTGTGGAGCATGGTGCACATGCTCACGCTCATGCTTCACAAAGCCATGATGCCTCTTGCTCGTACTCAAGCATGGTCTAATGTGTAGATATTTTTGACATCTTTTGGCAAGCGCAAATCTTCAATGACTACACCTGTGCACAGCACCACCTCGGACCGCGGCACAGGGACCCTAGCATAGAGCGCACTGCCAAAGCACAGGGGCACCACAAGGTACCCCCGCTCAACCCAAAAGGATTCTTTTTCACCGAAGAGTTTCAGAAACGCCGCGTCACAGGCATACAGAAGCACAAATCCTTCTTCAACGCCATCAATATGCCAAAGAAATGTTCATTTTCCTCAGAGGTGTGTATACACGTTGTTCTGTGCAGACTACAACGTTGCCCCCCCCCCCCCCCCGCCCCCTTGTCACCCTTTTGTGTCCTACTTGGCACCAATTCATGTTAATGGGCAGGGCACCCTTCGTCTTGTCACACCTCTATGTCCTACTTGGGGTCCATTCGTTTTTCCAGGCAATATCACCCACCCTTGGCATCACCTACCCTGCACCAATTCATGTTCATGGAAGGTGTCTAGAACGCTTCTGTGTAAAACACGCACCTTCCCTCCAACCCCCCTACCCGCCGCCACCTGCTGGGTATCCTATCTGGCGACAATTCATGTTCAAGGACTAGGGACTAATTTGTGTAGCATGGAAATATTAAAGTGCTAAATCGTACGCTGAGAGGAGTGGGAGGTGGAGGTATTGCACAATAGCTTGGCACCAACCACCCATAATACACTGAAATTGTACCATTCTGGTCACGTGTTGTGGCCTTGTCTCCAATGTGGAGCCCTACCGTCTACTTTGCATGGGCCTTGCAAGAGGTCCACATCTTGGTAAATGTGGCAATCCAAACTTGACCCATCAATTGTATTTGAGACAGAAGGATCAAGTCCACAATCAGAACGTTGGGGCAAGTATAACTCCGCACCTGAATGCATAAGCAATGCAATGTGTGTAGCATGAAAATACTAAAGTGCCCAATGGTACCATAAGGGTGGGTCTGTTCCACATAGGCGTGCACTCCTGTTCACAAGGATAGGAGCAAGAGGAAGAAAGAACCACGACCAATGGTGGTCATGTCGTCAAGCGACTATGCCCCCTAAGATGGTTGTGTGGCCCCAAAGGCCTTGTGCTCATGCGACAATGCCGACTGGGCCGGCTCACTGTTCTTGACCCAAGTAGTTCCTCCTGTATAATGCCAAGGATTCTAGCACCTTGGCGGCAAGGATATGAGGAAATGGAAGAAAACCCCACAACCAGTAGTGGTCACGTTGGCCAGCAACTATGCTCCCTCAGATGGTTGTGTGGCCACAAAGGCCTCCCGCATCATGCCCATGCAACAATGCCGACTAGGCTGGCCCACGCGACCTAAGTAGTTCCACTAAGTTTAATGCCAAGGATCCTAGTACCTCGGCATCTGAGGAGGCCTCTTGTGACTGGGATGCTGCAACTGGGTGTCTAGCCTCTCCCAATGCACACGTTGCCCCTCTGAACCCGGCAACGAATTTGTCTACCCATCTCTTACACGTGCAAGGCCCTCAAAGGACACACATTCGCCGAAGGCTGGACCTCTGCCCTCTTTCCACACTCCTCCGCACCAAGTGTTGTGGTTGCCACCGCATGGTGAAGGCACTCTCGCAGTCCGGTGCTGCTAGCTCTTCTATAGCCATTGCCACGGACCGACTCCAAAATTCATGCACGTTTCTTGGCGTTACATTTGGGAGAGTGCCATACATTGAATTTCAGAGATCGGTTGTATGTATTAGGCAGCCTTTAGCGTGGTGGTTGCCTATCGCGGTACAGCGTGCACCATGTGAGCTATGGGTTGATGCCTTGTGACCTGGGCTTGCCAGGGATCTAGTGTATCATATTAGTCCGAAGCAGGCTTTCCAAGAGCTGTCTTGAGTATTTTGCCTTGAGCAAGGTTGAGTCCGCCCAAACATATGCAGGCGTGTTTCTTGGACACAGCCTCCACCCCCTACGGGGACTCCGAAACAAGGCACCAAAGCGACAAAAGTAGTTATTTATATCGATTTTGATTGGGGAAACTGTGCAGCCTAACCAAATAGCCGGCGAGCTCCAATCCAACTGTTGTATAGGTGTGTCACAAAGGAACGAGGCGAGGTTGGGGGCTGGGGGTGGGGCTGGGGGAATGCCTTGGTTGAGTACGATCGTCTCCGCTAGAAACCTAGTCCATAGCAAGCAAGAAATGCTTTGTGTGCAGATGCTGCAGGATTCAAGCATTTGTATTGGGGTTGTTTTGGGGCGCAGGTGTGTATTTGGGAAGGGGTGCGGTGGGTTGGAAAGGTGAAAAGAATGGTTGGACAGTTTGCTCGGAATTTTGGATGGGTTTGTACCTACCACAAAGTGCTCGCACTCAACTGTTGGTGGTGAAGCAGGCTGAGAAAAGTGCTTGGAAATTTTGTTCAGAAATTTGGATGGGGTTGTTCCTGCCACAGTGCTTGTGATATGGCAGAAAGGTTTCTGGCTGGTTCCGAAAGGGAAAATTGCTTAGACAAACTGCAAGGATCGCAATTTGCTGTGACCATTGCTGCTTCCGTGAGCATCTGATTAAGGATATTTCAAAAAAGTGGTTGCAAAAAACTGCCACCCACGCATGGCATTGTCTTGAGAAGAAAGGCGGTTCAAGGTAAGGGGTTTTGCGACATTTGTTGGGGTTAAAATGACAAGTTTGTGGGCTGGGGGGCATTTGAGTTGTTCTTGTTTGCCCAATGGTGCCCACAGATATTCATTTGAGGGGCCCCAGGCATTATCCTGACGATTTGCTTACATCAGTGCAACAGTTTGCAGCATTTCCATGTGCTGTGTGCGCAAGCTACCGTAGGGGTAGGCACCGTATTAATCTGGGACTTTTTTGTAGCGTGGACAGGTGGAGGGGGTGCGCCATTTCTCCCCAAGGTGACATGGATTATGTGGCCATTTCACCTTTCCCTGAGATGGCAGGGGTTATGCAGCCATTTTTTTTAATATGTCTGGTTCTGGCTGCTCCTCAAAGGGGGAGCTTTTCAAGTAAGTAATGTATCCTGCTGCAGCCGTATTTGTGTACACAGTGAATAAACAAAAAACGAAGCCCAGCACCATGGGACTGGCCGAAAGAGAAAGTCCATGGTGCTTGCGGATTCATGTATTGTTGTGTGATGAAAGTTGAAAGCAAGCCGCATCAGCGACGAAATCCCTCTTGGGGTCACAAGCCCCAAGCAGCCCCAGCCCTGGTTGATGGCAGAGCTGTTGGGCGATGCTGTACGTTAGCTATCATGCTTTCCTCCACTCCATGACGATCATTCAAGGTATTTTATGGTATGTGTTGGGGTACCTCGCCTCCCCCCGAGACACCTTCGGCTCACTTCTGCTTTGGGGGGGGGGGGTTGCGTATCACCCTGAGTTGAATCATGTACTGTGTTCTGTCCGCAGACTGGCGATTTCCTCCACAGCAATGAAATTGTTTGAGTTGCCTGAAGATGTGTTGCTTTGTATCTCCGACCTCCTAGAGACTGCATCATGCAGCCATGTGTGTGCCCGAATGTGGAACATATTACACCAGCGACATGTACGTTATCATGTCTCGGGACTATGCGATATCCCAAGCAGCATAGATGATATACGGTTGGAACTTTTACGCACCATGTCCCTGCATGTGCTGAGCTTGGTGCCGAACTCCGACTCCATTCGGAGAGTGACCAGGTTAAAGAATGCGGCTTCATTGCATACCCTGACTCTTGTAGTGGGGTCCTGCCATGTCGGAGAGTATGTTGCCCAACAAGTTGCCGAGTTCAAGGATGCAGCTGCACTGCACACTCTGACTCTAACACTGAGGGATAACAACGTTGGAGACAACGGTGCGCAAGCATTGGCTGGTTTGAAGGATGCGCTTGCACTGCACACCCTGACCCTGGAATTGGACAACAACGAAGTGGCGGATTGTGGTGCCCAAGCACTTGCTGGCTTGAAGACCGCCGCCCAACTGCACACGCTGGTTCTGGATCTGCGCAGAAACGACGTCGGAGACAGTGGTGCACAAGCCCTTGCGGAGCTGAGGCATACAGCTACACTGCGCTCACTTCGTCTGGATCTGGGGTTTAATAGAATTGGAGACAGTGCTGTGCAAGCACTTGCAGGGCTGAAGTATGCGTCAGCACTGCACACATTGACTTTGGGACTTGCGGGCAACGACATTGGCGATGTCGGTGCCGATGCACTTGCAGGTTTGAAGGACGCTTCTGCGCTGCATACTCTGAATTTGGGACTGGCCTACAACTACGTCGGAGACAGGGTTGCGCGCACCCTGTCTGGGCTGAAGGATGCAACTGGATTGCACACTCTGACTCTGGATCTAAGGTACAACAATGTCGGGGACTGCGGTGCGCAAGCACTTGCCGCACTGGGGAATGCAGCGGCACTGCACACCCTGAATGTTGATCTGAGGGACAACAACGTAGGAGATAGCGGTGCGCAAGCACTTGCGGCACTGAGGAATGCAGCGGCACTGCACACCCTGAATGTTGATCTGAGGGACAACAACGTAGGAAATATCGGTGCTCGAGCAATTGCTGTGCTGCAGAGTGCAGCAGTCTGGTGAGAACGACACGACGGGGTCTCAAAACACATCCATGAAACGGATGTGGCGTGAAGCGGGATAAAGGGTGGCCCATGTGGTGCACCAAGCGAATGCCAGCAAGACCATACACCTTCGCCCCCCAATGTGTCAGCCGATGTCCCCCGCATGTCAAGTGACTGCCTTTCTCGAAGCAAGAAACATCCCCCCCGCACCCCCTGTCAATGGATCGTGTCATCTCCCGCCCTGCAGCCTTTGGGCATTTTGCAGCCTCCGCCTCACCTCTGAAGGGCAAGCATGCCCCCTGCCCGATGACGGGGTACCCACCGGCACTCAGGTAAGCCAACAAGCGCCCCCCCTGGGCGGCCTGCGAAATGGTGCCGTTGTGCACCACCAATATCCTATCATGCACCCGGTGCACGATTGTGCACGACCGTTGTGCACCATCAGATGCCCAATGAACCGTCGTCCTGCCTCAACGCCTCATGACCGAATTCATCGGGTTGCAAATTAATGCACAAGCACCTGCTGAACTTTGGACGAGGCCATACTTTGGACAGGGGCGGGGGGTGAAAGGCGACACACAGTGGGGAAAAAGGTTTCACAATTACAACACCGCCAGCAACAGAAAAGCGGCCAGTGCAGAATCAAGGGGGTCACCGTTGGCAATGTTTCTGCCCCCAGACTCTTTGTATGTGCAATGCAGCCGACAGTGAAAAAGGAGCCTCTGGTGCCGCTCTTTCTGTGTTCGTATCAGTCACACACTTTCTGCTGCTCTGCATCCCGCTGGTACTAACTGATGTGGTGCGCACAGTGCCTCTTGGGCCATAGGATCTTGAGGAACAGCAACCAGCCCTTGGCCCGGTTGTGCACGTCTCATGTTATGCTTCAGGAGAGGTGGATGGTTGGCAGTGGCTGGCAAAGCGGCATTGGCACCCAGTCCATGTCTCCGACTGGCGTGTTCCGGCTGCTTCTGCGGGATTCCGTGCTCAGTTGACGCCTCTACGCCACTGGACCGTGAGGCACAGCAAGCCAACGCAGGGAACCTCCGGGTGATGCGTGTGCGTGCAGATTCCACCGCGTCTGCCTGGGGCGGGGTCAGCGGTGGCCTGCAGCCCGGAGTCCAGCGGTGGCAAGCCCGAGATGTCCTGATCGGTCGAACCCTTGCCAAGTAATGTACACACCGACGCCCGCCACAGAATAGCAATGCATCCACTACCTTGAGGGTTGCTGTGCGACGGGTCATGCGGGGAGTCGTGCACCAGAACATCGTGCGACCCCAGCGCGTTCATGCCCTGGATGCACCCCCCCCCCCCCGTCTAGGAACCGCCTTGCGCAAGAACTGCCCCCTGGTTCCGCCGTCGAATTCTCGCACTACTTTTTTTTTTACCACAGAATTGGTTTTTGATGGTTCTGGTGGATGCAGGACAGCTATTCAGGTGTGCAGGACGACATTTCATGTATATTGCATGGTTTGCGGTGTTTGGCAGGTTATATTTGCTTTTGTACCACGTCTTCCATTCCTTGTTATGTACTCTAGACGTTCCCATGTACACTGCCGGTGAGTCTGTCTTCTATTCAGGATGGTGTATCACAGGAAGAAGGGTTTCACCTCAGAACCAGTTGAACATTAGATCATTCCATGCTCGTTGGAAGGCACACTACAGCCCAGTCAGCTGAGATTCAGTCCTTTGGTGTTCATTTGTCAATGTGGTTAAGTGTGGGAAAGGAGGGCATGAGAGGGCATGCACACCCCGGCGCAATGCGCCGGAAATTTTTTTTCTGCGGTACGGGGCTGCCCACGGTCATGCGCAAGAACCAACCCCTGGTTCCGCGGTCGAACATTGCCGGTTCCTGGACACTGGGGGGGGGGCTGAGGGTAGGTAGCGGCCTCAGGTACCTGTGTAGTACTCGTGACATGCCGCGAAGGTTGCACAAGCACCGTTAGCCCTCCCCATCCCCCCACGCCAGGTCAGCCGACTGCTGACAGGACATGCGCTACAAACGTATGCGGGGATGAAACAATGGTCGTGTTTTCCCCCAAGATCGGCCCTTCAGGCGCTCTGCAGTCATGCAGAGTTTACTCAGGAGTTTTGCGGGGAACACATGGGCGACCAGGACGCCTACCGCTGTGGGAGGGTCCCGTGCCATGCAGGCCTGGAAGGTGGGCACCTTCCAGAACCGTGCGGCCATCCCTCAGCCCACCGAATAGAGCAGTGGGCTGCAGGGGTGTATTGTGCCGACTTTGGTGCGAGTGCCCAAGACACAGGCAACCACCTGGGCCATCATCGCTGCACCTCGGTGCCTGTCATCGGAACATATACAATTGTTCGTGTACAGACTGTGCCCTAGGGTATGTACACACGCGGGGAGGGGGCCGTATACTCGACACTACGATGCACCCCAGTTGATATGCCTCACGAAAGATGCTGTCCACTTGGTGGAACCCAATCTGCGGCCTGCGCGGTGCTGCAAATCCGTTCAATGGGAGCGGTTGAACGTCAATGCGGAAACATATTGCGTGGCCTGAAAAGGGCTGAAGTCTCACATAGGGTGCAACAGAAAGTTTTTTCTGGATCTGGGCTTCTCGCTAAGGTTGGTAGGTAGGCGTCCAGCCTTACAAGGTGCTCGCATGTGACATCTGCCAGCACAAGCCCTCACACGCTCGCTGGAATGACCGGAGGTTGATTGACAGGAGGCGTAGTGAATGAGGACTATGTGGTGTCCAAGTGGTGTCGTACTGCCCTGACCCCTGAAGTTGGGGGTGGGTTTTTGCATGGCCACGCCTAACCGGCACAGTGGGAGGGGGAAGAGCTGACCCAGACAGGCCAAGAAACATTCGATAGCCGCTAACTCAAGGCAACATTCGGTCCTCGTCTGAGGTATGCTGCAGTGCAGCAAGTCAAACAATGAACTGAGGTTTGTGGCGATGACCATATGCCTGTGACACGGGGGTATATGTGAGCTCTGTATCCGTTTCTTTGTGGCCGTGGCTGCTCTGGGACAGCAGGGCCTGTGGCACTTGGTCCGACGACGCAAATCAGGAGCCTAGTGTTTGCACTGCATCGATTGGTGCCACTAACGAGCCCCCTACCTCGAGGGGACTCCAGGTGGGCCAAGCAGAAGCTTGAGCTCAGTGGTCATTATACACAAGCTACGTTTTCCTACCACTTAGAGATCCAGCCGTCCTTCATGGTACTGCCCCCAGTGCAGCTCAGATACACACCTTCCGCGCCCAGCGCCATTTCTGGTTGGTGACCAGGACGAGTTGGAGTCAGAAAAATTGTGGGCAGGTGTCGACAGGTGTCACAAATTTTTTGGGCAGGTGGTGTGTGCGAGAGTTGCGTACCACCCGGTGCCATTGGTGAGTACAGCACCACCACCACAGCACGGCGTTGTGTCAGGCTCACGTCCGACTCGGTTACAGGCAGAAGCAATGGCATACGCACAGTTACAGGCGGCGGCACAGCCATAGACACTGGTAGAAGCACGGGCATAGAGACAAGCAAGCCCAGGTACGAGTACAGGCATGATAGGGAAAGGGGTCATGGGGAAGGTGGTCTGCAGTCACACCCAGTGTCATGGGACAGGGGGGCTGTAGGCACACCCACTGTCATGGGGAAGGGGATCTGCAGGCACAGCCAGTGTCACGGGGAAGGGGGATAGACAAGGGCAAGGGCATCTCCCATGGACCAGTGGGCGTAGTGCTCCATAAGGAGGGATCTGAGTGAGTAGGCTATTTTAGTACTCACTTGCTTCCCTTCTCAACATCTACCCCTTCCCCTGTTTGGGGACCTAGTGCACCCATGTTATTGGTGTTGAAGGCCCCCCTCTTACCGCCTTCCTCTTGCCTTGCCAACCTGTCCAGTGCATTACCCTGTGTTAGATGTTCTCAGGGATAGGGTTGATGAATGATTTCATATCAAATGTATGCAGAATTTATCGCAGGATTGGTCAACGAAACCCATTTTTCAAAAATGGCCCTGGTGGTCCCCCACCTTAGTACCAAGCTAGTGGACCAAGGCTTAGCTTCTGAAATCAGGCAGGCTCACGGCCCCTCCCCACAGTGGCACTGTTTTTGTGTAAGTATGGTCAAAGAACCTCTATGAGTTGACCAAATGTGGTTGGTGCACACTGGTCCGGCCGGCGGAGCAATTGTAATCGTTATTGCTGTCAGGGGGGGGAGGGGGGGGGGCTGGGGGGCACCCCCCCCCCCCCCCGCACTATATCCAACCCTGCCAAAAAGGACAAGGCAACCTAGGCCCCGGGTTGGGCCTGTCTGACCCTGACTCCTGCATCCAGGAACGAACTGGTCCCGTGGTCCGAGTACACATTGCACGGCTTTGGTTTTGCCGTAGATGTGGCCAGCGCCATTGGCCTGACGATAGAAGTTCTGCACAAACCAGTTTTGCAGCTGGGCCACCGTATGTTGCCCAACATGCCCTTTACCCCACCGCCACCTTTCCAACAAGGACAGCCAAGTTGCTCAGTCACAGCGGAGAGCAAAGAGAAAACATGAATAGCCTACGCCAGACTGAGGACGCCTTCGGTGCCTGTCGTAGCAAAGGGGAGTGACATCGGCGCAGAGAAACGATACTGAAGGCTACACTGTGCGCACTCTGCTCCACTCCACAAACTGTATGCACTGGAAGCCCAACGCTGCGTAAACATTTTACATTTGCGCTGTCTGGTGCGCAGTGTGGACCCACAGTCAAAAGCAGGGCATAGGGGGTAAATGCAAACATTTTGGTCGCACATGGATGCAACCCCATGTGGGCTTTTGAGGGGATGCGTTGTAATGGTCGTGTTAAATGTAGCTCTGGGCATGTAATACCATGCCCCTGAACTTGGCATGAACCGCTTAGACTGGCGTCATGGACCTGAGATGGTGCACGCTGAAATATCTGAAAAACCTTGACGTATTTCAACATGCCCCGAACTGCACTCATGAATTGGTGCATGCCCACTCTTTGGATGGTGTGGCCTGCCTGCTTTCCATGGCCATGGTGTTGCATATTTGGATACAGCGCATGGCAGAGGATATCAAGGTGACCACCACCAAGACTTTATGATGACCACTCAAAGATGTCACCACTGCTAGAACAACACGAAATCCACAACCGCACAGGCATAGTGCCGTCATTGTCCAGGAGGGGATTCAAGACATCGCGTCGAGTAATGAACTGCAGCCAGGTGGTAGGAGACAGTCACCAAAGTAGAGTCACTCGGACGAACTATTGCTTCTCTTGACCGATTCCATGATCATCTTCACGTCAAAATATGTGAAACAAGAAAAAAGCTGGTCCCCTGGACAATGGGGGTTTCAATCTGGTACCCGTTGCTTCAGTTGAAGCTGGCGTGTGCACATTAATTGGACAAGTGGCTGATAGTCTCGTGGGGGGGCGGGGGGTGGCTTCGAGTCGATTTTACCTCACTTGAAGTACTGCGGCACATTGCCCTCCCCTGCGCTCGCCCTTCATGCCCTGACCCATCCCTTCCCTCACTACGCCGCCGCGTCCTCTGCAGTCTTAGTGCACTGTCAGCGCTTTGGACACTTTTATGGCAACACCTACAGACAGCCCCAGCGGAGGTAGCGAAGCGTGCTGTGTTGTTGCCGGCGGCGTCAGCACGCACACCAGCGCCAGCACCAGCGGGGCGGATACGGTTCCCTGCTCCGGCAGTAGCGCCAACGCTGGAAACACCACAAACACTAGCACCAACCCACGGCCCCCCTGCACCAGCCCTTGCTCCCGCCGTGGCTGCAGCCCCAGCACTGATTCTGGCCTCATCGACACCTCCAGCGCTGGCTCCAGCAGCAGCACTGACATCCGTATGAGCACCAGCTTCAACACCACCGCTGCTGCCAGTCCCAACGCTGCCGCTGCCATCGGGTCCAGGAACAAGGACCCGCACCTGTCGCAGTGGTTGGTACAGGAGGACCGCACAGAGCTGGTGGATCCCGTGACGCTTGCAAATTGCGAACGTTCCGTCCCCTTCTACGATCCCTCCACCGCCTCTTCTGTGCGCCGGTTCCACGACGTTGCGCAGCGGGCCGAGTGCCTGTTTGCAAAGGCCGCGGCCTCGTGGGGCAGTCCGGAATGGTGCAGCGACCGGTCGTTGGAGGACAACGTGGCGCTCGCGATCCCGGCGTTGAAGGCCTGGGTCCCCCGGGCTGTACTAAAGGGCGCCGACGGCCGGAGGATCACAAACTTCGTGTTCGAGGTCCGCCACGCCCGGACCCACTGCTGCGACCTCGCGAGCTTCGGGTACACGGTGCTGCGCGTGCTGCGCGCCGTATCGGAGCAGGTTCCCCGCCACTTCCTCTGCCGCACCACTTCCCATGGACCCCCCCCCCCCGCACACGCCTTCAGTGACACAAAACAGTTTCAGGGATTTCCATATGCCCCGGCACACACCACGCACGCCACGTCCGACAATAACAACAACAACAACAACAATTGCAAACAACAACAACAACAATAACAACAACGGAAACAACAACAACAATAACAAAGAGCGCTGTTCAGCCGTCCGCCCGATCAGTGCACACAAAAAGAGACGCGGTGGTCTCTTATTGTACCCTATTTGGAGGCTGATGGCAGCCGTTTTGAGGCACCTGTTGGCAGTTGAGGGGAAGGGGACAGGGATGTGTACCAGAAGTACAGCCCTGCGTGCTCTGTGCCCGCAGGCGTAGTAGAGCGAGCACCGAGCGCACATAGCCTCAGCGATCCAACAGAGGCTCTGATTCCGCAGAAGGGGTGGGCTCTGCTCTTGAGCAGGGCCAAATGTGTCTGCCACGGCGATGATGCACATGTATCTCCCTCGTAAAAGGTGTCTTGGACCTTAAAAGATGTTTGCCCTCGAAGAAGGACCACGAGGGCACAATTGTGCTGCCCTGAGCACAGGAGGCGCCTACCCTCGAAAGAAGTACAGAGCACGCACACACACAGACGGACGGACAAACACACACACACACACACACACACACACGCCGCTGCGAGATCATATCAACTATGATCACAGCCACAGGCCTACATGCATCGGAGATCGTCCCACTCCGTATGCGGGATCTCGCCACTTTCGAAACCCGTGTCATTAGAACTATCTGGGGCCCTACACGCCCAGGGAGGGCAAAAGAAATTTTCTTCTCCTTGCTATGCAAAGGCCACCGGATTTCCCCAACCATGGTGGTCAAGTACTCACGCCTGCTTTGGCTGTCACATCTTTGCCGGAACAGGGGCCCAAACCAGATCACTGCCCAGGCCATCTGGGAAATAGGACTTTACACCAGAAACAGTGGCCCCTTTGGGCGCGCGGTGCAAACAGCACAGGAATGCGGCTGGGCGCCTATGCAGGGTTGGTGGGGCTGGAAAGTCCCAGGGCAGAGTGAACCCCTTATGTTAAATGGGGACAAACAGACTGTAAAACACGAAGTCCGCGAACAGCTCAGGAAGCAATTGTTAGACTCGCTAGTCCAACGGCGACCTCGCCTGTTTGCGGGTCTGCACTATGCCACAAACAGGCAACTTCTGCAGCCGAGCATTGCCAGCTTTGGGTCCGAACTAGAGCGGACCATATTGAGAGGGGTTCTTTTTGGAGCGACTTGGACCGCGCTGCGCGCGTATCAACGTGGCCTACGCACCTCCTCCGCATGTCCTTTTTGTAATGCGTCCCCAGAAGATGAGGAACATATCCTCTGGCATTGTGTCGCGTGGGACCACGTCCGTGACCCGCTGTTGGCGCTTATGCACACGGCCCTTTCCCAGTTGCCGGAGCTTCCACCACCCGGCCAGTGGCCGGCATGCTTACGGCGATGTGGTTTAGCCCCAGAAATTTCCACGGAGGCAATAAAATCTGGTGCAGCTTTCACCTTCCTGCGCGCGGTACACTCCATGTATGTGTGCATTATAGCAGCACGCAAAAAGCGAGATGCGCACAGCCCTTCCATTTTTGCAGGGTACAGACTGTCTCAGCAAGTCAGGCAATACCCCTATCAACAGCTGGTTGGGCCATGGCCCCAAACGGTGGCACACGGTGCCTTGACACTCCACACCCCCAAGGGGCATGAATGGAAGTGGGAAAAGAGCTTTCTCGCGGACCTACTCGGTTGGCTACAAGCCCTGACGTGGCCGGAGGAACCGGGGACAGTCACCTTTTTGGAATTGGCAATTGATTTCGAAGAGTTCGCGCAAAGGACCCTCCCCCATGCGCCTCAGGCGAAGTATGCAGGACATACCCTGTCCCTCCAAGAACGAGGCAGGGTACTGCGCTTGGCAATGTCCAGCGCCCAGCGACTGGTCACCTCAGGCCAGCTGCACCCAGCCGGCATGGTGACCCGCTGTGGCTCGCTTGTGCCGCTGGGGGGACCGGCGATCTGCGGTTTAAATAAATGCCCGTATTTTGCACGCCGAGAGGCCATGATTTCACACATCCGCAAACTCGTTCAATATTGCGAAGAGCAGTGGGTGGCCAAGGCGGGAACACACCGCACACACGCGCTGCGCCCATACACATACCGCCCGCGTAAGACAGCAGCAGAGATTGAAGCACATAGACTGCACAGAGCCCTGTGTGGGAACTTGCGTGGGAACTTGCAGACAGGCCTGGCACCAGCATCTGGTGCACAGCTCACAGCTAAGGGTGGAGCCACAGGCTCCAATTTTGGAGCAGATTTTTTCCCCATCATCGGCGACGGTCGCTTGCCACAGCGCCCATACACAGGAACACGCAGACACGTACCAACAACAGCACAGGCACACGTAAACAGGGCGCCAACAAATGCCACTGTATGTGACACACACTCTCTACCGGCGTGCATCACGTGCAAGAGGCTGCGCAAAACAGCCCAGGAGTGTTGCTCTTTGGGGCATCACGAAGCGGGGCACGTCCCTCGCCGCCCGCAACTACAGCTCTGTGAGGCCCACAGATTGCCGCCGTGCCCCATTTGCGCACGCACACAACGGGGGGTAAGGCACTGTTGTGCAAGGGGGCATCACAAAGTGTGCACCCCAGTCCAGCCATCCAGGAAGCGTTGCTCCTCTCAATAGCCGAAGCGTCCATATAAACGCCCACGAGTTGGGCCTTCACAGACAAGTCAAGCCTCTTTAAGGTCTCCACACCAACCCCCAACGCCTCCCGCCCCCAAGCGGCGGAGGCCCAAAACGCCATCCCCGCCCTCCCCACCAACCCCTGTTCCACAGGGGCTGGCAGAGACGCCGGATACGGAAGCAATCTGCCGCCAGCTCTTTCTGGGGGCACACGGAAGGGCCAGCTCCGAGGTTACCTAACCGTACACACACAGAGGTTCTGATTCCGCAGAAGGGATGGATCACATGCGCAAAGAGGCAACAGCAGACTGAGCCGAATACACCTGCCATCTCATGGCTGCATAAGGATCTACCTCGTAAATAGTACAAATCACACACACACACACACACACACACACGCACGCACGCATGCACGACCTGCAAAAGACTTTGGCGCACAGCTGAAGCATGCTGTGCACTGGGACATCACGCTGATGACCATATAGCACGCAGACCGCAACTGCAGCTATGCCCACTGCATGGCCTGCCACCATGCCCGAGGTGTACGCTCAAGCAAAGGGGAGTGCGCCACTGCTGTCAGCGGGGACACCATAAAGTGTGCACCCCAGTGCCAATGCGCCGGAAGCGCCCACTTACTGCACAATCACAACTGCCCAACAAACGACCATGCCTGCAAGGGCCTGCACGTATCTTTACGGGTCTGCTGAGGTCCCCACACCAACCCCCCACCCCTCCAGCCCCCAAACGCAGGAGGCCGAAGACAGCCCCCCCTCCGTCCCCACCAGCCCCAGTTCCACGGGGGCTGGAGGAGACCGTGGCCGAGGATGTCGCTCGCCCGCTTTTCGTGACGAGGCACGGGAGAGCAAACACTCTGGATACCTAGCCAGCAAAAAACAGAGGTTCTGATTCCGCAGAAGGGAGGGAAACAACGTCACAAAGAGGCCTCAGCAGACCTGAGCCAAATGAGGCGTCCAGCCCAACGCTGCACAAGGATCCACCTCTAAAAGTACAGATCACACACACACACACACACACACACACACACACACACACACATAACCCCCAGCCGCCAGAGGCTCTGGCCTAGGCGAGGGTGACGACACTCAAGGGGGGCCAGTGCAGTCATGATGATTCTCATCAGACATCCTTTTTGGCACAGGCCCCCTCCGCTGGGCGCCCACCGCTGGACCCATGCAGGCCTTCCTCTCTAATATGGCACCCCCCCCCCCCCCACACACGCACAGGTGCACAGACGCCTCATCAGGATATTCTCCGCCCATGGTGACTTTCCCTCCCGCACCCCCCTAGACTATGGGACAATTCTTCGCCGGCGGTTGCTCCGCACACGCCCGTCTTCAGTCCACTACCGTACACCCCCCTCAGTAGTGTAGAAGTGGAAAGGATGATTAAAAGATCACGGCAACTAACGCGGGATGAATCCACGCCTCGCCCCACGCCCGGCACACCGGTTCTCAGCCCTTTGCCATACTCTCCTCTCAGTACTGCAGAGATGCAACGCATGGACAGTAGGTCCAGAAAGTCGGGCGGCAGAGCTCGACAACTGGTCCCTCCGCCCCCTCCCGGCACAAGAGCTCCAGCGGAATCCCGTTGGCTCAAGCCCCCGCGACCGCCGACAGCACCGTGGACTCGCCCATGGGGGCCCCCACGAAGGGAAGCACGGACGCACGGAGATGCGATGCAGGAGGCGGTAGGAGCACAGACCCCACCCCCTCTTGTTGCGTTTTGTGTGCTCGCCAGTTCAACCCGGTTTCCTGAAGCCCGTTGACGGGGCACATGGACATCAGAACTCATGGTTCGGTCGCATAGCAGTAGAGCATAGTCGTTGAACCTCGCAGCTTGAGCATGTTTGGAACGATTTGGGCGTCACGCGCACACACACACACGCACACACGCTCCTTACCACATTATAGGATCCCGACGGGGCACACTGCATGGCCACATCAATCGCGGGGCAGGCGCTGATGGGGTGGACCATGCGGTTCGCGGGGCTGAAGCTGGGGGTGCTAACCTTCGCCCCGTTCTACCCCCGAGCGCATCCGCGTCACATGCACGGGATGTACCCGGACTCCTGCTTCATCGTGTTTGTTTGGCGCGTGGGCCTCGGTACGTTTTCGATTCCTGAGGGAGGGCTCGCTTCTGGGGGTGCGTCGGAAGGGCGTGGGTGCAGGGCCTCGTCACAAGGTCCCGTATGCCAGTCGAGGGCCCCAGAGGCCCCTCTGTCGATCCGCGACAAGATCCGCGCTGCGTTTTGGGAGGCCGGCCGCCCATTCAACGCCCACGCCCTCGGACACGTCGTGCGTGCGCTCGACGATTTCCGCGACCCGCAGCCAGAGTGGTGGTGCGAGGCCACGTATGTCCGTGCGCTGCTGGGGGCCCGCCTCCGCGGGAATGGTGATGTGGTCGGGATCGTCATGAGCTTCGTCGAGGCTGAGGCGCAGCCGGACGTCCATGATTTCGACGCACCGGCGCTCGCCTATCCCGAAGGGCTGTTGCGCGGGATCTATGGCTACAACTACGAGAGGCCCTCGCGGGTGCAAACTCGGGTGCTGTTTCCCTTCCGCAGCGGCCGACACCTGCAGATCCGTTCGACCTGGGGCACCGGGGTCGCCTCGTGCTGCGCGATCGGTGTGCTGTCGCGCCTGGTATTCGCGCCGTTCGAGCCAGCCACGCAGGCCGTGGTCCTGGTGCGCACGCCCGCGGCCAGCGCCGCGCTTGGGGGTCTGGTCATTGCGCTCAGCCACGACATGGGCCCCGTGCAGACGTGGGCCGAGGGACTGTCGGACTCGTCACGTGGGCCGGTGATGCCGCACGTGGTTGTGGGGACTCCAGCCGTGGTTCACGTCATGCTGCAGTCCGGACTGTTACAGCCCGCCGCCGTGCGTGTGATGGTGGTGATGGACGCGGACGAGATGTGCAGCGATGCCATGGCAGCGGTCGGCAGTGTTGCAGCCCGCCTGGTATTCCCACCCGTCCTGTCGCCCTCTTCGTGTGCGCCATATGCACCAGCGGCAACAGCAGGACCAGGAGACGAGGAGGCTGCTCTGGCCGCTGCATCAATGTCGGATTTTCCATCAGCGCCATCAGCCACCGTAGTACCAACAGGACGGACACCAGCTCCAGCGTTGGTGTCAGCCCCAACGCCAGCACCGCCCCTCCCACTGGCACCACCACCGCCCCAAGCAGAACGCCCACAGTCACCGCCGCCACCACAGACCCAAGCGCAAGCCTCGATGCAAGCACCTGAGGACCCCGCGAAAGGCATCTCCGTGGGAGGTGCAGCGCGGGTGCCGGCGTGTTGGGGCAGCGCAGTGCAGTGCGTCGTCACGACACGTGGGCGACCTCCACCGGAGGTGGACCGCTTTTGCCAGCGGCATCTGCACGACCCGGTACGCGTGGAGGTCCCGCCGGAGTGCCTCACTTTCGAGGGCATTCGACAATTCTATGTCGCCGTGGAGAGGGCGGAGTGGAAACTGGAGACGCTGCTGGACCTGTTTGAGATCACCGAGCACACGCCGTGCCTCGTCTTCACGAACACCAGACGCAAGGCGGTGTGGGTGTGCGAGCATCTGGTCCAAAGGGGCATCTCCGCGGCCGCGCTGCATTTGGATTTGCCGCCCGACCGCCGGGACCAGCTGATGACAGGGGTCTGTCAGGGCAGCATCCGGGTGGTCATCACTACAGACCCACTGGTCCGTGTGAATCTGGGCCAGGTGCCCATGATCGTCAACTACGACATGCCGCCTTTGCGGGAGGTGTATCTCTCACGTATCGGCTGGTCCGGCCACTTCAGGCGCCGAGTGATCGTCGTCAACCTCGCCGACAATGAGGAAGTGCAGGGAGTGCGGGAGCTGGAACTGTTTTACAACATGAAGATTCCGGAGCTGCCAGTGGATTTCGAAACCTGGATGTGATACAGTTCTAAAGTGCTGTGCCTCATTGCAACGTCTGGGCTGCCTTCCCAATACTTTGCACACGGGACCAGGGATGCGCCAGGCCTGTCTGAAGATTATGGCACCTCCCCACACAGTGCGCAAACCCGTTCCCGATGCTCTCTGTGGGGGGCTCTGCTAAACAAAGTCACTGTTCTGGTGGTTCTGTCCACATCATTTTTCTATCCACACTGTACATGTATAACTTCCCTTGACAACGGTGCTTTGCAGTTGTACTGGCTGTATATACTGGCTTCCTTTTCATGCCCATGTGGATCCCCCTTCCCCCAGTCCCATCCAGGATTACATGTGCTGTTCTTCTGTGGTAATGGTGCTGGTTGGAGTGCGTAGTAGTTAGGCCATTGGCAGGGTTACTAGGGCCTTGGCAGGGTTAATGGGGCATTGGCAGGGTTGCCCGCTCTGTTGTGACTCAAAAGGTCCCGTGACTCAGCATGCTGAGAGCCGGCAACACTGGAGGGACAAGGAAGCATGGATGAGGCAGGATTTGAACAAAAAGGCGAGCACTGAGCTTCTTCAGTCAAATGTAGCCCCAAAGTGACAACGGGTCACTACAGGACTATGAGTTGTTGCCCTCTTTCAAAAAAATATGACCGTGGGGACAGCAACGTTCAGCATTTTCGTCGCCTTGCCAAATACACACATATGGACCAGAAGCGTGCATTGCATGGCTGTGGCCGCAATGTGGCTGTTATGACAAACTACAATGGCGATTTGGATGGGTGATTGATGGACATTGCTACATAACGAACCAGATTGTCGTGTACCCATGTCTTCGTTGTAGCACCTCCTGGTTCTGCTCGTCACCAACCCATAACATACAACATGTTCTTCGTAGGGTACAAAAAAACCCCAGATTAGGGGGGGAAACCCGGGTTCTTTCTCACCATGTGTGCCAGATCTGGGTTTCTCGTCCACGAAGGAGGGGTTTTTTGTGGCCAGATGAACGGGGGGGGGGGGGTTGTCCAGAGTGCGTGCAGGGGGGCGGGGGGGCACTGGCAGGGGATATTTTCTCCCTTTTCTGGGTAGCCCATGGTTTCCAAGGGGGGCATGCGTCATCCCATATTAGCTTTTGTTGGCCCTCCTTAGGGGGCCTGATTGCAAAAGTCCTAGTCTTCTCTACATGACAGGGGAAAGGGGTTTCCAATTGTTTTCGGAAATCTGATCACAACCAAGAAAGTCAGGGGGGCTCAAGGGTGCTGGCAGAATGGAGATATGAGAGTTGCCCCCCCCCCCCCCCCTTTGGCCCCTCCCAGGCTACACAGCCCTCTGCTAGGGTAGGGTTCGAGAAGCATGATTGTGCTTGTGCACCGCTTGTCTCTTTGCCTGCTTGTTGGCGGTGAACAACGGGATTGGGCAGCTCTTGAGGGTGAAACCATTCTTGATTTGCCCTGGGAGGATGGAGATCACTTCTTTGGTGTCTTCTTCTTTGGATCTTGCATCTTGCGTATGTGCGGCACGTTGGCGAAATATGCTGTGCCAAAATGCATGACCACATTTCTTGGATTCGAGGTCTAGTTGCATGGTTCTTTAGCAGTGGTCTTCTTTTCCTCTGCATTGGCATTGTTCTTCATGCATGTCAGCCTTTCTTTGCCCACACCCATGAATTAGAGATGTTTGCAAATGATGTGCAACTGGCCCTGAATTGTGTGGGATGGACCTAGTCTGTGGCACCCCTATCCTTGTGCCTCTAATTTAAGATTCTTATTGATATGAAGTATCTAAAAGTTGTGATTGCATGTTGCAAGCAAGCAAAGCAAAAAAAATCGTTAGTGACCGATCATAGACGAAAAAAATAGACACTTAGAAGTTGCACAAACAGTGGTTGCATTACAACAAGTCTTACAAACTGGGAGGAATCCACATGCATTTTGGAGTTGAGTGAGGAAGAGAGGCTCCACTGGGCATCTACACCTGCTGAGACTGTGTTTTGTAGAGTCCTATTTTGGTGTTCTCATAAATAATCTTAAAATGAGTGGACCTAGTGTGCACCCTTTGAGAGGTGCCAAGGTTGCAGTGGCACGTCACAACAATGCCTTTGATGTGCCCATGCTCGAGTGTGATGCCAAAGGTATTGTTGTTGAAGACCTCAGGCCTGACGTAGACACAAGTACGCACCACCGGTTGCGAGCACAACCCACAAAAAGCGACCGGCTCACCACATGGTGGCTGCTACACAAGAGCATCGCAAGAAGCAAAAGGTGCAGGACAGGCACACACAAAAGCCCCAAAGGAAGCCCAACAGGTGGCTGAGCGAGAAGGTGGCCAGGTGCCTCTATATCCCTCTTCTCAATCCCCAGAACTCCACCTTCTGGGTGCCCTTCATGCCCCAATGCCTATCCCTTGTCCCATCTGCCCCAATGTGGCACAGCAACCCACTGTTGGCACATTGCAAAGGAAGCCAAACAAGCATCTAGGTGACATTGTAACGTGTACTGCGGTATTGAACATTCAACAGTACCATGAAGAAGAAAGCAATTTCAGTACACGGCATGCATTCTAATTTCTGTTGTACACCGTGATGTATCCTAATCCCATTACAGTCCCGGCACAGGCCGTTGCACCCCTAATAGGGCACAGACATGGGCTTGCACCGTTGGGGATGGGGAGAAGTACGCATTGCCCCCACGAGGCTTGAAACGGCGCTAGTAGTGTGTGGTTGAGCTAAGCTTTCCACCTCCACCATGCAATTGTTGCTTTTGTCCCCAAACTTCCATCTCTGGGCGCCACCAGGGGAAATTTGCTGCGTGGGGTGCAGCTGTGAGGCCTTGCACGGGGCATGGCAAAAAGGCTGAGTAGGCCCGAAGTCACTTGGATCATCTCATGTGTGTCGTATGATGCATTCTTGTGTATTGCTACATGAGGCAGGGCCGTTTGTTTGGTAATGTGTTGTGTAGCCTGGTGTGGTGGCTGAGCTTTGGTCCACACGTGACCCTTCTCCAAACCCAGCAGTCAGCAAGCGAACAGGACGGAACTGTAGGCACGTGCTCACAGAACTGATAAAAGCAGCACCGCAACGCGTCTCTCTTACTACCATACGCTGCTCTACAGAAAATATTTGTGGCAGGCACATCATTGCCTTCGTGTGCTTTGTTTGTTGCCGTCCCGCAAGTCCACCTGACGACGTGGACTGTGTAGCAAGAAGAACCCACTCTCCTCTTAAAGGTGCCAAAACCCAAGGCTGATTTCTCGGAGGTTTCCCCCAAAATGGTGTGCAGGTCGTGCGTGGGGCGGCAGTTCCCCAAGTGCCCAAGGACCCTCACACCCACACCCACACCCACGCGCACACCCACACCCACCTCCATACCCACTCCTTTGAAGTTGAATTAAATCAGTGCCAAGGCTACTCATGACCCCAGGGGCCCCTGTTTGGGTTGCTTCTTCCTACTTCTCGTACACAGGCTCCACAATGCTTTCTTTGTCTGGTTTACTACCTTGGCTGCTGTCTTCTGGTTTGCTCATGGTGGTGAAACCAACTGCAGGAGGTATGTAGCTTACCTTTCACCCAGTGCATGTTTCCTTGAACGTTGTTTCTTGACTCATGTCAATGCTTGATATCCTCCCGGTTGCGGTGGGCAGTGAATATCGGACTCCTTCCACACCTTTATGGTTAACGCACCCACGAAAATGGTTGCCCGAGGGCCTAATGCACACGTGGTATGGGGGTTGCACGCCTCACATTCATGCCATGTGTAATGTGGGGTGTGGAGGACACTCAATCACCGATGGCCAGTTTGGGGGGGTGGGAGGCGATCCACAAAGATTGGGGTGGTTTGGGGGGGGGGGCGACATAATACAACTACAAGACAAAATACCGGGCGCCAGTTGCCGTTTTCTCCCTTTGCCGAAAGTGATGGTGGTTGCTCTTACACACATAGAGACCGCACACGCAGAAGAACAAGCAACTCACTTGTGTCAACTGCTCGTTTAAGGTAATTGGGTATGTACACGCATTCCGTCGCACACTTATCGTCTTCAGGGCCTTATATTACGTGGTTGCCACCGGTGGCCGGCTGCAGTTGAAAAGTCGTGCAAAGGGAAGGAAATGGGGATGGTAGTAGCGGCAGGCTCATGAGGGAGGGGCCGCTAGACACAATAATTCTTAGACAAACGCCAGATATGCAGCCCGCCAGGCAGTATGACAGTGCGGGGCTCTGCCAGGCCAGGCTAGAGGATGGAAGCAGGAGCATTTCCCTGCTCACACCACCATGATGTACAGCATGGCGCTCGTGGGTGCAGGCCTCCAACAACGGGGAGCCGTTGTGGGACATGGGCAGACGTCCTGTGAGCAAACCCAACCGTTTGAGCTGGTGGAGCCTCTTGTCATACAGGTAAGGGGCTCGCTCACATCAACGCGACTCCTCGCTGTGAGGGGTCTCAATGCGGGTCAGGTGCCAAGCCCATGGGCAATTGCTCCTAAATATGAGCCCGGCCCCCCAAAATAATTCTTAGACATTTTGGTGAGACGACCCACCCACCCACCCACCCACTACAGAGTGCTTGCCCCCACGTGGTCAACGCCTCCATGGTTTTTGAGCATAGGGTCTACCCCCCCCCCCCCTCCACCCCCTTGTTCAGGTGTGGGCATAGGCAGGGCCCATCTGTCACTTGGACTGTGCCTGGAGGGGGAGGGCGGTGCGGAACGACCTCCGTGTGTTGGTACGCTTGGCAATCCCCACAACCCTCTTCACCTTTTTCGTTGCCCATCCCCAGGGATCCAGAGCTCCCCAACAAGCAAATGCCCTCTTTCAGAAACGAGCAACATGCACATGATATTGGACACTTCCTATCTTCTAGATGTTACATCCGGCAGAGCTCTGTGGTAAATTGGTGAATTTCAATGCTATGCATGCTACTGTTTGGTGCATGATGTTGGTGTTTGACTGCTTTGTGCATGGTATTTGCATCTTTGATCCCGTTGACTTTGTTCCATCTTTTCATTTACACATGCGGGTTAGGAGCAATGTGATTACGTATGCTCATCGGACAAGATATTGTTTTTTGTGTCACACGTTTGATAAGACAGACAACCTTTCGTTCATTAGATATTGGGCTGGAGATCTTTGTTCCATGATGGTTGCCATGGGTTGTGGATTTACACCATCGCCTTTTCAACATGTTTTCCAACTCATCTAGCTGCCTATTTTGCAAGGCTGCGTTTATCCATTGCGAGAACTGGACAACTCCTGGAGGCGGCATGTTTGTGGCATTGTTCTGGATGTAGGCCATGGATCCGTACTGTAGGGGCTTATTTGGTCCCATTGCTGATTTGCCAACTTACGGTTTAGCATGGGAAATCTGCATTGTTCAGGAGATTTTTGCATGGTACCAGCGCATGTGGCCAGCATTGACCTCAAGCAGTTCGATGCCTAGCATCCAAAACGTCAATGCATGTGTTCGCACGAGGACCGAAGGGTTTGATACCTGCTATCCCCCTTCCTAGCTGAGTGGACACAGTACTCGTCCTGAGGACGAGAGGGTGGAGGTCCCATTCCTGCCGCCCTTCTTGAAATGGTCCACAAAAACATGGCAGTCATTAACCGCCATCCGTTCCCCATCTAGCAGTAAGTCGACCAAACCACCCAGTGGTTCCTGTTTATCAAAGTAGATGATGGGTGCCTTTTAGCAATTTTGGTAAGGAATATGAAATGGGTGATGGAGAATATGTCGCTAATACATGTGATGCTTCGAGTTGTACAGAGTGTTCAATAGCAATACTACCCCATACCAGGGGGGAGTTGCATGGACCGTGCGCGCACCGTGCGTCTGTTAGGGTGTCCCCCAGATCCACAATGCCTGGATCAGAGTTGCCCTGGCTTGTCCCTGGCTGCCTGTGTACTACCACCGCTCCACTGGGAGAGGGTGCCAGCCACTGTTGTTGGCCCTTGTCCAAGGGGTGGGCGGCACATCTCTATTCGGTATAAATTGGGAGGTCAAGAGGTCTTGTGCGAGTATGCCCCAGAGGAGCGACTGGAGTTTGCCATTGCAGCTCCTTCTTCACCAAGCCGTGCTGCAAGCCCCGAGCTCCCCCAACTCCCGCACAATGAGGCATTGATGGACGCTTTGGTGGAGCTCCCCAAACCTGGAGTGGATGCTGAAGGCCCCCAGCCCCCCCCCCCCCCAACGAGAAGATCAACCCCCACACGAGCCAGCAAGGGCTGCAAGGTGCAGGAATTAGGACCCTGGTATCTGTGACAAGCATCAGACCAAAAATTAAAAATTCCTGGTATGCCAGCAAGGGCCGCAGGGGCCAGAAACCGGGACCCTGGGTGTGGTTCTGTGGGGGCCATTCAACGGGGTAAAAGTTGGGTAAACAGTCCAAAAACATTGAACTGTGTGCGCACCGTGCGGCAATACTCTCGGGGTATTGAGTGTACTGAGCAATTTGTTTGTGAAGGACACAGACCAAGGGCAGGTTTGGAGACAATACTAGAGAGGCAAAAAACACAGACCCTCGGAGATGAGTCAGATAATAAGCCAGATCTTGTGGATGACGTGAAAAATGAGACCGTGTTCAAATTTCTCAATGGCAGAGCCACCAAACTTACAACTCAAATGGTGCCTCTGAACGTGTGTTACAATTGTCAGCACTTGAGCGTAGTAGACTGCCTGCTGAAGGACACTGGAAGTATATTTCTTTATGATGTACTGCTGTCAGACGTCGGAGATATTTGTTAATGACATCTCATGCCAAATGTATGACATGAATTTTTTGTTTTGTTGTATACAGCTGGAAGATATAGTATACTAGGTCGTCAGCACAATTGTAGGAGTGTGTCCCGTGGCAGGAAGTATCCCCTGAAAACCCTGCACCACAAGAGCGATAAGGTTGAGGAGCAGTACCAAGTGCAGTGTTCTCAAGTGCTTTATTCATGAGTTCCCACATAACCGAAAGAAGGAAGTGGTGCCGCTTTTGAGACCAGGAATTGTGGTGCCAAGGACGCAGGGGATTGAAGCCTTCTTGTCACTGCCCTCACACCCTTGTAGCATGTACGATTGGGGATTCCTGGGGCACCTGTTCACGGTGTCATTCTTGGCGGATCAAAGATCAGAAGCATGGGAGGTATTTGGCTGAGGCAGCCAATTTCGATGGCCACGTATGGCACAACGATTTTCAAACTGCTGATATCTTGAAATGGTACTTTGAACCTTCAGGTTCGGGGTATTACTACCTTCGGGGGAAAAAGCACTATGCCTACCTCATTGCTGGAATCAACTATAATGGGCATCTGTACTACCAAACGGGGAGCAAAGAGGGCGTAAATGCGGCACAATGGAAGCCCAACGAAGAGAATGCGGGTTGGTTCACCCTTACGGATAAAGCTCACAACAAGCAGGCTGTGGCTGGGAACGATTATGATGGTGACGTCTATCACCAGGACTGGTCTGGCCGTCTCAATGCCTTGTGGCAGATCACATGTGCGGAGCCAGGTATTCCCGCACCATCCACCCCCTTTCTGTGGCCCGCCACTGACTGTTTGTTCCACATTTGATCTCTACGGCATGGGGCTCGTGTTCTGCTGTTCCGTGTTATTTGTCCAACCAGCCGTTTCTGCGTGACCTAGGGGTGGCCAGGAGGGCTGTGGAGCACAGAAATCGCAATATGGAGCCATTCCTTTTCTACAATGAATGGGACACAAATGCAACGCAAAAGGGGCAAAGATGGAGGAGGAGAAAGGGACAGCAGGACTCTACGCGGCGTCTATGTCGAGATGATTAACAAAGTAATCTTTTTGACGATGAAAGTTTTCGGAACTGAACACAATTGCAGCTTGAATATTTGGAATGGGCAGAAGGATAGAGCCTCAAGTGGATGTTTCGACCAAAAGTGTAACATCAATGCCCCTGGCACTGCACAGCAAAGCAGCTTGTGGCGCAACCGCTGACTATCGCACGGATGACCCGGAATGACAAGAGAAAAATGTGAAAATTTTTGTGCTACAAATGCAATGTCTTGGACACAAATGCCGATTCCGAGCCATAATGACGTCAGGGCCTACTGTTGCTCGTTGCTTAACGTCACTGACAAAGCCCGCTCTCTGTCTCCTGTGCTGCCAGCCCATGCCTGCATACTGCCATAGACAGGCGGTTGGGGCTGGGATGGGATGCCTCCCCCTCGCATGTACCAAAGCAATCTGCTGTTGGAATCCATGCCGTATGGGTGGTCCATTTCAACTCCGAGAAGGGGTGCCCTGGAGCTGGCCTGAATTGGGGAGCGGGGGTCTGGAAAACAGGCTCAAAGGGCCAGACGTTAATATCCCCCATTCCCATTGCCGTTTCTTCAAAGCAGGCTCAAGCAAAGCAGCCGTGAGGTTTGGAGGGTGCTCGCCACCGGATGTGGGATGTGTAACAGGGCCAGTGGGGTCCGGATCACCGAGTGCCTACCCCCCCCCCCCCCTTGCGCACTCACGGGCTTGTCCAAGCGACGGAGTGGGCGGTGAACCGCTGTTTGCAGGATTTTTTGGGACCGCTGTTTTTTGCGGTCCTGAATGCAGGATGGGGCGTTTGTGACGCACTTGTAGAGGGAAAGGGGGGCCCATTCATGTCTGTGATAACCCCCCCCCCCCCATAATTAGTACCCTAGGGTACTAATTTCGGCAGACTGCTCAATACGGCCGGGGGGGTACTAAATATGGGGTGTACTAATTTTGGGGGTGGGAACTAATTTTGGGTGCCTGCGATGTTGTAAACCCTGTGTGCCTGCGATGTTGTCTGTTGAGTCTTTCTGTTGGCTGCATGGAGCATTCAGATTCTGAATCTGATTTTGAGCTGCCCCTTCAAGTGACATTTGCAGCTCTGAGAAGTGTGCTCCGGATTTCTTCATGTTCCGTTTGCTTGGGAGGCTCAAGGGGGGTACTAATTTTGGCAGACTGCTCAATAGGGCCAGGGGGTACTAAATATGGGGGGGTACTAAATATGGGGGGGGGGTACTAAATATGGTGGGGGGTTTAGTGCATTCTGTTCATAACAACATTGTGCCACACATTGCAGCCCCACGCTGTTTGTTGTGATGTGATGTTCGGCCATGGCTAACATTGCTATTCCTGGCATGGCTGTCAAGTACCGTGCTTGGCTGTCGTGTGTGTCGCGCGCAAGCACAGGCTTGTCCAAGCACGGGGTGGGCGTTGAACCGCTGTTTTGCCTGGACTTTTGGGACCGAGGCCGTGCTTGCGCAAAGGGGGGTGCCCACCAATGGTGTGCTGCAGTTCTCAGGCATTCGCCTGGTGCTGTACAATGGGGCCAGAGCCACCCGACGTTTCCAACACTAAGGCGGGGGGGGGGGGGGAAGGGGGTTATGTGGCGCTCACCTGTACTCCCCACCTCTGGGGTGCTGGGAGGGCTGGCCCGCTGAAGGCATCGCAGCACGTCTGAAGTTGCTCAACCAAGTGAATTTGCACAAAATCCGAATCCTGTTGAGTTCCGGGAGACATATGAGAGTGGTGCGCAGCCGAGACACAATGCTTAGGGACCTAATTCGAGGCGGGGGGGGGGGGGGCTCTGGGAAACAGGCTGGAAGGAATCACCTCAAAGAGAGGTTGTTAGATCAAGCGCAGGCGTGGGCGTCGTATACCCCCCTTTTGGGGGGTCATTCGCGTAGCATACCCCAAGGCATGATATTTGATGTCCAACCCCTTGTAAAGTCATTATTTTGCCCAATAAGACAATCCCCCAATGGATTTTTTGATTCTGAGGCCTCTATCCCCTGAAACTGGATATCACTTTTTTTTTTCGGGGGGGGGTCAAAAGTTTGTCAAAAGTTTGTGCTCAGAAGGGTCTGAACCAGTGGCAGATTGGGCAGAGCTGACAGGTCGGCCGGCGCCGCCGGCGGTCGGCCGACCGGGATTCAAAACGCCGGCCTAAATGTCTGCGAGCGGCTGCATTACCATTCAACCGCCGCTTTTTCTAACAGTAGCAAATCTCCCCGCTGCTTGAAGCCGAGTCTGCCACTCAAAAAACCCAAACTGTGTGTTTCTGTCTGCCTGCCTGCTTGCCCGACTGACTGTCTGACTGACTGCTTGCCTGACCAACTGACTGATTGGCTGACTGTCAGCCTCTCTTCGAGGTGCACTGCCGAAGGCAATAGAAGTTGCACTCGATGACAGGCCACGAGGGTCTTGGATTATCTGGTCGACTTTGCCCTCATTCTTTCCAGGACGACAACCCGTACCCAATCGTAAGGCCTGTGATCAGGGTCTGTCTGGCACCATGACGTGCTACGAGTGTGCACAATGGTACGACAATCGCCCATTCTACGGCAACAACGTGGGTGGGGAGTGCGTCTATGTTCCTGCCGATGGTAAGTGCTACCCGCGATCATGGGCTCAAGCCAACTTCGGAACATTTGAGGACGGTTGCGGAGGTCTGTTTGCGGAATGGCAGCGGGGGCCGGGTCTTCGTTGGTTGGGTTTTGCGGCAGCAGTCCGCCGGGAGCAAGGCTCGGTCCAAGGCAGGCCATGGCTTAGTGAGGAAAGTTGCGGACAGTTGAGGAAAGGGGGTATCGAAGACCGGAGGGAAGCAGAAAAGGGAAGAGCAATCCCAACGGATGGAGACTGGGAGTTCGGGTGACAGAGAGGGGTCGAGGGGGGGGTGGAACACACCTCTCTCTAATGGGTCAACTATCGGGCCCCCCGTACCAAAAAGCGATACCAACAGCAACAACAACAACAGCAACAACAACAAGTACGTACACATGAGTGCCCCGACACATACTGCGAAGGCAACAACGGGTGGCCGTCCGGGCCCTGTGAAGGTGAACAAATCTACACGCAATTTCACACCGGAAAGGGGGGGGAGGGAGACGGCAAAAAAAATTTTGGGTACCTCAATTCGGCCTTAAATTTCCGGCCCCTTGAATAAATTTCATTTTTGCCTCGGAAAATTAAGGGGTGGGTCGGTGGCTCGGGTTGTGGTCGTCATCCACCGTACACACACGGACAGATGCTGCAGAAGAACAAAATTGCAGTTTGACCTCTTAAAGATACGCACCCTCAGAGATTGTGTGCGGCAGAGGCAGTGGGGTGCCGGTTAGACTCCTCTTGTCGGTCTTCGGGCAGGAGTTGTCTCATAAGGTTCATTAGGTGTCGTAGGGTGTCGTTCATGTGCATTCTCTCCGTCGGCTTGTCCGGCTGCTCGATCGAGTCCATCATCGTCCGGGCATCGTCAACGGCAGTCAGGGTGGATTCTTTAACGAACTCCGGGGTTGTCGCTTTGTAGTAGTGCGTTAACCTTGTGATGGCGCTTTTGTGGTGCATTGCGTGCCACCACTTACTGCACGCAGCAAATCCATTTCCTAGCCCTTCCTGCACACGTGTGCGTGGCACGCTACCTGGATGCTCCTGCCAACACCCGAAATTGCCCAAACCATCTTGCCCAGATAACTGCGGCTCTCTACTTTTTGCCCTGCCCAAATGTCACCAGGCACCCACTCGGAACCAAATAACAATGTACCAGTGCCCTCTTGTCGTCACCCTGGTGGATCCATTTCTCGAATTTGGGTGTCCAAAAGTATTTTTTTGTAAAACACAAGATACCCTTCACTGTCAGGGTCACAAAGTGAAAGGTGTTTGCTGCAGGGGCTAGGGTTTTGACTCAAGGCTAGGTGCAATTCTGTGCCACGCTAGTGCCTGCAGATCGGACGATTGCTTTTCCACATCGACTTGGCGATGAAAGGAAGTCAAAAGGGCAACTGAGGAGCAATGTTGCATGCTGCAGTGCCTCGCAATGGCCAATTCAGTGGTCCAAATGTGCCACTTGTGCATGTGCGTGTGCATGTGCTAGGTAGTGTTGCAGCCAGAATTAGCACCGTTCGCTGCCACACAAAGCTGGTATGTTCAAATGGAGCACTTGTTATCCCACAATGATTTGGCTATCAAACATATGGGCGATTATTGTGCAATGTTGCAAACTGTGGTGCCAAGTGGTGGCCGATTGAGAGGGGGGGGGGATAAGGGTCAGGAGGACTTTACATGGCTGTTCTTGCTGCAGTAGCATGCGAAATAAAATTGTTTGTAGATCCTGAATTCCAGGATTTCCAAGATTTTGTGTAATTGTAGCAAATCTCATTGCCGTGACTGCTTGAATACATCATTGATCATACACACGCGTTCAAAGCCCCATTTCCAAGCCGTAAGGACCAACTAGGGCCATTTTTCTCGTACAAAATGGCTACTTTCATCCAAAGTTTCAGCCTTTCAGCTCCAGAATTTCAGGCACGTGGCAACGTTCGCTGCTTGGGCACAGATTGTTTGATCTCCGACCATTGTTGGACTACCGAATTTTGTTGGAAAGGACGATGCCTTGACACAGCAGATCCGGACGTTTGCACCTCTCAGGAGGGGAAGCTTACTGACGATGGCTGGAATTGGGACTATCTATATGAAGACTCCAATTTCAAATGCATCAGAGGTTGGTCTGTCGCGTCCTAACCCAAACCCTCACCCTTGCCCTGGCCTTAACCCTAGATTCTAGGATTTTCGCCACTGAGGATATTTTATCTAAGCACCTCAAAAGGTGCTCTTGAGCCTTTACACCAACCATCTTCCAAGTGATAACAAATCAACATGCAAAAAAAACACATTTTCATCCAAGGTGGGAGGAGGAGGGAAAAAGGAGGAAGGACAAATCAAAGACTCAGTAAGTACTACTACTAAGAGATGCAAAATTATCTTCTCCAAGCCACCTTTTCCAATCGGACTATTTGTTTTTGCATATCAATGGCCATACCAATGGGCACCTTTTACTCACTCAGTTTTCAAAATGGGGGCCACTGGTGGCTCTTGGTAGCCACAAATGGACCTCAAAAATGGCCATTTTCACCCATTTTGGGGCCAGATTTCCAGGATTTTCCCAGCCTTTTTCAGGCCTTTAATTACATCAGGCGCTTCGGAATGAGGCAAATGATTTTCAAGGGTGTTTCTACTCCAAATACATGCAAATGAAGCATCGATGAACACCGTAGCGCTCAATTTTGATGCACAATGGCCAATTCCGAGGTTGGAAGCGGCAATATGTCGCCCGGAGTTACGCCCCAGAATCAGGGTTTTCAGGATATTCGGCGACCTGTTCAGGATTTTCATCAGAGCAGGGAACAAGTACTTCAGAATGGAATATTTGCTTTTTGGGGGTCTTCCTACCATGAAATACATGCCAATGGAGTGTTGTTGAAAGACTCTGCACTCAATTTTGGTGCACAGTGGCCAATTTCGAGGTTGGAATCAGCAGTTTGTAGCCTAGATTTTCAGCCCAGATCTCAAGATTTCCGGGATTTTCAGCCCGGATTTTCAGGATTTTAGTTCTGCTGTCTCCAAAGTCAACGGTGGTCTTTGGGCCAACCGCTCTGGTGAACACCCATTTGCAATCATTTTAATGTGCAATCACATTGAAAGAAAAAAGGCACTTGTTGGAGAGACCTACTCAACAAACTTGCGATCGTCCTGAACTTTCAGCATGATCATCCTGAAAACACGTCAAAAGAATTCCTCATTTTCACCTCCAAATGGACCACCATGTGGCACCATGGTGTGAAAACTCGCTCATTGAATAGCCATTTGCCATCTTTTCAACCCCCTGTCACACAGCCTTCCTGGAGACCTCCTACTCAAGAAAAACAGCCCTCCTACTCAACACACTGGTGATTGGGTGTTTTAGGACGATCGGCCCAGAATCAGGCTGAAAATGGCCTTTTTCAACGTCCTTTTGGGCCGCTGAGAGCCCCCATTGGGCAAAGTTGTCTTGGCACAATGTGCAACGTAATTGGCTGCATTTTCTCCCAATATGTCGAAGAAATTAACTTTGACTGGGGGGATTAAGGGCCGTTCTTCATTCATTGTGAGTGCACATTGCACTGGTGCCACATGTGGGCCCATTTAGAGCTGAAAATGAGCAGTTTTTTTTTTAGCGCGTTTTGAGGAAGATCGTACCAAAAATTCAGGGACACCCCCAATGTGTCTGCTCGTGTATTGAATGAGAGCTGTTCTTTTTTCACAGTGATTGGACTATGAAATGCTTACAAATGGATGTTTAATATGCCGTTTCATGCAATCGTGCTATTTGGTGGCCAAAAGGAAAAGGAGGACAGGAGGATTTCACATGGTGTCCATTTCTAGAGATGTACAAAAAAAGAATTTTTTTTTCAATGGTCGCTAGTGTACTAAGGCAGTTTGGTGCGAATGTACTGTCACAGCATGCTGAGTTGCACCCCTTAGAGTGAGTACCACAGAGTCACTAACGTTGCCACCGAACGACCCACCTTTTTGGCTCAAAAGAAAAAAAAGGAAGTGAAGCAGGTGTCTTCAATGAGGGCCGTCCCTCTTTGAATGTGATTGTACATTTGAATGATTGCAAATGGGTGTTCAATGAGCCATTTTCAACACCACGGTGCCATGTGATTGTCCATTTAAATGAGCCGTGCCCCCCCACCCGTTTTCAGGATGATTGAGCTGAAAATTCCGGACAATCCTCAATGTGTCAAGCATGTGTCTCCAACGAGAGCCGTTCTTCTTTTAACAGTGAATGGACATGAGATTCTTACAAATGGATTTTCAATAAGCGGTGTTTCATGCAATCGTGCCATTTGGTGGTCAAAGGAGGAGGAGGACATGAGGACTTTACCTGGCGTCGATGTCTAGGTGACTGTTTCACAAAAAGATGATTCTTTAAGATTTGCAATTTCCGAGATTTTTAGAACCATCACAAGTTTGCCTCTCCAGTGTTCTCAAACGCACCCATTTGCTTTACACAAAGGTTGGACCAGAAAGGAATGCAAATTGGCAAAGGTTATGCCTGATGCCATGCCATGGCTTCCCGCCGTGGGCGTTTTAGTGGGTCATGTCAGCCACTGTCACGCTTTGTTTGAGGACAACTGCCCTGAAAAATTAGGGCAACTAGCAGTCTGCACCCTAGTGCTTCCAAGCCAATGTTGTTCCTCAATGAGGCATAAATGCAATGCAAGCGTTTCAAAGCGAAGCAGCACCAGGAGAAGAAAAGGTGCGCTTTACATGGAGTGCAACAACAACAAGCCCCAAGACAAATTATTTCTTCGACATAGTCTATCACATGACACTACTTCTTCTTGCACATTGATTGCCATACCAAAAGCTTACTTTTCGCCCCTCGCTTTGTCAAACGGAACTATTGGTGGATCTAAGTACCACAACGGAGTCAACAACGGCCATCTTCAACCTGCTTTTTGCCCAATCGTCCTAAAACTTCAGGACGATCGCTAGTGCGCCAGCCAAGCTGGTGCTTCCAAGCGGAGCTGTTCTTTTTTCACACAATGATGGGGCTGCCGCACCCTGTGGCGAGCATGCCATGCCCTTCCCTCCGCTCCCTTGTGGCATCCCCCACCACAATACCTCCCCCTGGACCTACGGCTGGTGCAGCTGCCCTCAGCAGGCTCTTACTCCCTCCCGGGCTTGGCTCTCTTCGCCCAAGGGGGTTCTGTGTTGGTGTCGGTGTGTCTGGGGGAAGGGGTGATCGACAACCCATAAAAGAAATACAAATGGCAACGGAAGGAGGTGTATTGCAACTGGTGCCTTCATAAATACAAATGGCTATAGGAGCCTAACGTCTTGGACATTCAAGACGATTGTCCAAAGGGCATTGCTATGACCCCTTAAACCGATCGGTTTGGTCACCCGCTCAGAAATATGCCACAACATGTCAAAGTAGGGAATTGCCAGATGAATAGGCGCTGTGGATCCATGGTCACCAAAACTCTTGGCAAGCAAAGTTCTTTAGTATGTGCTGTCAAAATGAAGCGCCATCAGAACCAGGTTTGTGCTTGAATTGAACAATGGTAGGGGGGATGGGGCACCCTCTCAGACCCCCACCCCCCCTCCCCAACGAGCGCTCCAAGGCTTTTATGGAGTGCCTCTAAGCAGCAACCTTGGCAACCGCGAAATGCCGTCGATCTGCAGCTACCCTAACCATCACAAATACTGCAGGCAGGCCAGGCATGCAGCCTGGAGGGATGTGTGAACTCCTCTGCTAACGCTTTCAATAATGAGGAGGGTTGGATGGCGCATCTTCTTTTTTCTTTGTACCGCCCCTCCCTTGTACGTCGCAGCAGGCGGTCAGGTGTAGTGGGTGCCGAGGAGGAGCAGGAGGTGGCCATGGTATCTCCACTGCGTTGATTTGCCGGTTGCACAGTTTGGACACTTTTTTTTTTTGCTGCAGTCCCTTGGACTTCGAAGCAGGATGGCCACTGTGTTGCTGCCGACGACACAGATGTCAACTCAGATGTGACCAAAGGACCATCAACGGCTGCGGTGAGTGATAATGACTGCCTTGCTTGGTGCAAGACGCAGTCAGGAGCAACTGGGTGTGAGCGTGCCTGGGGCGTGGCCTGGGCTGGATGCTACGTGCACCGCAACCGCATAGTGCACCATGGCAACGGCCAGGCCAACCATGTGTGCTGGGTTGCCTTCCCGGCAGGTGCACTCTCCTCCTTCTGCTGTCGTTGTCGTAAACCTTTCCGTCTCGGCCCCTCTTTTGCCAGCCATCTTCCATCCGGCCACCAACAACAAGTGCCAAAAGGTGGCTGATTTGGTGACCCAAAGCAGCCGTTTGTGCATGTGCTAGGGCTAGTGGAATGGCCAAAATCCATCACTGGTGTGCGATGGTGATACCCCGAAAATGGGAGGGTCTTTGTTTCACAAATACTGACGTATGAAAGGAGCCCAAACAAGCCACCAATGGGCAACATTGCACGCTGTTGTGCCAAGCAGTGGCTCATTTGATGGTGTTTTCTTGGTACTTCCGAGAGGTTGATGGGGAGGAGGGTGTAGTAATTACCCCCGCCCCTCGGCATTGCAGGATCATGCCCCCCCCCCCCCCCCAGCCACCCAGCCACCCTAAAGTGGCTCAGCTGTGGAACAAACTTATGGCGCCGAAGGCACCGGAATTTTTTTTTGCCTGGGAAGGGGGTAAAAATGTTTTCCGCCCCGTGTCTGCATACTCAAAATGCTCGGCATTTGATGCAGAACTCGAATATGCATCAAAAGTATGAATCAACAAATGGAGCCGCCCCCCTGGACCCACCTTCTGGTCCTGGTCCCAGTGGGGTGAAATTTTGTTTGGAAAAATTGTTTACCGGATGATTCTCGCATCAAAAGGATCAGCACGTTGGGTTCTTTGGGGTATTTTTGTTGGGGCCAGGAAGGAAGACAGGAACAAGATATGAAAAGCTTTCATGGTACCAATCCAATCTTGAACAGAAACCATCGGGCCGCTTTGGGGATGGGGTGCCTCCCTTCTTGTATACCAAAGCAGTCTGCTGATGTAAATGAAATCCATGCCATATGGGTGGTCCATTTCAACTCCGAAGAGGGGTGCCCTGGAGCTGGCCTGAATTGGCAGAGAAGGGTCCTGGAAAACAGGCTTATTTTTTGCCATTCACATATCTTCCAAACAGACATTTTGAAGAAAGAACCAGCTTTGCCTGATTTTTGTGCACAATCAATGTTTGAGTGCTGCGATGCCTTCAGCTACGTTGCAGCACTGCTCAAAGATAGCTGATTCCTGTCTTTTCCCTTGCCACAACTCAAAATTAACGTTGTGCCACATTGAGCACAAACGTCCCTGTAAATTTGCAATTCTATGCATTGGTGCCATTCTATGCCCATTTGATGCCTGTAACCACTATTGCAAGACATCTACTTTAAAGATTTTCAAAAGCACATTTTGCAATGTCTCGATGAATATTCTGAAAATCTTGCGAGACACGGCCTTGGTTGCCACCAAGCACCCCTCCCCTCCAGGCCGTCGGGCTCAAATATAGTGCGGCCGGCTTGGGTATAGAGGTCGGTGTGCGGTGGCCATTTTGGTGGTGCGAAGCCCCTGGTTGTGGTTCAGCTTTCTGCATTTTCATGATTTACGATCAGCACTTTTCGGACTGTGCTCTTTGTGTTGCCATCGTCACCATGGTGACTCCTTGAATCGATCCCCATACACTCACCTTGGGATTGGCGGCGCAGCGCGCACGTTTCTGTCATGCGTGCACAGGCAGGCGGAGAAATTTGTAGTTCTTTGCAGCACTTCGTCCAGCAATCCTACGTGGAACCATGCACTGATGCCTCAATGGCGATATTTTCCTTTGTGTTTAAAGAGCGGAGCTTACTTAAATATTCGGGTTTGAAAATCAAAGGTTTTGTGGCATTTTTTTTAATTTTTTGTTTTTTACCATTGATTTTAATCATCTTGTATTGTACTGCAACACTTTTGTCCTGGGTCACCCCTGGCACCAGCGGATTATGCAAATGTGTCGGTACACCTGAATGGGTACCTTCAGTTGTTGTGGGTGTTGTTTCCTCGAGCAGTTGTGTTGGGAGAAATCCGTCCAAATCGTATGCACCGGGTAGCTCACCAGGCGCGCACCCTGCAACAACACCCTCTTGGTCTCTGCAGTTGAGTGGATTCAAGCAAATGATCGGGGCCCAGACTACTGGGCTTCCAAGGCAGACGCTGCGGAACATCAGTATCGAAGCGCGGCACTCTTCGCATGCCACATCAATAATCGATGCCATGCCGTCGTGTACGCTTCGAAGACATTGGGTTTAAACAGCGGCACCTACAACAAGGACCGCTACTACACATTGGCGGGTACAGGGAGGCTTTGCGGGGGCAGCGCGGCTGATTTCTCGGGGTGGACGTTCTGGTACAAAGGGAGGCGGTTCAGAGGCCCTTTCGCAGGCGGCAACTCCAAATATCGTGACGTCTCCAGCTCCGGCGGCAGCTGCAACGAATGGGATGTCCCGAGGCCGTACGTGCAGGTGGACGACGCCGGCCCAGGCTACTGGGCCACCAGGATAGGGGGTCCCTACGACACCCGTGAGGATGGGATCGCTGCCTGCAACAGTAATCCTCCGTGCGGCGCCGTCGTGTACGTTGGCCAAACCATGTCCTTGAGAAGCGGGGGTTATACGCGTCCGAAGTACTACACGATGGCCGGTGACCAGGCGTCCTGTGGGGAGAACGCCGGGGGGACCTTTGATGGCTGGATCACCTACTACAAGGGGGTGCAGTTCAAAAACCCCGTCGCCTCTTCGGCCGGTTGGACGACCCGGACAGTCGTAGCATTGCGCGCTCCGCAGCAGGACGCCTGCAGCGCCTCTGCGACGCCGGCGTGCGACGACGGCCACCAGAACCAAGGGGAGCTTGCAGCCGACTGCGGGGGGCCGTGCGCGCCCTGCGACTGCGGAGCGCCCCCGACCGATGCCACGCGGAACTACTACGACTGCGGGACCGCGCACGGGCAGACCTGCAACGTGGCCTGCCATACCGGCTACTTCGGGTCCCCGACGGCCTCCTGCACGGCCTCCGGCAGTTGGACCATCGGCGGAAACTGCCAGAAGCACTGCCCCAGGCCCGGCGACCGCGACACGTGGACGGCGGTTGAGAAGTCCGGTGTCCTGCACTTCTGTCCGCCGCTGCACGGGCTGACCGTGTCGACGTGGACGTCCCGGGTGAGCGGCTGCACGTACCCCGGCGCCGGGCTGCTGCCGGGCAAGTGGTGGCTGGGGCTGTCGTGTGCGGACATCCGCAGCCGCGTGGCCGTGTGCCCGGACACCAGCACCATCATGCGCCTCGTGAGCGACTTCGCGTTCCTCTACGACCAGTGCTCGTACTGCCACGACTACGGCACCGGCGGCTTCCCGCAGACCTCCGCCAACGGCAGGCGCTGCGACGACGGGAACATGAGGACGCGGGACGACCAGTGCGTGGACGGCGCCTGCCGCGGGACGCCGTACGCCTGCGGCTTCTGCGAGCGCCACGACGGCGAGCGGTGCGTGACGCTGTCGCAGGTCAACGCGGGGGCGGAGTGCGACTCCGCCGCGCATTCGGCGCAGTGCACGGCGATGGCAGAAAGCCTGATGGGGTGCCCGAAGGTCTCCCACCGCCGCCCCACGGCCACCGCCCACCGGGTGTTGCAGGCGGTCGGGGTCATGGGGCAGTGCTGCTACCAGTGCCTGCACATGGACGCGTGCAAGTCCTGGGCCTTCTCCGTGCAGACCCATGAGTGCCGCCTGTACACCAGCAGCACCGCCGGGGCGTTGGAGTCCAGCCGCAACACGTTCAACTGGCACACCGGGCAGGTCTCCGCCACCAGCCCAGACTGCGCCCCGTACACCGGCATCACCGCGTGCGAAACCTCGGGTCTTGCGTGCCAGTGGGTGAGCGGCAGCTGCGTCCCGGCGTCCGATTTCCGGCACCAGTGGAAGTTCATCCCGGCGACCCCCGACTCGGCCCTGAATTACTACGACCGGGAGAACACCCGGACGCTGCTGGCGATCGGGACGAAGTCGTCATGGGCCGATTGCCGAAGTTGGTGCGACGGCTACTCTGACTCTGGGCTGACCTGTCTGGCGTGGAACTGGTGGGAGTTGGACCAGAAGTGCGAGCTGCTGCGGACAGTCCGCCAGTGGATGCAGCCGGTGCCCGCGCAGCAGGTGTACTCCGGTTTCAAGGCGTTCAAGAAGGGGTCTGCATCATTGCCATACGCTCGGGCGGGCGTGTGCAAGACGGGCGCAGGCTGCAAGTCTTATGGGGACACCGATGACAGCCCCGCGGCAAGTCCAGCGCACGCCGCTGGGGATGGCATGGGATGCGGCGTGTGCAACCCTTTGAGCAGCCAGTCGGCGCTGAGCCAACTCTCGTACCCCAAGTGGTGCTACGTCCGCAGCAACGTCTGCGATGTGGATGTGGCGTGCAGCATCGCGGAGATGACGTGCGGCGACAACAGCGCCGACCAGTACTACCGACCCCATTACGTCCCGTGCGGCCTGCCCACGTGGGACACCGCCACGTACCCTGTCAGTGACTTGTCGCCCTATGCCACGCCATGGGACTTCCCGGACAAGGGGCTGTGGGCGACATGGGGAAAGCGCTGGGTGCTTGACACGAATCGGGGTTTGTACTACCACACCACTTGGCAAGGCACGCCCTCGAGGTCGAACCGGGTGTACGCGTGCCGCCGCGTCGTTTCGTGCAGCGGCCAATCCATCTCCTGCCCCCCCGATCCCGGTTTCCATGCGGCGGCCTGCCGCGATGCCATGGGCATATGCGACACCCCCGAGTTCTGCACGGGCGCGAGCGACATCTGCCCTCCAGACGCCCTGGTCCACTCGGAATTCGTGTGCAAACCCCGCGTCTACAACGCGTTCCTCGCGGCCCCGACCAGCACCCAAGATCCCGCGGCTCTGCGGGCCTATGCGTCTGCGCAAGCACGGCTGGGCTACGCCTCCCCCTCCCCGGCCTACTTCGCCTACTCCACCCTGCCCAAAAATCTGGGCAAAGAGTGTCTGGCCGCCTGCCCAGAGTCTGGCCCGTGCAGCTTCTGTGGCGCCGGCAAATGCTGCCAGAAGGGCGACCTGAGCGGGCGCTGCCTGGCAGAGGAAGGCGGAGCGGACCGGCACATCTGTGTCCTGGGCGCGTGGCTCGACGGCGGGGCTTGGACAGCGACCGCAAAGTCCAGCGACGGCCCCACGCATACCCCCGCCAACGTGCTCTCGGGGGTCTCCAGCTTTTGGGTCAGCTCCGGACAGAGCGCCTTCCCCCAGTGGATCAAGTTGGCGGCGCCCACTGTGGCGTGCGTCTCAGGGCTCCGCTTCCGCGGCACGGACATGCCCGTCCGGCGGTGGTCGTTCACCGCCGCGTCCGGCGCCACGCTGGCCGCCGGCAGAAATGCGGACGGCCCCACGGCAGAATGGACGCACGAGGCCCGTTTCTCGTGGGCGTGCGACAGCACGTTCGTGTTCAACATGATCGACGCCGCCGACTCCAGGAGCACGGTGGCCCTTGCGCTCCTGGAACTGCACGGAGTTGCAGGCCCAGCCCTGGGCTACCTCCAGACCCTCAATGCCGCCCTCCCGGGGCACGACAGAGAATCCCTTACCGGAACCGTGTCCCAATGCGTCGCCGCATGCGAGGCCCGGTCGTGGTGCAAGTCGTTTGACTACGTCAGGGCGACGTCCCGGTGTGGCCTCCAAGCGGCCGCCGCGGCGGACGTCGGGGGGGTAAAGCTTGACTACCCGGGGCACCCCTACGACTACTATGAAAAGCCGGACTTGCTGCACGAGGACTTGTGCGACATCCCCCAGACCTGCGTGCCCACGGACCCCGGAAGTCCCTGGGAGTGTCCCCAGGAGGTGATCCCGGACGTGCACTTCAAAAGGCCCGACCTCACCCCCGGGCGAGTGGTGTTGCCCGCCGCCTTCACTGGGGACTACATTGAAGCGCAGTGGGTGGGCCACGGCGTATCGTGCGGGCTGCTGTGGTACGCCTGGGGCTGGGGTACGTCCGCGGGCGGCTTCGAGGCCAGCACGGGGGGGGCGCTGCGGGGGCCCACAGCAGAAGGCTCCGGCCATGACTGGTTCACCGCCTTCCCGGGACAGACCGTCGCCCTCACCCGTGCCCTTCGCAACCCCCAGGACGGGCAGCGCTTTTACGTGACGGCAGAGGTCACGAACCGGGACGGCCGGCGCTCTGTTGCCGACGCTGTCGGCTGCTGCATCACCCACGGCATCGCCAGTGGCAACGATACAGGTGCGTCCACTGTCTGACTCACCTTTGTGTAACACACTGGTGACCGACGGAGCCCCAGGACTCCGGCCTGGAGACAAACTGCTCTGCATTCTTGAAACCCAAAACCTTGGAGAAGTGTGCTTTCAGTCGGGACATGAAAAACCTCATCGAGCAGCAATCACTCAAGCCCCCAGACTGCAACATGCCATGCCTTTCTGATGTTTTCTTAAAAGCCTCAGAACTCCGCCTTCACGGACCCCTTTATGCCACCATGATTGATCTGATAGATTTTTGGCAACGTTGCTATAATATCAGCATCATGTCCAAAATCCGTTCCAAACCAGCCCGGTCACCAGCTTGGTCCTTACTCACCAACAAAGGGACCATTGTAGATTGTAATAGCGGTCCTTTTCCTATCCATTGGACACTGGATGTCACGAAGAAGTAACTGAGCATCCATTGCTGTGTGAATATGCCCCATCAGTCTCCTATGAGTATTGACAACAGCAGAGGTTATATCAGTTAACGCCTCAGCAAGCTGAAGGACAGAGGGGGAACCTGTGTAAGGTGCTAAACGGTGCTGTAATGGCAATATGGCAAATGTGGTGCAGTTCAAAGACTTATTTGCCTCATGAGGAGTAGGAACCCAACGCTTACGTTAACAGTTGTCATACCAAAGAATGTGATTAGACTGTGTCAGTATGCGTAATTGCTGGGCAATGATAGAGGCTTGTGTGGAAAGACTGCGCACATTGTAAGTGCAAAGTCCAGCATAAGACAGCTTGCGCCTCTGGGCTCTAGATATGCCCATGGACTCGTCAGTGTTGCTTCGCTTATGGCGAGGCTTCCATCGCCCATGTAACAAACAATAAGATTAAAGCCGACCTCACATAAGTGGTGAAACCAAGGCTTCAAGGTACCCTTAGTCTTGAGGCCTGCCCCAAGACTTTGAACAAGTTTCGGCTGCCGGGCCTCTAACACAGAAGTCTTCCTTTTGGCTGGGATTATGCGCCAGTTGTGACCCAACAGACGTTGAGGTTTTTCCTAAAAGAGTTTTTTAAGGGTTTTGCACCGGATCCTGCCCACCGTTTTCATTTTTTCGATGGTATTATCGTGCAATGCACGGACCCTACGAGATTTGGGCTCATTACTTAGGCACTATGCAGTTTTCTTATCTCAAAAAACCCTGGTTGCCTCCTCGAGGTCCTGCACGGTACTCAGCACAACAATGCGGTGGATGGGGAAGAAATGTGACTCGGATTTGACCTTTTGGCCCCAAAACGATTTGACCCCAAAAGGCACGGAGAGACAACAGGCAGCGCCAAATGGGCGTTTGGACCGCACCGAGGTGCTTTACGGCTGGCACCGTCCTAGGTGGAAAATCATTCGGTACATAAAGAGGCCATCATAGTGCATGATAAATAGTCATTGTCTTGCAATAGTAGTTACGGGCATCAAATGGGCATAGAATGGCACCAATGCATAGAATTGCACATCTAAAAGGAGATTTGTGCTCAATGTGGCACAACGTTAATTATGAGTTGTGACAAGGGCACCCAATCAGAAACTGGACAATTACCCTAAAACCTATGGTCCAAAATCTTTGAAGCCCTGAAATTTGAGCTACCAATGCCTGTTGACGGGTGCCAGTGTTGCCTGTTTGGCTAGAACTTTGAGGGTTGCATTGCCATATGACAAGGTATCATCCACCAAAATTTCCGCCAAAATCTAGTCTAGGCTTTTGATTTTTGGCCAATTTTCCCTTGCTGCTTGCTTGCTTGGTGCTTGCTCTGCTTGCTACAAGCCCCTATTTCTGGTTGGGGGATGGGTGGTTCAGCTTGGCAAAACATCAATCAGAACTACTACTAACTACTGCTAGTACTACTAGTGGAGTACTGAATTATTTTCCCAGAGCCACCATTTGACATTGGAACCTGCGTTTTTTCGATTCAATTGCTACACCAAAGGGCAATTTTACCTGACTCAGTTTGCCAAATCCGCTGGTGGCTCTCAGTGGCCAAGAACGGGTCAAAATGGCCATTCTTAGCCTGCTTTTGGACCTTTTATCCTAATTTTCCAAAACGCTGCACTGCTACACTGGCGTGTCAAATGGAGTTGTTGTTTTCCCACGATGATTGCGCTGTTGAAACGACAGGAATCAGCCATCTTCGAGCAATGCTGCAGCGTACTGCCAAAAGGTGGCGGCTGATTTGGTGACCCAAAGCAGCCGTTTGTGCATGTTAGGGCCAGGAGTATGGCCAAAACCCATCACCCCTGTGCCAGGCTGATACATCCAACTTGGATGGTTTCGCAAAGACTCACTTATGAAAGGAACCCAAACAGGCTACGAATGGGCAACATTGCACGCTCCTGTGCCAAGAAGTGGCTCATTTGATGGTGCTTTCTTGGTACTTCCGAGAGGTTGATGGGGAGGAGGGTGTAGTAATTACCCCCGCCCCTCGGCAGTGCAGGATCATGCCCCCCCTCCAGCCGACCCAGCCACCCTAAAGTGGCTCAGCTGTGGAACAAACTTATGGCGCCGAAGGCACCGGAATTTTTTTTTGCCTGGGAAGGGGGTAAAAATGTTTTCCGCCCCGTGTCTGCATACTCAAAATGCTCGGCATTTGATGCAGAACTCGAATATGCATCAAAAGTATGAATCAACAAATGGAACCGCCCCCCTGGACCCACCTTCTGGTCCTGGTCCCAGTGGGGTGAAATTTTGTTTGGAAAAATTGTTTACCGGATGATTCTCGCATCAAAAGGATCAGCACGTTGGGTTCTTTGGGGTATTTTTGTTGGGGTCAGAATGCCCCCCACTCCCTCACGAGCTTTGGCCGGCCGGCTGGCTGCAAACCCGAAAGCCCCTGCCTAAGTGGCACAGGTGTGAGAGCAGGGGGGGTCTACACTGTCCTCGTGCCCCCCATCCCCCCTGGGATAATACCCACACCCATATTTCGATGTTTATGCTCCTTTAGACGTGCCATTGTGCCCCCTTGCAGCCATCAGCAGGCCACACTGGTCATACTACAGTAGAATCTCCATGCATGCCCTTGTGGGACACTGGGGGCATTCAAGTGGATTTCAGGATGTTCATGCCTGGGCTTCCGCATTGTCGTCTGAGTGTCTCCAAAGACACTGCTGTGGCTCCTTGAGATAATGATCAGGGACATGGAACACGCCTCGACACCCAAACCAGGTGGAGGACAAGCAAGAAGAGAAAGAGTGAGACGATGAGGAGCATTTTAGAAATTTGCCAAATTCTTCACGACTTTTGACATGGGTCTGCGTAAGGTACGGACCAGCTACCATCAGTCCATCAAGGATGATCTCCCCTTCATTTATCCATTTGGTGTACTGCTCGTTGTGCATCCGCCCTGTCCGGGGATTTGATGTCACCCTCTCCCTTGGTGCATGCCCATCTCTTCAATCCCAGATTTCTCCAAACTCGGTGATGGCAGCTGCACCAGTAATTACATGGCAAAATGCAAAGGGGCTGATCTGCCGGGCTGTTCCAGCTTCTGCGACACCACACCAGGGTGCCAAGCGTTCACTTTCGCAGCGGCCGCGGCGGCGGACAATGATTGTGGTGCCGGGGCAGGGAACCCCGCGTGCTGGCTTCATGATGCGCTGCCGACCGGCTTGAACGGGGATACATTCCGTGAATGCCACTTCAGAACAGGTCCTGCTGGTGGTTCTGAGGGCATATGCGATTTCCTTCTGGAAGCACCAGCTTTTTGGGATGGTCATCGGTCCGGTCGGGTTATTGCGGGTTATTTCGGGTAAATGCGTGTTATTGCGGGGTTTTCCGGCTTGTTGCGGATGATTGCGGCTGATTGCGGCTTATAGCGGGAAGTGGGTTGTTGCGGCTCATTGCAGCTTATTGCGGGTCATTGCGTTTTTTAGGGGTTATGGCGGCTTCTTGCGGGTTGTTGCGGGATGTAGCGGGTTATTAGGGCTTGTTGTAGCTTAATGCGGCTTATTTCGGCTTCTTGCGGTTTTTTAGGTTGTTGCAGATTATTGCGACTTATTGCGGGATAATGCGGGTTTTTGCGACTTATTGCGACTTATTGCGGGTTATTGCAGGTCATTATGGGCCTAGCAGTCGCTACGTGGGTCGCCACTTGTGATTACCCCTAGTGTCACCAACTGATGACCCAAACCCATCCTAGAGGCAACGGAAGGTTTTCGTAATAAAATCACATTTTCCACAATTTTCAAGTGCCACGGAACAAAAACTGCATACGTGCCCAATGCCCATACTACCCAAGCCACACTCCCCACGGTCAGGGGTCTGGAAAAAGTTTTTGGTTTGAAATCGAAGAATTCAAAATGTTCGTAACTTCCACGTCCGAAAACGGGGGCACAAGTTGCCGATACCCCTTCCCGCAGTCGCGCCGACACCAACACAGAACCCCCCTGGGTGAAGGGAGCCGTGGAGGGAGTACGAGCCTGAGGGCAGCTGCACCAGCCGTAGGTCCAGGGGGAGGTATTGCGGTGGGGGATGCCACAAGGGAGCGCAGGGAAGGGCATGGCGTGCTCGACACAGGGTGTGGCTGGTCGCAACAGGGAAGGGCATGGTGCGCTGGCTAAGGGCGGTGCTGAGCACAATACAGGCAGAAAACAGACGGGGAAAATAATGGTGGTTGTCAGGAGGCCCCATCAGGGAGTGCACTGGAGATGGACATCCGTCGGCCCAAATGCCATCGCTGGAGACGGGGAGACGGTCAGTCCACCGTTGGAAGGGGATGCACATCTGGACACGGCTGGCCAGGGTGGGGGTAAAAGCCCCCCCCCTGTGAACACCGATCACAGAGTATTTGTTACTCCCTGATTGTGCAGAATGAGGATGGAACCCAAAATCTTCAATGCACTAATTACCAATGCTTGGTCTTGAAGAACTTACACAAATATCAAGTCCGGCCACTGCAATTGCAACTCTGAGGACACGAGAGGTTTTCAGGAGAACTGGAATGATCTTGATGAAAGGCTTCACTACTTTCTCCACTTGCAAATGAGATCGGGAGTGTGACCCGTTGACGCTCAGTCACCAAGCCCACCTGCGCACAGGATCCCAATGACAAGAGGGATGGAAGCATGGAATGAGATGATAAACATGGCAAGTGCCACAGGACCCTGAAATGACCAGTCATGGCAAAGATTGATGGGGATCAAGATGGAATAATTAAACAATACCCAATATACCTCAAATGCCCCAATCAGTAGCCGTACACACAAATCAGAACTGTTTTATGAAGCACAAGACAACCTGGAAATTCCTTCGCGACGCACCAGGCCTGTCGCAACTTCAGGGCGTCGCCTGCTGATCACCCCAGCCGATCCCAGCTTATCCGGCCCCAAATCCAGGATCATGGATCACTGCCACTTACACAGAGTTGTGAAACAGGGTCAGTCCCGGGGTTCTGCTGCCACAACCAGATTCTACACTGACTCAACCAGATTTAGCAACAACTGTGCCGACAGGCTGATTGGCGCCGCCAGCTACAGACAACAAAACACCATGGCCTCATGCTATCGTCCCCCCCCCCCCCCCCGAGTTTTGACCTGGTACCCGGGTGGTTGTGCGGGGGTAGAGGGGTCAAAATTCGTTCTATGCACTGCCTCCCTACCCATGGGCGGTGGGCAGCGGTACTCCTTCTGTGCACTATCTCACTACTTGGGGGCAGTGGGCAGTGGAAATCTCATTGTGCACTGTCCCTTTGCCGGGGGGCAGTGGGCAGTAGAAATCTCACTATGCACTGTCCCACTGGTACCCGGGTGGTTGTGCGGGGTCAGAGGGGTCAAAATCGAACAATTTGATGGTTTTACAAGGGGCAAAGCATCAATAGTTCTGCGTTGGGGTATGCCATGCACATAGTCCCCAAAGGTGGGGTTCATGGTGCCTACATCTGCGCTTCATCGAACCGCCCAGTTCAAGGTGATTTGCATTTCCGTCAGACTGGCCGGGGCACCGTGCCATGAGCATCACCAACTCCATCAAACGGGGATCATTCACTCTCACGGGGCATGGCAGGAGCTGCATATGACTCAGGTGGGACAGGCTGGCCATGAAAGACGCAAGTGTCCCGAAGTCATTTCTTTGCAACAAGTAAGCGCATCCGCCGTTGTTCAATGAGTGTACATTGGCACAAGCAGGCACACTATTTCCCAAAGGACGGAAGGAAGGAAGACAGGAACAAGATATGAAAAGCTTTCATGGTACCAATCCAATCTTGAACAGAAACCATCGGGCCGCTTTGGGGATGGGATGCCCCCCAAACCAAAGCAATCTGCTGACACGCACACACATAACCAGAAGGTGGCAACACACACGGAGACGCATGAGCAGTGGTGCTCAGCCGAACCGCAATGCTTTGGGGCCTAATTAGAGGAGCGGCTTAGGGAAGCAGCCTCGAAGGGTCTTTGCAATGGATGGCGGACTTTGAGGATCTTTGTTTGCCTGGTGGACTTTTTCATCATTCTTTCCAGGACGACAACCTGTACCCAATGGTGAGGCCTGTGATCAGGGTCTGTCTAGCGCCTTGTCGTGCCATGAGTGCGCGAAATGGTACGACGATCGCTCAGAATACGGCAACAACGTGGGTGGGGAGTGCGTCTATGTTCCTGCCGATGGTAAGTGCCACCCGCGATCATGGGCTGAAACGCAAGCCATGACATTTGAGGACAAGGACAGTTGCAAAGGTCTGTTTGTGGAATGGCAGCAGGGTCTGGGTCTTCGTTGAATGGGTTTTGCGGCAGCAGTTTGCCGAGAGCAAGACTCGGCCCAGAGCCATACTACACACCACACCACACCACACCACACCACACCACACCACACCACACCACACCACACCACACCACACCACACCACACCACACCACACCACACCACACCAGGCAGTGAGGCAGTGCGTTGCAGGAGTTGCACTGCCCACTGCCCCCAGGCAGTGGGGCAGTGCATTGCAGGGGTTCCACTGCCCACTGCCCCCAGGCAGTGAGGCAGTGCATTGCAGGAGTTGCACTGCCTGCTTCCCCCAGGCAGTGAGGCGGTGTATTGCAGGAGGTCCACTGCCCACTGCCCCCAGGCAGTGAGGCAGTGTATTGCAGGAAGTCCACTGCCCCCTGCCCCCAGGAATGGGGGCAGTGCATTGGGGGATGTGCACTGCCCGCTGCCCCCAAGCAATGAGGCAATGTAATGCGGGAGTTGCACTGCCCACTGCCCCCAGGCAGTGGGGCAGTGCATTGCAGGAGTTGCACTGCCCACTGCCCCCAGGCAGTGAGGCAGTGGATTGCAGGAGTTGCACTGCCCACTGCCCCCAGGCAGTGGGGCAGTGCATTGCAGGAGTTGCGCTGCCCACTGCCCCCAGGCAGTGAGGCAGTGCATTGCAGGAGGTCCACTGCCCACTGCCCTCAGGGCAGTGAGGCAGTGCATTGCAGGAGTTCCACTGCCCACTGCCCCCAGGCAGTGAGGCAGTGCATTGCAGGAGGTCCAATGCCCACTGCCCCCAGGCAGTGGGGCAGTGCATTGAAGGAGGTCCACTGCCCACTGCCCCCAGGCAGTGAGGCGGTGCATTGAAGGAGGTCCACTGCCCACTGCCCCCAGGCAGTGGAGCGGTGCATTGAAGGAGGTCCACTGCCCACTGCCCCCAGGCAGTGAGGCAGTGCATTGCAGGAGGTCCACTGCCCACTGCCCCAAGGCAGTGGGGCAGTGTATTGCAGGAGTTGCACTGCCCACTGCCCCCGGGCAGTGAGGCAGTGCATTGCAGGAATTGCACTGCCCACTGCCCCAGGCAGTGAGGCAGTGGATTGCAGGAGGTCCACTGCCCACTGCCCCCAGGCAGTGGGGCAGTGCATTGCAGGAGGTCCGCTGCCCGTTGCCCCCGGGCAGTGAGGTAGTGTATTGCAGGAGGTCCACTGCCCACTGCCCCCAGGCAGTGAGGCAGTGTATAGCAGGAGTTCCACTGCCCACTGGCAGTGGGGCAGTGCATTGCGGAAGGCCCACTGCCCACTGCCCCCAGGCAGTGGGGCAGTCTATTGCAGGAGTTCATCTGCCCACTGCCCCCGGGCATTGAGGCAGTGCATTGCAGGAGATCCACTGCCCCCTGCCCCCAGGCAGTGGAGCAGCGCATTGCAAAAGTCCCACTGCCCACTGCCCCCAGGCAGTGAGGCAGTGCGTTGCAGGAGGTCCACTGCCCACTGCCCCCAGGCCGTGGCGCAGTGTGTCGCAGGAGTACCACTGCCCACTGCCCCAGGCAGGGCGGCAGTGTATTGCAGGAGATGCCCGGCCCACTGCCTCAAGGGAGGGAGGCAGTGAGCGGCGGGAGTACCACTCCCCACTGCCCTCAGGCAATGCGGCAGTGCGAAGCACGATTTCCACTGCCCACAGCCCCCAGGCTGCCTGGCAGTGCGTTACACTGCCCACTGCCCCCTGCCCACAACAACAGTGCAGCAGGGCACACACAGTGCAGTGTGGTGCAGAGCACCAAGCAGTGCGGCACCACACAGAAGGCACTGGTGGTGCAGCGCGGCACGCAGGGTGCAGTGGGCAAATGAGACCCTGTGTGACTGCGCGCAGGCGTCGGCAAGGCAGTGTCGGCCAAGTGCGAGAGTGCACTGGTCCGGCTATGCCACAACACACTTACACACAGCGCGCACACAACACACACAGCCCAGCCCGTTTACCTGTACCCGTGGGTAGACATCCCGGCCTTTGCCTTTTGGTAACAGCGCCTTCGGCACACCACACCACACCACACCACACCACACCACACCACACCACACCACACCACACCACACCACACCACACCACACCACACCACACCCCGTTTACCTGTACCCGTGGGTAGACATCCCGGCCCTTGCCTTTTGGTAACAGCGCCTTCGGCACACCACACCACACCACACCACACCACACCACACCACACCACACCACACCACATCACCCTGTCCCTTGGTGCATGCCCATCTCTTCAATCCCAGATTTCTCCAAACTCGGCGATGGCAGCTGCACCAGTAATTACATGGCAAAATGCAAAGGGGCTGATTTGCCGGGCTGTTCCAGCTTCTGCCGAACCACACCAGGGTGCCAAGCGTTCACTTTCGCAGCGGCCGCGGCGGCGGACAATGATTGTGGTGCCGGGGCAGGGAACCCCGCGTGCTGGCTTCATGATGCGCTGCCGACCGGCTTGAACGGGGATACATTCCGCGAATGCCACTTCACAACAGGTCCTGCTGGTGGTTCTGAGGGCATATGCGATTTCCTTCTGAAAGTACCAGCTTTTTGGGATGGCCGTCGGTCCTTTTCAGCAGCACCTTCGGTGTCCCCCCCCCCCACCCCCTCACAAAATGATACTTTCGACGCAACCAACAACGGTACGGGGTTGCCAGCAACACTTTGGTTTCGCGCACCATTCCGAATTCGAACCCTGTTGTAAGTTTTGACGATATTGCGGGTTATTGCGGGTTATTCCGGGTAAATGCGGGTTATTGCGGCTTGTTGCGGGTTATTGTGGGTTATTGCGGGTTGTTGCAGCTTATTGCGGGTTATCGCGGCTTGTTGCGGGTCATTCTGGCTTATTGCGGGTTGTTGCACCTTATTGCGGCTGATTGCGGCTTATAGCGGGAAGCGGGTTATTGCGGCTCATTGCGGCTTGTTGCGGGTCATTGCATTTTTTAGGGGTTATGGCGGCTTGCCGCTTGGTGCGGCTTCTTGCGGGTTGTTGCGGGATGTAGCGGGTTATTAGGGCTTGTTGTAGCTTAATGCGGCTTATTTCGGCTTCTTGCGGGTTTTGGGGTTGCTGCAGATTATTGGTTATTCCGGGTTATTGCGTCTTATTGCAGCTGATTGCGTCTTATTGCGGGATATTGCGGGTTTTTGCGACTTATTGCGACTTATTGCGGGTTATTGCAGGTCATTATGGGCCTAGCAGTCGCTACGTGGGTCGCCACTTGTGATTACCCCTAGTGTCACCAACTGATGACCCAAACCCATCCTAGAGGCAACGGAAGGTTTTCGTAATAAAATCACATTTTCCACAATTTTCAAGTGCCAGGAACTAAAACTGCATACGTGCCCAATGCCCATACTACCCAAGCCACACTCCCCACGGTCAGGGGTCTGGAAAAAGTTTTTGGTTTGAAATCGAAGAATTCAAAATGTTCGTAACTTCCACGTCCGAAAACGGGGGCACAAGTTGCCGATACCCCTTCCCGCAGTCGCGCCGACACCAACACAGAACCCCCTGGGTGAAGGGAGCCGTGGAGGGAGTAAGAGCCTGAGGGCAGCTGCACCAGCCGTAGGTCCAGAGGGAGGTATTGCGGTGGGGGATGCCACAAGGGAGCGCAGGGAAGGGCATGGCGTGCTCGACACAGGGTGTGGCTGGTCGCAACAGGGAAGGGCATGGTGCGCTGGCTAAGGGCGGTGCTGAGCACAATACAGGCAGAAAACAGACGGGGAAAATAATGGTGGTTGTCAGGAGGCCCCATCAGGGAGTGCACTGGAGATGGACATCCGTCGGCCCAAATGCCATCGCTGGAGACGGGGAGACGGTCAGTCCACCGTTGGAAGGGGATGCACATCTGGACACGGCTGGCCAGGGTGGGGGTAAAAGCCCCCCCCCTGTGAACACCGATCACAGAGTATTTGTTACTCCCTGATTGTGCAGAATGAGGATGGAACCCAAAATCTTCAATGCACTAATTACCAATGCTTGTTCTTGAAGAACTTACACAACTATCAAGTCCGGCCACTGCAATTGCAACTCTGAGGACACGAGAGGTTTTCAGGAGAACTGGAATGATCTTGATGAAAGGCTTCACTACTTTCTCCACTTGCAAATGAGATCGGGAGTGTGACCCGTTGACGCTCAGTCACCAAGCCCACCTGCGCACAGGATCCCAATGACAAGAGGGATGGAAGCATGGAATGAGATGATAAACATGGCAAGTGCCACAGGACCCTGAAATGACCAGTCATGGCAAAGATTGATGGGGATCAAGATGGAATAATTCAACAATACCCAATATACCTCAAATGCCCCAATCAGTAGCCGTACACACAAATCAGAACTGTTTTATGAAGCACAAGACAACCTGGAAATTCCTTCGCGACGCACCAGGCCTGTCGCAACTTCAGGGCGTCGCCTGCTGATCACCCCAGCCGATCCCAGCTTATCCGGCCCCAAACCTAGGATCATGGATCACTGCCACTTACACAGAGTTGTGAAACAGGGTCAGTCCCGGGGTTCTGCTGCCACAACCAGATTCTACACTGACTCAACCAGATTTAGCAACAACTGTGCCGACAGGCTGATTGGCGCCGCCAGCTACAGACAACAAAACACCATGGCCTCATGCTATCGCCCCCCCCCCCCCCCAGAGTTTTGACCTGGTACCTGGGTGGTTGTGCGGGGGTAGAGGGGTCAAAATTCGTTCTATGCACTGCCTCCCTACCCATGGGCGGTGGGCAGCGGTACTCCTTCTGTGCACTATCTCACTACTTGGGGGCAGTGGGCAGTGGAAATCTCATTGTGCACTGTCCCACTGCTTGTGGGCAGTGGGTAGTGGAACTCTTTCTGTGCACGGCCGCACTACCTCTCGGGGGCAGCCGGCAGTGGAACTCTTGCGGCACACGTCCTCACTGCATGGGAGGCAGTGCATAGAAGGAGTACCACTGCCCCCTACCCCTACCCCTAGGCAGTGAGGCAGTGCACAGAAGGAATGCCACCGCCCGTTGCCCTTCGGCAGTGCGGCGATGTATAGAAGGCGTTCCACTGTCCCCAAGAGGTGAGGCAGTGCACAGAAGGAGCACTGCTACCCTCTGCCCCCGAGCAGTGAGGCGGTGCACAGAAGGAATTCCACTGCCCGCAGCCCCCAAGCAGTGGAGCAGTGTACCGAAAGAGTACCAGTACCCACTGCCCCCAAGCAATGGGGCAGTGCACCCGAGGAATTCCACTGCCCACTGCCCCTAGGCATTGAGGCAGTGCACATAAGGACTTCCACTGCCCATTGCCTCGGGCAGTGAGGCGTGAGGCAGTGCACAACATGAGTTCTACTGCCTGCCATCCTCAGGCAGCGAGGTAGTGCGCAGAAGGAGCACCACCACCCACTGCCCCCAAGCAGTGAGGCGGTGCACAAAAGAGGTTCCACTGCCCACTCCCTCCAAGCAGTTGGGCAGTGTATAGAAGGAGTACCACCACCCATTGCCCCCAAGCGATGGGGCAGTGCACCCGAGGAGTTCCACTGCCCACTGGCCCCAGGAATTGAGGCAGTGCACATAAGGAGTTCCACTACCCATTGCCTCGGGCAGGGCCTGCTGCCCCCAGGCAGTGAGGCAGTGCACACAAGGAGTTCCACTGCCTACTACCCTCAGGCAGCGAGGCAGTGCACAGAAGGAGTACCACTGCCCACTGCCCCCATGTAGTGAGGCAGGGCACTGAAGGAGTACCACTACCCACCGCGCCCATGTAGTGAGGCAGTGCACAAAAGGATTACCACTGTCCACTGCCCCAAGGCAGTGAGCCATCGCCTGAGTTCCCCTGCCCACTGCCCCAGGCGGTGCCCACGGCCCCAAGCGGTGAGGCGTTGCACAGCAAGAGTTGCACTGCTTGCTACCCTCAAGCGTTGAGGTAGTGCACAGAAGGAGTGCGAGTGCCTGCTACCCTCAAGCAGTGAGGCAATGCCCAAAAGGAGTACCACTGCCCACTGCCCCTAGGCAATGCGGTAGTGCACAGAAGGCGATTCGCTACCTAGTGCCCCCAAGCCGTGGGGCAATGTATAGAAGGAGTTCCACAGCCCGATGCCCACAGGCCGTAAGCAAGTCCACAAAAGGAAACCTGCTGCCCAATGCACCTAGGTATTGAGGTAGTGTACAATATGAGTGCCACTGCCCACCCCCGAAGTAGTGTGGTGGCGTCCTGCAGGCATTCCACTGCCCACTGCCCCCTAGTAGTGTGGCAGTGCATAGCAAAAGTTCCGATGCCCACTACCCCCAAGCAGTGGGGCAGTGTCCACAAGGGGTTCCACCACCCATTGCCCCAAGGCAGTGAGTGAGGCGGTGCACAGAAGGAATTCCACTTCCCAATGCCCCTTGGCAGGGAGGCAGTGCACAAAAGGAGTACCACTGCCATTGCCCCCATGCAGTTCGGCATTGTACAAAAGGAGTTCCACTGCCCACTACCCCAGGGCAGTGAGGTGGTGTCCTGCACGATTTCCACAGTTCCACTGCCCGCTACCCAACATAGTGTGGCACTGAACGGAAGGATCTAAGCTACCCAAGTGCTGACCCCATCAAAGCCATAAGACCAGCGAGAAGATCAGAGGCACCATTAGGTAGAGCGGCAGGGTGTAGCCAGGGCAGCCCGGCACTAGAGAGAGTGACAGCCCTGTGCCACAAGTGCACCACACACGACACACGGCGTGTGTTCAAACACACATCCCTCCCGGCTTGCATATTCCCGCGTACAAGACCATCCCGGCCATTGTCTTTTGGTAACAGCGCCTTCGGCACGCCCACTACACCACACCACACCACACCACACCACACCACACCACACCATGGCATACACCACCTATATGCCACGGTCCTGCGAGGCCGCTGCTTGGCCCCCACCTCAGCCATCAACGTGGTCACCACGCCGTCGCACTGGATCATGGACTTTAATGTCCGAGTAGATGCAGCAACGCAAGATCCACCGGAGGTGGACCTAGCGTGGCTCCCCCGCCGCACCTTCTCGTTCCTCCCCCGGTTAACCTACCGGGACCAGTGCCAGCTTTCCCCCACGGCGCTGAGCGACTGGTTACAGGAGCAAGCCTCAATTCCGGCGTGGGTCGGATATGAGGCCAATTACACGCCGCTGAGTGGCCTCCCCCTCAATTGGTTCGACAGTGACCTACAACGCCATATATCGGCGCACCGCATGGACAACATCCCAACGATGACTGTCCTAGCGCACCGGTTGTCTCACCGTAACACGGTGCTGGACACGATGTGCCTCCTATGCAGAGCGCAATAGGAAACGGCGCCCCACCTCTGGGTTTGCTCAGCCCAGTCCCATGAGTGGCGACCAGCCCACCAGCGGCTCGCGGCGTGGCTGGACCAAAAAATGGGGAGCCGGGCTGCGTCGGTGCGCAACCAGCTGTGGGAGCCGGCTGTTCTAGAGGAGTGGGCGGCTGCGTTGCGCACCCCCTCCATGCAGCGAGCTCACATGGCTGCTCTGGGCCTCACACACTGGGGACTGAGTTCTTGTGCCACGTCATCGAGGAGTCCATCGGAGTCTGGTACGCCCACACCAAGGAGTGTGCCACATTGCTGAAGGCCCACCTAAGCCCAAAGAGCACGATGGCGTGGGTGTTGCAGGAGCTACGCCTGCACCAGCAGCTGGAACGAGAGGGAATCCCGCGGGAGCTCCTGGGCTGATAGCTGTCACCTAGTGGATGGCCTACAAGTCTCCCCTTTCCTCCTGCTTTCCGCCAATGACAACACACTTACACGCAGCGCGCACGCTACACACATAGCCCTCCCGTTTACCTGTACCCGTGGGTAGACATGCCGGCCATTGCCTTCTGCGCCTTTGGCACACCACACCACACCACACCACACCACACCACACCACACCACACCACACCACACCACACCACACCACACCACACCACACCACACCACACCACACCACACCACCCCATACCATACCATACCACCCCACGCCACACCAAATCATGCCACGCCATGCCATGCCATGCCATGCCATGCAATGTATGCAATGGAAGCCATGCATGTACTGTGCTGTGCCGTGGCCTACCATACCATCCCATCCCATCCCATCCTATGCCATGCCTCCTTAGATAGCGACTCGTGCTGTGCTGGAGCGCAAGGCACGACCGCAGCCCACCTTGTCACCAGCCCAATGGTGGTGTACGACAGCAGCGACCCGGTCTGCACCTCGCCCCCTTGCCTACGGGTGGGTGGGATGGGGCCCCAGAGCCGGAGGCAGCGCACATACCATGCCTGCTGCTCGGCCCCTCTGCTGCTCGTGGTCAGACCCTTTGCGGAGCCCCACTCCGGCATCGACCAGTACGACTTGGGCGTGTCGGTCGTCGCCACCCGTGAGGTCCTGTGGGCCAGCGCCCTGCCCCCTCTTGTCCCCCACGGGCCTGTCTGTGAGACGAACGGCAATTGTCCAACGGGGGCCACACACGAGCATTTGGTGGTGCCCGTGCGCGGGCCACAGCCGGAGGACGGGCCCTTGACTGCCACGGCGACCGCCGTCAACGGCGCCGGCCTCAACAGCACGGAGACCGCCGACTTCGTGCTCGACGCCACACACCCCGTCGCGGTCCCGCCTCAGGCCCTGCTGTTCCAGCCCCAGACCGCGTTCGTCAGCCTCGAGGCGCTCTGGGGTGCCTACGAGGACCCGGAGTGCACGGAAGGGGCAGAGCGGGGCATCCAGCATCTGAGCTGGGCTCTGCACGAAGGCGCCCAGCCGCCCGGCACACTCCCGCAGTGCTCGTGGCAGCCCTCCCGAACACCCACCGCCACGGGCCACGCAGACCCCGGGGGCTGCAACAGCGCCATCGCGGAGCGGGTTTGTGTGCGGGTGCAGTGGGGGACGTGCAACGGCCTCTGGGGGCCGCTGTCGAGCGTGAACTGCCAGCCCTGGGCCGCGCAGGCGCCGAGCTGCGGCCACGCGCCGCGGTTCACCGTAGCCGCTCCCACTGCGGGGGCTGCGTACCGCATGTGGCGGGTGCATCCGGAGCTGCCGCGTGTGGGTTGCCTCAGGTACGAGGGCAACGCCACCTACGAGTTCACGGAGACCGTCGAGGCGTACTACACGGCGTGTCCACAGCCGGAGCACCTCGGCGGCCGTGAGTTCACGGGCGCGACCTTCGCGGACTACACTAACGCGACGGACCCTTGGCGGCACGTGGACTGGGTGGGGGCCCTGGGCACGCCCAGCGCCATCCCCCCCCGCGTCGCCACAGACAACGCCGCGTCCGTTCAAGTCCACTGGCTCTCGGTGTACGTGTCCAACTTCGCAGGGCTCACGAGCGGCGACACGTACCGCGTGGTGCTGGACAGCACCCCGCCCCTCGCCGCCGGAGTGCCGCGGGCCGTCGTCCTCAACTACACGACCATCGAGCTCTCGTGGGAGGGCGTCTTTGACGACCCGGAGTCGGGAATGGACTGGTTCGAGTGGGAGCTGGAGCACGCGCAGCGGCTGCACGCGATGTACTGGACCAACACGACGGGGTCTCCGGTGCCCGGCCTCGTGCGCCCCACGGGCGCCACCAACGTCACCCTGGCCCTGCCCTTCCAGACGTTCACCTCCAACACGCCGCTGCGCCTGCGGGTTCACGGCGTCAACCGCGCGGGGCTCCGCAGTACCAGCAACGACACCCTCTTCTGGGTCGATTTCTCGCCCCCGGAGCTCGTGCCCGGCTCCGAGATCGCGGTGGGGCACGCGGGGGTCGAGTGCTGGGACCGCCTGACGGGGCCGTTCACCGCCCGGTGGGACTCCCACTTTCACGACCCGCACACGTGGCTCGAGCGCTTCTTCTTGGCGATCGGCACCCCGACCGACCCCGAGAAGTACGTGCCCAAGAAGGACGTCGAATCTGCCCTCACATGGACCCAGTCCCTGACGTTCGACGAGGGCGACGACGTCGTTGTTACGGTCTGGGGGCAGAACCCCATGGGTCTGCACACCCGGTCCACGTCGCGAGTGCTGCGGATTGACGCCTCTGCGGTGCGGTCCGCCTGGCCTCTCCCGGTGCGTGACCTGCACCCCGACGCCCTCCTGGTTGACGCGGATATTGACTTCCAGTCGGAGCGCGCGCGACTGAGCGCCAGCTGGTCGGGCTGGTGGTCCGAGCACGGCTGGATCCTGGAGTACCGGGTCGTGCTCACCGCGTGGAATGGCACCCAGGCCTTTCTGGTGTGCCCTGGGGTGTCTGTCGGACTGTCCACCAATGTCACGAGTGACGACCTCCCCGGCTGTGCGCACGGGGGCTTGGAGCATGGGCTGATGTACTTCTGGACGGTCACCGCCGTGGGCTGCAACGCGTGGACGACGGAGAAGCATTCCGACGGCGTGACGATTGACGCCACCCCCCCAGACCTGACGGCGGTGACGGTGGCGGACGGCCCGCGGCACGGGCGGCACGAGATGGACTGGCAGTCGCACCAGCTGCCGGTTCTGAGCGCGCGGTGGGACGGGGATGTCCGCGAGGACGTGTCGCCCATCGAGCGCCTGGAGTGGGCCCTGGGCACTGCGCCGGGGGGCAGCGACGTCATGGACTGGACCCCGGCGGCGGCGACCTGCGTCCCGCTGGCCAACTGGTGCGAACACTGCCCGGCCCACATCGCGCGGGCCCGGCAGTGCAGCCGGGGCGGCGGGCCGGAGGTGTGCATCCGGCTGCAGTACAAGCTGTGCGGGGGCGACTGGGGCGGGCTGTCCCCGACGTACTGCGAGGCATGGGGCGCCGGGTGCACGGCCCCGATTCAGTTCCCGCTGTCCGGGCACCTGGCGTCCCCTGCGCTGCTCGGCTACCGCCTGTACCGCGTGGACCCTGCGGACGAGGATCGGGGCTGCCTCAAGGCGGAGGGGGTGGGCCCCGGGCTGGATTCCTGGACGGAGACGGACCCCGCGCTTGCGACGTCCTGCACCGCCCTGGCCACGATCGTCACACCGGCCTTTCACCCGACCGCATGCCCCGCGGGGCTGCGCACGCCCCCGCGCGCCTGGTGCAACGGGACCGCGCCCGAGGCCAACGCGACTCACCACCACCCGGTGTGCGCGCGACTGCAGTGGGGGATGTGCGGACAGTGGGGCGGGCTGTCCACGGTGTGCTGCCAGGACTGGGCCGTGCCGGGGCATCCGGGACCGGCGTTCGCCCTGTCGCACCTGGCGCTGCCAGCGGACGTCGAAGGGTACCGCGTGTACCGGGTCGACCCGGCGGACCCTGAAAGCGGGTGCCTGCGGGCCTATGGCGGCGCGAGGTGGCCCTGGGCCTGGTCAGGGGCCATGTGGGACTGGCAGGAGGGCGTGCGTGATTTCGGGGCGGCCTGCCCTGCGGCGCACCAGATCGCGATCGGGCTGCCGGACACGATGGCCTACCAGCCCCCAAACCTGACCCTTGGCACAACGTACTACGCCACGCTGCGGGTGACGAACGCCGCGGGCCTGGCCGCCATCGTCAGCTCCGACGGGGTCACATGGGTCGAGACGCCCCTGGACGCCGGGGATGTGCACGACGGGCCGCTGCCCTTGCAGGACACCGACTGGCAGTCCGACAATCGCTCCCTCAGCGCCAGCTGGGTGGCGTTCTACAGCTTCTTTGGGCCCCGGCATTATGAGGTCTGCGCCGGCACGCAGCCCGGGCTCTGCGACGTCGCCGCCCTGGAGAACATCACCAACCACTCCACGCCCGCGGTGGTGCCGCACCCGATGCACCTGCAGGTGTACAGCCACACGATGCACGACCTGGAGCTGCTCGAGGGGCGCACCTACTACGTCACCGTCACGCTCGTGGACACGATCGGCCGGCGCACTGCCGCGACGTCCAATGGCGTGTCGATCGACACGACGCCCCCTTTGCCCGGTGCGGTGTTCGACGGGCGCCTCCGGGACTTTTCCGACATCGATCACACGTGGAGCTCGAAGATCTTTGGCTGGTGGGACGCCTTCTCGGACCCGGAGTCGGGGCTCCGCTACCAGGCGGCAGCCACCACCGACCCCGATGGCCGCACGGTGGAGGACTGGACGGACGTGCCGCCGGGCAGCGTCGTGAGCGTTCTTGCGACGGCGGTGCCGGACGGGACGGTGCTGTACCACCACGTGCGGGCCCGGAACGGCGCCGGGCTGTCCTGCATCGCGAGCTCCGACGGGGTTCTGGTGGACTCCCGCCCCCCGCCGCGCGGCGATGTGGGGGACGGCCTTGACGATGACCTGGCCCTCTATCAGAACGCGCCGTACAACGGCACCGCGTGGGACATGGACTTCCAGCGCGGCGTCGACGCGCTGTCCGGGCGCTGGCGCGGCTTCGTCGCCCTCGCGCGGCCCCTCAACGCCAGCGCCGTCCCGCCGCGCTTCCGGTACGCACCCCCGCGTCTCGAGGTGGGGGTGTCCACGACCCGCGCGCCGCCGCCCAGCGGCCTCCCGGATGTCGTGCCGTGGGTCGCGTGCGACCCCGGCGACGCCCCGGTGCTGCGGGCCGCATGCGCCGAGGTCGCGGCGGGTGCGCTGGAGGCCCTGCTGCTGTCGTGCTGGAACGAGACCATGAGCCTGGAGCGGCTCCCATGGGAGCGGGCCGCGTGGGACGCCAACTGCACGTGCCTGGGCGCGCTCAAGACGTACCGCAGCAGCTGCATCTACCAGGGCCTCGAGGCCACCGACCCGACGAAGCTGCTGGTGGACCGACTGCACGCCGCGTGCGCCCCCCGGCCGCCCCCGTGTGCCCCGTGGCCAGCGCACGCCGGCAACTTCACGGCGGCGAACCTCACGCTGACCGAAGAGGGGACGTACTACGTCCTGGTCCGGGCCACGGCCCAGTCGGGGCTGGGGGTGGTCGTGGCGTCGGACGGGCTCACGGTCGACCGCAGCCCCCCGGAGCCGGGGTGGCTCCGAACCGCCTCCTACACCCGGGCGGACGGCGCCTTCGACGTCTTCGCGTTCTGGGGCGGCTGGGCCGACAGGGGGCGCCTCAACCACTACGAGGTCTGCATCGAGCGGGGGGACCGGGCGTGCCGCCGCTACACCGACGCGCGCCTGACCACTGCGCACCACTTCCGGTTGCCGCCGGCGTACAGCATCGCGCACTGGCAGGTCTGCGTCCAGGCGTGGGACAGCGTGCGGCTCCACGCGGGGAAGTGCGTGCAGGTCATTCAGATGTCGCTGGAGCCCCCAACCCCCGGCTGGGTCCAGAACCGCTGGGACGCGCACCGAGACTTTGTGGCGGAGCTGACGGGGTGCCACTGGGGCGGCTGGGGGGCACCCCCGGGCACTGGGGGCATCAAGTACTACCAGTGGGGCATCGGCCTGCGCCCCAACGGCACCGAGATCCTCCCGTTCCAGTACAGCCCCTACATCCGCCAGGGGGCAGTGCCCCCGCTGCCGCTGCCCCTCGGCGACCCTGAGCAGCCGGTGTATTGCACGGTCCGGGCCATCACCGCGGCGGGGGTCGGTGCGACCGCCTCCTCCGACCCCTTCCGGGTCTGTCCGGCCGTCGCCCGCGCCGCGGTGACCGTGCCCGCCACGCAGAACGTCACGGATGAGCTCTGCGCCACTTGGGTGGTCGCCCCAGGGGACCCCGGGGCCGGCTGCGTGGCGCGCCAGGCATGGGCCATCGGGCACCGGCCATTCGGTACCAGCGTCCGGGACTTCACGGAGGTCTCCGGCGCCGGGGCCTGCGCGCGCGTCTCCCTTGCGGACGGCGAGGAGTACTTCGTGACGCTGCAGCTGCACGGCAAGGGCGGTGCGGTCGCCGCGTTCGCTTCCGCGGGGGTGCACGCCGACCACACACCCCCGCACATTCGTGCGCTCGAGCTGCGGGCGAGTGTCGCCGGGCACGAGGCTGCGCAGGGGGCCGCGTACGGCCCGGCAGCTGGGACTGGCAATCTCACGGCCACGTGGGACGTCCGCGAGCCCCACAGCGCCCCGCTGCGTATTGTGCTGGAGGTCTGGGCCGACGATGAAGTGGTCGCCACCCGGGCACTCGACACCGCGCCCACAGGCCACACCACCTTTGCCCTGCGCCTCGCCGCCAACCGCACGTACCAGTGCCGCGCGCATGTGCGGAACCGCGCCATGCTGTGGGCGTCGCGCGCGTCCAACGCGGTGCTGATTGACGGCACGCCCCCCGCGCCCTTGGGCCTTGTGAGGGACGGCCGGGATCCCCGTGTGGACTGGGCCTGGCAGCGCTCTGGCCGGCACCTGGCGGCCTCGTGGGCCCCGTTCTCGGACCCCGAGAGCCGCGTGCAGCGGCAGGAGGTGTGCTTCGGCACGGCGCCTGGCGCCCTGTGCGACGTCGCCCCCTTTGCCATCCCCACGGACGCGTACTTGCACGTCCACGAGGTCGTTGGCCCGCAGCCCCTCCGCGACAACGTCACGTACTTCGCGACGGTCCGCGTGTACAACGGCGCGGGGCTGCACACGGACGTGTCCAGCGACGGGGTCACGGTCGACGCCGAGGCCCCGGTGTTCCCCCGCGGCGCCGGGGTCGCCCTCGCCGGCGGCGGCACGGCGACGTCGAGCCACGCGGTTTCCGTCGAGTGGGACGCGGCAGAGGACGGCGCGTCGGGCGTGGCCGGTTACGAGCTGAACGTGGGCCACCAGCCGTACGGGGCCAGCATGCACCAAGCCATCGCAGCCGGCACCAGCCTCAACGCCTCACTACAATTAGTGCCCGGCCCTCCAGAATACCCCTTCTACGTCACAGTGCGCGCGACCGACGGCGCGGGCCGGGCCACGCGCATCTGCTCCCGGCGTTTCATCCTCGACACGTCGCCGCCTGCGATGGGGCAGATCCTCTTCGCCCTCGTAGCCACCAAGACGGGCGCGAAGCGCAAGCCGCCGCCGCTGCCGCCGCGGGGCTTCTGGGTGTTCCTGGAGGATGCGGTGGACGAGCAGACCGGGATCGCAGGCGTGTCCTGGTGGCTGCGGGGCCGTGCCTCAGACGCCCCGGCCAGTGCCTCCGGCACTGCGACCGACTGGCGCCGGGGCTGGCGCGTGCGTGACCTGCCTGTGCCCACCGGGCCCTACTACTTTGGGGTTGAGGTGCGGAACGGCCTCGGGCTGAGGACGCGGCGCGAGACCCCGCTGGTGTTGGACGGCACGGGCCCCACCGGGGGCGCGGTGTGGGACGGCCCGGGGGGCGTGGATCTGGAGGCGATCCGGCTGGGGACGACGGTGGTGACGAGTTGGGAGGGGATCTGGGACCCGGAGTCCCCGGTGCACCTGCTGGAGTACAGTCTGCAGGAGGAGACCCCCAACCGCACCCGCCGGGACGTGGTGCCGTGGCGAGAGGTGAGCGGCCATCAAGCGAGGGTGCAGGCGGCACTGGCGGTGGGGGCGCGCTACGTCTCCAAGCTGCGGGCCACGAACTCGCTGGGGCAGAGCACCGAGTTCGAGACCAACGGGTTCACAGTGATGCCGCCGGGTGGAGGGGACTGGGCCCCCGGCCTGGTCGCGCCGCCCTACACCCCGGGCCCGGTCTGGGCGCTGGAGTGGGCGCGCGTGCGCGCGGCCGACCCGCGACCGGACCCGTCGTCGTGGGTCGCGGTGGGGATGGTGCTGGGGACGGACACGGTGCTGGCGTGGACCGACGCGGGACACCGTGCGGAGTGGGTCTACAACGGCACGGCGTCCGCGCTCGCGGACGGGGGCGCGTACTGGGCCACGGTCGTGACGGAGGGGGGGGTGCGGTCCGCCGCCCGCACGGTGCTGGACGGCAGCCCCCCGGTGGCGCACCCTGGCCAAGGGGTGGCGGTGGTGGCCCCGCAGCACTCCCGCGAGTTCTTCATGAACGGCACCGTGGAGCTGTGCTGGCGCGGCACGTTCAGTGACCCCCACAGCGGTGTCGAGGTCTACAATGTCACCCTCGAGCACGGGGGAGGCGTGGTGGCCTCGTACCCCGGGCAGGAGGCGGAATGCATAACGATCGTCCACCGCCTGGCGTCCGGCGCGGCGCTGACCGTAGCCGTCACCGCCCTCAACCGCGCAGGGCTCAGCACCACGGTCACCGGCAGCTTCACGGTCGATCTGACCCCCCCGGCCCCGCCAACGGCCCTGGCGTACGGCACCCGCGCGCACCCGCACGTCGCGCAGGCCTCCCGGACGTCCTTCTCCGCGGAGTGGACCCCTTTCGTGGACCCGGAGTCGGGGCCCGCGGCCACGTCCGTGTGCCTCGGGACGGCCCCGGGGGCCTGCGACATCGCGGAGCAGGCGGTCGCGGGCGCCTCGCGGCTGGCGTTGCGAGCCCTGCCCCCGTTCAACGCGTCGGCGGTGTGGCCGCTGCTGACGGCCTGCAACCGGGCGTCCCTGTGCACGTCGTGGCGCCCGGCCGTGCCCCTGTGGATCGACCTGGAGCCCCCGGAGGTCAACGTGACGGTGGCGGGCCCGACGCGGTGCCCCATCGGGCCCTCGTACCCCTGCGAGACCGTGTGGCTCGACGACGCCCGGCGCATCACCGCGGGCCTCTCCCTTCGGGACCGGGGCTCGGCGCTGCGGCGCTGCGTCTGGGGCGTCGGGGCCAGCGCCGGGGCGGACAACGTGCGCGGCTTCGCCGCGGTCCCCGGCGCCGCGGGCCAGCGGCGCTACGCGGGCGAAGTGACCGCGGCGGTCGCGCTGCCCGAGGGCGTGCCCCTGTACGTGACCGTGCGGTGCCAGGACGCCGCCGCGCTGGTGACGGCGCGGAGCGTGCCCGTGGCGGCGCTGAGTGCCGGCCCGGGGACCGCCGAAGCGGTCCTCCGCGTGTCCCCGGCGGCCGCCCCGTCGCCGCTCGCCGGCACGCGGGTGGCGTGGACCGGGTTCGATGCCCTGGACCCGGACCTGGTGGAGTATCTCGTGGCGGTGGGGCCGCGCCCGGAGCGCGACGACTTCCTGCGGTGGACGGCCGCGGGCAACCGCACGAGCCACGTCCTCGACGGCCTCGCGCTCCCGGAGGGCCCCGCGTGGGTGAGCGTCACCGCGCGGTACCCGTCCCTGCGCGCCAGCACGGTCAGCCACCGCCTGCTGGTCGACAGCAGCCCCCCGACCCCCGGCGTCGTCCAGCGCCTGGCCGCGCCCCCGCTGACCCCCCAGTGTCTGGCGAACATGAGCGCGCTGGAGCTGCAGTGGATGGGCTTTGAGGACAGCGGCTCGGCCATCGCGTCCTATGAGTTCGCCGTCGCGGCCGCCGGCGCCGCCGCGGGGCCGACGTGGAAGTCGACCGGCCGGCGCTCGTTCGCGTCGGTGCCGGCGACGGCGTGGGCCCCCGGCGCGTACCGCGTGCTGGTGCGCGCGACGGATGCGGCGGGCAATCGCGCGGAGAGCGCCCTGGACCTGGTGGTGGACGACACGGCGCCGGAGATGCCGGACGTGGCGGTATTCGGGGCGGTGCCGAGTCCCACGGTGGCCTCCCTGAGCGACATCCGCGTGGAGTGGGCCCCCGCAAACGACACCGAGTGCGGCGTCGTGGACTACTCCGTGGCTGTCGGGCAGGGGCCCGACAGCACCACCGTTCTGGGCTACACCAGCGTGGGCCTGGCCACGGAGGTGCGGCTGGGGAACCTGACGATGCGGCAGGGGCAGCGCTACACGCTGACGCTTCTGGCGCTGAACGGGGCCGGGCTGAGCAGCAGGGCCTACGCCGAGTTCCTGGTCGACGCCACCGCGCCGCTGCCCGGGGACGTGTACCTGCAGAGCGGCCCCTCGTGCCAGGCCCCGGCGGGCCCCGCGCGGGTGTTCGTGGCGTCCCCCGACAACGTGACGCTGTGCGCGCGCGGCTTCCGGGACCCGGAGTCGGACACCGCGTGGGCGGTCGCCCTGTTCCTGTCCGGCGCCCCGGTGCTGCCCTGGCACGCCGTCGCCGCCGCCGCCGCCCTCCCCGGGGGCCCCGGGCACACGGTGGGCGTCCGCGAGTTCAACGCGACGCTGCTCGCGGGGGTGCCGTACACCGCGCGGCTGCGCGTCACCAACGCGGCCGGCCTCGGCCAAGTCGCGGAGTCGGCCCCGTTCTATCTGGACGCCAGCCCCCCGGCGGTGCTGTGGTTCCTGCACGGCACCCGCGCCGCGCAGGCCCCGTGCGCCCTCGTGGGGGACGAGCTCCGGGCGGAGTGGGCCTTCGCCGACCCGGAGAGCGGGCCTGAGGCGTGCTGGTGGGGGGTCGGGAGCCGTTTCGGGGCCCAGGACGTGATGCCGTACACCCCCATCGCCCACGAGGAGGGGTACGTGTCCGAGGCCCGGGCGGGCCTGCCCGCCGCCCCGGGGCACTTCTACGTGTCGCTGCTGATGACGAACCGGGCGGGGCTGAGGGCCGAGCACCACGTCGCAGTGCCTTTGGTGGTCTTGGAGGCGTGTGCGGAGGGTGAGCCTTGTGCCTCATCGGTGAAGTGTCTCTAGGGCCCACGACGCGCTCTTCAGGGCCCACGGGGGGGGCGCCGGGCCCGGTCCATAGGACGCCAGCCCCTTTCCGCCCCCCCCCTCTCCTTCCGATGAAGGCAGTCTACCAGACCCCGGTGCAGACCGGGCCGTGTGTGTATTCTGTTGTTGCAAGCCCTTTTGTTCCTTTTTCCCAAAATGGGCCACAAGACAAATCCTTGCATCATGCACAGTCCACCTGGAAAAAACAGCAACCATGCAAAGTTGACCATTTCATACTATGACCAATTTCTGGGAACCATACATAATTTGTTCGCTCATTTTTAAGAAATCGTACAGAATTTCTTGCCGCGGAATTTGTAGATTTAAAATTTGTTAGACATGGAATATCCTCCCCTCCGGTATGCGATCCAGCCTGCAAATCTGCTGCGTTGGCTGTGGCTGCTTGTCCTCTTTTGAATCTATTAGAGAAGGTTCATCCACTAGCAGTGGCAGTGATACTGACAGTGATAATGACAGGTCAAGTGGTGTTAGCTGCAGCGAGCAAGACAATATTGTCACTGTGAGTGACGACAGTGAATGGCATTGAATGACGGTGAATGCACCCCCTAAGTTGTATATATCCACCCCACGGGGGGGGGGTCCTTCCAGCTCCCTGACCCCTGCTGGGGGGCGTTTGGGAGATAAACTCCCGTGACGGGCGACTTCAAAGAGGCTAGTCTCATAACTCTAACAACGACTCACCACGTGCCTAACCTGGAAGAATTTTTGTTTAATTTTTTTTTCGCGTCCTGGGGTATCCTGTCATTTTGGCCAGATATTTTGCCCCCCCCCCCCCGCCCGCCGGGGTGTTGCTGTGGAGAGGGAAAAGGGCAGGGGAGGGGGGGGGGGGGTCGTCGCGCCGTGTACCCTCCTTCCCCTTGAGGAAGATCTTGGCTCAAGGGGTCGTTGATGGTGTCTCCGTACTTGGTGTTGGTGGTGTTGGCCACTTGCTTCTGCTGGCCCACATATCCAAGTCTGTCCCGGGCGTAGTTTCATGATGTCTCTCCAAACAAGACACCTGGGGCACCGCAGGCCCTGGAAGATGCGCCAACAAACACTTGACAGGGGAGGGGGGGAGGCCGCGGACTCCCCGCTCGCCCCAACTGTAGGGACACGCACGAAGGGTAACTAGCCCCGGTCCCGAACCCTTAGTCTGACGGCAGGCGGTACATGCATGGGCTGAGACCATCAAGCTAGCAAAGACCATTAAGCCAAGTGGGATGCTGTGGACTGTCCAAGGCTGACACCTGCTATTGTTGTGTGGGTGTGGGTGTTCCGCTGTTGCTAAAGTCGGTGTTGCTGTGGTGTTGGCGTCATGGTTGGTGTTGCTACAGTTGTTGGTGGGGCGTAGTAGGGCGTGTCTATTCTGAGCGGTGTGCCTCCTGTGGCACTGGCAACCAAATCAGTCCCAACATCCGAGTCTTGACAAGGCTGTGTCCGCCAGCAGTGACGATCCCCAGTTTCACCTGTGGTTCAGTCGCCGCCAACATCAGTGCCCCACTACTGTATAGTCCCCCCCACCTCGCTATGCCCCTGTGTGGTTGTTGTGGTGTGTGGTGTGGGTTGACCCTCCCCTTGTTGTTGTATGTGTTAACATCGATACATTTTCATACCCAATTCAGTTGCTATGAAGTTTGCGCGGTTTGGTTGACGGGGCGGGGGTGACTGTGGTGTGCGCTTGGGGCCGTGTGCTCTTCTCCTTTGCGGTGTACGCATGGCGCCTCCGCTCCGGGCCGAGGACTTCCGTGGGTTGATCCTGTTGTTGAGGTTCCTGCAGCCCCATCCCAGGGTGTAATTCTGCGGCTATCGTTCTTCTGTGAGACACCGCTTTCAGCGTGTTCATGGGGCACTCGCTGCGGAACACAGGGTCTGTCGACGCCCATAGGGCTCCCCAAAAGCTGCGCATGGGGGGTGGGGTTCAGGCCAGGGCCTCGATGGGGGCATTCAAAATATGGGGTGGGGATGGCCTCCTGGGGGGGGGGGGGGGTGATGCATTAGAAGGGAAGGAACCTCAGAGGCGGCCCTAGGAGCGGTTGCATAGGCGGTTGGAGGAGGTCGCCAAAGCGTTTGGGGGCGGTTGCCGTTGCCATTGAATGCCATTGAAGCTGGCACTTGCCTTCAGGGAGACAGTGGCTGGGCATAGGCTGGGCACCATGGAGGGGGGGGGGGGGGGCTTCCCTCCTTCCAATGCATCCCTGTGGGGACGGGGCTTCATTCGGTCCATTCTCCACAGACCTGTATGCAAAAGGCGCCTGGGGTTCGTTCTCTGGCCGTTGACACGCGTTTCCCCTCCTCCCATGGCCTTCATGTGCTGCCCGTTACCTTGACAGTGTCGTCAACGTCCCCAAACGCGACAGCCCACACGTCGCCATACGGGGGGCTGCCCAACAATGACCAAAACACGGCCACTGCTGTTTGCCGGCAGCTGCGGGTGCTTGCCACATGGAACAAACACCCCCACACCTCTTGGCATCTTCCTCGTGGTGGCACACATGACCAGTGGTGTGCCGACTGGTCTACCGACTGGCCTGTGCTGGCAACCATCTACCACACCACCCCACACGGGTCGGCTGTGCTCACTTACCCCCGGCACACACGCCCACTTACCCTGCCCTCCCCCACTGCACTCACCCTTTGCTTCCCCCACACAGTGCAACCCTCGTCTGTTTGACTATTTTTTCTCCGACCATTGACAGGTTGGCCCATCCTCGGCTTTCCTTTTTTCACCTTCTACCCGAGGATGTGGGAAGTTATCTCCTCCTCACCTCTCCTCTCTCCTCTCCGACTCCAAGGAACATTTCAAGTGGGTAACCAACTCGTACTGTGTCAACTCATATCGCCCACCTTATGATCTGCACTCATATACCTGCCCCCACTGTTCCACCACGCATCTGATGAACCCGACCTCGGTAATCGCACTCTGCAGTTCTTGCCATCACTTACAGAATCAATTTATCTCTGCCTGGCCCTCGTCTTGGTATTGGTATCTTGCCGACGAAAAGTTACCCTCACCTTTTCTCCCTAAAGCATCGGACTCTTGGCATCAGCTACTTCAGCGCCGTCATGCGGGCAAGGGGTGTGTGGACTACGATCCCCGAGTTGCAGCTCAATGTGTAGTGTTGCCCCCATTCCCAAGCACACTGGTCTTCATTCGGTCCATTCTCCACAGACCCGTGTGCAAAAGGCGCCAGGGGTCGTTCTCCGGCCCTTGACAAGCTTTTCCCCTCCCCCCCGTGGCCTGCATGTGCTGCCTGTTGCCTTGACAGTGTCGACAACACTGCACACACGTGACAGCCCACACGTCGCCTGTGCTGTCACACCACCCGACATGGGCTGGGGGAGGGGAGGGGGTGCATCCCTTTTCGGGTCCCGCTTTCCCTGAGTTGGAGCTCAATCTGTGGTGTTGCCTTCTTTCCCACACTCATCGGTGTTCACACTTTTCATTCGCCACAGACCCGTGTGCGAAAGGTGCCCAGGGTCGTTCTACAGCCTTTGACAAGCTTTTTCTCTACTCTTGTGCCCTGCATGTGCTGTCTGTTGCCTTGACAGTGTCAACAATACTCCGCACGGGTGACACACCCCCGGTCCAAGCTTTTTTTTAGATGCGCATTCTTATTCTTTAGCACTTTTCTTATTTTTTAGCAAAAAAAAAAAGATTTCGCACAATAAAAAGGATCCCACACGAAAAAAAAGATTTGCCAAAAAAAATGTTCAGCACTAAAAAATGATTCCGCGCTAAAAAAAGATTCTTACATGATCATCATGTATGCTGAAAAAGTTGCACGGGGGGTTTGCAGGGAGCGCTACTGCACCAAGCCAACCCATCAGAGGCAATGCCTGTATTTTGCAAAGTAGGGTACTCAGCCACCTTGGCCAGAGCCTATGTGCACAGTTTCATGTTTTGGGGAACCAAGGTCTCGGGATTGAGAAAGGGACTAAATGATGGCAGCTGGAGCAAATGTCTCACTCCTACCCCCCTGCCCCCCTTGCCGTGTTGCCTTTCACACCCATGCCTGACTATGTGATGCACCGACCTCCCCCCTTCACTCCAGTGTTTACACCCCATGTCAGTGCATGGTGCCACCCACCTGTCCCTGCATTGCTGCAGTGTTTGACAGCCATAGTGATCAACTCCTGGGAGTCTTGCATCCCAACACATCCGTTCTTACCATGTATGCTCATTTTCTGCAGCTTTTGCAGTCTGCCCAGTCACATTCCTTGCTTCCAGATTCCTTGCTCAGACCTTGCTCAGAGGCATTATTCAGTGCACAAAGACGAGTGGTTCTGCCTGGGGAAGGTTCTTTTCAAGCACAATTTCATGCAGTATGCAATGGGTTTTGCTCTTTCCAAATATCTTCAGATGGTGGTCAACATGGGCAGACCAGGGTGCACACATGGAGGTTATGTATTTGTTTGGGGCTCAAGATGGTCATGTCAGAAAATCCGCAGCAATGGAGCCCTTCACCACTAGGAAGGCGTCTTGTGCATCATTTGCGCAGTGGCAGATTCCGATGCCATCAAGTGGTTTAGATAATCTTCACCTGACGCAATGTGTACTGCAATAGCAAGTTCTGAAAGCGCTCAGCCAACTGCAATATGGCATCAGATGCTATTCTTTGCTATTCTTTGCTATTGTGCCTTGTTTTTCAGGGTTTGCTCAGGAATGTGGATGATTTATCTGGTGGGGTGCCACCTGCCTCCCCTACCACCCCCCCCCCCCCCATGCCAATGGCCCTCCCCTCTCGAAAGAAGAAACCTGGCCCCCCTTGCTAATGGCCCCCCCCTCTTGAAAGAAGAAACATGCCCCCCCCCCTGAGTTTTTTTCACCAAATTGCACACAAATTGCCCTTTTTTGCCTAGTTTCTGGAGTGTGCAATTTCGTGATGGGCACCATCCTTGGTGTCATGTGTTTGTTTTTTCAATGTAGATTTTCATTTCTAGATGTTCCAAGTCCCGTATGAAGCAGCCTGAGATTGTCTGGTCTTGCCTCCATTGCAACTCGGCCATGTTGGCCAGAGCCTATGTGCACAATTGCATGTTTGAGGGGAACCAAGGTCTCGAGTTTCAGGAAGGGACTACATGATGGCAGCTGTAGCAAATGTCTCACTCCTACCCCCCAGCCCCGCTTTCTTTCGTTGCCTTTCACACCCATGCCTGACGGTGTGATGCACCAACTGCACCCCTTTCGAACTAATGGCTGAAAGTGTCTATGGCAGGGATACTCAGTCTATCAGAGCGGACCATTGATCCCCCAGTAAGTACATGTGTAGACAGGCAAGCAGTGTGTTCTGGTTGCTGAGTGGGGACCTCTTTTCAGACGCAGAGTGGTCCAGCCATGTTGTTACTGCTCATTTCTTCTGCAGTGCATTGTGCCATCCAGCTGCCCCTGCTTTGCTGCAGTGTTTGACAGCCATAGTGATCAACTCCTGGGAGCTTTGCAACGCAGCGTGATCCAGCCAGGTTCATAGTGCCGAAATTTTTTCAAGCAGGCCTGGGGCCACAGATTCCAGCATGTTTTGCTCAGGTCAAAGTGCCGTGATTCATTCCGTTGGTCAGCCTATTGCAGTTGCATGGGATTCATGTCTATTTGAAAACATCAGTGTTGCGCACATGAAGTATATGGTGCTGAAAATTTTTGAAGCAGGCCTGGGGTCATCAGTTTCAACCATCATTTTTTCTGGAGTTGCAGTTGCGCGTTTTCTTCGTGTTTGCTATTGTGTGCTTGTATGTGTGAAGAAGGAAAGGCATGGGAAACAAATGTTGAGCACCACAACAAAAATGGTGTAAAAGCATAAAAATATTGCAAAAGGTGGCTAGCATGAGCTCCACAGCCACCTCAAAGATGCAAGAGGTACCAAGCATTGGTCCCCACCAAGTTTACACCGATGGCGCAAGCTAGAAAATGCGTACACAAATAATTTTTTTGGAGTTTTGATGAGAATTCGCGTCAATGGCCCCCCGTGCGCGTGTCAATGGACCCCCCCCCCCTTCGAAAGAAGAAACATGGCCCCCTTTGCAAATGCCCCCCCCCCTCTCGAAAGAAGAAACACGGTCCGGGCCGTTGACATGGGGGGGGGGGGGTAGGAGATGCATTTCTGCCCCCCAACCCCACCCCTGGCTGTGCGTTTTTTTGGTCGCAGAAAAATAAGATTCTGATTTTTTGACATTTTCAAACATGCGAATGACTTTTTTCCAGATTTTGGGTTTTGTTGGAATGTTATTTTTTGGCAGGGGTTTTTTTTTAGATGCCAAAAATTTTTTAGATGTTTTTGCTCATCTTTTAGATGCTTTTGCTCATTGTTCAGATGATTTGCCTTAAATTTTAGAACTTTCTTAAATTTTAGTGCGTCTAAAAAGGATTTCGCATCCGAAAAGAAGATGTGACCCGCACTCCCCCCGGGAGGGGGGGGCTGGCATTTACGAGCACCCCCCCCCCCCGTCTGGCCATGCTTCCCTTTCGCCGCTCATAGTGGAATGTAGCTGCAGTATAGTGAAAACATCTGGATGGACTAAAGGCTGAAAGTGTCTATGACGGGGGCAGTCAAAACATGTGGATGGACTAAAGGCTGAAAGTGTCTATGGTAGGGGCAGTCAGTCAATGAGAACTGACCTTTGCGCTGTTTCTTCGTCTGGATGTAGTGCATAGTGTCCAAGGCTGTGACCCTTGTTTTGCATGTACATCCATTGCATTTGTGTGCTTTCCAATTTCTTATGGTTTGTATCTGTTGTCGGGGAGGGTGGTATGGCAAAGGGCTATGAGGGGGCGTCAGTGCATAGGGAGTGCGCACGGCAATTTTTTGGGCTACTTCTGATTCCTACCCTTGTTTTTGGGGTGCATTCAACCCCTCGAAAGGGTGGGTGGGTGGGTGGGATGGGGCGATTTGGTATAATTTCTCCTCATGGACTGGCCCTTTTTGGGTTGGGGATATGGGCCAGCCCCTTCCCTCACCTCTTGTCCCCCAGTTTGCCTAGTTTGATGCGTTTTAGGGCTACCGGGTGCATGTATGTGTATCACAAAACAAGCTGCGTACATGCTGATACATTTAGCATGTCTATTTTGGAGCATTAGTTTTTGCCCCTCGTGTCCTCAAACCTCTTTTGCTATTTGTTATGGAGGTGAGCATTGGGGACAGGGTGTTCTACACCAGGTCTACTGGGCTTTGGGTACCCGCGAAGGTGTTTGGCCTTTTGCACAATGGGCATGTGGAGTTGGAGTGTGATCAAGGTGGTGTGCGGGCCGTCAATCATCGATGCCCCATGATCTCCATCTCCTTTGGTATCCCCAGTCTCGAGTCTCCACCACATCCCCATCAATTCACGCAATTGACGTCCCTTTGGAAGTTCTTTTGGGCCCCCTTGTTGATGGAAGCCCCATTTGCGGTTGCTCCCGAACACGAATTCATCACATTCCCCAGCCCAAGGTTTCATTGGGCAACAGTGAACTTAGGGACTGAATCTGGGAAAGCAATAATGATAAAATAATAATAGTAATGATAATCAAAGTAATAATAATAAAAGTAGCGCACATGGCACGCGCAGGGCAAACACTCCCCCTATGAGCCTATTGCAAACCCAACCTTATCTTTATAACATACTTCACATATCTAGCATGGCGAGGCGTATCTCCCCGCCTTTTTGACGGTTGGTAGTCCTTCCAGATTGCCAGCAACGCTTTTCTGACGGTTGGGACTGACTTCTAGCTTGTCAGCAACGCTTTTCTGGCGGTTGGTAGTGACTTCTAGCTTGTTACCTCTTGTATTTGGTTTTGGGGATACCGAAATGGAGACAATTTCTGCCTTTTCTTCGTTTGCATTTGTAGGACCGGCAAGTGCAGTAGGCATTCAGCGACAGAGGGGGTTGCCCCCTGCATAGCACGAAACAGCATGGCACGGCAGGCACAACCTCCAAACTTATGCCCGTGACCCCTTGTTCCTACCATTCGACCCCCCCCCCCTTCCTCCGTCTGGCTTCGTCCCACCCCCACTACCCACCCTCCTAGCAACCATAGCTTTGACTTAGCTTTGAGGATGTTTGTGCATTATGGCCCCCTTTCTTCCACCATCTCACCCATGCAAGAGTGTTTCGGTAGTTTTGTGTGGTACACGCAAGCTCCGGCCTTGTCTAAGCTACAGTAGGCGTAGGGACCATATTAATTTGGGGCTTTTGTGTGGCTTAGACGGGGGGGGGGGGGGTATATCCCCCATCCCTCCCTCAAAAGCCGTCGAGTATTGTGTTATGCCACCACATGCGGGTTTGTGTGGGGACTCACATGCACACACATGTGGTCACACCCACTGCACACATGCAGTTACTGCATTCCTTTGATTTGTGTAACCCTTCATCACTTCAGTGCACACGCCGCAGGTTCATAGCCCCTTGTTGAAACGAGTCCACGTCACCTACTGGGCGGGCTGCTGAAGCACAACTATTGGTTCGAAAAGGGGCATCCATGCAAGCGAAATGCATCCTCCCCCAGAGTTATAGGCCTCCAGATACCGTTCATGTAGGCACAAGATTGAAAGTACATCCTACCCATTCGCTGCAAAATTGCTGCAAATGCCCAAGCACAGTTCTTGATTCAAAAAGGGATGCATGCAAATTCAGCCTTGCTTCCATTATGGTGTTTTGATTTCAAAAGCCGTAGTTTCTATATGTTCTCCATCGTGTTATCCAGCAACAGATATGAAACTCGGGGCCCTATTCAACACGCTCACCCTGTGGGGGGTCGAAGCCGTCAGATGTTGGGTGAACTCGATTCCAGGGTTGTTACTGAGCACTTTCACTGCCATTCCAGCCAATGAGGCTGAAGTTGCACTGTCCGAAAGTCGAGCGAAAAAAATTCAAAAGCAGCATTTGCTACACACCGTCCCTATGTTATAAACAGCCATATCGCATGCCTTTGGAGTTTTGAAGTGAGCCCTTTGTTTTGGGGCCCCAACAATGCGATGGACCGCCTTGTGCCTTCTGGTGGTATGGTGGATCCTGCCACTGATTAACTCTCTCCCTCGTCAATGGGAGGAACATCAAGGACTATACTACGATGTTGGACAAAGTGTTACCTACACTTATGTGCTCACATCGAAGACAATGCGGGGCTGGGGCTCTAGCGACGTGGATGCATCCCTCCCTGGCGACCATGGCGATCCAAATATGCACGTCGAAGACGCCACACAAGTTCGGATTCGGATGAGTGTTACGTTTACCTGCCGGGCTCACATGGTGGACACTTATGGACCCGCATTCCTACTTCGAGGAAAGATCACCAAGATGGAGTATCTTGCACCAGCTCATCAACTCGCTGGGAAGGACGACGCGGATTGGATCCATCAACAAATGACGCCAGATGCTGACATTAAGAGCGCTTTCCATTTCCTGCAGAGTTGGGATGGTGCTGTGAGGTATTACTTCACAAACAGATTCGAAGGTGCATGGGCACGACGGGTGAGGAAGACCATGGCCGCTGCGCTGTCTACAAAAATGCACCGAACGCAAGGGGAGACGCTGACGGAGCATGACCCCCATGGGCCCCTCCGCTCAACCTTCACCACCCAAGCGGCTGGGGCTAAGCACCGCATCAAGAAGGAGTTTGCGGTCCTGAATGAGGCAGAGATGCGCAAGCAGCGGGGCGTCGAGGTGCAGCTCACAGAGTACGGCACGGCCGTGCATGAGGTTGACCTAGATCTCCACGTCGTGGAGCGCGCAGAGATGAACATAACACTAAATGCGGGTCCGCACAAAGAATCCGTCGTCATGGTTTCGGCTCATGCAGAAATGTGGCGATCGCACCCTATTGAGGTGGACAACCACCCGGACATCATCTTGTCACATCTGCACACTACACATGCAGCAGCACATCGGTACATGCAGATTGATGGCAAAACACTGCAGATTGACGTGCTGCTGTCGGATGCCGATGAACAGGTGGCAACCCCTCCGAACATACCCTCGTCCGAAGAACAGCCAACGAAGGACCCGCTCGAGACCGTCTTGGGGTGTTACGTGACGTCTGCGGCGGACCAGAGACCGGGCGGCTGCTTCAGTAACTTGACTGAGTGGGTGCGGCACAGTGGTGCGCAGGGGCTCCAGGAAATGCGGCACTATTTCCTAAACCCCCAGCGGTATCCAGCCGCCCCCCGGCGATCGGTATGGGCCGCGCTGAAAGTGGGGCATGCCCATGCCGCCCAGGACCTCCTCAACGACGGGTTGCGGGGGAAGCTGAGTCCGGACCCCGAGACCTACCACGCGGACTTCAGCGTGATCATGTACGTCCTCGTGGACTTGGAGGATCCGGGGCATCACGTCGTGGAAAGCGTGCGGGACGCCGCGTTCCGCCTGGAAGCGGGCGTGCGCGAGGACCTGGACGATGCCCGCGCCGCGCAGACGCAGCGCCAGGCCGTGCTGATGATGGGGACGCTGGCCCATCGCTTGTACCGTGAAGGCAGAGAGGGGGCGGCCTTACTGCTCATCGACGATCTGCTGGACCACATGACCGCACACTTGGACAACGACTGGTACGACCGCAAGGACGACCCTCATCAAGTGCTCTGCAAAGGCCTGCGGCGCCACAACTGCTTGCACCTGAACCGCACCGCGAACCTGCTGGAGCACAGCTACTTCCCGCATGCGGTGTTCCTGCGCGCCCTCGAGAACGCAGGGCATCCCGCCATCGTGCCACACGTGACCCGCGTGCTCGACCACCCGTACGAGCAGATGAGGGCCGAGGCCGTGCGCGCGCTCCGGCGTCTCGCGCATACCCCCGACGCCAGCGGGCACCTCCTGCGCACCTTCCGCAACGACGAGTCGCATGGGGTGCACCGCATGGTCGTGCAGGTGTACAAGGCCCAGCCCCAGACCCGCCCGCCGCCGGAGCTTCTGGAGACCTTCGAGCAGTACCTGTTCACTGCCCACGCACATCCAGAGGTCGTGAAGGACATCACTGCGCTGTTCAACGACCATCTGAGCGCCGCCGAACTGCGCGCTCTAGCCCAGCGGCAGCCCGGGGGCCACGTCCAGAGGAAGGGGCGTGGGATGAAGGCACAGGCCTCCGACAGCTCCGCCGATGACGGACTTGTGTTCAAGCCGACGGTCCTGCACATCGAGGGCGGGATCGACGAGCGGCACGGCAAAGTCTACGGGGGGGAGATGTTCGAGGCCGGCTGGCGGCTGCAGATCACGGACGAGATCTACGCCCGCATGTCGAAGTACGGGGGCGTCTTGGAGGTCAACATGCAGAACGAGGCGCGGATCTACGCCCGCCTCTTCATGTTTGAGTACAATTTGCTCTGGGCCGGGCTGTTCTTCGTCGGAGGCCTGTCGTTCCTGGGGCTGCCCACCGGGACCGACACCGTCACGCCGTCCGCCTTCGAAGTGGACCCCCTCGCCTTCGCGAACCCGGACCAGATGTTCGTGCAGTACTTCGTGGACCACTTCCGGCCCCAGGTCAGCCTCATCGCCTACGAGTTCCCGTCCCGCGTGACCGAACCCGCGCTGATGGAGGTCGCTGACCTTTGGCACTTCGCCAAGAAGTCGTTCACCCCGAGCGGCCTTCCGGAGTGGGCCGGCCGCGTGGGGACGCAGCTGCACCTCCTGCGTAATGTCGCGCGCTCCCCCAAACATCTGGAGGACTACGACCGGTTTCTGGTGCAGGCGAATGCCCGTCTGGCGGGCTTTCTGGAGGAGACGCGGCTGGACGAGCTGGGCACGTACGCCGAGGGCCTGGAGGCGGAGTTCAACGCCACCCTCCCGGACGCGGAGGGCGTGGGGGCCCTGGCCGAGGCGCTGGTGGCGCGCCACGCGCGGCTGGAGGCGCGCCACGACTTCCTGCCCGCGGTCGCGCGGCTGGGCGACACGGCCCTGCGCTGCGCCGCCACGCTGGACGACTTCATGACGGCGGCGGCCGTGTCTGGGGCGGTGGGGGCGCAGGTGCGCGACATGAGCGCCGCGCTGGAGCGGGAGGCGGGCGTCTGGAGCGACGCGGGCCTCAAGCGGGACTCACGCCTGCGGGACGCGCTGCGGGGCCTGAGGGCGCTGGACGCCGCGGACGTGGCCGGCGCCATCGAGGCCCTCCTCCCCGATCTCGAGGCCTTCGACGCCGCGCTGCGGTCTGCGACCCGCCTCCGGGCGGTTTTGACGTCGGGGCTCATGGGGGCCGTCCTGGAGTTCGAGCGCGCCGTCGCGTTCCAGTCGATCTTGGAGGGCTTCCTCGTGCAGTGGACCGCAGCGGGGGGCCGCCTGCCGGACCACGCCCGGGCCCTGGACGCGCTGCTGCGGGAGCTGGCGGCGCTCGCGGAGGGGCTGCAGGCCGCGGACGGGTACGTGCAGACGCAGCGGGCGTTCTACGAGGCGATCCGCAAGGACGCGCCCAACGCCGTGTTGGAGCGGGCCTACCTCTTCCCCAGCGGCGCCGGCCCCAACCGCACGATGCCGGAGAGCCAGCTCCTGCAGGACTCGTTCATGGCCCGAATGCGGGACCATCCCTCGGAGCTGCAGCGGGAGGTCCTCTCGATGGCCGGGACGCTCGGGATCGTGCCGGAGATCATCCGGCCCTGGTACACGGACCTGGCGGCCAATCTGGACCTCTTCACCGCCGCCGTCGATGACATCGACGCGGTGATCTGCGCCGAGTGGGACCCGGAGCAGTACACGGCCGACGGCCTGGCCAACGCGGACAGCACCCTGCGGCTGCGGGCCCTGCTGAACCCCATCGTCGACGTGTGCGCCACGCTGCGGACGACCCCGACCCTGCCCGAGGCGTACCGGCAGTCCGCCGCGCGGTTCGCCGACCCGGTCCTGGCGCTCTACGCCCGGCACAAGCGGGTCCTGCAGGACCACTTTGCCGGGCTCGACGAGGCGCTCGCCGAGGCCCAGTCGTTCTGCGAGCGCGCGACTTTGGACCCCGAGTCGATCTTCGAGGTCAGCCCCGTGCAGGTGGCCGCCGACGAGGGGCTGGACTTTCTGGCCGCGGCCGACAACGCCACGCAGCAGATGCGGCTCACGTGGCACCCGGGGCTGCGGGACGAGCTCCGCAGGTACGGGAAGGCGATGCAGCAGGCGGCCGCCTCCACGCGGGAGGTCCTGCTGTACTGGGACCGGGAGGGGCTCACCGCCCTCATGCAGACCGCCCGCGCGCTGGCACAGCGCACGGGCCCCAGTGCCGCCGCGCTCTCCAAAACACTGGAAGGGCAGGCCCTGGCCATGCCCCACGCCCGCGAGCTGCTGGCCCAGATCAGGGCCTTCCGCGCGTTTGAGACCGACCTGCTGCGGTTCAAGGTCGTCCTGGGCCGCGCAACTACGCTGTCGCAGCTGCTGCCCAGCCCCACCGGGTTCCGGGACCGGTTCGCGGCGCTGGCCCCGCGGCTCCGCAACGCGGACGCGTACGCCGAGACATTCGCCCTCGCGGAGGTCGTGGCGGACCACATCGATGACGGCAACGCATTCAGCCGCGAGCTGCAGCTGCTGCGCCTCGGGTCCGCGGTGCTGCTCACGAAGCTGGCGGACTACGAGACGTTTCTGGCGAACGTACAGCGGCTGCTGCAGCTTCTGCGGCTGCCTGCCCTGCGTCGACGGGTGGCCGCCTCCCAGTCCGCGGTCGGAAACTATACTGCGGCATTGGCCCGCGTGGACGCCATCCTACCGACTGCAGGCCGCGTACTGCCGCGCGCCGTGCACGTGCGGCGCAACCTCGTGATAGCCACCGGCCGGCTCCGCAGCATGGCGGTGCAGAAGGTGGGGCAATTCCTGCAGGACATCAAGATCCGCGCGGCGCTGCTGTTGACGACGCGGGAGCGCGTCGCAGAGCTGAGCGCCACCCTGGGGCCTGTCGCGCAGGTGCCCATCCTCACAACGTGGCATGAGGTCATCGCCCGAGTGGAATCGTCGCCGGCGGTGCTGGCCACGTACTTGGAGGAGTATGAGGGCCTGGTGCGGGACCTGCAGAGCATGGCGGCACGGCTGAGCGCCTTCAGCGTGGAGACCGAGGCCGCGGCACAGCGCATGGCCAACGAGTACAGCGGCATGGCAGCGGACTACGTGCAACAGACCGCGTCGCCGTGCGACGACACGACCTGCATTGAGGTGCGCGCGCGCAACCCCAAGGTCTACAACAACGCGATCATGCCGCAGCTGTACGAGTTTTTTGCGACGGAGACGGACAAGCTCTTCACGGCCCCGGGACTGTTCAACAACTACGAGCCGCGGGGGATCACAACGCTGGGGCAGTTCGTGCTCCTGAGTCTCAAGGGCATGGGCTTCAACTCCCCAAACCCGTCGTTGTTCGTGCTGATGAAGGCCGACGCCATCGTGGGCATCTTCCGGCTCCTTACAGCGGAGGGCGCACCCTTCAACGGGTCGGTCACGAGCGTGACTGTGGCGGAGGGGGTGGCGTGGACCGTCGATGGGTCCATGCAGCCCTACGCCGAATTCCCGGGCGCGGTCCCCAACGACCTGATCCTCGGGTACGACGTCCGGCAGATCACCCCAACAGGGCGACCCAAGGACCTGAGGCCCACGGCGGTGCACAACACCGGCATCCGTCCGGCGTCTTTCGTGCACTATGACGCAGATCAGCAGACGCTGTGGCTGGGGTCCACCTGGACCCTCAAGGCGCAGGTCGAGGCCACCCCTACCGATGGGGGCGCCACCTTCACGCCTCCCGGGGACAAGTGCAGCAGCGTGGAGCGGATCAACATCCACGGAAGGAAAGGACGCATCACGCGGTGCCCCGTCGAGGTCAATCCGACGGAGGCGGACGTGCTGGAGGCCAAGGCCGACGCGGCCGAGGCCACTCAGGAGGCGAATGAGGCAAAGGTGGACGCCCCCTTTTTGGTACAGTACCCGCCGGAGATTATGCAGCTGAGGTACAGCATCGAGGAGAACACGAAGCGGGTGCCGGTGCTGGTGGCCGCCGCGAGGGAGAAGGCCGCGAGGATACAGGAGCTCAACAAGGAGATTGCCAAGGCACACGAGGACTGGAAGGTTGCAGCCGCAACGTACGACAAAAGCATCCGCGATTTGGACACATGGAACAACGACACACAGACGTGGCTCAAGGACAAGCAGGGCAACACCAAATTCGATTTTATTGACGACAAAGCCGAGGCAAAGAAGTCCTTCGACGACATTCTGACGGGCAAAATGCAGATGAAGGCCCAGTCACAAACGGAGTACGACGCCACAGTGAACGAGGCTGATTTCGCTGGTCTCCAGGCAAAGAGAGACGCGGCCCGACTGACGTTCGTGACAGGGGATCTGCAGGCACGGCGCGAGCGCAAGGCCTCGCGCCGAGCCAACTACCAGGCCCGGGAGGTGCGGGCAGAGGCCCGCCGGGCTCGGTTGCGCGCCGCACAGCTCGCGAACAACGAGTTCTTCACGGTGGAGCGCAGTGAGCCCCGGATTCCTGCGGATTACGAAGATGCGTTCCGGCGGGCGGAGGCCCAGGGCAAGCACCTGCAGCGGATGGGCAGCGCGTGGGACCTCTCGGCGTCGAAGGAACAGATCCAGAACGTGCGCGCGCGGCAGGCGCTGGCCTCGACGGTGCTTCCGGACGAGGACATGAAGCAGAGGGCCTCTGCCGACGAGCTGGTCGCGACAGTGATCCAGGAGGCGAAGGACGCAGTGAAGTATATCCCTCCGGAGCTACCGTGGCAGCCCCAGGGGCCCTTTGCATCGTCGTCTGCGGTGCTGCAGTCGCTGATGGATGCTGCGTACGAGTCGTGGCAGAAGGAGTGGAACCGGCTGAGTTATCGGCAGCAGTGCAGAGCTTTGGGGCTGATGATTGTGCAGGACGACTACACGCGGTATACGCCGGACGTGATCGCTGCCCAGGAACGGGAATGGAGCACGCGCGACCGCAACTGCAAGTCATATGCTGCGGGGTACAAGTACAACAAGGACACCGGCACCTTCGACCCCAACAGCCCCACGCATTTCCTCTGCACCGGCCAACCGTATGTCAATGGCTTCGTGGTGGCTAAGCAGACCGGCAACCGTTTTCTCGGCCTCAGCATCTGCCGAACGGATTACCCTGTCACGCCGTGCCGCTGGTCGTTCTACCGGGAGTCTAAGGTCCACTGGACGACGTCCGACGGAGTGCAGGTTGGAGTGTTGATGACGCGCGGGCCCAGTCGTGAGATGCCGTTGCCGCAGGGCGCGATGGATCTCGACCTGGACCGCCGTACGCAGCGGCTCAAGTTCATTGGCTGCTGGGCTGGGGCAAGCGGGGCAAAGTATTTCAAATACCGCAAGCTTTTGCCTGCCAATGAGCTACCGTTCGATGCGTACGCGGTGCTGCACATCTTCGCGCTGGGCAACCAGGTGCCTGTGGCGCAGATCAACTTGAAATTCTTCATTTGGAAGAACGAAGTGATGATCCCAGAGTCACCCATTGTCCCCGGGATCGAGATCAAAGAAGGCGCCACCAACTTCAAAGTGTCTGCGGATTCTCCGATTGTGAAGAAGATGCAGAAGAAGCGGAACTTCAAGGATGAGGCGAAGACCGCGGTGCGGCGCCTTGCGGATGTTGTGTTGGCCCCGCGGGATATTGTCATGAAGAAGGTCACGGATTTCGAGGACAAAGTGTTCACCTCCGTGACCACAATCGTGGACCGTCTGGAGAACGGCACGGTGTCCACGGTCGATGGCGTGCGCGTCCGCATTCAGATCCTCGTGAATTCGATCACGATCGACCCCCTGAACGCCGTGGCGGCGCGCGTCCGCGCGTTCCTCATGGGCACGGTGGTGCGGTTGATCTTGTTCCCGCAGAGCCTCCTGAAGCGGCACGTGTTCGACAACATGCGCTTGCTGGGCTCCACCGTGGCCACGGAGCTGCGCAGCCTCCGCGACATGCTCCTCAACGCAACAAGGACCAGCTTGGCGGACCCCATCACAACTTTCGTCTCGGGGACCATAGACTCCATTGAGACCCTCGCCCTCGACGCCACATCGCTGCTCGCCACCAGCTTCCGGCGGCTGGTGCAGGACCTGCTCGGGAGCAAGGCTCTGGCCCTGATCGACTACGTGGAGACGGACCTCCCAACAGGGATCGAGGCGCGGTTCAATGCAGCCGTGCTACAAGTGGTCTCCGCTCTGGGCAACCCCCTCATCCAGCACCTGCAGCAGCCGCTGCTCGGGGCAGTGGGGCGCGTGGAGTGGGCCATCAATTATGGGGTGTCAACGCTGGTGACCGAGACGCTGGACGCGGTGCTCGGGCAGATGCTTCCGGCCCTGACTGCGCCGATCGGGCGAGTGGCCGACATACTGAAGGTGGAGGTGGTGGACGGTTGGGCCGCGGCGATCGCACGGCCCGTGGCCGATGCCCTGCTGGAGCTCCTTCCCGGGAAGGTGTCGGGGCCCGGCGCGGAAGACGCACGCGCACAGATCAGCGTCGCGGTCACCGCCCTTGTTGGGCCCCTGGTGACGGAGCCTCTGAAGGCGCAGTTGGACGAGCTGAGCGCGTTCATCGTCACCACCACCGAGACCGCGATCAAGGACGGCCTCGACGCGCTGTTCCTCGACCGCGTGGTCGACGCCGTCAAGAACAAGACCGCCGAGGGCGCCGCAGCCCTGACGGCCGGCATCAACCGCGTCTTCGGGGACGTCTGGCAGCCGCTGCTGGACACGGCCGCGGCCGCCGCAGCCGCCGCGAAGGACTCGGCGGTGGCGTTCGTGAAGGAGAAGGTGACGGGACCCATGAGGGAGTTGCTGGACCTCGAGTGGATGGTGCTCCGTGTGGAGGGCATGCTCTCCAACGTGACGACGCGGCTCCTGACGCCGCTGCAGGAGGGGGAGCGCCGCCTGCTGGACCTGATCGCTGCGGCAGAGGGCAAGCTCACGAACATGACTCATGGGGGCATCGACTTCTTTGAGGAGAAGGTGAACGAGAAGACGGATTTCCTGGAAAACAAATTCAATTCCACGATGAATCGCACGATCCTGCAGCCCACCCTGAAGCACACCGTCGGGACCCTGGACAAGGTGGTCCGCAAGGTCACCCTGCAGATCGAGACACTCTTCGACAAGCTGGTCAACCGGCGCCTGATCAACATCACCAACTTCGTCAAGGGCAAAGTGGCCCAGTACGTCCGGCGGCCGCTTCAGAACGCGTCCAGAGTCGTCTCCACGAAGGTGAACGCGTTGTTGGACCAATTCGTCGGAAAGCCCGTGCACGAGATGCTGACGAAGGCGGACGAGGTTATGGAGGACGCGTTCGAGTGCTGCGGCGACATGATCGTTGCGCTGGGGCCTAGCGCCCTGGATCTTGTAACAAAGGCCTTGGACAAGGTGGAGCCCACCGTGAAGTCGGAACTCGAAAAGGGCCTCGGCAAAATCATGAACCCTCTTGACGAGTTCATAGATCAAGTGCTGGCGGACATCCTCGGGTTCGTGGACCCGCAGATCGCCAAGGCGCAGCAGTTCGTGTTCGACCCACTGGACCGGGTCACGGATCTCATCCGCGAGAAGGTCACGGGGCCCGTGGTCGCCTTCGTGGACGGCATCGCGGACGACGCGGAGAAGATCGCCAGGGACGCCATGACGGACGTCGAAGACACCATCGGGGACTTCGTCCAAGAGAAGGTCATGGACCCGGTGGCGAAGTTGCTCAACGAGATCCGCAAGACCCTGAGGCTCTTCATCTCCAAGACGCTGCAGCCGACGCTGGACCAGCTCATTGCCGCGCCTCTTGCGAAGGTGACGGAGCTGCTGGACCAGGGCCTGGAGTGGGTGGACGAGAACGTGTTCAGGGTCCTGAATGGCACCGTCGACACGATCCTGGACACGGCCGACGGGATCTTCCAGGGGATCGTGGACAGCATCGAGCTGCAGCTGGACAAGTTCTTTGACATGGCGATGGAGGGCGTGGCGGGCCTCCTGGACGCCGGAATGGACCCCGTGATCCACCTGCTGCTCGAGCCCATGGGGCAGCAGATCGACCGGTTGTCGACTCAGGCAGTGGACACCCTCCTGCTGGTCACCAATAGTACGGTGGGGGCGCTGAAGCAGCACGTCGTCGCCCCCGTGAGGCGCGCGCTGCAGACGGCGGAGGACGCGACCGCCGGGTTCGTCGCGGACTCGGTCGCGCGGCCGTTCGCGGCGGTGCTGGAGACCAACGTGCGGGACATGCTCCTGCGGGTCGCGCGCCCGGTCGCGCAGCTGATCGACGACCTGCTGACAAAGGTGGCCCCCGTGGCCGAGGATGTCTCGCTGGCCCTGGCCCGGGTGCTGGACACGGCGATCCCGGCGGCGAAGGAGTGGCTGTTGGAGGCCTCGGACGTGCTCCTGCAGGCCCTGGACTACGTGGGACGGGCCCCCGATCTGGTCATGGGCTTCGTAGAGCCCACGGCCGTCGCCGCCGTGGACGCCTTCGGCGGAGTCGTGGAGGCGGCCCTTCGCGCGGCGTCCGACGCGGTGCTGGCCCCGATGGCGGAGGTGGAGCAGCTGCTGGACGCCGGGCTCCGCGACGCAGTCCGGGCACTGGCCGCCGCGGACGCCGTGCAGGACACCGTGAGGAACTTCCTCGGCGCCGCGGCGCCGCAGTTGATTGAGGTGTTCGTTAGGGCGCTGGACGCGGAGCTCGGGGCCCTCCCGCTGATGCGGCAGAAGGCAGAGGCCATGGCGGCTGCGCTCGCGACGCAGTGGGACGCCGCCGTCCCGCAGGTCCTCGCGGCCCTCCAGCGGCTGGAGGCGCTGGACCTCGCCGGTTTGGCGCGGGAGGTCGTGGACGCAGTCGTGGTCGTGTTCCGGGAGGGCGCCGCGGAGATGGTGCAGTACGCGCTCGGGGCGCTGGGCGCGGGGCTGCGGGACGTGCTCTACCCGGCGGTGCACCCGGTGCTGCAGCGCGCGCGGCGCGCGCTGCGGCAGGACGTTCCCAATCTGCTCGACGACATCGAGACCCTGCTTCGGGCGCCGCTGGAGCGTCTCCAGGAGTTGGTGCGGGGGCTGACCCCCGACGACCCCGCCGACCTGCTCCGTCTCATCCCGCGGGCCCTCAGTCTCATGCGGCAGCAGTGGGCGGGGCTCGCGCGGCTGCTGCAGACGCCCGCGGTGCTGGGGCGCTGGCTCACCGCCGCCACGGCCAACCTGAGCGTGCCCGTTGCGGCGGAGCTCCTCGCGCCGGCACAGCGGCTGCTGGGCCGCGTGGCGCAGGGCGCCGACGCGGTGCTGCACCGCGCGGCGGACCGCGTGGGGTCGGCGGTGCGTGCGGTCCTGGACAGGCGGTTCGCGGCTGTTGTGTCCACGGTCCTCTCCGCGGGGCTGCAGGCGGTGCTGCAGGACCTGGAGTCCATCCTGCCGACCGTCAACCGGGTCAGCCTGGCGCGCCTCGGCCGCACGACTGCCGGTCTGGCTCAGCCCGTCATTTCGCGGATCGCGCGCACTTCCACCGATTTGCTGACCACCGTCTTGACCGCCGGGAACTACTCCTCCGCGGCCCCCGGGGGCAGCAGCTTCAGCACCTCCGGCCCCGGGGACGACGTCGGCATCGGCCTCAGCGCGGGCGTCAGTAGCTCCAGCGCTTCTGCCGGGGTCTGGGGCGCGCTCACTGGGTCACTGACGTCCAATTTTACGTCGGCGTTTTCGCGGCAGATGGGCAGTTTGCTGAGCATCGCCGAGGGATTCGAGCTCCTGTTCGGGCCTTTCTTGGGGACCGGCGGCAGCACCTCCAACGCAACGCTTGCCTCTTCGCTGGCGGACACTGTGCAGCGCCTGGTGTCCGACGGGTGGCGCGCCATGAGCGGGCCCATGGGCAGCGCCCTGATCGAGCGCGTGTTGGACGTGGCCGGGAACCCCCTGGAGCTGGTGCTCGGGGACCACATCAAGCGCCTGATGGGCGTGGCGAAGGAGGGGGTCCGTCGGGGCCTGGCGGCGGTCGAGGGCCTCGTGCGCATGGCCCTGGAGCCCAGCATCGCGGCGTTCCGGGCCGGGGCGGACGCCCTGGCGGGGGCCGCGGGCCCCGCGCTTCTCCCGGCGGTCCTCCGCGGCGTCGAGTTCGGGGTGGAGCGGGTGGCGCGGCTGAAGCCGGCCCTCCGGACGGCGCTGGACGGGGCCCTGGGCGAGGCCGGGCAGTTCTTGTCGGCCCTCCGGGCCTTTGTCCTGGAGCGGGTGGGCGCGGCGGCGCTGGACCCCGTGTCGGGGCTGTTGGCGGAGCACGCGGACCTGCTGCCAGACCTGATGGCCCAACTGCAGCGGGACTTCCGCAGCGCAGAGGCCCGGGCCGTGGTCGCGGGGCTGGCCCCGGGGGTCCCCGTGGAGGCGCTCGTGGCGGACCTCGCCGCCGTCCTGGGGCTGGCCACCCAGAGCCCGAGGGAACTGATGGCGCGGCTCGCGTGGGGCTTCCAGACGGGGCTGGAGGCCCACGCCCGGGCCCTGGCCGACGCCGTGCGGCAGGAGGCGGACGCGGGCCTGGACGCCGCCGTGGCGTGCGTGCGGGAGGGGCTGGTGGCCCCGCTCCGGCACGCGGGGGCCCTCGAGGCGGTGGCGCGGGACGTCCTGGGGCTGGTCGCCGCGGACGTGGAGGCCCGGGGGCCGGCGCTGGTGCGGACCCTCGCCGCCCTCGTGCGCGAGCGCGCGGACTCGATGTTGGACGTGGCCGGCGCGGCGCTGGTCTCACCGACGGAACTCTTCGCGCTGTTCCGCGACGCCAAGGGCTACATGCGGCGTTCGCTGCGCGACGCCGCGGAGGCGTTGGCCGCGCAGGCCGCCCTCGCGGTCGACGCGGCGGTGTCCGACAGCGTCAGCGCGCGCGCCGTCCGGAACGCCTTTGACGAGCACTTGGTGCCGCTGCTGCGGCAGGGGCCTGCGGCGGTGCTGCGGTGTGCCCGCGACGTGCTGGCGTCGGTGCCTGCGGCCGTGGCACGTCTACTGGAGATGCTGCAGGGGATGGCCCGGAACGCCGGGCTGGAGGCGCTGCAGCACGTGGCCCTCCGGGTGCTGCGGAGCGCGGCGGGCACTCCGGGCGCTGTGGTCGTCTCGGCTCTCTCCGGGGCCGCAGACCCTCCCGCCGCAGCAGGCGATCCTTCGGCCCCTTTCATGACCCCAGTGGCCACCATTGCCCAAGTCCTGCAGGACCTCATTGATGGTGCCAAGACGCAGTTCCCGACGCTACCCACGACGCCCTTTGTGACGCCCGTTGAGCCCGACGGTGGCTGCGCGGGCGACGACTGCGGTGCACCGCTGTGCACGTCCTGGGCGGACTGTCTGGGCGCTGCGTGCAACGAGACGAGTCGGTGGCCCCCGACGCTAAACTTTCCGATGCGGATGTGTTGTCACGGGACCGGGCGCGTCGTCTGGGGCGCGGCCGTCTCCGCGGCGTTCGATGCCCCGGGCGCGTTCATGTGCCGCGACCAGACAGCCGTCCCGGACGCCACGCCCCCGACGCCGAGGGACGCCTGCACCGAGTGCTCCGCGTGCGTCGGGGCCCCGTGCACCGCCTGGTCCACGTGGCCCCGGCAGTGCAACAGCCCGGAGCCGCTGTGCTGCGACCCCGAGACCCGGACGCTGCAGGGGGGCACCCAGCGACTCATGTCGGCGCTCTGCAAAGGGACCGCCCCCGCCGGGCCCTGGACCCCCGCCATGCCCTCCCTCTACGGCGCCGCGGCGCCCAACGCGTCCTTCGGCCTCCCCCCTCTGCCCACCGTGGACACCCCCCTGCCCTCGCTGCTGCGGCTGGGGGACGCACTGCACGGCATGCTCAACGGCACCTTTGCCACACACCTCCAGCAGCGGCTGGAGGTGTTCCTGGGGGCGTGGGCGAGGGGCAACATCAAGGCCCCGGACCTCGGGGCCATTCTCGAGGGCATCCTCCTCCCCCTCGCCAACTGCACGGCGTGCCCCGCTTCCGATGGGGCCGCGCCGGGGGTCCGCGGGCAGTTGAAGGCCACGGCATCCGCCGCACTGGCCGGCGCGGTGCAGGGCATCAGGCGCCTCCTCAGCAACCTGCTGCCCGACGGGGACATCGGCGCGGCGCTCATCGCGTTTCTGAAACGGACGCTGAACGGCCTCAGCCGTGCGAGCGGCAATAGTACCGCCGCGCTGCCCGCGCCCTCGGTCTCGTCAGTGGCCCCGAGAAACACCACCGCTCGGGCCGAGCGGTTGCAGCGGCACCTGGGCAACCCCCTCAAGGGCCTCACGGAGAAGGTCGTGGAGGACGCCAAGAGCCTCTTGGTGATGGGCGACTCACTGCGGACGGTCGTCGACACCGTCTCCGGCGCCCTGGACTCAGCCCTCCAAGGGCTCAAAGCGCCGCTGGAGGCCGCCATGGGGCACGCGCTCGCCACGGACCTCCGCGCCCTCGTGGGGCAAGCCCAAGGGCAGTTTGTGTCGCGGGTGCACGAGCGGCTGCAGGCGGTCCAGTCCGACGCGCTGGGCCAGTTCTCTGCGTCGCGCATCGTGGGCCTCTTCGCTGGGCAATTCGACGCGGTGCTGGGCGGCGCCGACTGGGGGCAGGCCCTGACGGACCGCCTGCGGCCCCTTCTGAACGGGGCGCTTACCACGGCCCAGGGCGCCCTGCTCCCCCCCGCGTTCTTTGCGGACGCGATGGAGTACTTCGTGACAGCGAACCGGAGCCTCGCGCTGTGCGACGCGGCCCAGGGCCTGGGCTTTGGCTGCAGCTCCCGCGCGGCGTGCGTGCGCCGGGCCGCCGCTCGGCACGCGGGGGTGCGGGCGGCGCTGCAGCCGCCGCTCGCCGGCCTGGGCCTGACCGCCGCGGGCGAGGCTGCGCTGCTGGACGACCTCGTCGCCGACCTCGCGGCGCTGCCGCTGGGGGCCCTGCGGGACGGCGTGGTCGACTTCCTTGCGGCCCGAGTGCCGGCGCTGCTGCGGGAGTTCCTCCGGGAGACGGGCACGCGGCTGGCGTTCGTCAACGCCATCGGGGCCAACTTCACGTTCCACGTGCGGCAGGTGCTGGGGTCCTCCGCGCAGGCGATGGCGTTCCCGGGCCGCGCCGAGGAGCGGCTGCGGCGGCTCGCGGGGCTGCTGCGGGACGCCGCGGCCCTCATCGAGCGCGCGCTCTCCCACTTCCAGAGCGTCGTGGGCCTGGCCATGCGCTCCCTCGGGGACATGCTGGGCGACTCCGTGCGGCACGTCCTGCGTTGCCTGGCCGCCGGGGTCCCCGCGCAGCTGCAGGGGACCGTCGGGCCCGCGCTCCTGGACGCCGCAAAAGAGGCGGTCCGCGGAGGTCTGCCCACGCGGGCCCAGCTCTTCGCGCTGCTGAAGGCGCAGGTCGACGCCGCGTGGCAGCAGGCGATCGACGGGGCCGCGGGCTGCGTGTTGGAGTCGGAGGCGGCGCTGGTGCTGCTGGCGCCGCTGCAGCAGCAGTTCGAGGCCTTGCGGCCCGAGGCCCTGGCGCTGCTGGACGGCGTCGTGGAGGAGGTCGCGGGGCTCTACGGCGACGCCTCCGCGCTGCAGACGGACCTCGAGGGCGTGGCCGGGGGCCTGCGGGGCGGCGCGGAGGCCGCGCGGCAGTTTGTGGCGGACGTGGGGCGGCAGGTGGACGGGCGTTGGGCCGCGCAGCTGCAGGAGGAGGCCTGGGCGCAGGCGGCGCACGCCCTCGGCAGCGCGTTTGCGGCCGCGGCGTACGAGAGGGTGCGGCAGCGCGTGGGGGGCGACCTGGACGTGACGGCGCTCCTCGCCCTCAAGCGCGGCCTCGCGGAGGCGGCGAACGTCACGCGTGACGTCATCGCCTGCCTGTCGGGCTCGGACCTGCAGGGGGCCCTGAAGGGGGCGATGGCGGACGCGATCGACGCTGGCACCGACGCGCTGCTGCAGCTGATGGCCGGGCCACTGCCGCGGGAGCTGCTCGGGGCCGTGGGCGCGGAGGTGCGGCGGGCGCTGGTCCGGGAGGCCGCGGGGGGCCTCCCCGCGGCGATGTGGTCCGCGATGAGGGACGGGCTGCTCGAGAAGTTGGCCGGCGTCGCGAACGCCACGCGGGCGGCGCTGGACGGGGGGCAGAACGCCACGGAGGGGGCGCTGCGGCGGGCGGCGGAGCGGGTGTTGCTGGACCTGACCAAGGGCCTGGGGGCGAAGCTCGTGGGCAGCGCGACGGAGTTCCTGGGGGACACGCTCGGCGTGGGCGCGGCCGGGGACGGCGGCGGCGCGCTGCGGGCGGTGGAGGCCCGCCTCGCCGCGTTCGTGCACGACACCGTCGCGGCGCCCGTCTCCGCCGCCCTCGCGGGCGTCGTGGCCCCCGCGCTCCAGGGCCTGGAGGCCTCCGCGGCGGACCTCAACGCCTTTGTGACGGAGCGGCTGTACCGTTCCGTATCCCGCGCACTGGTCGCCGTGCAGGCCTCCGTGATGCCGGTGGTTCAGGAGCAGCTGCGGGCCGCCCTCACCTTGACCGACTCCGCCACCCACTTCCTGCCGCAAGGGGCGCTGGATCCGCTCGTGGCCCAGGCCCGGGGCTGGTTCGACGACGCCCTGGATGCGGTGCGCGCGACGCTGCAGGGGCGGGTGGGCGCAGCCCTGCAGGCGCTGTGGGCCAAGTACGCCGACATGCTCTCGGCACCAGAACTGGCGCTGATCGAGTTGGTGGTGGTGCAGAAGGTGGAGGCCGCGATGAACGTCACGTCGCAAGTTCCGGTGCTGGTCGCGCAGTCGGTGGACCGGGTGCAGACCTGCATGGCTGCAGTGCTGTCCGGAAGCGGCGTCGTGGAGCTGGCGGCGGAGCTCGCGGACGTCGTGAACAGGCAGCTCCCGCAGTTTTTGGCGGACTTGAACAGCAAAGTGGCAAGTCTGTTGACGCAGGTCGCACTTTCCCGCGGGGTTTGCTTGGACTATGGACTGGGTATGAGGGCTCTCACCCAGGGACCCCCCAACTAGGATCCCGGCTTAGCCAAAGACCCCCCTCCCCCCAAGGCCTGTGCTTAAATTGTTTTTGGCACGGGTGCCCCCACCCCCTTGGACCCAAAGGGGAATCGTACGATGAACCGGCGCCGCAAAGAAGCTACCTATCAAGTGGGCCACTGGGTTCTCGTACATCGCACTCGGTTCAAGGCATGGCCGTGTAACACGCTGGACAGCCCCTACTTCGGAACATTTCTGGTCACGGATGTGGCTGAAGGATCCATGTGGATCAAAACTGAGCCGAAGTACGGAGGCTTGGCTGAGGTTGGCTACGCCCAGCTCAAGCACTACGACGTCCTGCCCGCTGGAGCTGCGGTGCGTGTGACGTCCTCTGGCAAGCCTCATCATCAGTCTCAAGACCTGCAGACTTGGTGCACTGGCCTGGTGGCGCGGCCCCGGCCTCGTGCATCATGTCTCGGACTGAATGGATATTGCCATTGTTCTGCACAACCCTCTTGCGAACTGTAATTCGGAAGAGTGCAGAACCATCGGCATATGAATCGCGGGTCAGGGAGAGCGATGTAAGGTAAGAAGTAAGGTAAGACAAGCAACCAAAAAAGCGAGGGGGAGACTATCATCTGCTTTGGAAAATCAATCGAAGCAAGCATTCCTTGATGCATAGAACATGCAACAAGCGACAGGGGATCCCCCTGCCGAATCGCCAACTCTGGATACACCGCAGTATCCCGAACAAAATCCCCCCCCCTACACACACACACCAAGGCCCTACGCCAAACCCCCCTCCCCCGAAGCAAAGTCCAACTAATTGTAGTCAGACATGATGTTCTGTTTCCTGGTTCAGACACAGTGTGTGCCTTGAGGTCTGACCAGGTTTGGCATTGAGAATAAAGATGCACTCGTGCCTTGCGGTGGAGTGCATTACCCTCTGGTCTGCATTTGTCGGTTTTTCAATTAGGTCACAGCCCCCAAGCAAAGCGACCATCGTGGGAAAAAACGAAATTTGCAATCGGGAACATCGGGCCATTTTTGGTGACGAGGCTTTTGGGGACCAAACCCCTCCCCCTGCCACCACCAACCCCTTTCGGCACAGCCCTGCCTCCCCCCTCCGGACCCTTGAGGCCAAGGATGCTGCCACTTGGCCGAGACGGTCTGGCCACCTCGCCCCAATGTGGCGTCCTGGAGTCGGCGAGGGTTATGTCGCCTTTTCTGCCCCCCTTTGGAGCCCCTGAGATGGTGGAGGTCATGCAGCGGCCGGCTACCAATCCCTTGTTGGATCAGGCACAGGTGTGAGCGCCATGTACCACCCGTTTTGGTGGGTATTCGCGTACCATGCCCCAATGTATGAGATTGGATGTTTGGCCCCTTGTAAAATTTCCCGATGAATGTTTCGAGTTTGATCCCCTGACCCCCCCCCCCCTTACCAAGTACCGCCTTTTTCGTTGTTGTTGGGGGGGGTGCCCTAGATTCCTCTCCCACCGCGTCCTTGCCTTCCAGATCCTGCACAAACGCGTCACGGGACAGTTCATAGCTGTGACCCAACACATCCGTGGTAACACACCCTCTGCCTTGTACCTTAAAAGCCTAGATCCAAAGAATGTCAAACCTGCAAATCGGACCTCGAAAATGGTCATGGTTTCGGACCCGTAACGGCTTCCTACACCAATGCGGCGCCGAGCGTGTATGACTTTTTATTCGGATGCAAACGATTTGAGCGCTTGTGGCTGTTGCGGCTTCTGACTGTGTGCCCTCGGATTGGGGTGTTTACATCGCAGGCACGCATGCCGCGACTCAAGTCGGCGTGATAGAGAGGGCAACCACCAGAGTTCGAGACAGTGTTGCTGTTTTGCTCAGGATCGAATCCCAGTTTTGACATTCTTTTTGTCCGGATTTTTGAGGTAGTGGGCAGGTCGGTGTGTTGCCACGAATGTTTTGGATCACGGCGATCAACGTTCCTCCCGAAGGGCCTGGGCCTCAGGGCCTGGGCCTCAGGGCCCGTGCCGAGGGCATTTGCCAAAGACCTTCGTCTATTTCGGCGCACCCCCTGTGCAGGTGCTCCCACAATTGACCGCGGGGGTCTCCCAGATGCTGGACACGCTGGTGGACCTCATCAGCGATGGCCCGTCGCTGCTGGTGGGCGCTGTGCGGCAGGTGATTCAGGAGGCTGCCCGCCTGGTCCAGGCCACCGTGGCCCCGCTGGTGGACTCCACGATCGAGGGCCTGGTGCGGGCGCTGGTGGCCAGCCCCGGGGCGGTGGTGCAGACCATCAAGTCGGCAGCCTTGAGCATGGCCGCGCAGGCCGCCGCTTCCGTTCGGGCCGCGGCTGCCGAGCTGAAGGCGGTCGCGCGTGCCGCGCTGGACGAGGCGGTCCATAACGCCACCGGCCGGGCCCTCGCAGGGGCCTCCGCCCTGGTCGACGCGGTGGAGGCGCTTGAGGCTGCGCTGACGGGGCACATCGAGGCCGGCACCGCGGTCCTGATGGAGGCCCTGGCGCGCGCCGGCACCGAGGCGCTGTATAAAAGGATCATCGGCTCGATGCAGAATGCCTCTGCCTGCGCCCTCGCCCCCATCCAAACGGCGCTGGACGTCGCTTGGGACCTGCGTAGTCTCGCGGCAGAAATCCGGGACGACCTCCGCGCGCACTTCCCTTACACCCCCCAGACGCTTCTGGACGCGGCCGTGGACGCGGCGCCGACGGTCCTGGCGCGCGCGCGGCAGGAGCTCGAGGCGGCGTTGCTGGCGGCGGACTGGGGCGGCATGGCTGTCGGGGCGGTGCGCCGGCTGATCTCTGCTCATCACCGCCGGCGGCTGATGGCGGTCGACTCGAGCCACATCCCGCAGTACATTCTGCAGACGGTGCGGTCCGTGGGCCCTCATGTGAAGCGCTCGGTCGTGGACGCTGTGAAGGCCGAGCTCGCGACCGTGCTCCAGGCGTCGGGGGTGCCGGGGTCTGACGCGATGGGGCTCGCGGCGAAGGTGGGCAAGCTCGCGGCCGGCAACGTGACCGACGCGGAGCTCGACGGGCTGACGGAGGAGATCGCGACGCTCCTCGAGAACGCGGCCCCGCAGTTCTTCGAGACGCTGCTGCGCAGCGGCGCTGCGAGCAGCGCCGACGGCCCCGCGGGGGGCCTGGCGCGGGAGGTGGGCACCGCCATTGCGGACGGCGTGGAGGCCCTGACGGGCGTAGGCACTGCGCGGGTGCTGGGCGACGTGCAGGCGGCGGTGCAGGACGGCATTGTCGCGCCGGTGCGGAGCGCGGTGCTGGACCCGGTCAAGGACCTCATGGACGACGTCCTGGGGAAGGCGGAGGCGGGGCTGCTGAGGGTCTTCGATGAGCTGTGCGCACTGGGCGCGGCGGTGGTGACCCCGCTGCTGAACGGGCTGGCGCACATGCCCAACCCCGTCACGATCATCAAACCGGCCCTCGAGGTCTGCCCATGCGGCCCTGGCCCCCCCTTTCTCCCTTTGCCGCTTTGGGGAGCCGTGTTGCGTTGAGGTGCTGGAGGCCAGCGGAGCTGTCTGGGGGGAAGAGTGGGGGGGATGACAACTGGGACAATGCCCAATACGGAGGTTTCTCAAGCATTTTTCTCGAATTGTCACCGATTTCGCGCTGCGCCCCAGAACGGCAGGGGTTACGTCACCACTTTGTTCCTGCCCCCGCCAGGGATGGATATGATGGTGACGAATTAACAGAATGGGGCTCTGAGCCAGGAGGCTTGGATGACGAAATGACGATTACCATTCTTTTTTTTTCCTTTGATGACAGTGATGAGTGATGACAGTGATGTTTATCATGTTTATCCGTGTCATTATCACTGTCATGAGGGCAAATATCACTGTCATCACCGTCATCATCACTGTCATCACTGTCAGCGGCAGTGGTGATGACAGTGACGACAGTAGTTCTGGTCCAATGCATTGTGCTGTGTCTCAGGGAGGGCCGGGTGAGTACACGTGCGTACTGTGCACCATTCCGGCCAGAAAAACGAATCCCAATCGTCATTTGGTCATCGAAGGGCTGTATCCATCCCTGCCCCCTGCTGCGGCAATGCGTGATAGAAGTGGTACGCCGTGTCGAGATGTATTCTCAGAATGCTGAGGATCCATCGGTGCATGACCAAGGACGAGCACAACTGCGGAGGACAGGGAGGACTACAAATTGAAACGCCACATTTATGTGGTGTGCACGCACATCAGAGAGCGAGCGCAGCCAAGGCCCAGCGCTGGGCTGTCGGCCGCGAGTGGAGCCCGTGATTGCACAAGAGCACTTACCTTGACGAGCTCGTACGCCCTGTGGCCCAGCATCGGGTGTCGCGGGTGCCGCGGTCCGCATCATTAACTGCTTTGCACACGGAGGGCGGGGGGCGGGGGGGGGCGGGAAACGACGCCACAAGGGACACCAGCCGAAGCGGCGGTCAGACAGCACTGACCCGACGCAGCAGGCGAAGGGAAGAACGGGTGACTGTCCAGGGCCCCGTAAAGAAACTGCAACGAAGTGTCACACAGGGGGGGCGGGGCGATCCCTCGGTTTGGGTGCCCCCCCCCCCCGCCGACGGCCACTCCCCCCCCCCTGGGGGGGCCTTTGGCCCACTGCTACTGCGAGGGGCGTGCCGTATAGAAGTGAGGGATTGCCCCCCCCCCCCCCCCCCCCCCCCCACACACACACGCACACACACGCGCGCGCCTTGGAGTGGCTGTGGCCCTATCTGTTTGGTCCGTGCGCTTACTGAAGAGGTCGGACGCTGGGCGGCGCGCACGTGGAAAAGAACCTTGGTCGGGCCAAGGAAGGCGACAACAACAGGCATCACAAAGGTTGTGACACACAGCCTTAGCGAGCCAACCACTACAGAGGCGGTGGTGGGGGTCTCGGATGTTTCCATCACCTATGAAGCCCGCCTCTGAGGCCCGGACAAATGTACCTCCGGAAAGGTGAAGCCCTGACAAGAAAGGAAACAAGGCACTGTCCGAAAAAGCACTGTATACCCACAATGACACATGAAACACACAAATACAACACACGCGCGCACACACACGCGCGCGCACACACACACACTCACTCACACGCACGCACGTCCACATACACACACGCGCGCGCACGCGCCCACGCACCCACGCACCCACGCACCCACACACACACAATGCAAACAACCCCAGCCCTTCCAAAACTGGAAAACAGCTACATGCATCCGGAAGTCTGGACCAGCATATTTACTTAGCTTTTATGGCACACTATTCCCCCCCCTGGCTAGCCCACGGCTGGCCAGACCCCCCCCCCCCTTCGGCCCACTCCTACTGCGGGGGGGGAGGGGGGTGCCTTGGAGGGTGGTGACTGCACGGTGCGACATCAGCCCGGTGCGCATACAAGTTCAGTTGGCACTGTATGTTGCTGAAAGGTGGACAGTGGGTACCGAATGCAATCCCATATGAACGGTCTGGCCATTCCCAGCTGTATCGGGACTGCCCACTGGACCGCTTGAGGTTTCCTATCGAACATGCCGATTCTCCGGTGATGTTTGTTGAAACCCAACCCACATATGTCTACTGTTGGGGCATGCTGAACTGCAACATCTTGTCCCCCGCGCCCTTGAAGCCACCACGTTAATGATTCAGTGAATTGTTCATGGCCTGAAGGTAATGTATCACTATGTTTTGCAACAAGTTCTTGCACTGTGCATTTCTGCACATCGTCCTGTGTATGGTGCAGCCACGGTTCATTTATCGCATTTGCTGCACTTTTTTTCAATGGGCTGTGAGAACCGTGGCCCCTTTTATATCACAAGGGCACGGCCTCCTTGACAGGGGTTGTGGGCAGCTGCAACCATCAACACCCGAGGGATGAGGTCTTTGGAGTGGAGAAGACCGTTGTTGCATGCAAACCCCCGCAGGCCACCGCCTCCCTGCCTGCCTTCAAAAAGGGTGTTCATTGCACTAAAGCGTTCCATCCTCCGGCGCGCGCGGTCCGATTTCAGCGCCCTCTCAGCGAGGCATCGCCCCCCCCTCCCCCGTGTGCTTGCATTAGGAGTGCAGTGTGCAACGCCAGGCAGGGGAAACGGTATCTGATGCTCCGATGGGCAGTGCAGTCGGGGCGGTGGAAAAAGAGATTTTATGCCACACAACGGGGGTAGCTTTTCGTTCCGTTGCCTGCAGGTCCCCCTGGGCTTGCTGGGCCAGGCCCTGCGGGTGGCCATGGACGCCCAGGCTCTGGTGCTGGAGGCCGCAGACAAGACTGCGGACGTCGTCGACGGCGCTGATGGGCTGCTCACGGCGGTGCAGGCTGCCTTCAAGTGGTCCCAAGAGGCCACTGCGGCGATCAGTCAACACATCGACGGTTTTTTGTCCCAAAAGCTGACCGTGATCATTGCGGGTGCCCTGCAGTTGGATGCTGAGCTGCAGGACGTCGGGGACATGAAGGAGACGGCGGAGGCGATTGCCGAGGGGCTTCTGGTCGGCATCCGGACGAACACCGGCGTCAGTCCGGACTTCGTTGCGGCGCTGCACCGGCACCTCGAGGCCGCAAGCGGGCTCCTGCGGAACGATGCGCCTCAGGCCATGCAGTGCATGGCCAACCAAGTCCGCAATCTGCCGGTGCTGGCGGCCATCCAGACCGCCGTGCCCACTCTTGAGATGCAATTCTCAGAGCAGCTGCTGCCACTTGTGCAAACAGTGGCCACCAACTTTGAGGTTCCCTTGCCCTGTCCCCACTCCTGCACCTGCTCCTCCTCCTTCTGCCCCTTCTGGCACTGCTACTGCTTCGGGTTCTGAAACTGGCTCTGTCCCCTCCCCTGCACCGCTGGCCTAAGCAACGCATACTGCGGCGCCCACAATGCAGCTGCTCTGAGCTGACGTAGTGCCGCAGCCTTGAGGCCCCATTGTACCGCCGCCCTCAGCGGCCACAGTGCAGCGGCCGTGAGTCCCCTCAGTACAGCGATGGCCACAGCCAACGCCGGCGGCGAAAGGGAGCAGCAGCAATGTGCGGATCCGAAGCCTGCGCTTCTGCAACCTCCGCTTCGCGCATCAACAGCACCCCCCCCCCCCCCGCCTGACCCTGCACACTCCCCGTGCACGGCAGTCTCCCTGTGCTGATGTACCACCCAAGTAATTGGGTTGACCACGGCGACACTGTGCAGGAGCTCCCCCCCCCCCCCTGTCTCCAAGACCCCCAGAGGCGAGGGGACCGTATTATTTTGGTACCCAATGTAATACGGTCCCAAATTCCAGTTTACGCTGTGACACGGTGCTTCTGATCCCAAGCTCAAGCCCAAGGCCAAAGGTGGTGAGGGGCATGTGCAATTGTTTCGAATGAGGAGAGGTAGGCAAAGAATTCGACTGCGAGAAAGTGTAATGCTCTGCAGAAATTGTGTGTGATGCATTGTGTTTGTTGTGTTTCCCCTCTCAAGGGGACGCCCCCCCCCCCACCGTGTTCAAGAACCCCAAACAGGCGTATCATTTTGGTACGAGGTGAGGGTCTTGGACACGGGGGCTAAGCAACTCTCCGCTGCAGTCCGCGTAGCCGCAGAAAGTGCGTGAGTCCATCGCAGCCGCACGCAGTCCAGCCGCAACCCGCAGCCGTTCAGAGCCCCGAGAAGCGTACCGCAATGCGCGGCCGCCGAGTGCATCCGCCCGGAGCGCAGTCACACAGTGAGGCTGCACAGCACACGACCACCGCCTCGGGGTAGCGCATCCCCGACCCGTGCATAGGCCTCCATCAGCGGGGTCATCGGGCTGAGGGCAGGGGCATGGGCAGGGTCTCAGGCTTTACACGCCCCTTCCGAGGCCCTGGTCTCCCACACAAAACCGAGAAGAGGATGGGGTGGGGTGCTCTACCCAAACCCGGGCCAGCGGGCGGCTGTGGCGGCTCATCTCCGGTCGCTTCGCCACGCAAGACGGAGTGTCTCACACGGGGTGATTGGAGAACGGGGAGACTCACACAGGGAACGCGCACTCGCAACAAAGGGAGACCAGGGGTTCGCCGCACAGCTGTGGGCAGGAGGCAAGGCCGCTGCCGCGACCTCCTCTACCCCTACCCCTACCCCGACCACGCGTGCCCGTACCCAACCAGACCCCCCCCCAACGCAGGGGGGGGGGGGGGGGCACTATGCGTAGTCCCTGGGGGTCGGCCTGTGCTGTTGCCCTCTGCCCTCCGCCACTGCCCCTGCCCAGTGCACGTGCTCTTCGGCTTGTGCCCAGGAGAAGGTGGCGCCGAACTGCTCCGCAGTGATGGCGGGTGTGATCCGGGACGGCGTGACCACCGTCACGCAACTCATGTTGGCCGCGGCGAAGGAGGAGTTCGAGAAGACGTTCGGGGCCGCGGTCTCGCGGCTGCTGCGGGTCCTGCTCCGCTGCGGCCTCTGCAAACTCAACCGCTACCGCACCGGCCCCGTCGCCCCGGCCCGCGACGCGCTGCGGGTGTTCCACAAGCGCCGCCGCGTCGAGGCCCAGCGGTTCAGGGCCGTCTGCACGGACCACTGCGGCCTCTGCGTGGGCAGCCCCTGCGACGCCGACACCGTGTGGCCCACGCGGTGCAACCGGCCGCAGGAGCTCTGCTGCGACAGGCCCACGCGGACCGTGCGCATCGGCCGCCAGCGCGTGTCGGGGCGCTACTGCCGGTCCGCGCTGCCGCCCCTCGCCCCCGTGCGCCCCCGGGCCTCGCCGCGGCCGAGCCCCGCCCCGTCGCCGTCGCCGCTCCCCCGGGCCACCGTCGCGGCGCCCGCGGCGTGCGCGTCCTGCGCGGACTGCGTGGGCCGGCCGTGCCCCGGCGGCGCGTTCCTGCCGCCCTTCGGCTGCGACCTCTGCTGCGACCCCGCGACGGCGGCGGTGCGGGCCGGGGCCGCGCTTGTGGCGGGGTCCGGCCGCTACTGCGCCCCCCCGGCCCCCGCAATCCCCTACTGCGCGGACTGCGAGGACTGCCTGGGGCAGGACTGCTCGGAGGGTTTCGTGGCCCCCTTCAAGTGCGGCCTGTGCTGCACACGCGACACGCACGAGGTCGTCCGCGGCGCGCGGGTGCCAAGGGGCCTGGCCTGCGAGCGCACCACCCCGTCGCCCACTGCGACCGGGACGCCCCTCGTGGCCCCGACCAGTGCCACTGCCACGGCCAGTGCCAGTGTGACGGCCACGGTCACCCCGACGCGGGTGCCCGTCGCGGTGCCTGGCAACGCGACCAACGGCACGCAGAGCCCCTGCTGCCCCAGCCCGAAGGAGATGATGCGGGCCATTTACGAGGTGTGCGGCCCTGTCTGTGTCCCTGGGGGCTGAGTGCCATGCAACATTGCAGCCCCAACGCAGGAGCCGGGGATATGGGGGGGGGGGGGGGGCAAGGCACGGGGGGGCGGCGGGTGGAGTACCAGGGGGGGGGGGGGCGGCGGATTGGGAGCCGAAAAAATTGATGTGGACAAATTTCGAAGCCCTCCCTCGTACCAAAATTTTCCTTCAATTTTAAGGATGCTCTTCGCCGTACTGTGCACACCACACACGGGATGCAGGGAGGGTTTTCTGTGTTCTACCCCCCCCCTCCCTTTACGATGTCCCCGCCCTCCCCCGGGGGGGGGGGGGGGGGCAACCGTCACCTTTGGATTTTTCAGAACTGCACAATGGCACGGCTGGTCACTGACTTTGTGCCTGCTTCCGGTTGGTGTCTGATCCCATTCTCTTGGGGTCCCCGCTTCATTGTGGGGGGCCCACTTTGTATTCTTCTGTCAGCCACAGGTCAGGCCAACATGCCCCCTAACCCCCCCCCCCCGTGCTCTCGACCCCTTCCCCGAACCTCCGTTAAACAACCCCCTCCCACTCCAGGAAACAAACACATGTCCGTCACAGGGGGCCACTGGCAGCACCACTTGGATTTTTTTTCATTGTTGACGTCATCTTTCCTTAGTTAAACGGTCCTGTTTGATGGCTGGGTGCCTGGGCAGGCAGGGTTCCCTTCTTGCCCTACACAGGGGGGGGGGGGGACGCCCAGGCACTCAAGGGGCCCAAAGAGAGCGGGTGGGAGTTAAATATAAAAACCTGCAAGTTCCTCTCCTGCCCTCCCCGTCCAGAGCCCTCCAGGAAATCACCGCAACCATCCAGGACCCATCAGGAAATAGCACCGACCACCCAGAATCCACCAGGAACACCCACTAGGACGCAGTAGCAAGGGGCCTCGCACCGAATTTTTTCTTCATTTCTTATTGTAGAAAGGACGAAGTTCGACTTTTCTAGGCCTAGAAAAGTCGAACCCCTGGGAGCCAGAAAAGCCCGAACTTTCTACGGGGGGTTCGTCTTTAGGCTCTAGGCCTAGAAACAAGTTGGAACTCCGTCCGTTTCTATCCTAAAAAGGACCTGGGGGCCTGGAATGCTCGGCTGGCCCGGTTGCGTGACCGGAGGAATTTTCGGAGAAATTTTCTAGACTGCGAAAAGTCGAGCATTTTGGGCCCTATTCTTTTCTCAGGAGCAATACCAAAGTTTTCCCCTCCCACTTTTGGCCATCCCAAAAAGAAAACCTCTCAACCCCCCCCCCCCTTGGTACGCCAACCCCCCCCCCTCTGTGCCCTCTTGGCCCAGTCAGTTGCAAAGGGTCCCTCATCACAGGGGTGCGGCGGGTCGGGAAGAGGGTACGAGGGTGGCCCAGCGCTCCCGGTGCGGGCGCCGGAGTCGGCTCGGCGGCCTAGTGTCTCGAACGCCCCGCGGGTCAAGCGGGGCGTGGCCCAGCACCGCCTGCAGATCCGGGGTCGCAGGAGGGCACCCCCCAAGACCCCCTCCTCTTGTGACTTGGCGGGAGTACAACAACCTCGGAATGGTGGCTTGTGCGCACGAGGGCCTACTTGCAAAGCCGTGGACAGAACCGGCGGCACTCAACTGCCGATTGCTGGCGGGTAACCGCCAGAGGGATGCCTGTGTGGGTGCGGAGGCCCTGAGCGGCCATGCGATGCAGGCCCTGAGTGGCCCGGCGAATGACCCGCCCGTCTGGGCGAGATGGCCTCGACCGGCATGACGAGGACGAGAGGACTCTGGGCTGAGCCGCTCACTGCTCAGTGCATGTTTTAGCATCTACCGGGGTTTGAACCAGCGACCGTCGCAATGCCAATCCTCTGCGTTACTGTTCTACCCCATCGCACACCTACTTGCCACTGGCTGCCACTGCCCGTAGGGGCGGTCCCCGCGTCGGGTCCCGTCTCGTTACCAATCCAGGGACACTGCACTAGGGGGGCACTGCAGCCCTCCAGCCGCTGCCCTTATGCGGCAGCTTGTGGGCGCTGAGTTGCTGTAGCCGCGGTGGAGCCCTTTGCGGTCCCGTTCCTAATCCAGGGACTATGGAGGCACTGTAGCCACTCCCTGCCGCCACTGCCCACCCGGGCAGCACCGTTGCGTGGCCCATCGGGGCCCGCACCCCCCCCAGTGGCCAGGGGGGAGAACGGGGGGGGGCCTAAAGCGGCAGTCGGAGGTCGCCGGTTCGCACGTTGGCACACACTTGAGCGGGCAGCGAGTGGTGAGAGGCTCACACCCGAGTCCCGTGGCCACGGAGAGCGCGTGGCGGCTAAAGCGAGGGAAACCGAGTGACCGGACGAGGATGGTCCCGGGTGGCCCCATGAGCGACCCGCCCGGATGGGCAGGGGCAGTCATTTGCACGGGCGATGGAGGCTGCAGAGCAGCAGGTGGCGCCTGCCCGTGTGGGCACGGAGGGATGAGGGCGAACAAGCCCCAGAGCAGCACCAAACCTCGCAGCCCATGCCTTGGGCCTTGGGCGCCACGACGAGGCGGGGCCACGGGCCGGTTGCGTTCCAACCAACCAACCAAGACCCCCCCCCCCCCTTCTTCAAGCCGCGAGGCGGGTGCGGCCAGAGTCCAATGCGGACACTGCAACCTGACGACCATTTGGGGCCCTTCAAGGGGCCACAATGTTCAGGGGGTGTCTGGACCCGGACGGCCCCCATGGCCGAGGCCTTCAGGCCACCTGTTTCCCAATGCGGGGCCCCCGAGGCAGCGCGGGGTATGTAACCGCTTCTAATCCCCTTCCCCCATTTCTCGGACCCCCCCCCCAAAAGCCCCCTCCACCCACCCCCCCTCACGGAGGGCCCTCCGGGCCAGAGATAGGGCGGACCTCTCGCTCTAGACCTGCTTGGCCGGGGTGTCGGTGTCTGGGCCCGGGTGCAAGTTTGGGGGCGCATGCCACTTCGGGCCCTTGAATGGCACTGCCCCCTGCCGCTGCTCAGGAGCTTGAGCCCACGATCCTCAACAGCACGTACCTCACGCACGTCCTGAGGGACACCCTCTACGAGGGGGCCCAACACATCAAAGAGTCGGCCACGGGCGCCTTCTCGGAGCAGGTGGGGCTGCTGGTGGGCGACACTGTGCCCCGGTTCGCGGCCGCGTTCCAGAACATCACCGACACGTGGGACCGGCTGCTGCGGACCGTCATGTCCACGAGTCTGGCCACGCTCTTCGAGCCCTGCCAGGCCCCCGTGAGCGAGGCGCTGCTGTCCTTCCTGGGGCCCGCCGAGGCCGAGCTGGTGGGGCTGCTGCTGCCCACTGACGCCGCAGTAGCCGAGGCAGGGGCCGCAGAGATGGACCGCCACCTGCCGAGTCTGGCGCTGTATGTGTCGCCCTCGAAGGCCCGTCAGGTGCTGCGTACGCTCGTGGGCCAGCTGCCCACGCTGCTGTGGCAGGCCGGCACGGGGGCCGTGCGCGAGATGGTCGCGGGTGCGGTGCCGGGGCTGACCGAGGCCCTGGTCTCCGCTGCCTCCGAGGCCATCGCCTCTTGGGGGCTCGGCAGCGATGCGGTGCGCGGTGCCGCCGTGCCCTTTGGTGAGGCCGTTGGGTCCGGTGTCTCGTCCTTCCTGACCAACGCCCTGAAGGAGGCGGACGCCCTGGACGGCGTGGTACAGAGCCTTCTCGGGGCACAGGTGAGCTCAGTGGTACGCGACTTGGCCGGTGTGATGACCCAAGTGCAGGCCCTGATTGGCCGGCTGCCCGGGAAGCCCCTGCCTTTGAATGAGCTCGCCCAAGAACTTATGGGCCCCGTGGCCGCGAACGGGACGGCGACACTGGACGGCCTCGCGGGCCTGTTCGGCAACATCTTTGGCGACATCGGGGCCGCCCTCGGGATCGAGGGCGTGGGGAGCGACCCTCTGAGCGGCGTCCTGGACGCGCTGCGCGCGTTCACCGTCCCGGACAAGCGCGAGGAGCTGCTCCAGACGGCGCTCCGAGAGTTCGTGACGCTGGCCCAGCACCTGAACCCGACGAAGATCGGGGGGCAGTTTGGGGCCTTCCGCAAACAAGTCGCGGGCGTCCTCCGGTTGGGCAGCCCCAAGGCCGCGGCCAGGGGCGCGGGCAGCCAAGGCCAGACCTTCTCCGACCAAATCCAGGGCCTGGTCGGCGGTGTCTTCGGGGACGCCACCGCCGGTTTCCGGGACCTCTGGGACGGCATCGCTGGCGGCGCCGCGGACCTGCTCTCGGGCCTGGGCGTCGTCGACGGCCTCAAGAAACTCGTGGAGGACGGGCCGCCCATCCCCTTCGACTTCGCGCTGGCCGGCCTCTCGGCGGACAAACTCGGTGCCGTTCTCGGCGGCACGAAGCGGACCAACAGCCGCCCCGGTCAGGGCAGTGGGGGCGTCGGGGGCGGGAAGAAGGACAAGGTCAAGTACCACCCGCGGGAGCCCGACGCCGGGCCCGATACCATCGACTACGACAACATCGTCGGGTACAACCTCGAGGAGACCGCCTGGGTCATGGGCACCACCGGCAAGGCCCCGTTCCCGGACGTGCGCGCGTGCTCCGTGGCCTACTTCGATATCTTTGCCACGCAGGCCGGTCTCGAGCCGTGGGTGGGCAACCCCCCGAACCGCCACACGCACTTCTGGGACCACCCGGCGTCGCCCGGCGACACGGCGCACAAGCGGACCATGAGCCTCATGGAGTACCCCATCGTGGAGAAGCGCAAGACGCAGGTTGTGGTGTTCGTCCCGGTCACGTACGGGGTGCGGCTGACGGCCAGCATGGGCTTCAAGTTCATCGTGGCGACCTGCTTCGAGTCCCCCATGTCCGTCGCCTTCGGGATCGACTTCAACATCAAGTTCGACATCAACTTCGAGGTCGGGATCGGTGCCTCCTTTCCGCCCGGGGAGATCAGTGCGGGCGTCGGGGCCAAGGTCACGCTCATGGACGTGCTGGTGGAGCCCCGGGCGTGGCTGTACCTGGCCCCCCTGCCCCCCTGGCCCTCCTTCAACCTGAGCATCAGCATCCTGCCGCTGTCGATCCGGTTCTACGCCTACTTCCGGCTGAAGATCTGCCCGAAGTGCGAGATCTGCGGCGTGTTCTGCATCCGGTGCTACATCGGCATGTGCTACGAACTGCAGTTCACGCTTTTCCAGTGGTCCATGAACCCGTTCGTGTTCCGCGTCGACCCCACGACGATCATGTTCAAGATCGACGTGCCGATGCCGGCGCTCCCGGGGGCCAACTTCGCCGTGTTGGAAAAGGCCCCGCTGCCCGCCAAGAAGCAGGTGGACCTGCCGGCCTACGACTTGTACGTGGAGATGCCCAAACTGGACGTGCCCGTCGAGACCACAACGCCCCCGTCCCCCTTCGCTGTGACGGTGTCCATGCCGGCGCCCCAGTGCGCCGGCGCGTGCTACGCGCAGGCGCTCCAGGGCGACCCCGACAGCCTCGTGGTGCGGTGGGGGGGCTTCCGGGACCCCTCGGTGGACGTCTTCTGGTACCTCGTCGGCGTGTTCCGGGCACCCGAGCCCAGCCCGACGTCCGAAGTGGTGCCGTTCATACTGACGTACCCCTCGAAGGGGGCCTACGTGATCCGCGGCCTCGCCGAGAAGCTGGACGACGGCCAAGTGTACTACGCGGTGGTCCGCGGGATCAATCTCGCATTCGCAGTGGTCGACCGCCCCGCGATCTTCGCGTGGAACCAGAAGAGCGGCCCTGTGATACCGGCGGTGTGGAGCAGCGTCACCGGCACGCGGCTGGAGGCCGGGTGGGTCAACCCAGTGGACCCCGAGACGCGGCTCGTGGCGAAGGCCTACTGGGCCATCGGCACGGACCCGAGCGCCGACCGGACCACCAACGACGTGATGGACTGGCGGCCGCTGTACCATCTCCAGGCCACCACGGCCTCCCAGTCGGGGCTGGAGGTGTGGCACAACACGCCGTACTGGATCAGCTTCCGGGCCGTCAACCAGTTCGGGGACTTCCGGGAGAGCTCCGCGCGCCTCCCCCTGATCGTGGACCTGACCCCCCCGGAGCCGGGGCAGGTGTTCGTGGGGCAGTGGGAGTACTGGCAGTACGTGTACGAGGACGTGCGGTACCCCGACGCGCCGCGCTATTGGGACCAGGTGTTGGACTGCGTGGGGCGGCTCGACGCCTCCATCGCCGCGTATTCGGACTGCGTCTGTTGGCTCAATGCCAAGATCCAGGAGCTCAACTGCCGCCTCGGGTACCCACCTCCGCTGTGCCCCACGCGGCGCGTGCGGTGCGACGGGCCGGAGCCCGGGCCGGTGTGTCGCCTGTGCCACTGGAACCCGCAGTACCGGCACCGCGCGGTCTGGGGCGAGGCCTCGGGCATCGGGGCCCTGTGGTACGGGTTCGACGACCCCGAGTCGGAGATTGTCCGGTTCGAGGTCGCCGTGGGCACGGGCTGCGGCCTCGGGCGCGAGGCCAACGTGGTCGACTGGGTCGCCATGCGGGGCGAGGCCGAGACGGAGAGCGCCGACGCCCCGTGGCAGGCCTGGCTGGACCTGCCCAGCACTCAGCCCCTGGAGCACGGCACGAAGTACCACGTCTCCGTGAGGGCCACGAACCTGAACTTCATGAAGACGACGGCGTGCTCGGCCCCGACCCTCGTGGACCGCACGGCGCCGCGCTTCGTCCACGGGCCAGTCCACACGCGCATCGTCGACCAGAAGCGGGTCTGGTTCACCGGCGACACGGTCGAGGTCACGTGGGGCTGCTTCGACGACGAGTCCGAGATCGGGTACCAAGAGATCTGCATCGGGACGGACCCCAAGTACCACCCGGAGAACGTGCGACCGTGCGTGAGCGCGACGAACCGCTCGGGGTCCCACGCCTTCACGGCCGACTGGCAGGAGTCCCAGGTCTACGTCGTGGTGAAGTGCCAGAACACGGTGGGGCTGTGGGCCTGGGGCTGGCAGGAGGGCGGGCTGCGCCGGGACGACGAGCCCCCGGTGGCGGCGGGGGGCGTGGCCGACCACTACCCCGGGCAGCGGCGGGCCGACTACGACTACACCGCCCGCAAGTTCGAGGCCGGCGCCCGCTGGTACGGCTGGACCGCACGGTACGCCCCGCTTGGCGGGCTGCACTACGCGGTCACGCCCGCGGACTTCAACATCACCTCCGAGCCCGAGGACGTCGTGTGGCTCAACTACACCAAAGTGGCCGTCAGCGGGAGCGGGCAGGAGTACTTCCGGGACCGGGGCGACCAGGTGGACTCCAGCGTGTGGCTCACGGAGGGCGTGCGGTACTACTTCTACACGAAGTGCTTCACGAAGGCCCTCGTGGCGGACATCATGCGGTCCTCCGGCTTCACATTCGACGAGACGCCCCCCATCGCGGGCGTGGCGTGGGTCGGGGACGCCGCCGCGGGGCCCATCGCCGTGCAGTCCGACCCGACCGTTCTGTACGTGTGGCTGGAGGGCTTCTCGGACCCCCAGAGCCGCATCCAGGGCTACTGGATCGGCCTCGGCAGCTGCCCGGAGTGCCAGGACGACCTCGTCGAGTTCGCGTACCTCGGGGCCACGGCCGCCCCCGGCGCCCGCACGTCGCGCCAGTTCGCGGGGCTGGCGCTGCCGCAGAACGGCCGCGTGTACGCCACCGTCCGGGCCCTCAACTACGCGGAGGCCTCCACGCAGGTCACGACGCAGGGCGTCCTCATCGACGCCACGCCGCCGCGGTGCGTGCGCCTCGGGGACGGCCACGGGGCGGAGGTGGAGGGGCTGGGGGACCTCTACTGGCAGGTCAGCGCCAACACGCTCACCCTGAACCTGCAATGCGCGGACCCCGAGTCCGGGCTCGTCCGCGTGGACTACGCCGCGGGGTACCCGCAGGATCCCGAGGGGCTCCAGCCGTTCCGCACGGCACGCACCGAGTACGGGACGTGGCCGCGCCGCGTCAGCGTGCACAACCTGACGCTCGCGCAGAGCGTCGCCTACTTCTTCACGCTGGTGCTCGAGAACGGCGCCGGGCAGACGAACACGTACCGCACCGACGGGGTCACGGTGGACTGGACCGCGCCGCACGCCGGGCATGTGTGGGACGGGCGGCGGCCGCACGCCGACGCGGACTGGACGAAGGAGAACGAGACGCTGTCCGTGACGTGGATGCACTTCTTGGACCTGCAGGCGCCGATCGCCCGCTTTGCGGTCTCGTTCGGGACACGGCCGTACGAGGCCGACGTGGTGGGCCACACCTCCATTACCACGTTCCAGCCCAACTCCAACACCGTCTCGCTCCCCGCGGCCTTGACCCCGGGGGTCGTGTACTACGGCTGCGTGCACGCCTACAACGCCGCGGGGCGCGTCGCGGAGGCCTGCTCCGACGGCGTGCGGCTGGACGCCACCGCCCCCGAATGCCCGGGGCGCGCGCGACTCCCGAGCGAATCACAGGGGCTGCTCCCCTTCGCCACGGACCTGCAGTTGCTGCAGGTGGACTGGGATTCGTGTGTCGACCCAGAGTCGGATGTGCTACAGTACAGGGTGACCATTGCGGAGCAGGGGAGCGTTGTGGAGCAGGAATTTGCACCCGCCAGCGCTCGCCGGCTCCTCTTCACGACGCTGACCCTGCGGGAACGTGCGACGTACACGATTATGGTCGCGGCGCTGAGCGGCGCTGGCGACGAGACGGAGATGGTGATCGAGGATGTGGAAGTTCTTACGCGCGGCCCGACGTGCAAAGTTGCCGCCGGGGACCCGGATACGGTGCTGCGCTACACCAATGACTATTCCATCGTTCATGGGTGGTGGAGCTGCCAGGACGAGCTTGGACTGGCGCGCGTGCGGGTCTCCATCGGGACTTCGAGCGAGAACTGGGAGGACATCACCCCCCTCACACTTGTGAACGGCACCGCAAACCAGACGCGGCTCCTGCGGCTGCGGGCGCGCGCGACGCCGTTGGTGAGCGGCCAGCACCTCTTCATTGCGTTGGAGGTCATGAACGTCGCGGGACTGCTTTCCCGTACCGTGTCTGAGGGTGTGGCCTATGACTCCGAGCCCCCGGTGATCACCAGCGCCGTGCACGGCACCGAGACCCGGCCGTTCCATGAGGAGTGGCAGAGCAGTGACGCCTGCATTTCGGGGTACGCGGTGGCGTATGACTGGGTCTCTCCCGTCGCGTGCTCGTACCGGATCCCCGACACAGCGGTGGGCTGGATGCCGGTCACCGGGTCCGTCGGGGGTTACGAGATCCACCGCTGCGGACTGCAGCTGGAACACAATCGCACGTACGTGTACGAGTTCCGCTGCCGGGACGCGTTGGGGCATGAGGCGTCGCGCGTGTCTCTCGGGGTGTCCGTGGATGTCACGCCGCCCGAGTGCGCGCCGCCGATGGTGGGCGTGGACGGGCATCAGGAAACGATTGCCTCCCAGGACGGCTTCACGCTCTCGTTTGGCTGCTGGGACCCGGAGACAGGGGTCCGCGGGTACCGGGTGCTGGTCGGATCGAGCCCCGCTGCCGGTGACCTCTACAGTGGGTCCGTCGGGACGGCGGATGGCCTGCAGTCCCATGCCCTCTACCGCGAGGGCTTTCTGCCCCACAACGTCCCCTTCTACGTGACCGTGGTGGCCTGCAATGCCCTTGGCCTCTGCACGAATCGCACCAGCAACGGCACGACCGTGGACGCCACGCCGCCCCTCGTTGCGTGGCTGCCACCGCTGGAGCTGGTGCCGCTGGAGGGCGCCGCGGGGGTGGCGTGCTACCCCTGCGACGGCCCTCGCGTCTGGGGCTTCGTCGTCACGGACCCCGAGTCCGACGTCCTCCCCACGGCCGAGGTCGAGCTTGCGGCGCCCCCCGCCCCCGCCATCGCCGTCACCGTGGCCCTGGAGCCGCAGGACGCCGCGGGCGCACGCCCCAAGTCGTACAACGGCACGTTCACGCTGCCGTGCCCGTTGTATGGGCAGCCCTACACGGCCACGGTCTTCGCCAGCAACGTCGTGCACCGCTTCCGCGTGGCCCGCCAGGGCCTGATGGGCGCCTCAGGGGACGCACCCGCCGCACCCACGGCCCCCGTTGTGGGGGCCGTGACGCCGACCACCATCGCCGTCACGTACATTGTCAACGATGACCTCGGGGTCGCGGCCACGGAGGTCCGCGTGGCCAATGTGGACAGCAACGAGACCCAGACGCACGTGTACGCCGGTGCGCCCCAGCACATGACCCTGGCCCTGGACCCCCCGCTGGGGCACTGGCAGCGCCACACCGCCGCGGTCCGCGTCCGCAACCGCTGCGGCGGCGCGTCTGCGTGGAGCCTCTCCGCCGCCTTCCGGCCGGACCTCACGGGGCCGGACTACCGGGGCCGCGAGGACCGCCTCTACTTCGGGGACACCAGCAGCCGTGAGAACTACACCGCCGCGCCGTCCGGCATGGCCCTGCGGTGGGACGGGGTGTTCGTGGACCCCGAGACGGAGGTGCGGCAGTACGAACTGGCCCTGGCCTCCGCCGGCGCAGAGCTGTTCCGCAGCGGCCCCCTGGGCCTCACGACCGCCGTGCGGGTGGAGGCCGTCCCGTGGACGGACGCCGCGGAGTACTGCGCCACCGTCACCGCCACCAACGCCCGCCGGCGCTCCGACGCCGTGACCCGCTGCGTCACGGCCGACCTCACGCCCCCGACCGTCGTCGCCTTCGTGGCCAGCCTCCCGGGGGAGCCCTCGGCCGCCGCCGTCCCGGCCACCGCCCAGCCCACCTCCTCCGCCACGTTCTGGGCCTCCGACCTGCGCTCCGGCATTCGCGACCTGTACTATGGGTATGGGAGCGTGCGACGGGCCGTCGACCTCGTGCCGTGGACCGTCCTGCCGGCGGGCAGCTGCAGCTGCACTTTCACCGCCCACCACGCCGGCTGCTGCCTGCTGCCCCCCGTCGCCTTTGGCGACCATGAGGTCGTCTACGGGGCCCTGCGGGTCGTCGACAACGTCGGGCGCGTCGCCGAGGCGTTCACCGACGGGCAGATCCGGGACACCACCGGGCCGCGCGCGGGCACCGTGACCACCGGGCTGGCCGCGGGGCCGGATGCGACGGTGCCAGTGCAGTGCAGCTTCCGGGGATTCCAGGACCCGGAGAGCGGGGTCGCGCTGTACCACTGGACCGTCGCGTTGGGCACGGATGTCCGGAGCGGGACCACCGACAACAAGACCGTGGTGCTGCATTTCCCGCGGGGCGGGGCCAGCCTCGTGACCTGCGAAGTGGCCGCGGAGAACGGGGTGGGGCTGCGGTCGGAGGCCGTGACCCGCGCGCAGTATTTGGGGGCGGTCAAGGGCCGGGTGGTGTGGGGCCTGCCCGGCGTGGCCGGCCTGAACTACACCCTCCCGCCGACCTTCCGGACGGCGGACTTCCCGACGGAGGAGGAGGCGGACGGCACGTTCACGGTCCGGCACAGGGACTGGCTGCCGCTGGCGTGGGAGCCCTTCGCGCAGCAGGACCCCGGCGACGGCGTCGTCCGCTACCGGCACGCCGTCCTTTGCGACACCCCAGCGGCGGTAGAGGCCCTGCGGGGCAACGAGAGCGTCGCCGCCATCCCCCCGGAGTGCCCCCTGCGCGTGTGCGAGGCGTGCCAGGGCCAGGGGGACGCCCCCACCTTCGACTACGTGTCGCTGCCGAGTCTCACGTGCTTCAGCCGCGAGCCCCTGGACCGCGCGGCCCACGTCTGCACTGCCGCGGTGGTCGCGGAGTTCGAGAGGGGGAACAGCACCGGGCGCTTCGCGGACAACCTCCTGCGCTACGGCCCCGCGGGCACCGACTTCGCCTTCGCGTGGCCCAACGCCTCCGGCGCCGACGGCATCACGTACCTCCCCACGCCCGAGCTCACCGTCCTCAAGACCCGGGCGGACCCGCCCGGGCAGCCCACGACCTACGCGCTGACCCTCACCCCCGCGGGCCACGGCGCGGCCCCTTTGCGCGGCCCCGGGCGGCCCTGGGGGGCGCGCGTGGCCGATCTGCAACCGGGGGTCCTCTACCACGCGGTCCTGCGGGGGCATGACACCGCCGGGCAGCCGCTGGAAGGGGACCTCACGGGCCGGGTCATGCATGACCCCGGGCCTCCGGCGGTGGCGGCCGTGCACCTGCTCTTGGCCCCCGGCGTCCCTCCCGGTGACGACGCAGCGCTGCCGGTGGGTGCGGAGCCCTGGGTCCGCTGGTGGGTCAGTGCCGCGGCCTCCCCCGCCGACGCGCTGGAGCTCCGGGTGTACAACAGCACGCCGCCGGGGGGCGCGGAGAGCCCGTCGCATGCGGCCACGTGGCGCTGGCCGGCCGTGGCCCCCTCGGGGGAGCTGCCCCTGTCGGCGCTGGGCCCCCACAACACGTCCAACGCGTCCGCCGCGGGGGCCCTGGCGGCCGGGCGGTACCGGGCGCAGCTGATCGTCCGGACCCGGGGCGGCTGGACGCGCGTCGCCCAGTCCCCCGAAGTGACGGTGGACGACAGCCCCCCCGTGATCTCCGTGTTGCAGTGGACGGGGGTCGGTACGCCCGGAGAGGCTCCTCTGACTCTTGAGGCATCCGATGCGGAGTCGGAGGTGACGCGCTGCGAGGCGGCGCTGGGGACGTACGTGGGCGGCACGGATGTCGTGGGCTGGACCGCCGTCGCGCTGCCGGAGCCGCAGGGGCAGGGGCGCGTGGCCGCCGCCGCCGTGCTCCGCGCCGACCTCCGCGCCACGCGGCGGTACTTCGCCACCGCCCGGTGCACGAACGCCGCGGGCCTCACGACGGTCGAGTGGGTGCGGGACTCACTGACCATCGACGGGTACGAGCTCGGGGGCTGCACTGTGGAGGTGGACGCCGTCCCGCCCCCCACGGGTCTCGTCACGGTCCGCTGGCAGTGCGCCCCGGCCACTGGCCTGATCGCGGGGTACCGCATCGCCGTGGGCACCAGCCCCGGGACGGCGGATGTGGTCCCGTGGAACGCCCTCGCGCCCAACGCATCGAGCGTCGACCTCGCGATCCGGGAGCCAGCCACGGGGCGCGGCCGGCAGTACTACGCCGCGGTAGAGGCGGTTGGCCGCGCGGGCCTCACCGCGACCGCCACCCGGGGCTTCGTCCTGGCGGACACCTTCACCGCGGGGGCGCTGCGGCCCGCGGACCTGGGCCGGCGGTGCGGCGCGGCACACTACGCCGTGACCCCTGGGGGCCTCACCCGACCGGAGCTGCGGTGGCACTCTCTGACCGGCGCGTCGCAGCAGGTCGAGGCCTATGAGTACTCGCTGGACGAGGCCCGATGGCAGGCCCTGCCCGTGGCCGACACAACTCTGACGGTTCCTGTCGAGCACTGGGGGGGGCTGCCCCGCAGCGGCAGCCGGGCCCTCACCTTCTCCGTCCGCGCGCGGGGGCCGCTGGGCGCACACAGCCCGGCGCTGCGGTGCGGTCTCCTGTTGGACGCCGCGCCCCCCACGCCCTCGTGGGTGTACCTGGGGGACCTTCCCGAGGACGACTACGTGCGCTCCCTCGGGTGCGAGGGGAAGCTGCAGTGGCTGCGGGCCCAGGCCTCGTTCCGCGCCGGCCCCGAGGGGCATTACCTGGAGGCCAACGCCTCCGTGGCGGTCTGGGCCCCGCACCTGCGCTTCCACCCCTTTTCCGACTGCGAGGGCCCCGTGGAGACGTACGAGTACGCCATCGGCACCGCCCGCTACAGCGACGACCTCTGGCCCTTCACGGCGCTGTACCCCCCGTACGGGGCCCATCGCCTCCCCGCGGTCGCCCCCGGGGCCTGGGGCCCCGTCTGGGTCACCGTGAGGGGGTCCGACGCGGCCGGGCTGCGGGCCTGGAGCACGCGCGGCGTGCGGGACGCGTCGCCCCCGACGTGGGGCAGTGTGGACGCCGAGCCCTACGCCGAGACCCACGTCAGCGTCGCCGTGGCGGGTTTTGCGGACCCGCACAGTGGTCTGGGCCGCTGGGAGTCCTGCCTCACGGAGGCGCCGCTGGAGGTCGAGCCCGGGACCCGCTGCGCGGAGCGTGCCCCCGATGCCGAGCAGCCCTTCCACTGGCTCCTCCCGGTGCCCGCGGACTGGCCCTCGGGCCGGCCCCTCTACGTGGCCGTACGGGCGCAGAACGGCGCCCGGGCCTGGTCGCTGTACGCGTCCTCGGGGCCGGTGACGGTCGACCGGACCCCGCCCGCCCTGGGCCGTGCGTGGGTGACGGGCGCGGCCCCGCGGGGCTCCACTAGCGACGCGTCGGTGCTGTACATCGACCGGCCGGAGGTGACGGTGCACTGGGAGAGCGTCGGGGACGCGGAGTCCGCGCTGCGGTCTCTGGCCGTGGCGATCGGTGTCTCCCTCGACGACGTGCCCGCCTGGACGCCGGTGCCCGCGACGCCGGCCGGGGAGGTGCGCCTGCCGATTGCTGCGGTGAATGGCACGGACGCGGGGCGCGCGTACGGCGTGTATGCGATGCTGACGGCCACCAACGCCGCCGGGCTCTCCGCCTCCAAAGTGATCAAGACCCGCATCGTCCTGGACACCACTGCCCCACGCCCGAAGGGGCCCGTCGACGTCACCATCGGGGGCCGGCATCCGCTGCCCGCCAACCCCGTGACAGTCAGTGCACAAGTGACAGAACTGTACGTCAGCTGGGACCCGTTCGTGGACCTGCAGAGCGGCGTTGCGGGCTACGAGGTCATGGTCGGGACTGCCGCGAACCGCGACGACATCGTGTCCCGGTTCTCGGGGGGTCTGTCGCGCGCGCGCGCCGTGTCGGTCCCCGTCGACCTTTCCCTGCTCACGGAGGGCACGCCGATTGTGGCCTCCGTGGTCGCGCGCAACCCACTGGGCATGAGCGCGTGGCGGGCCGCTCACCCGCTGCATTTGGAGCGGACGCCCCCTGACCTGGGCCGTGTCGCCGTTGCCACCCGGGACGGCCGCACGCAGGTGGAGCTGCAGGACTACGACACCAGCACATGCGCCGGGACTCAGTCCCCCCGCGTGACCCTGCACTACATGATCCTCCCTGTCGGAGCCACCCCTACGGAGCACGGGCCGTGGAACGAGGGCCACGTGTGCGTCGCCGGGGCAAGCCCCGTCGCGCTCCCCGGCCTGAACTTCACTGTGCCCACCGCCGACCTGCATGCGGGGCAGGCCTACGTCTGTCATGTACGCGCGACCACCGCCGCGGGGCTGCGTGCCGACGCCGCCGTTGCTTTCAAACTTGACCTCCGCACCGCCGCCCGCGGCGATGTGGTGGTGCGGAGCGGCCGCCTCGGTGACGCCCGGCGCTGGCTCTCCAACGGCACCTGCATCCGGTATGAGCTCCGAGCGTTCGCAGACCCGGCGGCGGAGCTTCTGCCTTCGGTCCATGTGACACTCGGCACGCAGCCCGGGGCCACGGATGTATGGGCCCCGGACGGTGTACTCTCGGACCTGAGCGGGGCCGGCGCGGGGGGCCTGCGCGGGAACGTGCACGAGACCTGCGGTCCTGAGGTCACCGCCAGCGAGACGCTACCGCAGGGCCAAGACCTGCATTTGTGCGTGGCGGTCACCAGCACGACGGGCTACCGGACCCTCCGCTGTGCCGAGCCCTTCCGTGCGGACTTCACCGCCCCGACGGTGCACAGCCTCTTGCAGCACGGGGACAACGCCGACGCCCCGGTGGATCGGCAGAAGTGGCGCACGGCCCTCACTCTCACGTACGACGCGGAGCTATCGTTCGACGACGAGTCGGGCCCCGTGCGCTTCCAAATGGCGCTGCTCAATGGCAGCGGCGTCATGCATGACTACGTGTCGGTGGATCCCGCGGATCTTGTGGTGTCGGGGCTGCCGCTGGTGGAAGGGGAGCGGTACTGGGCGGCCATGAAGGTCACCAACGAAGCCGGGCTCAGCACTGTGGTGCACTCGCCGGGCGTGTTGATCGACCCGTCACCCCCTGCGAGCTTCGCTGTGGTGGACGGTGACGACCCCGCCAGAGACGTGGACGCTCAGACCAGTGCCTCGGAGCTCTGGGTCCAGTGGGGCTTCGCGGCGGAGGACGAGAACGGGACGGCGCCGTGGGGCGGGGGCCCGCCGGTGGCGTACTGGGAGGTCGCGGTGATGCGGGGCCCGTGCATCGGCGACCTGGTCCGCGGGTTCGCGCGCGTCGGCGCGGAGGACGGCGGCGGCAACGGCACCGACGGCCGCGGGGGGCTGCAGCGGTTCACAGGGCTGGCACTGCAGCCCCAGGCCACGTATTTCGCGTGCGTCCGCGCCTGGACGGCCACGGGCCGGGTCCGGGAGGTGGCGTCCGACGGCGTCACGGTGGACCTCACGCCCCCGCGGCAGGGCCGACTGGACCTCCCGCCCGGGCTGCCGGTGTTCACCGAGACCGCGGAGTTGGAGGTGGAGTGGGCCCCATGGGAGGACCCCGAGGCTGCGATCGTGGGGTATCTGGTGGGGGCGGGGACGCAGCCGGGCCACCGGGACCTGTGGAACACCACCGAGTGGCTGCCTGCCGATAATCGCTCGTCCACCCTGACGCTGGAGGTGGGCATTGTGGAGGCTGCCGCGAAGATGACCCTGCTCCGGAGCGTCAACCGCAGCAGCCCCCTGGAGCAGCCCTCTGCCGAGGGCGGCGCGACGGTCGTGGTGCCCCTGTGCAGAGCGGTGTACGTCACCGTGAGTGCGGTCACGGAGGCCGGCCTGCGCAGCCGCGCGGTGTCGCACCCCATCGTCCTGGACGCCACGCCCCCGGAGTCAGTCGCGCGCACCGCATGGGTCAAGGACGGGCTTGCGATCGTGTACAGCCCCGAGGCCGCGCGCGAGCAACAGGCGATGCCGGACGTGCAGTACACCCCCCAGTCCCGGCGCGTCACGTGCTCCTGGAGCCCGTGGCGCGACCCGCAGGGGCTGCGGGAGTATCAGTGGGGCATCGCGACAAGCCCCGGCGCCGTCCCGGACGTGATCCCGTGGACACCCAACGGGGACGCGACCGTCGTCCGCGACTTCCCGGCGCGGCTCGCCGACGGGGTGACGTACTACTGCCTGGTACTCGTGGTGAACACGGCCGGCATCCGGCGGTTGGTGGCGTCGGACGGGTTCGTGGTGGACAGCAGCCCCCCGCCGGACTTCACGGTGTACGACGCGGAGGCACTGGGCGTCGACGTGGACTACGCCAACAGCCGGACGCACGTCTTCGGGTCGTGGGCTTGCGCGGACCCGCACACGGCCACCACCGCGGAGTACACCGTCGTGGAGCAGCGGGGGCCGCGGCTGGGGGAGGTGGTGGGGGCGGCGCGGCGGCCGTGGCTCGGGGGCGAGCAGGTCGTGTTTTGGAGCGCCTCCAACGGGACGCAACTGGAGCTGGAGGCCATCCCCCGGCGCCACGGGTACCGCTACTTCACCGTGGTCAAGTGCACTAACCGCGCGGGGCTGGCCACGTACAGCGCCTCCGACGGGTTCCTGGTGGACCTCACCCCCCCCTTCGCCGGGCCCGTGCATGACGGCCTGGTCCCCAACACCGACCAGGACTGGCTGAGCCTGCCTGACACAATCCCCAGCAACTTCTGGCTGGACTTCCGTCGGGCAGGGCACGCCGCAGCCGTCGGGCAGGTCCTGGCGAACTTCTCCGCAGAGGCCATGGCCTGGGAGGTCAATGCCTCATGGGCCCCTTTCCAGGTCTACCCGCCCGGGGGTGCTCCGGGGCCCGCGGAGGTCCGGCAGGACGCCCTCGGGCTGTCGCTGGAGCTGAACTGCACAACGCCCTCGGGCCGCTTGGACTGCGCTGAGGTGGAGCTGGGCAACGCCACGGGCGTGTTCGGCGTGGGGCTGCAGAAGGCCGCCGCGATCGGGTACGGCGCGTACCGCGTGCGGCTGCGGGCCGCGCAGGGGGACGGGCTGGTGACGGCGGTTGCCTGGGCCGCACAGGCCGACGTAACGCCGGAGGACAGAACCGTCAGCGCGGAGGTCTGGAGTGAGGCGCCGGTCTACCGCCTGAGGCCGCACTTCGGGATCGCGCTGGAGATCTGGGGGGCGGAGCCGGACGTCCTGCGGGTGGCGCAGTACCGAGTCTACCCGCAGTGGGAGCCCGAGGTCATGCAGTTTGCGCTGCCCTTCAACGCGTCGGACGGACTGCACGACTACGCCGTGCATTTCCATGTGAACGGCAGCTGCATCGTCACCGCCGCCGACGTCTTCGTGGAGGTCCCGAGGCAGCCCGACTTCGTGACGACGCCGCCCCTCACCCTCAGCGTGGGGCTGTACAACTCCGTCGAGGAGCCGACGCAGCCGCTGGGGTCGGACCCGCTGTGGAGGCTCCCCAACGTGACGGCCCCCACGCTCGACCTTTTGGGGGCGTACAACGTGTCGTACGACCGGCCCGCGGCGTCCCCCGTTGCCCTGCGCCCACACGTCGTTGTGGGTCACGTCACGACCCCCGGGGGCTTGACGGGGGACGCGTACCGCGCGGACGCCTGGTACGACGCGGAGGCCCCCATCCGGAGCGTTACGCTGGAGGCGGGGCACAGCGCGGACGTCATGGATCTGGTGGGCGGTGTGGTGCTGTACGAGAACTTGGCCCCTGCGTCGTCGCCGTGCTGCTCCGGGGCGTCGACCGTCAGCAGCCGCCAGCCGCCCGACGGGTACTGGCGAGGGGTGGCCAACACGGCGAAGTCGCCCCAGTTCGTGACCGACGCCCGCAGCGGCATCGCCGTGTTCCATCGGTCGGACCCCTCGTCCAACGCGTCCAACGCCTCGGCCCCCGGGGCCGTCGTGTGGCTGTGGCACGGACTCGCCCGGGAGCGCTGGTTCGCCGTCCCCCGCGCGGCGGCCGCGTTCGCCGTCGCCGGTCCGTACGTGGCCGTGGCCTACGCGGACGCCGCGGTGGAGCTGCTGCGGGTGACCGGGGGGCGCGGCCCCGCGAGCGCCACCGAGGCCACGCTCCGCCCGGTCTGGGCCCGGGCCCTCTCGGACGCCGGGCAGAACGTCACCGGCCTCGGGGTCATGGAGGCGGAGGGGGCGGTGGTGCTCGTGGCCGCACTCGACGCGCATCGCCTGGTCGCCTACGATACGGACCTCGATGCCCCCGTCCCTGGCCTCGCCCCCGCCGCTGCCCTTGGCCCCGTCCGCCAAGTGGCGGTGAGTGGGGCCTTGCTCGTCGTGGCCGGCCCGGCGGCGCTGCAGGTCTATCACTTCTCGGACGGCGCATTGCACTTGCGGCGCGCGCTCCCAGTCGACGCTGGGCTGGGGGCGGTGGCACTCGAGGAGGACGTGCTGGTGGTCGGCGCCCCGTCGGCCGCGCAGGGCCGCGGGGTGTACTACGTCTATCGGCTGCACAACAACGGCACGGACCCGGCCCAGGTCTGCCAGTACTACGGCACCCGCAACGCCTCCGCTCTCGGGACCGCCCTGGACGTGCAGGTCGGCGCCGGGGGCCGCGACGTCCGCATCGTGGCCGCCGTCGCCGGCGGGGCCGACCTGGCGGTGCTGGGGACCAACGGCACCGGGCGGCACCAGTGCACACGCCTCGGGCAAGTGCTGGACCCGGAGCTGCAGGAGGAAGCCCTGAGCCCGGCCACTGTGGGGCTGCACGGCCCGGTGGTCCTGCTGGGCCACGACGCCTGGGGGGACGACCGCGCGGTGGCGTTCCACACGCGCTGCCCGCCCGGCACGTTCCGCGTCGCGCAGCCGGACCCCAACTTCGTGGTCCTGTACGCGTGCGCGCCGTGCCCCGAGGGCGCCCTGTCCACCGGCGAGGGCTTCTGCGTCGACTGCGCCAACACGACCTGCGTGGCCGACTCCGGCGCGCACGTTGCGGACGTCCCGTGGTCCCCCGGCGCGCGCCTTCAGAACGGACTCCCCCACTTCTCCAAAGTCACCGCGACGAACGCCGCGGGGCTCCAGACGTCCGCCCTCAGCAACGGGTACGTGTGGGACACCACGAGCCCTTTCGCCCCGGAGCCGCCCAGGGACGGCCTGGACGTGTCCAGGGACATCAACTGGACCCAGAACGCCACGTATTTGGGGGCGACGTGGGTCCCCTTTGAGGACCCCGAGACCCCCATTGCGTCCTACGAGTGGGCCATCGGGACCAGCCCCGGGGCCACCGATGTGCTGGAGTTCACCGACGTGGGGCTCCGCACGGCCGCGTACTGGCCCTGGGCGCCCATGACCCCCACCGTCGCGAACGTCAGCGAGACGGCGTACTACGTCAGCGTCCGGGGCGCCAACGCGGCGGGGCTGGTCTCGGACGTGGCGACCTCCGACGGGGTGTTCCTGGACGCGTCCGCGCCGGTGCCGCTGTTCGTGTACGACGGCTACATAAAGGACGTCCAGTTCCAGTCCTTCGTGGACACGATCTTCGTGGTCTGGGAGTTCTACGACCCCGAGTCCGAGATCCAGTCGTACGAGGTCGCCATCGGCACCGCGCCGGGCCTCGAGGACGTGGTGCCGTTCACCCTCGTGGGCACGAGCACCGGGTACCAGACCAAGCAGACGTACAACGACGTGGCGCTGGACCTGCAGGACGGGGTCACGTACTACTCGACGGTCCGGGCCACCAATTTCGCTGGGCTCAGCGCCGTGCGTTCCAGTGATGGGGTGCAGGTGGGGGCTGCCGTGGTGGACGTCCGGCCGGAGCTCGGGGGGTTGTTTCCCCTGGACTCGGAGAGTGCGCGCCAGATCCGGTCGGAAGACGCGAACCGCACGGGGGTCAGCCGGAGGAGGACGTTTGCCAGCGTCAGCATTCCGCCCGGCGCCCTGCAGTCGGAGCTGGACTTGATCTCCAGCGGGTTCCACGGGTCGAACAACGCATACGATGTGTATTTCAACGGGTCGGGCACCGGGTGCTGCCTGAAGTACTGCAATAACTACACCAGCCTGAAGGCCCGCTTCTGCGGGAGTAAAGAGTGCTCCACAGAGGCCCAGGGCCGGGTCTGTTTGCAGCACTACCTCACCACTGGAAAAGCCGCTGGCCTCTTACCCGACCCGACTTTACCGTGTTCAGACTATGAAGATCCTGAAAACAGCCGACCGCCAGACAACTTCAAATTCAGCAATTACACGTTTGCGATGTGGCCTGCCAACGTCGATCCCGCAGGGGTCTCCTTCAAAAAGCCCATCGCCTTTCAGCTCTACTACGCGGACGAAGTCAAGGCTGGGCAGTCCTTCCCCTTGCCGCAGTTGATGATGTGGAGCACCAGCCTGAAAGAGTGGGTGAATGCTGCAGAGACCTGCGATCCGCCGCGCATAGAGAACAACCCTGACACGTACATTATGACGGTGTATGTGTGCCATTTGACGCAGTTCGCGCAGTTCTCCTCGACCTCCGATGAGCAGCCTACGGCGGGGCACATCTGCGGCAAGCCCGAGTACAATGTCACGTCGCATCAGTTGTACGTCCGGGCGTGCAATTTCTCGAGCAACCTCACAAAGATATATAGCTACGTCGCCACTGTAGTGCCCCATGAGCCCTGCAATGCCAGTGCACAAGTGTGCGCGTGGACCGGTGGTTCTTATTCCATGGCTGTTGGGCTCCTGGACGCCGAATCTGAGGTGCACGTCGACCTGACTGATGAGGCCATCCTTTACCAAATCTACCACGTCACTTTGGTGGCCACAAATGGGGTCGGAAACACGGTCAGTGTACAGTGGACCAACCTGGACATTCCGACGCCAACTGCAACGGCAACCGCCACGCGCTCCGCATCCCCCACCCCCACCTCAACGCTGTCGCCCACACCGAGCGCCACGCCGAGCCGCACGGGCACCCCAACGTTCTCCTCCTCGACTTCCCCCACTTCGACCGCGGGTACCACGCGAACGCCCACAGGCCAGGCCACCAACACCCTCACCCACACGCCCACCCCAACGCCCTCTGCCAGCCTGTCCTTCACCACCACCCCCTCTCTCACCCAGACCCCCACTACGACGCCTTCCAGCAGCAGGACCTTGACTGGCACCCCCTCTTCTTCCCAGACCCCTACTGCAACGCCCTCTGCAACAAGGACCTTCACGGGCACCCCCACCGTGTCCATTACCCACGTCAAAACACCCACTGAGACCTGCACAGTCACCCCGACCCCAACAATGTCGCTGACGCTGTCCCCCACCCTGACCCAGACCGTCACCCGCACCATCACCGCCACCATCACCTGCACTCTGTCCCCCACTTCGACGCAATCCCCTTCCGACTCCGCCACAGCGACGCTCTCGTGCACCAGCACCCTCACCCCCACGCTGACCCCCACCGGGACCGGCACCAATGCCGTCTCCCGAACTCTGAGCCCCTCGCCCACGGTCACTGCGACCGTCACACGCTCTGAGACGCTGACGGAGACGCTCTCGTTGTCGTGCACCCGCACGGTCACCGGCACGGCCACACCCGCGCTGTCGGGCACCGCCACCCCCACCGCAACGCCCGTCCCCACCGGGACGGCACTCCTCACCAACTTCACCTTTCCTACTGCCACGCCCAGCCCGACCCCAACGGGCACCCCTACCGTGACCCCTACCGCCTCCGACACGCGGTCTCGAGCCGCGTCCGGCACCCCATCCACCTCTTGCAGCCCCTCCACTCCGCGCTCTTCAAGCCAGACCTTTACGCGCTCTCGCCGCCCCACGGAGACGAGCACGGCGTCCCGCACGCAGGTCGGGACCCGCACAGCCTCCTTCACTCCGACCCTCAGCGCGCCGACTACTGACAGCCCGTCCGTGTCCGAGACCCCCCTGGGCTCCGTGACGGTGTCGGCCACGGGCAGCCCGAGGGGCACTGCCACCGCCGCGGGCACCGCCACGACCACGCCCTCGGCCACGCCTACCGCGTCATGCATTTTCACACCCACGCCCACTCTCTCCCCAACGGACACCAGTACAGCCACACTGTCCTCCACCAACGCTCTGTCGGTCACCCTGTCCTCCACCTCCTCAGCACCGCCGACCCCCACCCCCTCCTGCAGCGCTACGGGCGCCCGCACGCCGTCTGTGACACCCACGGTCTCGCTGCGGTCCACCGGCACCGGTTCCCACAGTCGGACTGCGAGCGCCACTGCTACGCCGGCCGTATCACACACGCCGTCGCCCAGTGCCTCTCGCACGGCCTCCCGCACGACCTCCTCGTCCTTCACCCACGCCACGACGCCGACTGCCACTCCCTCCCGCAGCCTTGCGCCCTCTGCATCCGCGACACCCTCTCCGTCACCTTTGCTAAGTGCCAGCGCCACGCCTTCAAGCTCCGCCACACGTGTGGGCACGCTGGTACCGACACTGACGACCACGCCAGCGGTTACTGCGACCGCATATGCCACACTCGAAGCCACCCCCTCCAACACCGCTACCGCAACGGCGAGCCGTACGGGCAGCGTCTCCAGCACCACAACGCTGACAGCCACGCTGACATGCACCACGAGCCCCACACGCACCGGAAGCCCCACTGACACGGCTAGTCCCTCGTGCAGCCAGACCTTCTCTGTCACGCACAGTCCCACAGGCACCGCCACCCTCTCTGGCACAGGGTCCCTCACTCAGTCTGTCACTGGGACGGGCTCGGCGTCGGTCAGTCCAACCGAGACTTTCAGCCACACTTATACCGCCACATGCACAGAGACCGTGACCAGGACTGAGACTAGCACCTGCAGCGGCACCCACACCTGTGCACCCACGGGTCTCTCAGATGGCAGCCCCAGCCCCCCTTCTCCGGCCCACAGCCCCTGCGCACCCACTCCCAGCTCCATAAGCTCGAGTCCGCATGTCGTGCCGCCCAGCCCGAGCCCCAGCCCCAGACCCACTCCCAGCCTCAGCCCTGGTGCCAGCCCACTCCCCAGCCCCAGTCCAATGACCACCCCCATCCCCAGCCCAACCCACAGCCCCAGCCACAGCCCCAGTCCCAGCCCCAGCCCCGCTCCTAGTCCCATTCCTAGCCTCAGCCCTGGTGCCAGCCCACTCCCCAGCCCCAGTCCAATGCCCAGCCCCAGCCCCAACCCCAGCCCCAGCCCCAGTACCAGTACCAGTACCAGCCCCAGCCCCAGTACCAGTACCAGCCCCAGCCCCAGCCCGATGCCCAGCCCCAGCCCCAGCAGCAACCATAGCCCCAGTCCACTTCTACCTACGTCCAGCTGCACACCGACCCCGAGCCCTGTGCCCACCCAGACGCCCCCTGCCACGGTCACGGGCACCCGCACCCCAGGCTGTACGCACAGCCCCAGTTTCACGGACACTGCCACCCGCACTCCGTCTGCTGCTCCCACAGGGACAGCCTCTGGCTCCACCACCATTTCCAGTACCTCCAGCTCAAGCCCAAGTCCCACTCCCCAAAGCACTGCCACTACTGCACAGACCACCACAGGCACTCCCACCCAAAGCCTGACAGCGTCGCCATCCAGCACTCTGTCTGCCTCCTCCTCCGCCATCCCCTCTAACAGCCCGTCGGTTACCCACAGCGGCACTGCGACCCGGACCCCCACCCCATCCCCCAGTCCCATCTTCACACCGCCGCCCACTGCAACCCCATCCGGTACCCCTTCGCCAACACTCCTGCCCACAGAGACTCCCACAGCCACGGGCTCCAGCGAAGTCACCCGGACAGGCTCGCTCAGCCTCACCCCCACATGCTCTCGCACGCCCACTCCAAGCTCCTCCTTGACCTCTACTTCAACCCCAACTCAGAGTGGGAGTCGGACTGCCACCGCCACTGAGTCTGTCACCCGCACTGCCACCCGCACGACTTCGGCCTCCAGCTCGGAGACAGCCAGTCCAACGCACAGCCCCCGCCCTACAGCAACGCCCACCCCGATTCCTACGCACACACCCACCTCTACGGTCTCCCACACCGTCTCCCCCTCAACTTCATTTTCTCGATCCCCAACCGCCACAGCCTCCACCACCCAATCCGCAAGCGCCACCGCCACACCAGTCCCCACCCACTCTCCAACTCCGACGCGTCTCCTTCCACCCACGTACTGGCCTCACAGCATTCCGGCCTTCGCCTCTGCTACTTTGGTGCTCTCTTACAGGCCTCCAGACATAACCTTCGTCACTGCGTCCGCCCACCCCAGAGACTGTGCCGACCAGCATTCGGACCGCATGTCCCTGCAGTGGATCAATGCCTCCGCCGTGCAGTTGCAGGCGGCCGCCCCCAATCCCGCTCTATATCTCTGCTACCACACTCCCGACGAGTCGTTTGCCTTGGCTCCGGCGCTGCAAGTGCACGGGATCACCGCAGTCCTGCCCCGTACCGTGTCCTATCGAGACCCAGCCAACCTGATTTTGGAGGGGGTCTTTGCGCTTGAGGGGCATCAGGGGGCGCTGGTGCTCACCCCAGAGCCGGACTGCACGGCCCTGAATGCCTCTCTAGCACGCAGCCCCGTGGCGGTTCCCACCACCGAGACGGCAGCCTCGTGCCGCATCACTGCTCCTGATCGCCCCGGGACGTACACGGTGTGCCACGCCCGGCCACACGGCCTGCCAGCGCTGCTGGTCGCCTCTTTGTTGGTCACCGGGGTCACCGGCAGCGAAGTCTCCGGCGCGGTCTTACGGGTCGCAGGCCTCGGCCTGTCCCGCCACGACCGGTACGTCGCGGTCGCGGGGGCGGGGTGCGGCACAGCGCTGGGCGGCACGCCCGTGGCGCTGGGCGCCGGCAACGCCAGCGCACGGGTGCCGCTGCCGCTGGGGACGGTCGTGACCGTGTGCTACGCCCACATCCCGACGCCCCGCGCCGATCCGACGTGGGCCGTGCTGCTGCACGCCCACCCGGTCCCGGGCCCGCGCCACTGGGAGCGCGCGCACGACGCACTGCACGCCTGGCGGCCGTTCCAGGTGCGGGTCCGCGGCTACGGGCTCTCCACGGCCGATGCGTACAGCGTCCGGCCGTTGGCGGTCCCGAGCGGCCGGCGCTCTGGATGTGGGGAAGACTATCCGCCGGTGCCCGTCACCCGCGCGATGCTGACGTCCAACACCACCGTGGCCCTGCCGCTGGCGGTGCCGGAGGGGGCGTGGGACGTGTGCTACTACACGCCCGGGACCGGATGGTCCGCGGTCCCCCCACTGGCGGCCGAAGTCCCGTTGACCACGACCCCCGCCCCCGCCACGCAAGGCCCCGGGTGGATCGTCATCACGGCCCCCGCAGCCCTGGCCCTGCAAGACCACGGGTATTTGCTGCGCGGCAGCGATCGGTACGCCCTCAGCGCCGGCGCCTGCGGGGGCGTGGCCAACTGGACCCACGGCCACGCGCCCCTCGGCGTCGCCCCCGGCGCGTACGGCGTCTGCTACCGCCCCGCGCTGGCGAACGCGTCGCAGCTCGTGGCCCGCGTCCGCGTCCGCGGCGTCGCGGCGTTCGTGACGGTGCCCTCCCCCGCGCCGCCCGACCGCCCCTTCGACGTCGTGTTTACCGGCGTCGGTCTCGGGGCGGGCGACTCGTTCGGGTTTGGCCGCACCCCCGAGTGCGCCGAGGCCTGGCGCCCCGTCGCGGCGGCCGCGCGGGACGGCCCGGGGGCGACCACGGCCCGAGGCGCGTGGCCCCCGACGGGGGGCGGCACGTTCCACGTGTGCTACCGCGTGGCCAACGCCACCGGCCGGCAGACCCTGAGCCCGCCGCTCACCATCGGCCAGGGCCCCGCAGACGCAGGCCTGCCCTTCTCCGTCACCGCCTCCGTTGTGTTGGTGGCGGTCGCGGCCCTCCTCCTCGCGTGGCTCTTGGGCTGCGTCCTGTGGCTGTGCCGAGGCCGCTCCCGAGGCGCTGCAGCCGCGGCGGCCACGGAGCTCCCGCCGGAGCCGCGCCCGCCGAAGGCCACCCCGGCTTTTGCCGCGGCTCCGGGGCCGGTGCCGATCGCGGAGCCCGCGTTGGACGTGGAGCCCACGTCCCACGCCACCAGCAGCGCCAGCAGCGAGACCCGCGTTGTGGAGCCGCCGGCCGGCCCGGACCGGGGGGTCCCGGAAGTGCAGTCGCCTGCGATGCCGCACGGATCGACTCCCTCGACGGCCCCCAGTACCACCGGGGGCCTGAGCCTCGGGATGCTGCAGATCATGATGACCGACCAGGACAGCACCGCGCCCGCCCCGGCCCCTCTGGCCAACCCGCTGGCGGCCCTGGACTGCGGCAGCCCCAGGCAGCAGCCCACCCTCCAGCCCCGCACCCGCGGCCGGCCCACGGCGCTGGTCGCCAAAGTCCCGTCGCCCTTCGAAGGGCATTCCTTGGCCCCTCCGTCGAGCGGCGCGCCTCCGCAGTCCATGTCGCCGATCCGGCTCCGCACCGGCCCGGCCCCTGACGGCCCCCACCTCAGCCCCCCTTCCGCTGCGCCCGATGGGCTCCGGCCAACACCGCTCCGCCAGGCCCGGACTTTGGCTCTCGTCGCGGGCGCCGCTGCAGACAGCCCGCGGGAGGCCGACCCCCCGTCCCCTTTGGTGTGGGGGCACCGGCCCCCCCCCTTCCGGGCAGGCCCCGTGCCCCCGGAGATCCCGGTCCTCTACCACGGGAGCGGCTCCCCGAGGGCCATGCACACGGGCCTCTTGGATGCTGCTTCCAGCCCTTTGCCGTGGGTTACGGACGGCCTGCGTCCCCCGCAGTCTCCTCCACGCGCAAGTGCGCGGGCTGTGCGGGGGCCTGTTCCAGCCCCACGCCCCCAGGCCACGACGGCACCTCCAGGCAGACATTCCTCGGGGAAGCACGCCATTATGACGTTCGAAGGCTCCGATTACGACGACGAGAGTTAGGGCCAATGTCGTGGACTGACCTTGGACACTTGGGCAGGGCTTGTCGCCCATCCGCCGCCGAATGTTTTCGAATACCTCCGGTGCCCCGCCCCCATCGTGGGCCCGCTGGCCGCCCAACTGTTTTGCTTTTGCAACTGGATTTGCTCGGTCCCCTGCAACGGGGACGGTGAGGAAACAGGGCACATCCCAGACCAAACCACCAATTTCCCCATCGTTGCGAATCGAAAGGTTCTCGTCGTGCATGACAGGACCCTTGCATAGCGCGTCTTTGTGCACGCGCGCGCGTCTGTTAAAGTGCCTGACGCCGGACGCCTGCCGAAACCTGCAAGAGAACTTGTTTTCCGTGACACCCACCGACACCTGCCATGGCAGGTGTTAGCGCCCAGTACGCTTGGGTGCTTGCAGATGAGTTGGTTTGGCAGACGCCAGCGTGCCAGGAACCCCTGCCGTCCCACCCTTCCCGTCGGGGCTGGGCGATAGGCCCTCTTCCTGCATGATGTCACCTTTGTTCATGTATGATACATTCTGCTGTCTGTCCTCCTCGCCCTGCACGATCCCCCCCTGCTCCCCTCTGACCACTGACGTTGGATGACCGTGCTGATTTTGTACATAGAGCAAGGGATGTGAATAAGAAATGCGCCAGGTAGGTAAAGTGCTCGGGCGCTCTCCGAACTCCAGCATAACCGTGATCCCTACCTGTCCCTCGTAGCATCCCTTCCGGCTTGCGGGGTCACAGACACCCCGGCGCCTAGGACACTGCGTTCCGACCCCACCGGGATTCGAACCAAGCACCTCTAGTTCAGGCGTCACGTGCAAGACCGCTGAACTCCGCGACCTTCTTGCATGCACCAGGCTAGGGGTCAGGCTGGCCTAGGGGTCAGGGTGGGAGGGGGTTGGCTATCCATGCTTATGTCCATGAGTACATGTTCATGGTTGGCTGTCACCGTGTGGACATGGATGCGGTATTTGAATGCTTTTTCCCTACACTTGTGTAGTTTCTGCTGTTCCCTTTTCTTGACAGCCCCGTGACTCATGACTGGAAAATGGTCTCACCATCATGGGGCTTGCAAGAATGACAGCGACAGCGAAAATGGCGTTGACAGTGACATTGACAGTGACAGTGGATGACAGCCAAGACAAAGGCAAGGAAGTGTGCACGAGTTTTGAATGTCTCGGTGAATTTTGCTTGCTTTGATGCCCACAGAGTATTGGGGCAGGGTCAAGGGTCGCAACTGATGCCTGTTTGGACCTGCGGACGTGCAGACCAGGGACCCATGGATGGGACATGGGACATGGAGATACCCATGGATGGGACAGGGGGGGGGGGGGGATCCCCAGCTCATTTGCATCACTGACATAGTGTTAGCCTCCTGCACGACAACGCCCCATGGAATTTGACTCCTGTTGCCAAAGAAAAAATGTCGCATTCCATTGTGGCCATCCCCATTGATCCCTCCTGCCAAAGGATACCACACCCAAAACCAAAACCATGCGTAACCACAAGAACAGAGGCTGCAGTACGTTTCCTCTTGGAGGAGTGTCAACCCCCGAAGTGGTCATATAGCTGGTGTGACCAATCCCCAGCCTCCAGGCCTTCTGGTGTGTACCGCTACACCGCCTCTGTATGCTGTGATCAAGGCATGTCCCCATTTGGCACTTTCTTGCCGACGGAAAACTCCCTATTTTGGCAACACTGTTGGGTGAAGAAAAAAAAAACAAGCGCTGTCTGATGGGATTTCCATGCTGAAACAAGCCCATCGCTGTGCAAGGCCACGGGGCTTGGGTGGGTGCAACATCAGGGACACACCACTCTGTGTTCAGACAAACGTGGTTATGCACCCATAGCTGACTCGTTCCCAGGCGGACAATGACTTTCCTTGCTTTGCCATTGCTGCCCAACAACAACAACAACAACACCTTGCAAAGGCCATTTTTTCTGAACATTATTCATTTTTGATCTGAAGACCACATGGTATTGTGTCACAGTGTGACCCAGCATCGAAGCACATTCTTCAACTACAAAGCCCTGATGCACACTTGGAGGCATCACAGGGACAATTGCCGTAATGTTGCAGTGCGACCCACGTATATGCGCTATTTCTGTTTGATTTCTAACGGGCTCATTTCTTTTTTGCATGGCGGTGACTCGCATCAGCGCAGTCGTTATCTGTTGCTGTAATTTGTGTGATGTTGCGTAGGTAACATGTGTGTCTGGCATCTTACATAGCTGCCTCGCCAGGCAAAGCGAGGCAGCTATGCCCAAGCAGAAAAGGGTGCTTACACTTGGGCATACCCTCCCAAATTGGTACATGTTGCAGACATGCAACATGCATTGTTTTCATACTTCCACCATAACTACCCCCCCTCCCCCTAGTGCAAGCGCTGCCTTGTCTAAGCACGGGGACCCGTCTGACCGTTATTTTCCTGACTTTCAGCGTGCTTGCGCAAGGGGGAGGGGGGGTAAGATGCAGTTCAGCAGTTGTGGTTGGCAGTGGCCCAGCGACATGATGACGTGAGCCAACCCACCACCATTGCTCTGTACATGGAAGCATGTAACAACAGACAGGGTCACAAAACAATCATACTGCTATCACAGTCACCTCACCTGAGGGCGCTCTATGTTAAAGAGCACACTGACGGGTAATGTGTGTGAGAGTTCTGGGTGTGTGTCTTGGTGCATGCAAGTCTGAGCTTACAGTTGTATTTGTGTTGTGGTGGGACATGGCTTCTGAGTATGGTGTTTCGGGGGGCATTCAAACTAAAGGGAAATGCAGGTTGTTTAATTGTCTGGCTGGGTGCCAGTCACTGACCTCCGTGATCTGTGTGGCACATGCAAAAGACAGAAACAGAAACAACAATACTACCACCCCCCCCCATGCCAATGGCCCTCCCATGCCAATGGCCCTCCCCTCTCGAAAGAAGAAACATGGCCCCCCTTGCTAATGGCCCCCCCTCTTGAAAGAAGAAACATCCCCCCCCCTGATTTTTTTTCACCAAATTGCACACAAATTGCCCTTTTTTGCCTAGTTTCTTGAGTGTGCAATGGCATGTGATGGGCACCATCCTTGGTGTCATGTGTTTGTTTTTTCAATGTAGATTTTGATTTCTCGGTGTTCCAAGTCACGTATGGAGCAGCCTGAGATTGTCTGGTCTTGCCTGCATTGCAACTCGGCCATGTTGGCCAGAGCCTATGTGCACAATTGCATGTTTCAGGGGAACCAAGGTCTTGGGTTTGAGGAAGGGACTACATGATGGCAGCTGTAGCAAATGTCTCACTCCTAACCCCCCAGCCCCGCTTTCTTTTGACGCCTTTCACACCCATGCCTGACGGTGTGATGCACCAACTGCACCCCTTTCGAACTAATGGCTGAAAGTGTCTATGGCAGGGATATTCAGTCTATCAGAGCGGACCATTGATCCCCCAGTAAGTACATGTGTAGACAGGCAAGCAGTGTGTTCTGGTTGCTGAGTGGGGACCTCTTTTCAGACGCAGAGTGGTCCAGCCATGTTGTTACTGCTCATTTCTTCTGCAGTGCATTGTGCCACCCAGCTGCCCCTGCTTTGCTGCAGTGTTTGACAGCCATAGTGATCAACTCCTGGGAGCTTTGCAACGCAAAGTGATCCAGCCAGGTTCATAGTGCCGAAATTTTTTCAAGCAGGCCTGGGGCACAGATTTCAGCATGTTTTGCTCAGGTCAAAGTGCCGTGATTCATTCCTTCGGTCAGCCCATTGCAGTTGCATGGGATTCATGTCTATTTGAAAACATCAGTGTTGCGCACATGAAGTATATGGTGCTGAAAATTTTTGAAGCAGGCCTGGGGTCATCAGTTTCAACCATCATTTTTTCTCGAGTTGCAGTTGCGCGTTTTCTTCGTGTTTGCTATTGTGTGCTTGTATGTGTGAAGAAGGAAAGGCATGGGAAACAAATGTTGAGCACCACAACAAAAATGGTGTAAAAGCATTTAAAAAATTGCAAAAGGTGGCTAGCATGAGCTCCACAGCCACCTCAAAGATGCAAGAGGTACCAAGCATTGGTCCCCACCAAGTTTACACCGATGGCGCAAGCTAGAAAATGCGTACACAAATAATTTTTTTGGGGTTTTGATGAGAATTCGCGTCAATGGCCCCCCGTGCGCGTGTCAATGGACCCCTTGGCCCCCTTTGCAAATGCCCCCCCCCTCTCGAAAGAAGAAACACGGCCCGCGCCATTGACATGGGGGGGGGGGGGTAAGCCACTTCTCACGGGCTCATTGGCAGGCTAAACAGAACAGAAATTCCGAGCAAACATCCAAGGCACTGAACCCGGGTGTTCAGTTGCAAGGCCTACCAGACTGCTGACAGCCTCCAGACCCCATGGTGGCACTTGACGGTGGGAGACCCAGCCATGCCTGTGTGTGTCCAGGCGAGGGAGAAGCATCTTCTTGCAGGGTATTGTCACACCACCACATCTTCTCATTCTTTTTCACCGTTCTTCTTCGTCAGTCTCCCCCCGCCTAGCATTTGTTGGGGTTGTCCCCATGCCGCAGGTGCCTCTTGTGCGCCTTGGTGTGCCCGCTGCAGGGGGTGTGGTTGTGCTTGGTGGTGCTCGGCCCCGTGTTGTGTCTTGCTCGGTGCCTGGTGAGTGGTGTGCGAAAGGCGCTGTTACCAGAAGGCAATGGCCGGGATTTCTACCCACGGGTACAGGTAAACGGGAGGGTTGTGTGTGTTGTGTGCGCATTGTGTGTAAGTATGTGATTTTTGGGGCGGGAAGAGGGGGAGCCGGGGGAACCTGGTCGTCACCCCCCTGGCGACTGTTAGCATTCCAGGAGCTCCCGCTGTACTCCGTCTCTCTCCGCCTGCTGGTGCAGGCGTAGCTCCTGCAATACCCATGCCATCGTGCTGCGCGGGCCTAGGCGGGCTTTTAGCAACGTGGCATGCACCTTGGCGTGGGCGTATCTGACCCGTATGGACTCTTCAATCACGTGGCGTATGAACTCTGTCCCGATTGTGTGGGGCCCAGAGCGCATGTCGGGAGGAGGGCTCCCCCTTGACTGGTCCAACAGTGACCAGTAGCGCCACATCACGGCGCACCGCATGGACAACATCCCTATGATGACTGTCCTGGCCCACCAGTCCTACCACCGAGACCCAGTGCTAGACACAACATGTCTCCTCTGTGGGGCGCAACCAGAGACGGCGCCCCACCTCTAGGCCTGCTCGGCGAGTGGGAATCGGCCCGCCGGCGACTCGCGGCATGGCTCGACCAGAAGGTGGGGACACGGGTAGCCCCGGTGCGCCACCAGCTGTGGGAGCCAGCTGTACTGGAGCAGTGGGCAGCAGCTTTGCGGAGCCCCTCTATGCAGCAGGCCCTGGTGAGTGGTGTGTTGTAGCTTGTTGGTGGTGCATCTCCCGGTGCGTTTTCGCCGTCACATTTTGCGCGTGCCGTGCTTTGACAGGCAGAGGCAGTGGCTGTGGTGCTGGCTCCGGAGTGGTGTGCCGAAGGCGCTGTTACCAAAAGGGAATGGCCGGGATGGTTTTGCATACAGATAATGCAAGCTGGGGGGGTTGTGTCTGCAAATGTGCATTGTGTATTGTGTGTTGCGCACATGTGCAGTGGCCGGTGGGCTCAACACATGGTCGCCTACTGCGGTGCTGTTTGTGTTGTGGCGGTGTTGGTTTGTATTCTTTGGTGTGTGATGTGTTTGTTATTTCATGTTGTGTGGTTCCAGTCGGTACCCTTGGTTGTAGGTTTTGGCGGTGGCCATGTGTTTGCGGGGCCGATTGGTCCGTCTTTTTGTTAGTTGTGCGGTTGTGGTGCCATGCCTGTTTTCGCGGCGCATGTTGGTCTGCTCTAATATTGGTTGTGGTGTTTTGGTGCTGTTTGTGTTTGTGCGGCAGTAGTTAGTCTATTGTGGTGCTGGTTGTAGTGTACCGGTGCCGTGCGTCTCGTTTCGGTGCTTGTTGACTTGCTTTGGTGGTTGGTTGCGGCGCTTTGGTGTTGTGTGTGCCGTTGCCGTTCCGGTTGGTCTACTTTGGTGTTGGGTGCAATTTTTGGGGCTGTGTGTGTCTGATCTTTGCCAGTGGCGATCGGTTTGTTGTGGTCGCCATTGTTTGTTGTTGTCTGTGTTTCTATGGTGTTGGTGGGCCGTGAAAATGGACCTGCTTTCCATTTGTTGTTTATTTGTTGCACTTTCACCCCAAACCTCCTAAGAACTTTGCACAGTGGACCCTCATGGATGTCAGTTTGCAACGTTGCAACCCCCAAATTCTAATGTAAAGCCTGGGTCATCATGTAAATGGATGCACCTTGAGACACCACAGACGTCTGTTCCAACCCCCCCCGTCGCAACTCCACCGGGCTTCCGTTCGTGGCTATTGATGATACACCGCTACAAATTCATCCAGGGTATGTGGAATGACCCCAAGAAAAACCTGCTGCAGCACCACAGAGCAACAGAGCACACACAACATTTGGTCTCACACATGCCAAACAATGTCCAGAACACCACTTCAGTACCTTGTACACAAAATGGAGCATGAAGCTGTACGCATGATCGAAGTATGTAGTAAGCACAGCACACCATGCTGAAAATGTGTCCAACACACCATTTGGTCACCTGAAAAGGAATGAGATGCAAAAAGCATAGCACTACGACATGGGCAGCCTCAGCGCAGCACATCGATCGGGCCTTAGATGCTGACCTAAAATGCATCTTGGTCCGTGGATTAGCTGCCGTGTGTGTTGTCAATGGATAATTCATCATCGCTGTTCCAGGATTCGTCATTCGGCACTCTTTGCTTGGCTGCTATATGGACCTCCCACCATATCCATTTTCGCTTACTAAACCTGTTGGCATGTCGCATCCCCCCACAACCCAACAGGGCAATTCTCCTTTACTAAAATCGCGATGTTTGGGGTTTTTCCCAGAACATTTTGACCTTTTTTCCCTTACTAAACTGTTGGTGGCCGGGCGCGTGTTCGGGGGTCCCCCGCCCCCACCTTTTCCCCCCGTCGCGTATGTCTAAGCGCTATTTCTACTTAGCCATTCCCGCAGCAAGGACCCTCGTTTGCACACGAAACAGTCGTGAAATTTCGAAGATTGGGCAATAGTTCACTGCATCATCGTTTTCACGTATGTCCTCGACGTGCATGTAAAGCAGATTCGCCCAATCTTTTGCATTGGACGTGTTATAACAAATGCAAAACCGCAAGATGCCGAGCTTGGGGAAACTCCTTTGCTGTGTCAATAGATTGTGATTGAAAGCCTCACCCTCCTTATCTGCCTCACCCGCATCGTGTGAATCTTAGTTGACCTAAAACTCAAAAAAAACCTGAGCAGCTGTGTGTCCTCTTTCGCTGGCTGGACTCTGACGAGTGTGTGGCATTTCTGCCCTTTGCGAGGAGTCTGTTTGTCGTGTGTCCCAACACAAGCAGGCACAATCATTGATTTTATTTATTCCGTACCCAACAAATCGGTGCGATACATAGACTTGTGCTCATATCGGTTGGGCAACAACACAAGAAATTTCCACCCTGGTTGCACGATCTCTTGGCCTTGCTTTTTGCGTAACTCGTTGTGTACGACGCGTTGCAACTGTGGTTAAACCCGCCTTCATCCCGGTTACGCAGGTGAAAAATGTCTGCCATACGCCTACGCGATTGCGTGCCTTGGTGGTCAAAGGAGGTTGCACGGCAGAACGCCTGGCCCAACTTTCTAAAGCGTAGCAAAGTGTCGGTCATTCGTGACAACTCCTCGACGACTGCTTTCTACTTGCCACTTTGGTGACGATAATGGCAGTTGACGTTATGGGCAATTGCGGCTTCGCTGCATGGTTGTTTGTATGGGAATGTGTGTGGCGTGTGGTATTGATTCATGGCAACAACGTCGGCCATTGTGTGCATTGCTCTACAATTGTCGACTTCCCCCTCAAGACAAAATAGTGCAGGTGGGAGGGGTGTTAGGCAACTTGAGCGCCTGCGGTTGGGGTTGAATTCCTCGTTTGGTTTGTACTGGTTTTTGTTGTCGCCGTCGCACCACTAATGCTTCCAATAGTGCATGGTTTCTTGAAAGCATGTCATCGGTTTACCGCACCACGCAAATGAGCCCGAGATGTCGGACACCTCTTTCTCGTTCCTCGCAACCCGAAATTGGGAATTCGCGGCGTATGTTTCTTGTAAACACGACACCTTGCCCCTTGTGGTGTTGACCATCCTTCCGCGTTTGATTTGCCTTGGGCCGGGGTTCCCCCAACCTCCAACGCGGCCTGGGAAAGCCAATGCCACCACCCACGCAAGTGTGGAGTGGGATATAGAATACCTGAGTTCCCAAGTGTGGCGGTGGGATACGGAACAGGACATGGAACACCCAAGTATCCCACACCCAAGTCTGGAAACTCCATGGCTGTCCGAGAAAGCCAGCCAGTCCATGCATATCCCACTTCCAAGGGTGGAATTCCAAAGAATTCCATATCCCACTCTGGGATATGGGTGGCATACTTTGAGGTTCATATCCCACTTCCAGACTTGGGTGTGGGATACCTGGGCGAGCACGTTAGATTTGTAGGTTTATCAGCAGCAAGGATCCCACAGTCTCGTTTGGCACAACCGAAGTAAACCAATGGTTGCTGTTTGGTCCGCACTGGGCACCATTGTAGGTCTCTCGGAGAAGGAAGCTAGCAATAGAAGACCGTCGACCGAAGGGCACGCGAGGAATGGCTATGGATCAGGGTACGGGTATGTGGCTTTCCGTTCCAATCCAAGCGCCAGTCCCAAATTGGTGCGAAATGGTTCAACACAAGGTGATGTGGATTACTTGTCTGATGGGACAGCAAGCTCAACGAGGTCAACGAGGGGTGCACGATCAAATCCAAGTCCTGCTCGAGTGTCTTCGGGTAGCCACAGCTTGCGACAAGCATCACGGAGTCCGACAAGATCCGACAGCTCGTCAGCGAGAGACTCAGCAACAAGACGGCGGGACACAAGTATGGGGCGTTGAACCATGTCGCTTCTTGTGCACGATGTGACTGACGTGCTTTTCAGATTGCGCACGGAAAAAAACGGGGGAATAGCAATGGGAAGTTTCATGGGTTACAACAGACAAGCTAGTATGATGTGGGTTGTGGAACCTCCCCAGACATTATTTGGACGACCCACCCCCTAGTAACCCTGCAAAAAAAGCCCTAGTAATCCTACCAAGGTGCTTGTAACCCTGCCAAGGCCCTGGTACCCCTGCCAAGGCCTTGGTAACCCTGCCCCTAGCAACCCTGAGTAACCCTGCCATTGCGCACTCGTGTTGCCGTGTTACACCTATTGAATGCACGTCATGTGGGAAGCAATTTACATTCCCAAGAACCCAGGGAAAAAACACGGCAAGAGGGCAAGTGGGAAGAGCACAGAGATAAGGTTGGAAAACACCCCTTGACGAAGAACAACTTCACAAAAAAAAGAAATCACAACGCCAATGTCAATAAGTGCTTTGTAAAGAGCAGTATGAGTTGCCTGAAACAGGCCCACATAAACAGCACAATACAAAGAACCGCACTCGGCAGAGCATTTTTGGTTGTGCTGCTGAACAATATGGACACAACACTGCACACCGTAGTTGAACGCATTCCCGACACGAATGAAAAGTCGAAAGCGCACACCAATGACAGCAGTCCTGGTTCCCACTCGCTCCAAACACATGACCATGCCACAAGTATCTCTCAAGTCAGGATTCTGTGCTAGCCCACCAAGTGTGCCTACAAAGTGAGGCACGTAAACGGGCACCACTTTATGATGCACCTGTACTCTCCCAAGAAATTGCACCAGAGCTGTTCTCAACAAGCATCCCCGGACAAAACAGAGGTCTGACAGGGATTTGGTAGCTTGCCAATTCCGCGATGGCAGAGGGAGGGTAATGAACACAACATTACCACAACAACAACGTGTTTCGTGCCCTGTGGCTTGGCAGGATTACCAGGACCCTGGCAGGGTTACTAGGGTCTTGGCCGGGTTACTAGGGCCTTGGCAGGGTTACTTTGGCCTTGGCAGGGTTACTCGGGCCTTGACAGGATTACGAGGGCCAGCAACAAGCAAAGCTCCACAGTGTAACCTGCACTTCAGTATCACCCTTGGGGCACCAAGCTCTGGATTGCACAATGCATACCAATGTTTTGGTCTCATTAACAGCGGAGAACAGAGCAAATGGAATGCAGCACCAACAGAAACGGAGCTGCATGAACGACAAACACATGCTGATTTTTTCCTCGTCTCACAATGAGTGAAGTGCATACGCCCAATATGCACACACCCACACATACACACAAATGTGATACGCGACAAACAAAGAGTCCTGAGTGCCCGATTCTCGTCAGGCCGTCATACAGTCAATAACAAAAGACCATGTGACACACGCGCGCGCGCGCACACACACACACACACAGGAGCAATAAGTTGAAGTGCAATTGTCTGTTCAGAAATCTAGCGGAAACCCTGAAGTCTCAGAAATCCAAGCGTACAGTTTGCAGTTGGTAGTCAATGGAATACCGGTGCATAAGAACTGGTGTGGACAGATCCTCCAGCACACTTCCCGCGTTTAACACAGCCATCCGCCAGGTGCTGACAGGACTCGATCCACTTGCCGATGTGCAGGCACAAAGGAAAACACAGAAATGGTGCTGCACACTCTCATTCATACTCACTAGCAGACTGGTTGCAACGCACCTGACAGCAGGGGAAATGCATACTGATGTTTTGGTCTCAACGTGTGTGTGCATGGGCCTGTGTCATCTTTTCATTCCACAGTGGGTGTGAGAATTGACCAGTTGGGATGGACATAATGCCATGGTGGCACCACCTAGTTTCCATTTTGGAGATTGTGATGGGTGCTGTGGGTGGGGGAAGCAGTTGACAGGCAGATTTTTGCCGTCCCATTTCATTGAGTGATACCTTTTTCCTTACCATTATGTGGCCATGTCAAGAGCATGAGAACGTAAAATGGCTCCTTCCTCTTGGATGATAAAGGAACAGCTCTTTTACGGTCTTATTTCAGGCTCAAGCTCTTGCATAGAGAAATATAGTTTGACAAAAACCCTGCAGGAGGACTGATCTGATTTTTGGAGGACTGATCTGTTTTTTTGCCCGTGTCCAAGTGTGGTTAGGTGTTGCCGTGTGTATTGTTTGTCCGTGCAGCTTCCAACCAGCACAAACCAACACTCAAGCAAGGAGTTTTTCCAGCTGCAATCTAGGCTTGTATAGATCCATACATCATGGGCAAGGATTAAGTTGATACCAAGGGGGGTATTGGGTGGAGATGTGGCAGAGTTGACCGCACAATGTGCACCAATGGACAGTGCACAATCATGAAAAGGTTGTGCAGTGTGGTAGGGTATTGGACGTCCAAGTAATATGGGTGCTTGTAGCTGCATTTTAAAGGATTAAAGGAATTAGCAGATTCTCGAGCAGGTGTCCGAAAGTGGTAAAGGCAATCACCACGGTCAGACCCAAGCAGTATTTTTGGTGACAAAGCTCAAGATGTGTGGGACATTTTAGCACCACACAAGATGAACTTTGCTGTCTGACAAACTGCCACTAGACGAATGGCTGTCACTAGCCGAAGAGGAGGCATCGTTGAGGTCCACCACCCTCTTCCCCTTCTTGACCCGGATGTCCTTCTTCTTGTGATGCTGCTTCGCCTTCTTTGCTTTGTGCTTAGCCTTCTGCTTTTCCCATGCCAATGCCTTCACATGGCTTCTTGCCCAACTCAACGGTTGTTGTTGTTGTCTTCATTGCTATTGTTGTCACTATCATTCCCTTTGTTGTGTTAAACAATTTTGGCCCCAAGCCCACCCACACAAGGTCAAGTACAAAGTGTCTCGGACACATCTTGTTCGCAAGGTCCAAGGCAGGTTCTATATGTTTATGAGAAGGTCTGCCAAGCGGCCGCATCCCATCAGTGGCGCATCAGTGGTAGGCTATGACAACGAAACTTGTTCAAGAGGCACAAGATCCAGATCATGCACCCACATGCGGTGTGGCTCATGCCACCTCGGCACACAAACACACCTACATCACATGTCCCAAGAGCTAAGCTCTTATAGTTTATAGACCCACCCATGCCCCCAAGACGTAGCGTGTCGGATGTGTCACTCACAAAAATACGTGATGGGGGTTAGAGTTGAAGAAAAAGCCGCCTTGGTGCGAGGGGCTAGTTTGTAAGGGGGACAAGATGAACACCAAAGCCCGAAATGGGGCATGAGTGCGGACAGAACCGCAGTTGGCCACCATGAATTCAGTAAGTGGTGCAAGAAGAGTGTCTAGCTGTGGCTGTGCTGAGCTTGTACAACCTCTTGTGCACAGGGGAGGCCATCATCCTCCAGCGGAACAACCATGCAAAGAGTGTGTTCGAGGGTGACAAAATGGTATAAGTGGTTGGGGAAAGCCCAGACCCACAGAGGAGATGCATGTAAGCAACCGGTGGCATTCAATATACAGCCCTGCAAGATTGATGGAATGAATTGCTATAGGAACCCTTTGTGTGCAGTGTACTTGACGTATGTTTCGGAGAGGGGGGTAGCTCAGCTTTGGGCCATTTGGCATGATTGGGAATTTTTTTCCCATCCCATTTTTATTGGGTGATGCCTTTTTCCTAACCATTTTGTGGCCATGCTGAGAGTGGGAGAAGGGGAAAATGGCTCTTCCCTCTTCGCTAATACAGGAACATGCCCAAGTGCTCGTGGAACGTCTTTCAAGGTCATACTTACTTGAAATGGTCAGTTTCATGCATCATCTTTTGTTTTTTCCTGAGGTCATTTGTGCAGCCAAATACAACAGAAAATATTTTGGTTTTTTTAGTTGAAGACACTTGTGGAGAAAAAACATCCATTTTGTTTGCCTTTTTTCTGACGTCAGCCAATTTTGTCGTGAAACCAAAAAAAAAGGGGGGGGGGGGGCTGATGTCACCGAATGGGCAACGTTTGTGGCCTAGATGCAATATGCAACCAATAGTATGTAGGATGCCACCACCCGGGTCAACCATGGGCAAAGGGAGCCGCTCTAAAACATTGCATACGTGTGTATCAAACGCGATTGGAGTAAAGTAGTTTTAATGCAAAGTAGAGTGCATCCAAGAATGGTATGTGAGCATCAAAAGTGCTTGTTGCGCCAAACCGCATTCATGATTCATCATTGGAGATAAACACGGTGCAGACCTGGACAATTCCTGACTCCTCAGAAAGCAATTGCTGGTTTCCCCCAAAGGTCATACCCTGCCCCGCATGCCATGGTACTGGGTTGGTGGTCATGGTTTGGTGGTCTAAGGGCACAAGATACGTCAACATTCATGGCCTCAGATGTCATTTTGCGACGCTACACAACATTTTAAAACACATTTCCTGGGATGGTGTTAATCATGCGGTAGATGCTGCCTCCTTCCACAGGCCAGACAAAGCAGTCCAATTCAACAACAGGTGGATCATCCAGAGGCCGTCCAGGACCCCGCACGGGAAGATCTACATCACCCAATCGACCACAAAGTGCCTCAGCCAGATCAACATCTCCACGAGTTTATAAGTCTGGCCGAGCTGCCTCTCCCACAGGCCGAACAACAACTCCCAAAGGCAGATCAGCAGCTGCCAAAGAACCCGAGAAAACAAGGAAAGAGCCAAGTATGGACCCGTTCGGCGCTCGCAGAGTTTTTCCCCCCCCCCGCTCGGTGTTCCAAGTACTACAGTTAGGGTTTGGACCCTGCGAGCAAAAAAACAAAGCTGTACCCATGTCTCCAGCTAGCGGCAGCATGTGGCTTTACCAACCACCCTCGAGTCACACTGTAAGGGAAGAGGAGGGGAATCGGCTTGGTCTGGTCAGCATTCCTGGTGAACATTGCAAAATGTAGCATTAGGGGCAGAGAAGACGAGGCACAATGCGGAAGCTGCAACCCCCCAAACTGCTTCGTTTCCCACGGCTATCCCATGCCTCCATCCATTAGGGGCCTTTGGACATGCCACCATATCCAGCAGTTTGCTGGTTTATCTTACAAGCACCGCCACGGTCTTGCCATTGAGTCCCATGCAAGTCAGGCGTGCATAGTGGGGCGCAATTGTGTCCGCTTCCTGCGAGTCTTGGATTGGGATTGGAGGGGGGGGCTGTGTCCCACATTTTCCCCATTATTTGTTGTCCAGAGCCCGTTTACATCCGCCGGGGGGCGCTTGGCGGTGGATGAGTCGGTACAGGGATTCTTCAGAACTTGAGTCTCGGTTTACACGTTTCCTCCCACTGACGCGCTGTGCACCGGCGACCAGCACTGCTGCAACATGATGTCGAGGGGAAGGGTAGATCGGGAAGGGAAGGATGATTTCAATGAATCCCTGCAGTGCACACTGACCATCAGACCACAGAATTGCGAGGTCGTTTCTCACCGTTTCGACTCATCCGTTTGTCGCGCAGCTCCTCGCGACTTTCGAAACAGTGCTCGGACACCTACAAGTGTAAGTGCGTATTCAGCCTCTCATGAGACCGCTTCCGAGGCCCGGGCCAGTTCTCGGGGAGGTAGAAGTACGCCACATGAAGAAGTTGAGATCAGCAAAAGACGCCCAACATATGACGATGGCCTCGCCGGAAGGTGCCCGGATACCTGGGACCGGGGGGCTGCGTATGACGATCAGGTGATCAAACTGCGACGTGCATTAGCCGCCAAGGAGGAGGAAATAATGGATCTAAGAAGTCAGAACTTGGCTCTCCGAGAGCAGCAACAAGGTCGTTGTGTGGGCATGCGGTTGTGTGCTCTGGACATGATCTCCGGCAGGCCGGACCCCCACCCATTTGCAGGCCAGATCGAACGTGCAGCCACCATGCAGGAGCTCACAGGATTTGCATATGGCCCCGAGTCCCCGCAACACCTGTTGTGATAGGCTGTTGCACGTGCATGGGTCTGCCCCTTCAGCCCCAGTGCAAGAGAATCAGGCCGCAGGGGTGGAAGGTGTTCATAGCGTGAGGGGGCGGGGGGGTTGAGGTCCGTGATGTCGCTGTTTTGCAACTTTTTGCCATTTTCCCACCGTTGTTCGAAACTGGATTGGACGCTCCATGCCCGCAATCCCCACCCCTCCCCCTGACCGCATGCCATTTATCATTCGCTTTTGGGCGCCTCAACTGTTCACCATTGATATTAACAATGGGTCCACCCACTGCATTCAGGGAATTGGGTTGCACAAGTGCATTGGATGTGGGTTTCATCTTGCCTGTCCAGCCCCTGAATTGATCATTCAGTTCATTCCAGGCAGACAGAGGCTACGGTCATGGAGACCAGTCTCCGCACCCTGTAAAGTGTGGCGCATTTGTAGAAGGCAAACAATATGACATACGGGTCAAGTGGATGGTGTCTCCCCGGGGCTAAGGTGGTGGAGTGCAATCTGAGGATACTTGAGCGCCTGCCTGCTTCCATCTGGATGCCCATCTCAGCACCAGTTTGCTCCAATGGCCTGTGGTGTCATTGCATGTCTATTTTTCTCAGTGAAAATGACCTCGAGCAGCCCTTCAAATTTCAAGTTCCAGCCACCTGACATCGCCGCTGGAGATGAAGTCAAGCGGCACGCCGTGCTCGGGGGCAATGGCTGTGTCTTCCGTGCCAGCTTTGGTGGCATTACCTTTGTGCTCAAGGTGCCTCCCGGCAGATGTGCATGGCATTGATGGAGGATTTTGAGGAATGGATGCAAGAAAGGGAGACCGCAATTGAAAAGGGGTCATGGGTGCTTGGGGAGTGCTCAGTCAGCTTGGCTGGGAAATGGATTGTGTGTGCTGACAACCAGCGGACGTTGGGTCGTCCCCCATCTGTCAAGCGCTCCCCAATGCCACACTCCCTAATGCCACACATGTCTGCTGAGTGCCATGTCCTGCCCATGCTACTCTGACATTGCCTGGGCTGCAGCGCATGGCAGCTCCAAGGGAGGTGGCAAACAGCAATGGCAACAACCAAAGTGCATTGGAGGGTCGAAAACCCCATAGGGACCCTGCCAACAACAGGGCTTGAAACTGGGGAGCATATTTGCAATCAAGTTCCAATTTATGCCCCCCCCCCCAGGGCGTTGCTTTAATTTTCATTTTGGCAGGGACGGGGGACCCCTCCCCCCTGGACCCCCTCCCCCCTGCCCCTCTCGCTCTTAAATCATGTAAGAATCAGGATTCTGCGAATTTTTTTGTTTGCGCTAATTTTTTTTCTCCTGCACCTGTGGCACACCAAGAGCAGGGTTCTTTGGTCATTCCGCTCGTATCATTTCTTCCCTGTGTTGCAGATATCATGTCGCAGCGTCCCATAAGTACGTCCTTGGGCACCCCGGTCCAACCATGTCCCCGCGCAAAACGCAACAACGTTATAACCGCGACTCTCTATTTTCGCTTTCAAGACAGATGGAGTGGGAAGAAAAGGCAAGAGGCATACAATGCTGCACAGAAAGCATGTTCCACACTTTTTCTGAACACTCCAATGGCAACTCAGATTCTTCTGAAGAGGATGGCAAGGGTTAGTCCAGCTCTGATTGATGTTTGACAAAGAATTTGGTGACAATGAGCATTCCTCTGCGTTGCCTGTGTGTGTTGCCTGGTGGTGTTTAGGTGAGGGCACAATGTATGGACCCAAATTTTGATTTCTGTATTGTATTCTGAATGGGCCAGTGTGGTGAATTTTTACAGCTCCTTGCGGACATGCTGCATTGCGGCAGGGGGGGGGGGGGGGGGGCTCCCCCCTGGACCCCCTCCCCCCTCCGCTCAAGCAATCCCCCCCCTCAAAGAGCAGCAGGACGGTAGGTTATGTTAAACAGGCACCTGCGAACAAAGTTCGGACTCTGGTGTGTTTTTGTCATGGGAAGCAACCCTTCAGAATGCTGTAACTGGGAGAGGACACAAATGCACGACCCGGCACAATACAATTTGTTTGATGTTTGTGGCCAACAAAGACCAGACAGGGTGACATTCCCCCACCTGGAATTCTTCCCAACCACAGCTGTTACACAACCCTTGAATCAATCAGTTCTATAACCCCAGCATTACGACCAGTGCATGCTGATCATACCACCCGTACCCTCTAAAGCTGAACATTAGCAGCTGTAAAGAAAAGCGCCAAATGGGGACATTTGGGGTGGGAGGCCATGGTACATCAGGACCAGGGTGCTTGGAGCAACGCATGGAGATAGTCTGTGACCAAAGTGCCAAGGGTGATGGTGCAGCTCTTTGCCTGTGCCGGAACCCATGGGCACTTCTCCTGTTCGCGTAGGTTGTGCACTTGGACAACCCAAGATCCGTGCAAGAAACACAAATTCTGGAGCAATTGGCTCATCCAAACATTGTGAAGTACCTGGGGCACCATAACGTCAGCCCAAGGGAGTTGCATCTCTTCATGGAATATCTGCCCTTCTCACTGGAGGTGTGTGTTTTGTGTATGTTTGAGGCTAGGCTGATAAAGGCCGTGGTGTGGCGGGCGTGGTGGGAGCCAAAAGCATGATGGTGAAGCAGACCCCATTGTGGCCCCTTCAGGGTGTGTTTGGTGGACACAAGTAGTACGTGCTGTGAGCTCCTGGGCTCCCTCAATCACTCCTGCTGTGGGAGGGATGACCTCGCCCAACCCATGCCCCCAACCGTAGCTTCCATCAACACGCCAACACACCAGCCCTGCATCAATTTGAATCGATTCCAGTCAGCACCCAAGCCATTCACCACCTACGCTATTGGTCTGCCAGCCACACCCTGTGCATCATCCTTCCCTACACACACAACATTTACTTCTTTCTGGAACTCACCTCGAAGAGAATTGTTGGTTCATGGGAGGGACCCCCATCTTTTGGGTATATTCGCAAAGCATGCGCCAAGCTATGAAATTGGATGTTCGTCTTTTTCTTAAAGACTCATTCTGATTCGCAAAAAATTCCCAGAAGGAAGTTCTCGAATTTGACCCCTCAGCCCCCCCCCCCCCTTTCCGAAAGCACAAATGCAGTAGGTTCTCCCTCTGACGGTGCGTTTCGTTTTCTCACAACGATTCGCATTGTGTTGCATTCCCACTGCCTTTTGAAGTTATGCGCCTTCGAGTGGTTGCTTCAGAAGCAACAGGATGCCACATGTGTGTGCGTGCGTGTGCCATGCTCCTCCACACATGCTCATGCACACATGGCCCCCTCAGGGACCCACCATAGTGCTCTGTTCTCCAGGTATGTGGTGTTACCCATGCAAGCCGTTAATACAAGAAAGCCGGGAGGCATTTGGCCAGTGACCTGCATGTTGTTGCTTTGGGTTTTTTTAGTTTTTTTTTTTGGAGAATATGCGTAAAAACAAAAATTTTTATATTGTGCAGCTGCTATTTCCTTCTTTGTCGATGTGGCCTCAGATCTAGCCATTTGTCGAGCCTCCATGGGCGCATTCATACATTAGACCCAATCCTAAGAATGAGAAAAGAGTGTCTACAATGTAAACAAAATGAGAAGCACACAAATTGCACAACAAAAAGGCCCAAAACCATCATCAAACAACGCACGACTATCAATAAACACCAATAACAACAACGGTTGCCCAAACCCCGACATTATTGAAAGTGTAGGTGGAACCTTTGGACAGTAGACTGACTGGGTTCAACACAGCCACCTGCGAATTACCAAGAGCTACTGGGTTGCTGACGCGCATGATTGGGGTGACCAAAGGATCAATACAGGGATGGGTGCAAACATGGCGTGCGGCTTTTGCCTTGTTTGGCCTGATGTGCTTGTAACACATGTTGTATTTCGTCCTGGCTGTTGTGGTGAGTGATGCTGGCAACATCTTTGTTTTTGTGCTCCCTAGAGCTTGTGCTGGGGTTCAGTAGACAATTGGCCTTTGGTCCAGTACCACTGAGGAGTAGGCCCAAGGCCCCCTGAGGAGTAGGCCCAAGGCCCCCTGGGGTTTGTCAACGTTCGCCTGAGCCCAACCCATGCTGGCCTGAACCCACAATGGAAACAACAAAGTCCTCACCAGTGGGACTCCTTATGTAGGCCAATCAAGCGGACCTGGTGAAACACCCCACCCACTACATTGGTTGGGGCTGCCCTACGGGGAGGGCGAGTTTGCGGTCACCCTTTGCCAGTTTTGTAATAATATTTTGATGGCATGAAACACAGCCAATAGAGCACATTTGGTCAATAAGGTGCAGAATCTCCTGAAGAGGGCATGGAACTTGAGAGTTGTGTGTAAATGCATCACAAAAAAGCCCATGGAGTGTCCACCAAAACGGTACAAAAGTACTGGTTGTGTTGTTGTTAGGGAACCAGGAGGGGTGGGGATGGCTTTTGTGTAACCATCAACACTGCTGGCGCCCCTCTATGATTTTTTGAAAAATGCTAGATTTTGAGCAACCACTGTCATTGATTGGTGTTTATTGGTGTTTATCACGTTGTAGAAGATCACAGATTTAGAAAAATGCTACAGCATGCAAAGCATGTGCGACCCAATTCCAAGTCCATAAATGCATTGTAGAGATTACCCCCATGCTTACCCCCATGGGTTGATGGGTCATGCTCATTTGCCTTATGAGGAGTTCATCCAACCTGCTGACCAACGAAAGGGAGGATAGTTGGTGGATAGTTGGCTTGCAGTCTCAAGTACAATATTCTTCCTGGTGTAAGGTCCTCCCCTGCGGCACACCACTGTGGAATAAGTCAGCAAGAAGAATGCATGTGCCATGCTTTGCACACGCAGCCAGGGTAGTAGTCTTTTTTTTTTGTTGTTCGTAGGCATGGTCCCGGAGTCAACAGATCAATGCCTACCCCTGTTTGGAGACTTTTTATGGACAAGTACCCCAAATGGTTGTCGAATGTTTTCTGCTTCGTTTTGTGTGTTTTGGTATTTTAGGGTGGTAAGAGAATTATTCCTGGCCTGCAGCACCTGCGGCACGTGAAAGTACACCCCGGTAGAAACAACTCTCGCATGCATGACCTAGCCCCTCCCTCCCACTAGACCCGGCTTAGACTCTTGTCATTAGTGTTATTGATTGATTGATTGATGTTTGATGAGGGGTTTGGGTTTGCTTGTAGCGGCATTCGTGTGCTTTTTGATGTTTTGGGTACCTATCAAACACTCTGTTTTCCCTTGATGTCCAGGATTGCGTGTGATGTATGGCCGCACCCAGTCACAGCGGTTGGGTGCTGTGCCAATTGCTTTGCTTCCCTTACCCTTGCCGACCCTACACCCCTTGCACCACGAGAGGTTTCGTAATCCGCAATTTGTGCCACAAAGGGGAAAAGGGTACCACAAGGGGGGAGGGGGCTTGAAGAGGCTGCAGGGACCTAATCTATTTGTTTTGCTCCATGTGAGGTCCTGTAAATCAATCCATGCAGGGCCATTCGTGGGCAACCTCTGGTGAAAAAGGCAGCATTGGTCTGTGCTGCTGCCCAAGGAGTAGCGCCTCCTCTAAACCACAGTAAAAGGCTGAGAACCTCTACTCTACTTTGCTGGCCATAGTCTCTCTTTGAGAGAGCAGTGGTGTTGAAAGCTCACTGTGCACTCTGAAATTTCATGCATTTCAGAATATCACATTTTTTGTATCGCATTTTTCCTGCAGTTGTTCCACATTTTTTTCCAGAACGTTGGCCATTGCAAATCCAATCCCTTTCCCCCCACCCCCTGCTGTATTTGTCATTTCATCCTATTCCCCTCCCCCCCCCCCGCCTTGCAAACTCCCACCCCTTGCAACCCCCCCCACCCCCCCGGGAGACCGTCACTTCCATGTTTTTCTAGTTAATGTGTATTGTGCTGGTTTGTGTTGCTCATCTGCTTTACGCATGGCCTTGCATTGCTTTCCCATTACTTCAAATCAAGCACCTGTGTGTATTCTGTGCTATTCTCTCTCCAAAGGCGTTGTATGGGTGTGTTGTGTTGCTACTTCAGACCCAAGATGTTTTCTCCCGGTGACCATGTACGGTACCACTCACGCATACTTGGTGCACATGTGTTGGCCACTGTCATGGGCCCTTCACCAAATGGGCCACAGTTTTGCCACATTCAGTGCCTCCAAAGAAGTGGCTGCCCCCAAGGCAAGAGCAAAGGCTGCCCCCCAGCCAAGAGTGAAGCCAGCCGCCAAACGGACTGGTCTGGCTATGCAAGCGGGTGCTAAAGCGGCTGCCAAACCAGCCCCGCGCGCCATTGCCTCCTCCTCATCAGCCAGTGCAACATACCCCGTGCCTGTCATGCAAACTGAGCATGTGCAACAGTTCATAGTGTGCTATTCTCGTACCCAGAAGTTCTTTACCATTGCTTTGGATCCTCAGTAACATTTGTGTTGGATGAAACACATTGGCAGCGCATCAACGCAAAAGTCACTTCACACATGTTCTCTTTTCTTGCATCAGTGGAGGGTACCACAGTTTGCCTTGAAATACCCTTGCAATCCCCCCCCCCCCCCCCCGGGAGACCGTCACTTGGCAACCGCCCCCCCCCCCCCACCCGGGAGACCATCGCGCGCTAACCCGGGAGTTTGCAAGGGGGGGGGAGGGTACCAGCTATTCCTATTCAACTTTGTGCGATGTTCTGCCTCGTTCTTTTGGTGTGGCCTCATTTCAGCCCCCCATCTCAGACTACAGTAGTTGGGGTCCTGAAATTCTACTCAGCCCCCCATCCCCTTTTCATTCGTGGAGCAGCCATGATCTGAACTCATTGCCTGTTTGTCCTGATTGTAGGTGTACATGCAACGCCTGCAGTCCCAAAGTGCAAAGTTTAAAGACCGAGAGATGCGATTCATAGCCTTGGAGATTACCAAAGGCTTGCATTACCTGCACCACACTGCCTCCGTACAGATCATTCACAGAGATCTAAAATCAAAAAATATTCTGGTGGATATCAACCCTGAGGGTGAGATCCATGACGTCAAGTTGTGCGATTTTGGTGTTTCCAAGATGCTGACGCGAGACGCAAGAGCAGAGACAATGGTTGGGACATATTATTGGATGGCCCCTGAAATCTTAGCTGGCGATGGTGATCGGTATGGTGTTAAGGCCGACATTTGGTCCCTGGGGATGGTTTTCGTGGAGCTTACAACGTTGCACAATCCCTACTATGAGAACGGTACTGATTGGGCCCGTACCAAGCGAATGATCCTTGCAGGCAAGCCCCCACATGTGGATCAGATGGCCTCTTCGAAAGTAAAGCACCTTATCACATACTGCCTGCGGCTGCAGCCTGAGCAGCGTCCTGCCACGAGGGAGATCATGATGTTCCTGACCGAATAACCCAACTGTGTCTGTATCCCGGCGAGACATTTTTTGCAACCGCTGCCTCTTCGGCCGGGCAGTGCGCGCCGTTTCCAAAGGCATTGCGCACCTTCAACGATGCAGTCGCATAGCTGGAGAATTGTGTGATCCATCATGTAGTGTGCCATTGGGCTGTCGTGGCCATTTTCAGGGGTAACATTGTTCCACCACGCACAAAATTTCTCGGAAGCGGTGCTGTTATCGCCCGATGGCCGCTGGTTTGTACTTTTCAAAGCATGTGCCCAAGAGTACAACTTTGCAAAAGATTAGAGGAAGCTGCTGAAGCATACGTCCAGGGTACGGATGATGATGATATGATGGAGACATTGCATGTGTTGACTCGAGGGGCGCCACTTTCAGTTTGTCCTTGCCATTTGTGGTGCTTTTTGGCAGCCAGAGCCTTGCAAACCACTCAAAGGTGCGCTGAACACTCCTGCAGTGAGGCTCAAGATAATTCAAATTTGGTTGTGCACGCAAGGTTCCTGTGTTGCTTTGATTGATGATTCACCAACAACGCCATGCTGCATTCATCCTATGTGTTGCGTCATCATCAGTAGGCTGGTGAGACCCCTGTTTCCAGAATGTCACTGATTTCATCTGGAATTTTTCAGGCTTGGGTTTATGGTGTTGGGCCGGTTTCCTGGTTGGTCAGGCCCGTGCTCAACCCGTGATGGTGATCAGTGCGGATCAAACAGCAGCCCGCCTTTAAAGGGGCGACAAGAAAATTTAGCTGGCAACTCACCAATTGGAGGTCGGTTCCAAGGGTCAGCATCAGCAGGTTCCAAGTCAGAAAAGAAGGGGGTCTGGGTATCAGCAATACATTTCTGGTGAATCATTACCATTAATCCTGACCTGCAATGTTTCTAAAGGCTAACCCGATACAGACAGTACGCACCCCTACGCACCCATTCGACTCATCTCTTTCCGCCCTGTCTCATGTCAGTGTGAAACCAACGTCGGTTCCGTAGTAGTATACGTTCTGGAGGCATATTAGTTTTAGTGCAAACACCGTTGCGATTCGATTGTTTTTTCAGTCCGGGCCTAACCACATGCTGCCAAACAGCAATGCAACCATGGGTCCAAGGTGGAGTCTGACCCCTGTGTGTGCCGCACGAGCCACAAGACATGCGGCGCACCAAGAACACTGCAGTGGAGTGAGTGTCCGGGCGATCAGAACCTCCAAACACCAAGCCCGAACTTCTGTCCCGCTGTTTTTTGATTTTCTTTGCTGTGTCTCACCATTTGGGAGTGAGTGCCTTCTGCTGTGTCCTTGTTTGTTGCTCTGTGTCGTTGGGATGTTGATCCCAGTGCAACGCCATTTGGCTACAGCTCTGCTGCATCATGCTCCCACCACGGGCGTCCTTCGTTAGTAGATTACAATGCCCAAAGCTGCCCATCATCACATTTGTGTAGGCAATAGCTCTTTCGAATACAAGAAGCGCTTTTTGGATTTCACGTCTTTTGGAGCACGAGTTTATGGTGTAGATATGTTTTCCACCCATGTGAACAGTCTGTTGTGAAGTGGTCCCTGGGTCAGCTATTGAATGTCGGAACCACGGCACAAAGGACTCGGTGCAATATATATATGTATGTATGTATATGTCCGAAAACCTGGGGGGGGGGGTTCATTGGCTCTTTTCGGTGGTTTTGATGGTTACGGGTCCGGGGCGGTTGGATTTTTCGAGAATTATGGGGTGTTGAGGGTACCCCCGCCTATTTTGAGGGTGCCTGATTCATTTTTGAAGTTTTCAGCTCATGGTTTGACGATATGTTTGACAAAATCTGGATTTTGTTGAAATTTTGGCCATTTTCGGCTGCTAGTGCCACGCTGGTGACCGGGGCCAAAATTGCAATATCCACGTCACCGGCACCGCTTTTTGTAGGTTTTTGGTGGGTTAGGCACCCCCCTCCCCTATTTTGGGGGTGGGGAATCCATTTTTGAAGGTGTTGGGGTGTGGTCTAATGGTATGTTGCGGCTATTCCCGCCTTTTTCTCTTTGTTGCATGTTCTTGGTGCCTAGAGATTGACAAATCCAAACGCGACACAACCCGTGACCATCCCGGCCCAATTTCTCAAACATATCGTCCCATACCCCACCCCAACCCATACATCTCTGAAAAGCCCTTTCCAACATTGTTCCGAAAAGGTACAATACACCCCCCTTCCGGAACACCATGCTCCGTAAAATCAACCGACACTGTACGGCACGCCAAAACAGGGCAGCAGAACCCTGCGTAGACCTGCTGAAAACCCCCGAACCTCGGACAGTCCCGGCCGAATTTCTCAAAAATATGGTCACCTACCCCCCCCCCAACCCATACATCTCCGAAAAGCCTTTTTCAAGGCCATTTCAAAAAGGTATATTATACCCCCCCCTACTAGACACGTAGCAAAGGGAAAAAGGCCAACACCGGCAAAAATCCATCAAAACCATCAATGAACCCCCCCCCCCCCAGGTTTTCGGACATATGTATATATATATACAGGTACAAAACGGCATGGCGCGTGATGTCTGAACACAACAACTTCCTTGGCGTTGTTGGTGTCAGAAGCGCCGGCAGCACTCGGCTTTGCACAGTGTGCTGAGCATCATCCTTGGAAGTTGGGTCATTCCACATTGACGTCCCGCTTGGTTTGCGTTTTTAATCGTTGCTTTGATTTAGCGGCACAGGGCAGCACAGGGCGCCCCTATGCTCGGAGGAACGGGTGCCGAGGCGAGCCCCTTTGTACTTTTACGGATCGAATCCCTAATGATGTGTGTCAGCAGTTCCGTTGTCTCATGCTGACGTGGATCGATTTTGATGACCAATTTGATGATGCCTCCATACACTTCATGCACTGACATGACTGAGCACATGCCTAGTGCACGGCAAACGTGTGGGATGCACCTGGGTTGGGTCATCTGGCTGGGGAGTGCTCCGTATTGTGTGCGGGCGCCCCTTCCACCTGCAGGGGAGGTCCACAGCCTCTTCCAAGCCGAGGTTGCTTCCATGGTGCTGGAGAAGTTGCTCTGCATGTTGATGGCACACACAAAGGGCATGTTTGAGATTGCGGTCATGAGCGTTCGGTCATGCTTGGCCCATTCGCCTGACGCAGTTGATGTTGTGCTGCTCACGCACATCTGGCATATTTCCTGAGGTTCTCTTGATTGCACGCTACGGCACAGCGTGCACCAGGATCAAAATGTTCACGGTGGTTATATGCACACATTACCCGCCACTGTCTTTTACACAGAGTCACCCCAGGTGTTTCATTTTTTAGGTGATATCATGGCTCATGCTTTTCTAGGGAGGGCTCTGCATAAGCTGAGAGCATTCTGTGCTGCTCTTGTGTCCCAACAGTGATGGACACAGGAATACCTTGTCTGGCATGATGTGAGGGCAAAAGCAGGCCTTATGTGCTGCAGCGACAAGTGAGCTGTAATAATTTTGAGGCGTGGGTCACGAAGGTAGTGGCTCTCATCTGCTGTTATACTTTGCACCTTTTAAACTCCGATTCAGCTTCACAATGGTCAAAGTAGTTTGCTTGTGGGGTGATGCCAGTGTATCTATGATCAGTTGGAGCCATTGTTGGCGTGGGACACTTTTGGGCAAACACTGTGGCCCATGCACATATCTCCCTTCGGCCCCGGTGTTCATTCTACGTCAGGCAGGCATATCAATTTCCTGCTCTGCATCCAAGGGCACATTGATGCTGCAAAAACATTTGCATGCTTCAAGTAGGTGATTGAGGAACCACCACATTCTGTACGTTGCCAATGTGTGATTCATCTCGTCAGTTGTGCATGTGTGTGTGGTGTTGTCCTATGCCCTTTTGGGCAAGATCGCAATTGTACGGCTGTGGTAACAGGCTATGGTTGGAGTAGTTGCAGGGATTGTCTGCTGGTGAGGGAGTGCGCTACTCTATGGGGGTAAACGAATGTTGAACAAACCGAAAAATTTCTTGGAATTTTACTCAGTTTCTTGGAAAGTGCCTTCCCCCCCCCATATCCATCCCCCCCCAAGGGACGACGGTTCCCCGCCACCCCGGGGGGAACCGTCACCAAGTGACGGTTCCCCCCCTGGGGGGGGGGAACCGTACACCACTCCCGACCAGCCAATTCTAGTATAACCCAACTAAAAATTTTCTTCAGCGTCTTCGGCGCCTGTGATTTCCTATTGATTTCTTATTGTTCATGGGCCAAATGACGGTTCCCCCCCTGGGGGGGGGGGATGGACACAGGGGGGGGAAGGTGCGTGTTATGTGCACTGTGCATAAATTTTCTTGGAATTTTACTCAGTTTCTTGGAAAGTGCGTGTTATGTGCACTGTGCATAAACTCTGGCCACCTCATAGGGTTTGCGTGACGGTGTCCTCCCCTTACCCCCTCCTCCAAGGGTGCTGCCTGATGGGTGTCCTCTCAACTCTGCTGCTGCATGTGTCTGGAAGGGTGAGGTGAAGGCAGTGTGGAGGAAAGTGAGGAGGGGATTTTGATTTTGGATTTGAAGGCCAATGTCAAAGCCTACAGACTGCCCCAGGAAAGCAAGAAGTAATCTGGATGCCCGCCGATGTGTGGACTGGAATGCATACCCCGTGCTCATACTGGTGGTACTGCTCCCCCCCCCCCCCCTCCAGATATGTGCAGGAATGACTCAATATTTGATCTGTACTTCCAGGATGCTGGCGTTTTATGTAGGTCTGCGTGGGGCTGCTGCTCTTCTGAATTGCAATGTTTGCGAGCTGTTGCACGAGATGTTTCTGGTATCTGATTCAGGGATATTTTGAGGGTTGGCACTGTGCAAATTTCTTTTCTGTCTATAAATTTTATTCATCCTGATTGCTGCTGCAATCATAGCAGTCCCTTCTGTCCTCCAAAGTATGGGCCCTCTGCAAGGGTTTCTTGTGACCTGTTAACTCCATGCCTTTTCGCTCAACCCTTCTTTTTTGAACCTTTTGGAATGCTGTGTGGATCATGGGTTTGTGTTCTAAGGTGTGAGCCCATGCCCCGCTGGAAGTGAGTCTTTCTGACCCAATCCATTCCTCACTTTGATTGCTGCCGCTGCTTTTTCCTATTTTCACCACCAATCATGTCTGACCTTCACACCAGCAAGGGTGTTTAGAATTATCAAAAAAATCACAACACATGAAATGTGATCCCTCAGGTAACGTGCAGGTTCATCTTTGATTGAATGGACAGTGCCTGAGATGGAAGAGTCATTCCTCTGCCCTTTTATTCTGCATTTTGCACATGTCTCAGGATCCAATTCCTACAAGCTAAACCGCAGCCTCTCTGTACAGTGCAGTTGCTGTTCGATAAGCAGGCATGGGGTTGCAAAGGCCAGAACAGCATTTCACACACTGTCCCAGTTTTTTCAGAGGTTGCTGAGCGATGGTTTGTCATGGTGGCTTTGACTGTGGGGTTATGGCAAGCACACCTGTGTGTGCTGCATCACGTTGGGTGTCGAGGGGGGCAGGGCTGTATGATGGCCTGATTCCCATTTTTTTTACAGCCCCCAGGCAGTGCAACATTACAATGAAAAAATTTTAAGGAGTCCCCCCCCCCCCCCCCCGGCCCTCCCTCCTTTCCAATTCTGGCCCAAAGCTGAAACTGCTCGTTTGGGACGAGCGTGTTCGTACTTTCTTACTGTAGTTTGCCGAGGCGGTTATTGGACTGAGACTGCCTTTTGCATTCCTGCAGTCGTCCAGCAGTGTCATGGTATGTCATGGTATGAGGTTTCTGGCAGTGCTGTGTGTCCTCCTGCTTACCACACTCTACAGATGCCTCAGACTCTTGATAAGTCTTTCTCTCTTGTGTCACACACCTGCTCCGACTGAGTAGGTTGTTTTGGGCAGGGCTTGACAAGTCTGCCCTGACACCGCAACTCACACAGCCACAACGTTGCCTCTCCCGCCCCTCCTTTCTCAGTGAAGAAGGACACAAGCCATTTGATTACGTAGCTCCATTTTGCAACCCTAGTTCCTTGTGAAAATTCTGTGAAACACAAGCACCATTTTGCTGTTTCACTATTTCGCTGAGCATTGCTCCAACTCTCAAGCCAACCGGTCTCTTTTGGAGGCATTGAAGGGTGTGGCCCACAGCTTCAGCTCAGGGTGCACAAGGGCACCCGAGGAGTAGCGTGGATCAAAGTGGTGGTGCACAAGGCCGTGGGAAATGGGACAAGACACCACCATGGTTTTGTGTTCATGTGGGTGGTGCTGTAAATGTCGGGGACTAAAGCACGGTGACGGCTTCTTTGAGTTGTGAGTGTTTCCAAGATGAAGTGAAGCTCACTCATTCGGGCAGGTACCCTCACACAGCGGTGGAGACTCACAAACACACAGGAACACTTACACTGAGGTAGAGGTAGGGACCCTGGCGCTGATCTGCACATGAGGGCAGTGACCGTTGCATGGGAAACAGCCCAATGCAAAACTGTAGGCCCCGGGCCAAAACCCTGGTCCTAAACCACAGCCAGCACACTACTATTACCCGAGGTCCCTGCCAAATGTTGAAAATTGAAGCTGCCACCTGCCGCCAGGGCCAAGCCCACCAACCAATGAGAAAAGCGACATGTCAGATGTCCTTGTCATTCACTGCCATAGAATGTAACATCCATATTGATTGAAGCAACGGTATTGCCCCCAAATGTGCGACTATATATGAGAAAATATATATGGTACATTGGAACATGTACAATTGAGCATTTGCGGATGTTTCACTCAGCACCTCTGTATTTTGCTGGAACCAGCATTGCTTTGCAACACACATTCCTGACCTGTCAGTTGTTGCCAATCACTGAATCTCAATCCGTGCAATTGGTTCTACTGTTCTGCATGTTCTGCAGTGGTGTCTGGTGTTTTGTGCTGTTCTCACTTTTGAGAGGCCTCTGAGAGGACTTTTGAAACCAGAGAAGGACATGTGTGCATTCATGTTGCTCTTGAGAGTTTTTGGGGCAATACCTGATGTCCAGGAAGTAAATCTTGGTGATGGGGGTAGGGTACAGTGGTGGGAAGAGCTGAGGTGGTGTGCCATAGGGGGCGCACTTAGTGCAGTGCACGCACACTGCAACTATTTGGGCGTTTGGCCGTACTAGAGACTAATACTTTGAGATACTAGGGGCATCATTGTTGCCCCTAGTGTATGTTTTGCTTTCTGATTGTGTCCTCCTTTGTTTGGGGCCCCGTGTGAATGCAGGGGTGACGTAGCATTTCTGCCCTCTTTTGGGCACATCGGACGCATTTTGTCCTGCTGCTTTCGGTGTGATGTGGCTTCGTCTCGCCATTCAACCCTCTCAATCCTCTCAACCCCCTGTGGCTTCACAATCTTAACCCCAATTCAATTCTAATCGCAAGGGAAAGGAGAGAGCGGCTTCTTCGCAACCTACACCACCTGCCAAGAAAAGTAAGAAAAGGAAGCACCCCGATGAACCCCGGACATTCACCGAGGAGCTCAGCTGAGGTAGTCCGGGTGACCTAAATTTAGGAGCGTTTGGAAGGGGCGGGCATGGGGTCTCTTTGGGGGGAACCACTAGTTTAACCTGGTTTCAAATTTTTTCATTTCTTCTCTCTTAGGCAGTTCTTCTGTCTTTATTTTGGGAGGAGGGGGGTCCCCCCCCCCCACCCCCACCCGCACGGCCCCAAGCATGGTAACACAGCACTCAGTGGCAGGGGTGCAAGTTAATGCGGCTGTGAGATTAAGGCAAGCAGCAGTTGACTTTGCCGGTGTTGGGACAGCCAGAATTCACACCAACCTTGGCAACACGGATGTGGGTGTGGACATCGACGTTTTCGCCATGCCTTTTGGGGCGCGCGCTGATTTTGACTGGCGACCGTGAGTAACGTGCGACCCAGGATCCCTTTTGCGAGGCCTATGGGGAATGCCAAGAGCGGAATATTATAACTATACCGAATTTAACATTTTAATGTTCTGCTAAACGTATCGCAACGTACATCCCGCTGTAACCTCTGCACTAGTCTAAAACCCACAAATATACACTAACATTCTACAAAACTAAACGGAATCGACTTTCAAATTAACGCAGAACAGGCGAAAACGCAAAAGTTCAGCATATCGTGATTTACTACGCACGCGCACACACAACAACGGCACGCAAAAAGCAACTCCAAATCTGGGCACTCAAGCTCTAAAAGTCAACACACTACCTAATTCTATATTAATTCTGCACACACCAATCCTACTCCTATGCCAATCTGCCATACCATTGGCAATCATAATACAGTTCCCAGCAATACACACAGCACTTGATGTCCAAAACATTGCGAGCCGGCGGTCCTCGCTCTTCCATATCACGAATTGGCGGATATGCCAAGGTGATCAGCCTATCCCAGAGAATCATAGGCTCCCCAAGACACACTTACTCTTCAATTGCCACTGTCAAGAATCACGTTGATTTCCTGAGACACTTGAGATTATCATCGCCGTCCAAGAAAATCATCACTTGCAGCGTGTTTAGGCTTTGACGGTGTTCCCCACACAACGCATCCTCTGGTTGTGCTGGAGCAGGCTGTGACCGCAGTTAGCGGCCCCGGGGGGTCGACTTCCATTGCCAACTCAACAGTGGCAGTGTCAGTCGGTAACTCCACAATGGCAGTGTCAAATCTTTGGGAATTGTCATTCTCAGGGCGGCCAGTTCCTCATCATGGAGCATGTGGGCGAAACCGGCATAGCCGAAATTGGCACTGCTCAGTGACGCCATGTCATCAGAAGTAAAGTAGAATTTCATATGTCTACCGGAACATTATATGGGCCATTAGATGCAAGTAACAGAGCTGATTGTTCCAGTAGATGTAAGTATCTACACCATTTTACAAAATGTTACTTTTTTTCATGAAACTCCAACAAAAGATGTTTCTTCATGTTGTTAAGCCAAAATGATAGCACACCCCCTAAATTACGTAATAAATCCAAATTTGGCATTCCAGTCATACTACGCTTCTTTCGGGTGCATTGTCAAAAAACACCAAAATCCACTTTGATCTTTGCCATTATGGCACACATGCAATCGTGAAGTTTGAATGCTGTTAACAAGTATTGTGAAGCTCTTCGACAAACAATGCGCATATGCGAGCCACATTATCCATATTTTTCATCTCAGATTGGGAAGACACCTCTTCTCGAATGATGGTCTTAAATTTTTCTTTACCCCAAAGCTTCTTCGGATCACTCAGAAGTCGAAGAAACGGTGGACCACAACAACACGATAATTCCATTTGGGGGGAAAATGTGCCACTTTTCGCCAACGAATTTTTTGGTTGCTTGTGTTATTTGCCCTAGTGCATTCCTGTGCACATTTAGTGCTATATTTTTGTGGCGTGTTTGCTGATGGATAGTGAATGCAACAGAGGGAAAAATAACGATGCATTGCTTCAATGTTCGGTCAACAAGTGTTTTGATGGCTGCCAACGGGTAGATGACCATTCATGAATGGCGAAACAAAGCATGGATTTAGCAAAACTACATTCTGCAAATCACCAAAAGCAAAAGAAAAATTCAAAAACCCTCATTTTCAAAACAAATGAACGAAAGAATTCTGAAACAGGAAAACACTACTTTATCAAAAACCTTGTATTGCATTTTAAGCAGATAAGACACAATTTGAAACAAAGTCGAAAAAAGGGTTTTCTAATTCCATTATCGGAATCACCATTGTCACAACCAGTTACGAAAATTTCCGCTAATTCATTGCAACCAATTCCTTTGACTTTCAGTTTCAAAAATTGGGGTATCCAATAGCTGGTCGGATGGCACGTGAGACTTGGCGTATTCGATACAGTGGATCAAGTAGTCCACCAACATGGGGGTAGACTTGAACGAACTCAGCCCAAGGCTCACTCTGCAATGCCGAAGATGCGCGTGAAAATTTCCAGGCACGAACCGCAACGTGCAAGCCTTTGGTTATAAGGATCAAGGACTCTTTGACACCACATGGTTGTGATGCTGCGTGTAACTCGACTATGGAGAATCTAGACCAGTCTTGGGAAGAAAGGACGTTGTCGTTTGTGCACGTCGGGGCAGCACCTTTAGATCAGTTGACATACTTTGTGGCACGGACGCCGCGGAAACGACGGAGACTTCACGGTCATCAGCGATGGTAGGCCAAGAAAAGATGCGCAGTCTGGTGGCAGCAGCGTCCGCGTCGAGAAATATTCCATAGCTTGTCTGTCACGACACTTGTGAAAGTATGCCGCAAGGAGCCACAATGGGCATGACAACAAGGCACCAGCTTGACATCTTCAGCTGCTTTCTGCTTTTGTGGGATTAGAGAAGTGGCATGCACAAACTATGGAATTATAGAGAATTGCTATGACGACCAACAAACAAATCCAGCCCTATACACCTACCATAACCTTTAATGCACAACAAGTGAAACGACAGACTCTCCCATTTCGGCCGATGGCACCGTACGTTTCCTCGCGACTACAAGTCTATGCCTCCGTGAAAAGCCCTGGATCATTGCACCAAATTGCAGTAGGTGCAACGTGCCCAATGCGGCCATCTTGAACCGCCGCAGTTTTTAAGATCTAATCTTGCACCTTGAAAAACGGACTTCAGACATTTCTATATGCACAACAGACACTGTGGCGAAATTTCCATGTCTGTATGTCATGAATCACAGATTCTTCTGCCATTTCCTGACTACCTTGCACAAGAGAAAGCGACTCGTCTGAGACCCTTGCAGGCCTGTATTTTACCATTGCTTGTGGACATGCTGGGTGACTCCGTCACTTCAACGACAATTTGGAATCGCTGAAACCCCCTTTGACCTGTGTTGTACGGCGTGAGAAATCCTTTTTATGTTTCCTTGGATACCACATTCGCCGTAGTGGTTGGCTTTACGTCTTGTAGCAAGGGGTGGGTCTGCGTGATGTGAACACTTATGATGCGGTCAGGCGCTCTGCGGAACCTAGTAACCAGCGGTTCAGATGGCTTTGTCTATCCCAAGTTGCTCGCTCTTCTACGCATGATGCACGGGGGCACAAGGGCATGTATCGAAACACTGTTGCATAAGCAACATTTCATTGATCGATCACGCATGGAAGCTTAGAGAACCAGAGAACTCCACACCATGACCTTCATTCGGTGCAAGTCCAACTTTAGAGTCCAAGGTGTTGTTGTTGGTGCTGCCGCTGCTACTGCTGCTGCTATTGTTCTTGATGTTGTTGCTACCGCTGATGCTGTTATTGATGCTGCTGCTGCGGCTGGTGGTGCTGTGAATACAGGGTGCAAAGAGGGCACATAGAGGGCGCAGCGGTGATGCTGCTGCTGTTGCTGTTGCTGCTGCTGCTGCTGCTGTTGCTTTTGCTGCTGCTGCTGTTGCTTTTGCTGTTGTTGTTGTTGATGTTGTTGCTGGACCAGTTACTTCCGACATCCGTCGCGAAAGTGTGAAAATTCACTTTGAGCATCCCGTTTTGTTCAACTCAGCTCAACTAACAAGACAGCTAACGCCACAACCGCACACATTGAGCATCAAATGAGTTCGGCTCGCATTACTACACAACACATTTCATCCGCGCGACAATTTACGCGAACAAGGGTTTTGCCGTACGCGCAGTTCTTGCGCCTAAAGGCATGTTCTACTTGTTGATACCTGTGCATGAATGGTGAATGCCTATTTCCAAATGTCATCATAGTACTTCTTCGCTACAAACAATGGGTTGTGGCTTCCCCTAATGGACCTTCAATCTGCCCGCTTTAGCGCGTTTGTCCAGGGTTGAATGCCTCACTCATTAACATCCAATTACTAACTCTGCAGTGAAGCTAAATTGTTTTGTCCTTCTCATTTATTTATATTCTGTCACAGTTATGTTGTTAGTATTGAGCTACTTGAAATGGAGATGGACTGAATTGTTCCAATTTTGCAACTTTTTTATCGTAGGCCTGCTTGCTTTTGTGAGCATTGATGTTATTGAAAAGTTCAGAAAATAGTAATTTTTTTTAAAAGATCCAGAAATTGGTTTTCCATACATGCATATGTCTTGCGGAACAGATAAGATTGGTTCTTACGTCTAATGGCCCACATAAGGTTCCGGTAGACGAACAAAATTTGACTTACGTCTAGTGGAATAGGTGTTACATCTAGCGGAATATTACAATGGACCGGATTCAACGTTATAATGTTCCATTAGACGTATCGTGACGTACACTCCTCCACGCATGCGGATGCTCTGCTCATCTGTGTTCCAAAATCAAAAAAATCTGATAATGATGCACTTTTGAGCATTACCCAAAACAGCACACCCCTCTAGGGACCTGATGAAGCACTGCAAACTCTCGAAAATGTGGAATCCTTGCGGCCCACACCCCCCTCAGACCCTTTAGAAACACTCCAAACCTCCAAAGCGCCTAAATTGCATGCCAACACCCACTCCTGGGTCACATGGAGGACTGGTTGATTGGAGCCTTGCTGCGCATGTGTGTCTCAAGGTGACCACCCGAGAGCCTGGTGACACACCCGTGTGGCGTGTCCCGCAATCCCTGGACCTGTTGCACTGCTCCTCATGCCATTGGGCACCCATTGGGCATAGTGTTATGGCCGCTGACATCCCATTGTCACCCATTTTCCGTCCCGTATCCATGCTAAAGCAGCCTCAGCTTCTGTCGTGGCGGCATCTGCGATGTAAAACAGGCTCACCACTACTTTTCGAACTTTTCCGGAAATTGCATGCATGCAAATGCGCTTCACAAAAATTCGACATTTTGTGTGTGGCAACAAAGTAAGTGCAAGGCTTCTCAAAAAAAAGAGCTTTCAAGCCGAGAAAATGTGGATGCCAGAAGAAACTAAGCCCCCCTGCCATATTACTTCATAATCACAGCCAACGTCAGGGCGCACACACAAGCAGATGGAAACCTGTGCATTGGCAAAACTGTAGTATGCTTGACAAACACATGGCCACTCTCAATCCACACCAGATGTGCAGAAATGGAGTGCAAAGACCCTCTTGTTGGCGGCCTCAACAGCTGTGTGAGCGTGTGATGCACAGGTGCCCCCAAATCGTGGTCCACAGGATTGAGGCCACTTTCAGCACCTTTCAATGTCAGAGCCACCGAACCATCTCAACTAGTGTGACAGCTGGTGGATACTTAGCTGCTGCCTGGGCTGTCAGCCCTGTGCACGTGCGCCACCAAGGACTGGTGCCTACCAAACCCCCCCCCCCATTTTGTACCAAAAAAGCCCCCAGCAGATACCAAAGAACCCCCCTAAAATGTACCAAAAAACCCCCATTGAGCCAAAAAACCCCCCGTTTGTACCAAAACCCCCCCCTATTGACGTTGCCGGATTAGGCCCCCACAAATCCTATATGCATCACCAAAAACACCCTTTCTACCTTGTTGTGGAACCCTGTGGCAGCCATGCGTGCACTTGGACACAAACCCACACCCCCATCCCCCCTCACACCCTCCTGCTGCACCCCGTTGCTGAAGCTTGTCCATCCCAAACCCCGTCCCAACCTTATGTCCATGTGTACCCCCGAGACATGTCCCAAGCACCATCCCAGACCCCATGCCCCAACAACAGCCATAAACCCGCACCTAGCCCTGTCAAACATCCCGACCGCAGACGGCAATTCACCCCCTGTACCAGTCACCTACAAACCACGTTCCCCTGTTCCCCTGCAACACGCATTCAAAGAGCAATGTGAAGCAAAACACTGAGTGTACACTCACATTTAGTTCCATGACCTTCCATTCCCTCTCCTACCTCCATGCCTGAATTCTGCCTGAATGGACCAGCACTACAAGCAGACCTAGACCTGGGCATACAATTTGGGGGTGGGGGGGCGGGGCTGACAGTTCTGAGGATGCACCTACCTAACACCCTGCCTGGGCTCCGCCACCCCACTCACTCCCGGATGGTATTAAAAAAAAATCCAGAAAGTGACCCGACAAAATGTACTGAAAATCTGAGATGTGTACTTGAAACCCCCTGAATTGTAACATAAACCTCCTAGTTGCACTGCAAAACCCCCCCTAATTGTACCATGTACCCCCCCGAAATGTACCAAAAAACCCCCCCGAAATGTACCCCCCCCCCAAATGTACCAAAAAAACCCTCCGTCAAATACCAAAAAAACCCCAAAATATACCAAAAACCCCCCCGCACAACCCCCAAAATGTACCATGGTACCATGGTACATTTCGGGGGGTTTTTTGGTACATTTTATCTGGGGGGATTTTTTGGTACATTGTGGGCCAGAACGGGGGGCTTTTTGGTACAAAGTGGGGTTTTTTTTGGTATTCACTGAAGGACTGGACAGTGGCAGCATGGCAATGAGGCATCGTGGTCCAAAACTGCCTGCTGGTTAATGACCCGATGGGAGCAACTCCAGAGCCTAGCCCCCCCCCCCCCCCCCCCACAAATTGGCCTGATACCAAACTCGAATATGTACCAGGCACTGCCTCGGAAATGATGTGGAGCAGCAGCATCCTTTCACCACCCAAGGGGCTGCGTGTCACCCTCGTGAATGCCTTGAAGGTGGTAAACCAATGGTACAAAGGTCTGCTTGAGACCCATTGAAAATCCACCGACAGGCAAGCCACTCCAGCTCCAGCCCCCCCTCTTCGAGGCTTAGCGCCAACATCAACTGATCATGGACTGCATCATAACACAAGGTTTGATGTGACACAACAAATCCGGGGCTCAACGGACAGGGGGTGGGACAATTTTGCCGGGGTATAATTCCGCCCTCCTCGAAATCCCCAGGACTAAAATGCCATACACCCCGAAGGCCTGCACTAAAAACACAAAAGACATGCAGAAGACAGAGACTTCAAATGTGCGACACACTGCCACTGCCCACGGGAATGTCACTATCACCGTCCCTGTCGCTATCAGTTGCACGATACCCCACCCCACCTCACCCCACCCCATCCTGTGGTGGTCAAGCAAAATGTTTCTCTTCAACGTCAACTTGCGCTGCTTGACTGTTGCCAGTCCCACTGATCCAGGGCCTGGACTGCTGGCCTCATGTGGCCTCCAGGCTAAAGAATAGCTCTGGACGCTGAGCTTGGCAAGGATTTTGTAGCAAGAAGGTGCCTCTGCACCACATATCCCCCCCTGCCCCCTCGCTGCTCGCAAACCGCGGCTTTGTCTAAGCACGCTGACCCTCTCTGGCCATTGTTTTGTTGTCAAGAATGCAAGATGGCACAGATGTGTGCCCGTGGAAGAGGCTGGGTCAAGCTGGTGAGAGTTGTTTGTGCCCATCACACCGCTGCGCAAGGCGGCACTTTCTGTCGGTGGCGGGGCACAACCCCCAAAGGGCCCGCTGGAAGAAGCACGATCCAAACACAGGGACACGTCCCCATTGCGAATCACGCAAAGAATTCCTCAAGACCAATCGCTGCTGCCAATGGCCGGGGTGTGTGCCCGGCGGCCGTCCGGCGCATATGGTGGTGCCCATGATTGTGGAGGAAGCTCTTGCCCGGGCAGGCAACAGACACGCAATCGCTCTACCCCTGCGCAAGCCCAATGGCGAGATCATGGTACTCTTGAAGGTTTACAGAGAGTTCTCCAGACAGGACAGGAAGGCCATGGACCAATTCATTAAGAAGAGCAAGGGGGCACAGGTGATGAGGCACATTTCTTTGCCCTGTAGCCCCCCTGCACAACAGTATTGACTGTTGGCGAGAGATGAGACCCCCATTCTTTCTTCCAACGAAAGACACAACGACACACCTTCGGCCCCCGTCGGCACCAACTTGGGCCGCACCGGGCCCCCTTAAAGCAGCGTTGGAGGCGCTGGATGGCCGCTTCGACAGCGCCAGCCATGGGCGCACCGGCCCGCACGTTTGCCGAGCACGCACCTGCCGGCACCGTCACTGCGTGTGCCAGCGCGTCCCGCTAGAGCTCTCGACGGCGAAAGTTCCCTCCGGCGAAATCTTCCCTCCCCCCGTGCGCTCTCCTCGACTGGGCCGTAGTAGCCCCCCAATCCGCGGGAGAGCCAATGCCGTGGTGTTGGGGTGACTTACAGACGTGCCACTGGCGTTCGGCAGGGGAACTGGTTCGCGGTAGCGAGCCGCCCCGCATCAACGGCCACTCAGTGATACCCGCCCCCCGCACCACCAGAACTCACGTGCTGCGTCCGGCGTGTGGCTCAGTAGGACCCTGCTCCATCCGATCATGTCTGAGCTGGCAGACGCTAGTGGCAGGTCTCGTGGCTTCAAGTTCAGCGGACAGCCCTGCACTGCGAATGTCACATCGACGCAAATCCGCAGCGGCAAAGTCGTGTGTCAACTCCGCTCGGAGTAGAAACCCAGTCCCATTTGGGCCAAAACCGCTGGTGCATCCTCCAGCGGCTGTCCACCACTGGACCCCCCACAGCCCCACGTGCCCCCAGGCCCCACAGGCACAGTCCTGCGCCAGGGGCGTGTGCCCCATATGATACGGGACACGCGTCGCTGTCGCACGGAGACAAGACCCGTTCGCCCATTCGCTGCCGCACCGGCGCAACGGACGCGCCTCAAGGTCTTTGACTTGGCACTCAACTCGTTGCCTCGACGGGGCACGCGGCCACGGGGTCCACCCCAGCAACCGCGGCCCTGTTTCCGGGCGCACATCTGCCCAATGCCGCACACCCGCCTGCCCCGGTCCCCCGGCCCGACCCCGCGGCGGTCGCACTGGAGGTGTGGGGGGCGGCGCAGCGGCGTCGCGGCGCCTCAAGCGGCGGTCTTCGGCTGTTTTCTGGAGCCTTCGGCCGGTTTCGTGGGTCTGCGTCGCTTCTTGTCTGCCACTGGGGCCGCCCCCCTCGTGGCGCGGGCGGTGTCGTCGAGTTTCTGCATCAGGATGCACCCGCGGACCCCCTCCGTGGCGCGCGCGGCGTCGGCGGCGGACGCACACACGATACGCCATTGATAGAACGGGGCGCTGGGGTAGTGCACGACCCTCTGCGCACTTATCCCCCAGCGCTTCATGAGATGGGCCCAGCCCCCGTACGTCCGTGGGTGGCTCTTGAAGCACAGCGTCCTCGCCTCCAGGGGCTCCTCCTCCGGGGCGTCCCGCACGGTCGACTCCGGAGGGGCCTCGGGAGCGGCGTCAACGGCCGGAGCCGGGGCAGGGGCCGCACGGGGGGCCTCCGGTGGAGTCTCTGCGGCGACGTCCGCCTTGGTGATCACGCGTTTGATGGCGGACTTTGCCACGGGCTTAGGCATGGCAGATGGCTGTGAGAGGGCACAGAGGGGGATCGGGGAAGGGTGCCCAGGCGATCTCCGGACCCCAGCGTAACGGTACCCTGCATCCCTCACAGGGGCACTTCCGCGTCATGGGTCACCGGCACCCTAGCCTACGTGCGTTCCCACTTACGGGGTTCGAACCGAGGACGACGGCTGAGCTACGCGATCTCTCACAGGAGACAGAGGGTTGGCGGCAACGGTCTGTCGACCGGGGCAAGGTCGGTCGGTGTATATATTAGTGTCGATCTTGTAATCAACTATTCCGAAACTATTTGGAAACGCCCTTGCCGCTGTGCATCCCCAAGTCCCAAGGCAAGCTCAATGCATCACCATAAATCAGTGTTTGGCACGGAAATTGATCAGTCAACTCCGAAACATACTGTGTGCCGTAGACGCACACACAATCATCCAAAATCTGTTTGGGTGCACCACGAAGAAAATGGCTCATTTCGGCCTGAAAACTCAGGCCCCATCAAAGCACCGAAGCAAAGGAGTACAAAACCCGAATGTTAATGGCTGCCACAATGCAACTTGTAGCGAAACCACGAAATCTATCAACAAAATAGTGAGCTCCATCATAAAATCTGCAGGCAACACCTCACAGGCTGCAGGAAATGATTGCGACTCGTCCTGTGCGTGCTGCCTACGCGCTGTGTGCTGCGAGCTGTGCCCTCCTCTATCCGGTGCGCGCTGGTTGGGCCACCCCTCACAACACTAGGGATATCATCATTTCACCCAAAACACCTGAGAAAAGAAGACAGTGTCATCTCACGATGCTGAGGGCCACTCCGAGGAAAATCATTGGGGGCGTCCTTGCACTGCGAGCGCACTGCGCGCTACTTTTAGACCAGGTTCCCCCCCAAGAGCCCCCACGCACACCCCTTCCAACCAGCCGTAAAATTTGGTGACCCAAACTACCCTTGCTCAAGACATTTGCAAGCTACCTTCCCTTCACATAAGACATCGTGCACAATGGGAAAAGCCATGAATGGCGATGGTCGCCACCCCGGGTATTGTTTAGGAATATAGGACACCAGGTTTCTAGAGACACCGGGGTTTCCATGGCCATGGCTGGGCCAAGCAACTGAATGGCAGTAAATGAGATTTGAATCAGAATCACAGCACAATATTTTAGTAAAATTCTATTGCCTTCGGCAAGGCACCTCGAAGAGGGGAGAGGGACGACCATTCTTGAGCTGCCGAGGCCGGAAAACTGCATAAGCAGGTTGTGCCCTAGACCCCTTGGGAGCCCCTCCCCCCTACCCCCAACACCCAAATAGGGTGAAAAACACATAAAGAAGGGCTAAAACATGCTTTACATAGAATATTTGATCATTTTGGATGGTCAAAGTATCAAAAAAATCAGTTTCGGAAATTTCCATTGTTGAGCTGCAGAGGCCGGAAAACTGTGTCAGGAGGTTGTACCCTAGACCCCTTGGGAGCCCCCCCCCCCCAACACCCAAATAGGGTGAAAAACACATAAAGAGGGCATTCGTCTATTAGCGTCCGCTGGTCTATGTACAGAAGCAGAGGGGCGGGGAGGTGGGCCGAGTCGAGTTTAGGCGCCCGTGTCCTCCCCTACAGGCCCCCCGCCTGTGCCTGCACGGCGGCCAGGAGGGACGTGCCGAATGGGACTAGGTCTCTTCCGTGCTGGCCCTGCCGTGCTGCCGCCGTGGCGGCAGTGTGGGCTGGGGTGGCGAAGGCACTGAGGGCGCATCCGCCCTCGGTCAGAGGAGCCCCCCCTCGCAGCGTCGGCCGCAGCGCGAGGGGGGCGCGTGCGGAGCATGTCCGCTACTGACCTGGTGGCCTTTGGCTGGGGTCGCCTTCGTCCCGTGGGTGGGGACCGTCGCCGCGGCACGGCGCGGCTACTTAGGGCCGCCGAGATGCGACCAAAAACATCGGGGAACGACACCGGCGCCCCCGCCCCCCCCCCCCCCCAACACCCAAATGGGGTGAAAAACACATAAAGAGGGGCTCAAACATGCTTTACATAGGATATTTGATAATTTTGGATGGTCAAGATATCAAAATAATCAGTTTCGCAATTTTCCATTTTTGAGCTGCCGAGGCTGGAAAGCTGCATAAGCAGGTTGTGCCCTAGACCCCTTGGGAGCCCCCCCCCCCCCCCAACACCCAAATAGGGTGAAAAACACATAAAGAGGGGCTAAAACATGCTTTACATAACATATTTCATCATTGTGAGTGGTCACAATATCAAAAAAATGTTTTGCGAAAGTTTCCATTTTTGACCTGTAGAGGGTGGAAAGCTGCCGAAGCAATTTGTGCACACACCAAATGCCATTGAACCACCAACAAACAGCATTTTTGAAGCTTTTGGGGGGCCCATGGCTCGGGACACATAGGCCTACTGGCCACTATGTGGGTCCCCATGGGTGCTCAAGTACCCATATTGTCACCAAATAATCACCCAAACCCATCCTAGGGGCAACGGAAGGGTTTCATGAAAAATGAAAAATTCAAAAAACTTTCACGTGCCACTAAATAGCCGATCCAGCATGAAAATGACGAAGTCCTCACTGCCCACGGGGGCGGCCGTTAGCCAATGTGTGACCCCGAGGGGTGTTCGACAGTTTGGGGGGCTGTAGGGGGGGGGGGACCCCCCCCCCTTCGTTGACCCAAACCCAGCACCTTTTCCGTTAGGCCCCGTCCAAGCGCGCAAACACACAAAGCTAACAAGACGCACTGTGACTGTTGATTGTTTTGCTGCACTGCAGCACTTTCATAGCAGTACTGAATGTTGCGTTGAGTTCGCCCAAAGGCCTTCCCTTCCCCTTGTCACAAACCACAGACATAGATATAGAGAAGCGAAGGGAGCCACAGACATATATATAGAGAAGCGAAGGGAGGGGAGGGGCCTCAAGCATCGGAATCATCCTCCCACTCGTCGCGTGCCCTCTGGCCGGTACTCTTGGGGCGAGCACGCTTCTTTGGCCGGGCTGCTTGTGATCTTGTGACCCGGCAGGCTGCCGGCCCATCAGACATGGATTCCGATGGCACATAGTCACTAGTGCCCGACGGGGCACTACTGCTAGAGGATGCACTCGTACTGGAGGAGGCATTGGTGGTGGAGCTGCTGCTACTACTACTGCCACTGCTACTACTGGCATAGTCATGGGACACACTGGGGTGCGCTTGTGCCATGTGGTGTGGCATGGCGTAGGTGCAATGCCATTTTCGGCAATCAAGCACCTTGCAGCGAACTGGCATGTTGGTGCTGGGGTTCATCGCCGTTGGGGTTGCCGCGCTGTTTAGCCGTAGCCGATGGTAGGCAAGAATTGCTGTCAATTTTCTTGCCGTCCACACTTGTGCTGCACTTGCCATCTGTGTTGCCACACCACAAGCAAAATGCACCTTTATCCGCACCCTCTTGGTCGGCCCACCTATGGCCTCGCAGAAAATGCCCAGCAATATGCGACCGCATTGAAGCGTGCATGAAAAATCGGTCACAATTCGGAAAAGGGCAGGGCATACGTTTTGCTCCTGGAGCATTCCTCAGCTGCTCACGGTATTGAGCACAACCCCTGCCGTCTCGGGGAGCCCCTCCGCTTCAGAGTGGGGGACTAAATCAGAAGTGGCCCACAAAGTGGGCAAGGTGGCTACATAACCCCTGCCGTCTCGGGGAGCCCCTCCGCTTCAGAGCGGGGGACTAAATCAGAGGTGGCCCAGTTGTGGGCAAGGTGGCTACATAACCCCTGCCGTCTCGGGGAGCCCCTCCGCTTCAAAGCGGGGGACAAAATCAGAAGTGGGCCACTTGTGGGCAAGGTGGCTACATAACCCCTGCCGCCTCGGGGAGCCCCTCCGCTTCAGAGCGGGGGGCAGAATCAGAAGTGGCCCACAAAGTGGGCAAGGTGGCTACATAACCCCTGCCGCCTCGGGGAGCCCCTCCGCTTCAGAGCGGGGGACAAAATAAGAAGTGGCCCAGTTGTGGGCAAGGTGGCTACATAACCCCTGCCGCCTCGGGGAGCCCCTCTGCTTCAAAGCGGGGGACAAAATCAGAAGTGGCCCACAAGTGGGCAAGGTGGCTACATTGTGCTTTTTAGCCATTTTTGAATTCTCCACGAAATTCTGAGTATTTTGAGTAGAGACACATAATGTCGAACAAAAAAAATTCCCCCTGCCGTATGCCTAAAACAAAATCTCCGGCGCCTCTGGCGGACAAAGCACATTGTTCCGTGCGACAATTTTGGGGTCCGTAGAGGGGGGTCCCCCCCCCCCTTTGGGGTCGGGTCCTGACGAGGAGCGCCCCCCGTGTCACTGCCAAGGGGCCATATGGGGGGGGGGCGACTGGGGTTGGGAGTTGGGACCTGGGACCCCTGCCATGGGTTAGGGGGTCCATATACAAGAAAAAAGTTCTTTAGGACCCAGGTCCAAATACACACAGGGCCACAATACGCAAAGAAGTTTTGACCCCCCCCCCCCACCCCCCCTCCCTTAAAAAACGGGTCCACTAGCCTTAACCTGGGTAGAAAATGTCCACTTTATTTCCCCAATTATCCATCTTGCATTGCCCATTCATCAATATGGCTACATCACCGCTACCTTCTCGGGGTCCCCATGGTGGGGAGAACCTAGAAAAGAGTGCAGAAAAGAGTGTGGTGGAAATGAGCAAAAAAGCATGAAAGGGGGTGAAAATGGGTGAAATTGGGTAAAAATCCAAAAATGACATATTCCCAATGTGGAAGAAGCATCGAAACCTACTCTCAAACACCGATGATGCCCCTGGTATCACAAAATATGGGTCTCTAGTACGGCCACACGCCCAAACAGTTGCAATGCGCGTGCATAGCGCTAAGTGCACCCCCATTGAGTGATGGAGGGGATTCGGGCGATGGGTGGGGCGGCACCCGTTCACACCCCCCCCCCCCATCCCATCCCAGGTCATGTTCAAATCTTAACAAAAGTCACTGCACACGCGTGTGGAGCCTTTTGCTAATGTTTTTTGGCCAGGCACATGACTCCCGCACGCATGTCTCTTGCAGAACATGACTCGCGGCCTCGGGAGCCTTAGGTGGCTTGTGCCGTTCTCTACTGTGCCCTATCTACCTCCCGCCTCTCAGTGGTCCCTCTGCATTGCACGTACGGGTTGGATGCGGGGAATCAAAACCACAAATGGTGTGTCTCCGTGTCTCTCGGCGGCCAGCGCAATGAAAAACTCACTAAAGGGGGCGGTGTGTAGCTAAACTAAAATTTAAGTGATTAAACTTGGGGTCACTAGGGCCTTCGCAAGGTTACTAGGGCCTTGGCAGGGTTACTAGGGCCGTGGTAGGGATACTAGAGCCTTGGCAGCACGGGGGGGGGGCGGACCCTTTACGCCGACCCCCCCCCCCTGGCTCTCTCCTGAAATTTGGCTGGGAAATGCCGGACCATGGGCACCGAAGGCGCCCTAAGGAAAATTTGCTTGATCTAGTAAAGGGTGAAAAAACGGGTTTTCACCCCATGTGTCTATACTCAAAATACTCAGATTTTTTGGAGAACCCAATAATGGATGAAAACCAAATTGGACCAAATATCAATACCACCCATGTGCAGATATTTGTCAGAGATGGCCCATACCCTAGTGGGGAAAGCAATGCCTTTGCAACTAAATGGTCATGGGTTCAATCCCATGTGGTGGCATTTTGCACGTCTAAGCAGGCTTAGGGATACAATGGAAATCTTTTTTGTTTTTTGTTTTTTTTTGTGCTTTGATTTTGTCCCCTTTGTTGGGGACCCCCAAGAATAAAAGGGGTGATGTGGCATTTCCGCCCACTAGTGAGCCCCTAAGAAGGCACAGGTGAGGTAGCCAATTCTGATTTTGTCCCCTTTGGACAAGCACTATTAGTGCCCCTTTCATTGCCTTCCTCTACTCCACCACTCTGATCACCCATGTTTTGAGACTCCAAGGAGGAGAACCCCATGAAGGGCACGCGGCGCGTTGGTGCACACAATGTGCAACCGGTGTGAGGGCATAGTGGGTGCGCACGTTGTGGGCACGTAGTGCGCAGAGAGAGGTTTTTTTTTTTTTAGAAAAATGCAGTGCGCATGTTGCAAACCCTCCCCGCCCCCTCTCCTCCAAAGGGTTTCAAAACATACATGAACTCCTTCTTCAAAACAAGCATGGTTCGGCTTGGGTGGGGCGCCACTGGCAACAGTGGCCGGGAATTGACTCAGGGGTGCTATGCCCTTAAACACAAGTACCACCTACCATGCCCCCCCCCCCCCCCCTTGGTTGCAAATTTTTTTTGCCAACATACATACCACAAAAATGATCAACGCGATGACAGAGTCAATTTAAGCCATATATGTTGGGGTTTGGGTGGCGCCCTCCTCTTCAGCTGCCCCCCCCCCCCCGAAATTGGCTGGAAAGTGGGAGGGAGTCGGCGTATGGCTCGTTGCTTCACCCCCCCCCCCCCCCGCGTGCTTGGCAGGGTTACTTGGGCGCAAATATGAAAAAAAGACCCGGTGAGAGCAAATCCGTATTGCCTGAATAAATTCCCCTGAGAACCACCCAATCTTGATATGTCGTGGCATATCGGACGACCATGGGATGCAACACCCTGTGTTTGTCGGCTTATAAGCAACATAAATGGTCAGGGGAAAAATTTCCATGATCGCAGAACCCATATACACCACATCTTCCGGCAACAACGGCAAATTCTATTGCCTTCGGCAAGGCACCTCAAAGAGGGGAGAGGGACGAACATTCTTGAGCTGCCGAGGCTGGAAAGCTGCATAAGCGGGTTGTGCCCTAGACCCCTTGGGAGCCCCCCCCCCCCACACCCAAATAGGGTGAAAAACACATAAAGAGGGGCTAAAACATGCTTTACATAGCATATTTCATCATTGTGAGTGGTCACAATATCAAAAAAATGTTTTGCGAAAATTTCCATTTTTGACCTGTAGAGGGTGGAAAACTGCCGAAGCAATTTGTGCACACACCAAATGCCATTGAACCACCAACAAACAGCATTTTTGAAGCTTTTGGGGGGCCCATGGCTCGGGACACATAGGCCTACTGGCCACTATGTGGGTCCCCATGGGTGCTCAAGTACCCATATTGTCACCAAATAATCACCCAAACCAATCCTAGGGGCAACGGAAGGGTTTCGCAAAAAGTGGAAATGTGAAAAAAATTTCAAGTGTCACTAAACAGCCTACACAACAGCAATTTTGGGGCTTTCGGAGGGCCCATGGCACGGGTTTCATAGGCCTGCCGGCCACTACGTGGGTCCCCATGGGTGCTCAAGTACCCATATTGTCACCAAATGATCACCCAAACCCATCCTAGGGGCAACGGAAGGGTTCCATGAAAAATCGAATTTCAAAAAACTTTCACGCTGCCAAGGGGCCATATGGGGGGGGGGGGGGGGGACTGGGGGTACCTGGAGTTGGGACCCGGGACTCCCGCCATGGGTTAGAGGTCCATATACAAGAAAAAAGTTCTTCAGGTGCCAGGTCCAAACACACACACAGCGGCCACAATACGCAAAGAAGTTTTGATCCCCCCCCCCCCCAAAAGGGGTACCCAAGTGCGGGGGGGGGGGGGGTACGGGGCTCAAAATCCAAAAAAATCATTGGGGGATCATTTTTGGTCCTAAAATGATGATTTTACAAGGGGTTAGACGTTAGAAACCATACATTGGGGTATGCTACACGAACGGCCCAAAAAAAGGGGGGTATACGACGCTCGCGCCTGCACTTGATCTAACAACCTCTCTTCGAGGTGATTTCGCCACGGGAAAACTTCGCCACCTTCCTCAAAGAGGAAGTTTCCCCACGAGATTATCCCCCGCCGAAATCCCCGCCCCTTGTGTGACATTCCATCGGGTTGTTGTTTCTTTACGGGGCCCTGCATAGTCACCCGTTCTTCCTTTCGCATGTTGCGTCGGGTCGCTGCTTTCTGTCGGCCGCTGCAGCCGGCGCTCCTGCTGGTGTCGTTTCCCCGTTTGTGGAGCCCAGTGGTTGGTGTGTGCTGGGGCTGTGCTGGATGTGGCATGCTGTGCCGTTTGCGCGCCAGCAGCGCCCAGTATTTGCCGTATTGGGGTTGTGCTGGTTGTTGCGAGGGTCGTTTGACTGTTTTTGCTGTCCACACACCTCCGTCCTTGGGCCGTCCACAACCTGCCAGTTTGCGTTTCCATGTGCGTGAAGCCCAGGTGCCCTGTTCCTCCGTTGGAGGTTCCTTCCCTTGCCTGGCCCACCATTCCTTTCCACAGGGCGCCTCAGGGGCCCCAACGGTGGCCCACTGGGTGCTGGATCCCCTGGGCACAGACGAACAACGGCGCTGTGCCGCAGGGGCCCCGGGTTGGCTCCATGGGTGCCTGATCCCCTGCGCACACTGGTGGCTCCACAGAACGCATCAGGGGCCCCAGTGGTGGCCCACTGGGTGCTGGGTCCCCTGGGCACAGGCAGACAAAGACTTTGCGGTGCAAGGGCCCCTGGCTGCTCTGTTCAGCCGTGTTGCTCCAGGCATTTCCTGTCGATCTTGACGTTGGGACGACATTATTGTCACTGCTCCAATGGACACCAGTCGGGCCACACAGTGATCAGACAGGCTTGGTAAGACTGTTGTTGCAATCCACTTGCTCATGCTTCAGTTGCCAGCCGACTAAAGGACTGGCGTGACAGTCTGCCTGAGGGCCAACAACAGGAACAACATCAACCTGATGAACACCTGGCGGTGTGTAGACAAGGGTGTTGTTACACGCCCCCTGTGACACGCCTGCCCGGGATAATGTACACGACAACGGATGTCTCAGAGGTAAGAGCAGGGTTCCTCACACCGCACACAGTTTCGAATTAGAATCACTGGGGGGTGGGGGGGACACTGGCATCATCAGGACTAGGTTTTCAGTTTATAATCATCAGGGCTTAGGTGCGGTTGGGGTTCCCGGATTGAAATGGTTAGGGCTGGAGTTGTGCATTGGAGGATCAGGGCTGTGGTTCCGGATTGGACCATCAGAGCCGGCCACGGGCACTGCAAGGGCGGTGGTGGGCTCCCAAACCCCTGAGACATGGCCAAAGAAGTGGGTCTTTTGGCTGTTCACATTTGCATTGGAACTCACGGAGATGATGCACGTGAACAGGGGCAGGTCCCTTGTGCACCCCCAACGACCTGCACTGCCACGTGGGGTGCGCTCTGCAGGGGCCAGGGGAGGGCAGGGCTACCGAGGGTCATGGGGGGGGGTCAGAAATGGGGAAACAGGAGTTTGCCTGTCCCTCGGCCACGGGGTGTTCACACAAGTGGTCTCAGGCCATTTTCAGTCATTGTGGACCCATTTGGCCTACACAAACCTCCAAAACGGCGGTTTTAGGACCCCGAAAGAATCGACAAACTCGTCTTGCACAAGTGACCACAGCCCCTTTTGGGATGCTCAACCCGGTGGTACGCGCTGTTTTGGGGCTGTTGTGCAGTCCACAGGTGGTAGGACAAGACCTTGGGAATCACTCATTTGGACGTTAGGAAAAAAAACTGCAGAGCACATGGGCTGGCCAGAACTGAGTTTGCCCAGCGCGCGTAGCGCAGCGCGCAAAAAAGTTACCATTTTGACCGGGAACTGAGTTGGGCGGAATGGGCATGGCGAAAAACATAGGAAAACTACCCCCGGTGACATACCCATATTTGGCTGGATTTGTTCTGCCCCGTCCTCTGGGGCTGGGCAACCGACCCTAGCTGTGGAGAACAGCTATGCTGTGTACGGGGGGGGGGGGGAAGTCCAGTCATGGTTTTGCCTGTGCCCCCCCCCCCGCCCCGGCTGTACAATGAACTGTGACAGCACACAACACATAAAAAAGTCCAGGCAGCCCACCTCTGACCATGCAAGAATCAGCATGGCCAGGACTGATTCTGCCCAGGCGCACGCGCGCGGCTGTGCAGGGCGCCGTCTGCAACGTGCAGTTTGAGTGCGGTTGGTAGCGTGGAACGTGGGGCAACCAGGTGTCCTCTGCACTGTGCTTGGGCTCCGCACTCATGCGCTGTCCCCATCTCCTTTTCAAAGACTATGCGGAGCGTACAAAGCACCTTCCAACCGCGCATCCCACGCCTACAGCGGTATGCCATCCATGCCCCCACACACTTGGGGACGGGGGGGGGGGGGTGATATGGGCGGACCCGGGGTTACATGGGAGGCCCCAGAGGCCATGGGGGTATGAAAGGGGGTGCAGGCTACCGTTGTGGTCGGGGTACGGCTGGGGATGGGCGTTCCTCCACCGCTGGTCGACACACCTGCATCCCCCCAGCCAGACCTGGAGCGGCTTGGTCCATGCCTTTGTGGGTGGGGGTGCTCCCCTGTGAAGGTCCGCGTCGGTGGGACATGGCTCGGGCTTGACATTCGCGACGACCCCCCCAACTCCCCCCAGGCCTGCACTTGAAGGGGCTGGTGTACCCCCCTCCTCCTCCCTTGGGGTAACCGTCAGTACCTCCCCAAACCGCTTCTGCCCCCCCCCCCCCCCGCCATGCCCTCCAACCATTCGCACCCACACGCACGACTACTCTGAACTCGCTTGCCCAACCGCCAGTAGCCGCTGGTGCAGCCGCTCTTGGACCCTCCCTTCAGCCCCCCCCCCCCCCCTCCCGGACCCAAGCAAGCAGTGGGGCTGGTGACCTTGTTGTGGTGATCCCTCCATCCCTCTCCCCACCCTCTCTCTTCTTGGGCCCTGGGAAATCCGGGGCCCTGTGTCAGAGCGCCCCATGCTTGTGCAGTGTATGGTGCTCATGGGGTGCTCTTGTTATGTCCATCGGGGCCTGGGGGAGGGGGAGGGACACGGGGGGCGCTGCAGTTCAGTTCTAGACACCAACCCCCGCTGCGTGGGCGGGGGGGGGGGGTCCGGAGGGAGGGGGGGTTGGGTGGTGTATTTTTCCCCCCATTTTGGGGGTATTTTTGAATTCCCCATTTCATTCTGAACATTTTGAATATACACAAATGGGGTAAATTTTGGTGTTACCACTCACAACAAATGAAAAAATAGTACCGTATTCCAGATGTACCTGTGAATCGACAAAGGAAACCAACCGGGCTCGCAGAAGAAAACACGTGGCAACATCAACAAACTACAGCTGGCCTGGGTCCATTGATTCCAATGTAGCGTCTTCATTCCATCCTTACAAACACAGCCAAACATATACGTGTCCGGCATATCTTTACTAATGTACCCACCAGGGTGCAGGGTCACAGGCTGGGCTTTGGGAGGGAAGTAGGGACCCCCCCCCCATTTTGAGGTCAGGAAACACCAAAAAACATATTTTAGAAGTGAATTGGATGGCTATTAGTGGGTATTTGCCCCTATGAAGGGCTGGCGATGGCTGAAAATAGGGTTTGACGCCACTACTAGTAGGATCCTAACCTGCATACTAAAACTAACCACTAAATCCTAAAAATACCCCACACCACCCCGATATCCAGCCAACAACAAGTAATTCGCAGGCTTTAACGTACTCTTGTCCATTTTGATCCCTCAAACTAATATTGGGGTGGAAAGGGCTAGTAATCGGGGTTTGGACCACAAATTAACCTATTTTTAGTACGTAGGCCAGGATCCTACTAGCAGTGACGTCATACCCTATTTTTAGCCATGGCGAGCCCTTCATAGGGGCAAATACCCACTAATAGCCATCCAATACTAGTTGGTACCTAGTTAGAACCGCCAATCCGGAACTGGACTGTGGTTATCCGACCCCCAAGTGCACTTGTGCATGGGCTGTGGGCCCTCGTATCACCCGGCCCAATTAAGTTGTTCATTCATATTTATGGACATCCGGCATATCTTTACTGATGTACCCACCAGGGTGCAAGGTCACAGGGTGAGCTTTGGGAGGGAAGTAGCCCCCTCCCTATTCTGGGTCGGGAAACACAAAAACAATGTTTTAGAAGTGACCACACTATGGGTGGGGTGGGGGGCTCCAGAGGGGTGGGGGTGGGGGGTGGGGGGGAGGGTTGGTGTCAACCCTCATTGGTAAGTGCCCCCCATGGGAGGGATGCATTGGAAGAGAGGAAGGGGGGGGGGGTTGGCCGGACCCCCCCTCCTCCTACAACCCCCCCCCCCAAAATCGGTGAGGAAATCCCAACAAATCGGCGGAACAAATCAGCGGACCGATTTTTCGACAAAACAGCTTCCCACCGACCTGGATCGCGGTTCCAGGCCCCAAACACACCTTCCCTTTGGTTGTTGTGCAATTAGACTCATGTGGAAACTCAAAGTGCCTCTCAATTTTCGAAAAATAAATTCACCCCTCGGTCTGTACATGGTCAGGGGGTGGATATAGTGGGGGGGGGGGGGTGGGTCCCCCCCCCCCCCCCGATGACGATTACGATTACGATTGGCCCGTGTGACTGAACGGCAGTTTTGCCAGCAGTTTGACAATAGGACTGATGGGCAAAAAAAATAGCCAGGGTTTCGAGCTTAACTGGACTTGAACCCAGGACCTCTAAATCCCAAGAGTTCGCAAATACCACTGTAAAACGGCACCAATCTCCCCTTCCTCACACAAAATACTACACTGCACAGTGCTTTATGTATCCCATGAAGATAGTCCGCAGAGTGCAATTATTTCTTGACACATTTTGCCAAAACGGCTTGCAGTTCCGACTCATCTGTGTCTGCACTGCCTGAGCTGGAGCTGTCTGATCTGGAAAAGGAGCAAATCGTAATCGTCATTCCGTCATCACTGCCTCCCGGCTCGACGCCCCCCCCCCCCCCCCCCCACCCCCACCCTGGTAATGTCGTCACTATTATATCCACCCCTGACATGGTCCTTGAACAGCTGCATATCTGGCACAGTCAATACCCTCGTGGTCAGTGCACTAGTGCCGCAGTTGAATGCTGCGGGTTGAAAGTGGGGAGAGGAGGGGCAGGGGCACCAACAAAGGCTGCCCATGTGCTGCCGTGGAATCCAAAATCGCTAAGTTATCACTCGAAATAGCGAAGCTGAGACACCAAGTGGCATGCCGGGAGCAGAACTGTCACCAGCGGACAAGATGTACAATTCCTCTGCCACGTCTACACTGTGCACAGACTGTGCAGGCACTCCCCCCATGTATCACAGGCACTCAGCTCAAACACTGAATGGGGATATACCGATTTGCACACCACTGGGGCTGCACTCCCGTGTGTATGTAATGTCCCTCAAGGCAGACCCCCGGGGGGGGGGACCCTTCGGTTCTGGACGCCAACTACCCCCCCCCCCCCAACTAACTCTTGGCCGGAGGCCCCTTGGGGGGGGGGGATTGGAGGGGGGTTCAGGGAGGGGCGAATGGGGGGGGGTCTAGGAGGGGGGGGGGGCTCCGGGAGGGTCGGTTGGGGGGAGGGTGTCCAAGTGGGGCAATTCGGGGTGGTGGTGGGGGGGGGGGGTCCTGGTGGGGCGATTTGGGGTGTTGGCGGGGGGAGGGGGGGCACAGGCTCCCCTTACCTCCCCTTGCCCTCCCTCTAACCATACCATCACCATAAACCTAACCCTAACCTTTGCAGCCAGCTAGTTTGGCCATGCCAGCCATGTTGATTGGGCTGAACAAGATCCCCCAAATTTTGTTCATGGCTGCTTTTGCCACATCATTGCTCCATTTTGGACCCCAACACTCACTCTGACCCTAGCCTAGGGTGAGAGCTAGGGCTAGGGTTAGAGCTAGGTTTAGGGTCACCGAGCTGGTGGAACCAGTCTTGGTTTTATAACCCTTTTTAGTGTCTAGGGTGGACCTACCAGGTTTACAGCAGCAGCAGCAAGCAGCAAGCAGCAGCAGCAAGCAGCAATCAGCAGCACGCGCGAAATGGGTAAAAATCAGATTTCCGTCGTGGTGCTTCAGATTCGGGTGAAATTTTGGTGGATGATACCTATGGGTGTGAAGTACAATCACACAAAGTTTGAGCAAGAAACTCAACGGTGGCGGCCGGGAACGGGATTCGCAAGTGGCGGACCTTAGTTTCGGAAACTGCAGTTTAGGGCCAAAAACAGCCATTTTTGGGCCAAAAAAGCCCTAAAACACATTCAAAACGGCCAAACGAAGGGAAACGGTGGGTACACTCCACGTGCCGCTTGACTTCCCCGTGTCAACGAGCTCTTTGCATCCCTCTAACTCCATGATATGCCGCGGAAGCGGCCCAAAAAGCCCCCAGAAGCTCCAACTGCCGACAGCCAAAACCAAGAATAGGCCATATCTTTGGCTACATGGCTCAAAATGCGATTCCGTGGGCACCTACTCCACCCGCAACCCCCCACTTTTTGTGGTTTCCACCACCCCTCAGAATTGCCCAAACGGACGCCTAGACCCCAATAACTAGGCCCACTAGGCTGTGGCAAGCTGCAAGCTCAAGCCCAAACAGGTGGGTACCCAAATGGGTCAACAGGGTCCAATTGGGGTAAAAATATGACTTTCCGCAAAAATGATCCTCGACCATGTGCGATGCTAAAACAAGTGTTTTTGGACTGTTTTGAGCTTGTGGTGGCCCATTTGGGTCCTCCAAAAATCCCAAAATGCCTTGAAAATGGGCTGTTTTGGGACCAAAAATGGGTCAAAAATGGGTCAAAACGCATTTTCCAAAACTCATCGTAGACCATTTGGGGTGCACAAAAGGGTGAAATGAGCCCATTTTGAGCCCATTTTGGGGCATTTTGGCCCCTGAGAAGTCCAAAAAGCCTTGAAAGTGGGCCTCGTGGTGATGAGGTTCACTTGCAAGCTGATTTCACTTTGTCAAGAGCCATCAATGTGTGAATCATTCTTGATGTCCCTCACCATTCATATCTAATGTTCCCTCCCCCACCAGCTCGGTCCCAATATTCAGTCTTGATTAGGGTTAGGTGTAGGGTTAGGAGTAGGCTGAGGGTTGGGGCTGAGCGTTAGAGTCAAGGTTGGGTTTAAGGATAGTGTTGGGGTGCAAAGTGGACAAAATTTTCCTCAGGGCACCTTTGGTGTTCATGTAGCGTCGGCCATGGACGCCTGAGGGCGACACCTTTGGCAACTAACTGTTGGCCAGAGGCCCCAGGGGGGGGGGGGGAAGTTGGCGTCCTAGGAGCCGCGGAGTCCCCCCCCCCCCGTGGGCAGACCATGGTGAGCAATAGGTGTTAAGTCGATCGGTGATAAGTGTCCCAGCTGTTTGGAAGTTGGCAGAACAAATCGGCAAAATCCAGAAACCCAACAAATTGGCAGAACAAATCGGCGAAGTCGGCCGAATTCGGCCGCCGATATGGGGGGGGGTGTCTGCTCCTATGGTCCCCCCTACCCTGGCACCAAAGAGGCCGGAAAATTGTTAAACTTCAATCCTCTTGCGCCAAAGGGCGGAAGAAAATTTTGCCTCAAACAGTGGAAGGGGAGGAGGGGAGGAGGGGAGGAGGCGGGGTCTGGGGGGAGGGGGGTCCAAGGGGGGGGGTACCCCCTCCTCCGATGGTTGTCAGCCGTTCTAATACATCCCTGGAGGGGGGGAGGTGCCTGAAATTGCCCACCCGAAGCTGATGGGTCACGTGTTCTATCACACCGGAGCCTAAACCCCGTGGGTCAGCGAAGCCAATAGGCACCCCCGAGTTCGGGAAGTGCTGCCGGTCGGGACTGCTAAGCCGTCGGTGCTCTTGTGCACCGTGTCCCTGGGGGTCGCCTCCCCCCCCCCCCCCCCCCAAAACACTCACGCCATCCCCCCCGGCGACGGATGGAGGTCAAACAATGCGGCGGCGGATTAGTGGCGGGTCACTGGGTTTCGGCTTGGGGTAGCGGAGCGTTGGCTCAGGGCCAGAGGCGGGTCCTTTACGTGGGCCACGCCCTTCGATGCGCATGAGGGACTGTGTCGCAGGAGGCGATCGTGTTTGGCTGGGGGGTGCGGCTCACCGCCCACGCCCCTTCGCCCCCCCCCCCCCCCCCACGCCGTCCAGCGCTGGGGGGCTGGAGGGCGTTGACGTGGGCGGAGGATGACGATGCGGTAAAGGCACTTCGGGGGACTGGTCTGGCGGCCCCCGCTAATCGAAGGTGATCAGGCACAACCCTCAGGGAAATGGCCCCGTTCGTCTGCCAGAACAAACGAGCGCTGATGACGGGCACGATCGTGCGGTTTTGCGGATGGTGCCAGACCTGCCACGAGCGTCCGCCAGCTCAGACATGATCAGATGGACGCAGCACGTTCCTACTGAGTTCTGGTGGTGCGGGGGGCGGGGATTACTGAGTGGCCGTTGATGCGGGGCAGCTCACTACCGCGAGCCAGTTCCCCTGCCGAACGCCAGTGGCACGTCTGGATGGTAGACGCACCCCGTGTAACACCGCCAACCCCCAAGAGGTACCGGATGGCACCCGCTCAAAGGCACAGGACGTTAAAGCGGAGTGGGAGGGAGGGGACGGTGCGGTCAGAGCGAGAGCCTTGTCTTGTCCTCTCAGCCGCACGCGCGGCGCGCGGCATCGGGAGGGCGTTGCGGGTGATCACGCCGCTCCAGGCCCTTCGATGGGGCATCGGACGCCGTGCGGTACCGGCAGTGCCGCACTGCCCCCGTTGGGGGGGGGGGGGTCAAGATAGCGGGGGGACTTGGTCCCGGTGGCGTGGGGCCGGACCACCGCTTTTCCGGCAGTCAACCCCTGAATTCCCCATAGAACCCCCAAACGGCGACAGGGCCCGCCGCACGCGCACTCCGTATGCTCCCGCGCCCTGAGGACCGCTCCCGGGGCCCTGCCACGCGCGCCGCGGGTCACTTGGGGGCTGGCGGGTCCCGCAGATCCCCAATGCCCAATGACGAGGCCATTTGGTAGACCCCGTCGTCGATGACGATGGACGAGAGGCCGCACGTGCACCGCGCGGAGTACGGCTGGAAGAAGGGGTCGGGCGGGGGGATGAACTCCGCGGGAAACGGGTACACGTTTTGTGAGATGGCGATCGACTGACAGAGATTCGACACCTGCGGCGCAGGGGCACAAGGGAAGGGGGCGTGGGGTGTGAAGCAAAGGGCACATTCGGGGGGCGGCTGAAAAGAGAAGCGGGGGAGCGCAGATATGACGGTTGTTGGATGCTGCGGTTGACGTGTTGTCCTCAGGTGACGACTCAGACCCGGCACCTGACGGCGCCATGAGTGGCACCGTCTGCACATGCCGTTGTGGCTCCCCACTTTTTTTTTTTGGATGTAGGTCGCGTAACCAAAAAAAAAAAGCGTAAGCCGTGCACTTTTTTTCTGGCGTAGATCGCATGCCACACATGTTCAAGCCCTTGTCTTCCACACATGACTTACACCTCCCCAAAAATGCACGCGGCCTACACCAAAAAAAATCGAGCGGCGTACGCCTGACACGCATCTCAGATGGAATGCTGACGACGCCGGTGCAGGTCCCAGCGGCAGCAGTGGCCGATCTATCAAAAGGCTTGCAAAGGGGCCGCAACACCGTCCGAACAGGGTCAGACAGGCGCTGTTCCCCCGGCGATCACATCCTTCACCGCTTCATCGACCGCAGCCCCAACTTCACCCGCCGCCGCACCCTCCGATGCGTTGTCTAGTGCTGGACCACGTCTGCTTTCTGTTTGCCCATCATGTGCGGTCCCTCATCGCCTTCCCACGTCGTTTGGCGGGCCAGAGGGTCACACGGGGACTACAAGTAGCGGCCCCATTGCGCCAACCCCCATTCGTATCCTGCGGCTTTGCCCCACAAGTCCTGGTCCACTCCTGAGAGAGGCCATTGGATGCCCCGCCCTGTCCCACATCCCCGAAAAGGTCCGCGTCAGGCCGGCCCCCGGGCCCCTGTGCGTGGACCAGGGGATGCAGCGCGCAGTCGAAGCGGACGCCATGAGGGGCATGGACCCCTGAGTCCAGACGGGGGGAGTGGACGTGACGACGGGGGGGGGGGGCGGGCGTGTGCTCGTCCTCCCGTGGGGCCTCCCCAACCGGCCTCCTCCGAGGGGAATGGGGGGGAATGTCTTGTCACTGGCGGTGGAGGGGGGCAGCACGGCATCGGAAAGGGACTCCGTGACTGAGCCGAGCGCCTGGTTCTGCAGTGGGCTCGGTGGCCTGCCGCACAGCGCCGAGGCTGTGCAGGTGACTGAAAGCCCCCCCGCCCCCCCAGAGGGAGGGGTCGCCATGCTTTGTCACGGCAAACAATGGGTTTGCATGGGCCAACGTGGGCCAGAGAGAGCTCAAACGGACCCAAAGACCCCTTTCAAAAGAGATCATTCGGCATCAAGTGTTGCCCATTGGACGTTGTGGAGCGTACCAAGCGGGCGGAGGGGGTGTGGGGGGGGTGCGTGGGTTACGGTGTGCAACAGTCCCTGGCCCACCAGCCCGGTCCCAATGGGGTAACACGTCAGAACTCACGGTGGTTTGGTGCACCGAAATTTTGATGGCGGATACCTCTGAGTCAAATCACACAACGTCTGGGCAGCGATATCGATGGGGCGGGCCGTGGGGCCGCAGGGGGTGGGTCCCCCAGGACTGTCAAACATGGCCAACAAATGCCTCTCAGCAGCGCATGGAATGTGGGAGGGCTATGGGCCAGACCAGATGCGTGTGCGCGCGTCGTACGCCGTGCATTGCCTTGCGGTGCACCGCATGGGGCGCACCCCTGATCCCATGCCCCACAAGGCGCAAGCCCCCGATGAATGCCCCTGACGGGTCACCCCCCCGTTTCGGGGCGGCAAAACAAACATGAGTCTCAGTTTCTTTCTGCCATTATACCAAATATGGGGTTTCTTGGGACTCATTTAAATTCTGAGACCATGCTCTTTCCAGAGAAAACGGGTTTTCAGATTTCTCATCGAACAGTTTTGAGATATTTTGTCCCTTTTATGGCAGCACGGTCCGGGTTTCCCACCAAAACATGTAACTGAGATAACGTCAGAGGAACGTCATGTCGTGGGACCCTCGGAGCATTGAAAGCAAACCTCCTTGACACGGATGTGCACGCACCCGCTGCATACGCCACGCGGCACACATGCCCTATGCATCGCAGTGCGCGCGCGACGCCCGATGGGGCGCAATGGTTCAAAGCTGCATCTCTCTGAAGGTAGAGGGCCAGAATGGTGACAGAAAATGGATGAAAACGTATGAAAACACCATAAAAAACCACCACATCAACACACACCAGTCGAAAAACCAAAAAAATGGGTTAAACCTCTTTCACTTGGTAAAATGAAACCACGACAGAAGCCTCCATATCTCCACTACGAAAATAATGATTTGCTTTATGCCTAAAACAGCTAAGCCACACCTGATGAATGCACCACATCGGCTGAATGATGAGGTCCCCTTCGCGCTGCAGCACCGCCTCCTCGAACGCATCCCACTGCACTTCGGTCTCGCGGTGCTGCACGTAGAAGGGGCACCCGTTGTTCCGCGTGTTCATGTGGCGCAGCACCCGCTCCCCGGGCGCGCAGTCCTTGTCGGCGCAGTACCACGCCTTGCTCTCCGCCGCTGCCGACGCCACGACGAGATTCACCGCGGCCAAGTGCAGAATGGGGTCGCGGACCGAACAGCCTGCGCCCGACGCAGGCGTGTCCCCAGGGGCCGGGGGGGGGGGCGAGGGGGGGGTCGGGGGGCGTGGGACGTGGGAGGCAGACCCCCGGGCGGGGCCCTCTCCGCAGTCCCGGGCAGGGCCCTCGGCGGGCCCCTGCAGCCCCCGAGGGACGGTGTGGGGGGGCTTGTGGACGGCGGCGGCGGGGGTTACGGTGGGGGCAAGGCCATCCCCTGAGACACGGGGGCCGAGGCCTCGCAGCTGCGCCGGGCCCCCCCAGCCCCGGCCATTCCGAAGGCCCTGTTCGGGACCTGTCGCCGGTGGGCCATGGGATGGGGTGCGCCCCCGGCCTGCGCCCCAACAGCCCTGGCCTGAGGGGGGGGGGGGGGGGGGGCGCATGGGATGCGGACCGGCGGGGGGGGGGGGGGGGGGCAGGGATGAATTAGAGGCCCCAGAGGCAGGTAGACAGGCCGTTGGAGGAGGTTACTGTCGGTTACAAATGCCATTGAGGCCGGCACTGGGCGTCAGGGAGACAGTGGCTGGGCATAGGCTGGGCGCCCTGGAGGGGGGCGGGGGTGCCCCCCCCCCCCTCCAATGCATCCCTTGGGGGGGGGGGGTTGCTGGCTTGGCAAGACGCCTGCAGTGGATTGCTGTCTGAAGCGGGCGGTGCCCATCGACCTCTCACCTCTGCCCCCCCCCCCCCCCCCGTGTGACATTCCGTCGGGTTGCAGTTTCTTCACGGGGCCCTGGACAGTCACCCGCTCGTCCCTTCGCGTGCTGCGTCGGGTCGCTGCGTTCTGACGGCCGCTGCGGCCGGTGTGCCTTGTGGTGACATTTCCGCGGTAGCGGGGCCCAGTGATTGGCTTGCTGGGGGTTGTGCTGGGGGTTGTGGGGGTCGTTGTACGGTTTTAGCTGCCCAACTCCCCCTCCGCGTTCAGGTCGTCCACCCCCTGCCTCGCTGCGTTTCCGTGGGCATGTGGTCCGTCGGGTTCTTGTTTCTTCACGGGGCCCTGGACAGTCACCCCCCCCCCCCCGAGGGCCCTGGCTCTCGTGGTCTGGCCTATCCTTACCTCCCCTCACACCCTCCATGTCCCTTGACCGTGAAACGGGAGGGGGGGCGGGGGGTTGGTGCACCCAAAATGCAGCCAACCCCCCCTGCCATCACAGGGATTCGAACCCACGTATGGCGGCCCGGGTTGGGGGGGGGGAGGGGGCAGCCTTTGGGGCGAGGGCACCGGGGAGCACCTCGCACAAAATCCTCCAAATGGGCGACCTGCCCATTGCCCTCCGTCCCCAGATACGCGAGCAGCTGGTTCACGCCGTCCACTTTGGCGGTCAGGAAGTCCTTGACCATCGTTAGGCCGTTCAGGTACACCAGGTGGTACGGCGCCGACTTCACGCCGTCCCCACGGCACTGCCCCACCGCCTCGTCCAGCGCCCGCCGGCACTCGAGGCGCGGGTCCGCGGGCTTGGGCCGCAGCCGCTCGATCAGCCCCTCGAAGTGCCGCGCCGCGCGCGCGACGCCGTGGGCCTTCTGGGCCGGGTCCACGTGCAGCACGTCCACGTGGACGGCCGCGTCGGCCGCGTCGGCCGTCCGCTGGTCCGACACGCTCCAGGGGCACGCGCGCGCGTACCGCCACACGGACTGCGCGAGGATGTGCACAATGCCCCGGTCCAGCGTCACGCGGTACAGCAGCGGCCGCCGGCCCGCGCGGTTCTCCGGCAGCCAGTACATGTTCATGCCCAGCACCGCGTCCACGACGTCGCTCAGGAGGCGCAGGATCTCCGCCCGGTCGGAGATCGTGGGCTTGCGGCGGTACCGCAGGCGCAGGCGGAAGCAGCGGTCGGGCCCAAGGCTGCCGTCGAGCTCCGCGGCGCCGGCCCAGAGGGCGATGGGCAGGGTCGGGGCCTCGCGGGGGCTCCACGGGACCGGCCCCTCCCGCGGGGGGGCGAGGCCGTAGGCGCAGCGCTGGCGGAGGTGGTCCAGCGGGAGGAAAGCTGCGGTGAACACGCCGGCGAAGGGGCTCTTGGGCTTGCCCCCGAGGGCAGCGCACCACGCGGCCAGCGACGGGTAGACCGCGTCCGGACCGTTGGGCCCGACGTGAGTGATCCTGAGAGACAGGGGGGGGGGGGGGCTGATTTGGATTTGGATTTGGATTTGGGGGCCGATCTCAAGGCTCACAGGACGCCTGGTGGGGGGCTCGATGGCGCTCCCGACGACTCTGCATATCGGCCGGCCATGCCATATGATGCACTCCCAGGGCCCTTGTCGGACCCTCCCGTTGCGCCCTCCGCGTTCCCGGGCCGGGCGGCTGAGCCGGGTTGCGCCCCGTGCCTTGGTCCGGGCGCTCCAGATGTGTGTTTGTGTGGGGGAGGGGGGGGGGGCTGAGAGACAGGGGGGATGGGGCTGAGAGGCAGGGGGGCTGGGGGGCTCAGAGAAAGATGGGGGAGGGGGGCTGTGATCCGCAATAGGATTTCGTGGCCTATCCTAAGGCTTGCAGGACACCCGGGGGGGGGGGGGGCAGGCCCGGGGGCCTGGCACACCCGAGCGCAGGGGGCATGCGCTGCGGTCTCGGAGGTCGTACGCCTTAAAGACGTCGCTACCGCAGGAAGTCTCGGGCCCACAACGGAGGGGAAGGCAAACGGGACGGGGGGGGGGGTGGACTGGCTTCTCCGCTCAGGTCGTGGCCGCTAACAGAAGGGGCTGGAGAGAGAGCAATGGTCGGCTTCAATTGACTGAATCCCCCCGCCATAGGCACTTTTAGCCTTTAGTCCAATGGTTTGTGTGCGCCACAGCGAAGCTGTCATCCACTAAGTACAATGTTGTCGTGCTTCCTTGTTTATGTACACATCATGTAAGACCTAAGGCTATCCATGCTTTAGAGCCGGACAACGGTCATGTGAAACCTTACTGCAGGTGGCATAGACTGTCCCCCTCGGCACTCCTTTGGCCTTAGAGGTCGACCTTCTGTTCCCCTGCGTTGTGCTTTGTGCGCCGGTGTGGGCGGTGTCACATGTGCCCTTTGTTGTGTCTGTGTGTAAAATATATCAGTAGGAAATCCAATAGTACATGGTAGTCTAACATACAGTCATGAAAAGATGCCAAAAAAAAGAGTGCCTAGCGCAAACGGGAGTCGCTCACATCCATGCTGAAACCGTCGGAGCTGCAGGCCCAGGAAACGGTTGACGCCGTGTCTGAGGCGCCTGAGTCCAGCCCGGAATCGGTACAACTTGTATCTGTGTCATCCGTGTCAGGATCCGAAAGAGCCTCGAGCTGGACTGACTGCAAGATAGACTCAGCTCTCGCTGAGTGCAGTGGAACGGTTGGCGGCGAGGCCACAGAAAAATCAATTGTTTTGGAAACATCAGGAACGGAGGGAGTGTAGGCTTCAACCTTGAAACGTTTGAGTGGCGGTGGGGGAGTGCAAAACTGTGTGGCTTCTCTTTTGTGTGGTGTGGGATTGAAGGGGTATAGTGGATGTGAATGGAGTCCGACAGATGCTAGGCGGTCGGCCTCATTGTTGCCCTCCACTGTGACGTGTGAGGGGACTTTGATCCAAACAAGTTCACGTTCATTTTGGTCCAGTTTCAGCAGCACTTCTTCCCAAATGGGAACATTGCTGACTGGTCCGCATGAGCCCACCCACCCTTTGACTTCCCAGCGCAGGGGGGGGGGGGGGATGCGGTCGCCGGGATTGGCAAAAAATGCGGAAAAATGCCGGAAAAAATGCGGAAAATGCGGCAAAAAATGCGATAGAAAATGCGGTTTTGTTAGAATGGTGTTTGCCCCTCGAAACCCCTATGTTTCGTCTCGTCTTGCACAATTGGGCGCTCAAAGCATGGACGGTTCGATGGAACAACTTAGTGCAGTAGTTCAAGTCAAGAATATCACGGACTAGGCTCAAAACCACTAGGGGCAGAAGCTGCAGCTGCTTGGTCAGGCCAGACCGCTGAATCTCCGCGCCGCATCAGGTGCTCCCCCATTGACCCAAACCGCTGGGCTCCCCAGGGGGGGAAAGGGGGGGATACCCCAACATACATACCTCAAAATGATCCCCATGACACGCTGTTCATTTTGAATATACACAACTGGGGAAAAACTTTTTCAAAAAAAATTTGCCCATCAACTCAGGCTCCCATCAGCGAAGGTCCGACCCGGAGGTCGGGTCGGGGTCAATGTCCTTTTTTGTGTTTTTCATCCATTTTTGAATTCTCCACAAAATTCTGAGTATTTTGAGCATAGACACATAGGGTCAAACAAAAAAATTTCCCCCTGCCATCTGCCTAAAAAAAATCTCTGGCGCCTCTGGCGCCCACAAAACCCATTGTTCTTCACAACTAACTGACTACAAGACAATGCCACTAGAATGTTTCCTCTTGAACATTACACTAAGGGACCTGCCAAAAAAAATGCGAAAAAAAAATGCGGAAAATGCGGAAAAATGCGAATCGCATATCCCCCCCCCCCCCGGCAGCGCTTAGCTACCCCATGGACTCCAAGCAGGACGTACTCAGAATCAGAACATATGGCGACCTTTCCATGTGTGTGCAATCGTAGATCGCGAAGCGCCGCCATAAGTTCTGCTGCGTTGTTGGTTTGTTTTATCCCAATAGGCATGTGTTCTGCAATGGACTGCCCATCTTGACGAAATACTCCATATCCCCCGAGTCTGCCCACCCCATCAAACTTCTCGGACGAGCCGTCCGTAAAAACCAGCGTGAAACCTTGCTCTGCGGTGTCCTGGAGAAGGGGCGGGGGGGGGGGGGGGGGGGGGTTAGACATGCGCGTGAAGGGGAAGGGCCCCCCATCCCCCACCCCCACTTTGAAGTGACGGTCGCAAGGGGTCATGGCATCACCACAAATCTCTACTCAAACTGCAAGGCTCGTAACACCCCGCCGCACACACTAGTGCACTGCCCCTGTGCCCCGCTGCCGGCCTCAGGACTGCGTAGGTTCAGGCTCTACATGCACCCCCCATCCAATGCGTTGCAGCACGCCCAAAGAGCCAAGGCCGCACGCAGGTTAAACAGTGCTCTACACATGCACGTCCTGGTATGCATATGCAGCAACGTTCGGCAGTTCCAATCAAGTGTATGTGACAAACACGTGCTCAGTGTTCATTGCTTGGCCGTATTGTGTCAGCAACAACCTATGGCTTAAATACAACTACAGTGTTCACAGAGCCAAGGGCCATGAGGCAACGGATACTGGGCTCGCATACGCCCCCGTGTCACAGGCGCATGGTCATCACCACACTCAGTTCAATGTTTTGCCTTGCTGCACTGCAGCGCAAACCAGTTCAGTGCCGAGTGTTGCCTTGCATTCGCCACTCCAGGTGGCTATCGAAAGTTCTTAGGCTGTCTGGGTCAGCTCGCTCCCACCACACTCCCACAGCGCCGGTTAGTCTCAAACCTCTCACAGAGCCAAGGGGGGGGGGGGGCGTGTTAAACAGTAGGTCCAAGTGGTTGCGAACGGTCGGAAAAGCGGTTGGGAGGGTTTGGGGGGGTTCGGGGTGGACACAGGCAAACTCCCTCAATAACATCCAGTGGTTGATGGTTGTCATTGGCCAAAAAGGCAGGAAACCGGAAATCCCCCGGGCGCTGGGAGTCGGGGAGCGAGGGGACCGCGATGCCAACGGCAGCGCCAACGTCATGACCTGACAGCGAGGGGGGCCCCGGGGGAGGGGGGGGGGGGGCAGGGCAGGGCAGGGCAAGACGGTGCCAAAGCCCCAGCACACAACCCACCTGCCCTCCATGTCCGTCACGATGCCCTCGTGCGTGTGGCGCAGCTGACACTTGGCGATGTCCTTCACGAAGTAGAGGCGGTCGCCGGGCTCCAGGAACTGCTTCTGGATGAGGCTGCGCCACGAGGGTGCGGTCCGCGGCGCTTTCAGGCCCCACCGGGGTTCCGCCTCCTCCCGCCCCCGCTTCCCCCGCACGCCCCGGGCCTCCGCGGTGCACCGCACGCAGTACCACGTCTCGTCGTCCTGGGGCGCCTTCTGCAGCTCGACGCACCGCGAGTGGAACCACTCCCCGCACCCGTCGCAGCACACCATGAGCCCGTGCTGCTTCTGCCGGCAGTAGCAGAACTGGAGCTCCTCGGAGCCGGGGGCGCCGGGGGAGCTGGCGCGGCGGAGGTGGCGCGGCGGCCCTGTGCGGTCCCGCCGCTCCGTGCCCTCGGGGGGCTCCGCGAGGGACATGGCACAGACCTGCGGTGGAACAGGGGGGCAGAGTGGGGGTGGAGGTCTGCGCAGGACCCGGCGTGCGCACGGCATGTGCTTCGCCCAGACGGGGCGCTGCGCGGGAAGGTTGTGTTGGTTGGACTTGTGACTGTGATGTGTGTTTTGCATGTGTGTGTGCGTGACGCCCAATTATTGAAACAACTCAATAGCGTTAGCTATGATACACCACTTCTACAGCTCTGTTCGCCCTGCAGCAATGTGTGTGTGTGTGTGTGTGTGTGTGTGTGTGTGTGCCAATTGCCAATTGCCCCGCGTCGGGGGTGATTCAATCCATGCGCTGTTTGTGCCCGTGGCAGTTCTCGGAAGTGCTTTGTACACAATTTCATTGCAAAAGGAGGCTGGTTCGTTGGTCACAAACGTAGATTGTGTGTGTGTGTGTGCGTGTGACGCCCAATCATTTCAACAAACTCCATAGCGTTCGCTAACATACATCACCTCTCTACAGCATTGTTCGCACTGCAGCAACGTTCGGACCCCGCTCCGTGCGGCCTTTTCTCCCTCTCTGCACTACAACAAGGCTTATGTACACAGTGTGCATCCCTACCGCACCCGGCTGCCCACATATGTATGCCCCGATCCCTTCGCAGGAGCCCCTGCAGGCGAGCGTGCTCAAGCACTCGGCGATGGAGTGAGCGACGTGACGTTGTCGTGTTGCATGCGTGTGGTGCCTGGCTTTGTGCTGAGCCGCGCCTGTCGCTGCCTGCAAAAGAAAAGAAACCCCGGTGGCAGCGCACCCACCGCTCCGGGATTCGAACTCACAATCTATGGCGTGGGAGTCAAGTGCGTTTCCGGTATACCATTGCCCAACGTGGTTAGAAACGTGCCTTCATAACCAGCAGGATTACAATTTTCGGGTTGCGCCTATGCTCCATTTTATTTCGGTATATTGCCATGGCAGATCCGCAAGGGTTGCACAGCAGCGTGCCCGCTGCGCCTGCTTCAGTTTGAAGAGCTGTGGCATGGAGTCACATGCGTTTCAGGTATGCTCCTCCCGCTACTCTTGCTCACAGGAATAATTGTCTCCTGGTTGGCACTCGCCCCCCCCCCCCCCCCGCCCCTTCGAGTCTCGCCGGTTCTACTGGTGGCGGCCATGGGCGGGCTGAAGCCAACACCGATTCCGTGATCCGAGGTTTGTGCCTAGCCGATTCTGTATCACCAGAGTCCGGCGTAAGATTTCTGACATTTGAATAAATCGATGATTGCGGCGTGAGCGACCTTACATTGGAAAACAGGGAGGATTGTGGCGTGAGGGACTTCACATTAGAATACACTGAGGAGGGGGAGGTGATTGATCTGGCTTGCGAGCGGGGGGATGGCTGTGGGGTGAGAGTCCGGGCGTTGGAGTACACGGGCGATGGAGGTAGCAGCGCCTCGTCACCAGTAGACGGCAGTGTCAGGGGGGACAGGGGTTGGGTTGCAGAGTACATCGTGGATTCCGGTGATACCGATGCCATGCTTTCCTGGATCGCTGGGCGATCCTGAGACTCCCTTCCAGGCGGCCGTTGCAAGGCCTGTTGTTCCGGCGGCTGGGGGGGGGGGTCCGGCAGGCGCGCTAACCCCGGCCCAATTTGTAGGAGTTCCAGTAACTCCCGGTACCTGCGATTGATCGAGGCTGCACTCCATGGGCGCCAATACATTTGCGTGGTCCTATCCTCTAGACGCTCATACAACGCTACGAAAGTATCCTTCCCCAAGATCGGGGTGCCGTCTCTTTGTCGCCAGTTATCCCTGGCCCATGCGTGAAGACGCATATGCAGATCAAGCTGACACTGTGCGGTGCACACCACATACAACGTTAGATCCTGCGGGACTATGGCGAGTAACCTGAGGACTGCCTGAAATTGCGCTTCCCTCGCTGATAAGCTGGACCCCGCTGCTGCATGAAAATCATGAGGGTGCGAGGAGCCAAAAGTCTCTCCGTAGGCATTGCCATGCTCGGATTCGGCGGCCGCCACCCATACACACACTTGGGAGACTCGTACATCCCCTCCACATCTCATGCCCCGCCTATCGGGTCGTTTCTTCCCCCGTTTTGTAGGGGGGGTAAGAGGAACAAGCTTGAAGTGATGCCCGTGCTGCGTAGCCGCCCTGAGCAGTCTGTCTCGGGCTTTCAAAACATCCTTTAGGCATTCTCAAGTAGTTGTGATCACCTCTTGTGGCAGTGTCCCCTGCGGCAGTGATTTCCAGCCCGACAGGGCATGCGTAGAAACGCTGTAGGACGGCTGTGGCAATATCCGACGGGAGAGTGCCGATCGCCTCATAGCGCATGAGCCAGCGTGCATACACCGCTGTCCAAACCAACCATCCTTGGATGGTGGTAATTGATATCATCAAAGAGTGGCCTGTGCAAAGCCTTGACGGCTCGTACCAGATATTGTCATAGACATGCAACCCCCACAGGCGATGGATCAAAGCTAGAGAATCCCGAAGGAAAAAGCATATTTGAAGACATGATCATGGTCCTCCGCCACCCCACACAATGGGCAGTCTTGTCCTTCCATTACCTTAAAATGTGCTAGTCGCTGGGCGACTGGCAACTTGCGCCACAATGCCATTATCACAAACTCGCGGAGCTTATAAGGGATTGCCTACGCTAACAGTGCTTCCCACACTAGCTGCCCCGTGTCCGTCACGCAATCCGCTACCCTCTAAACTCCCTTGGCCACAAGGGCCGGGCAGTAAAAGGTACGAAAGCAGTTTTCTTGGACCCTGGACTTGACAGACTGATGTAAAAAGATAGAGTTCCGGAGCGGGATCTGTAACGGGTCCGGCCCAACGAGACTGTTGCTCGGGCATATGTGAGTGAACGCCGAGTAAGCTATCGAGGAGGTGACCACCGCCGGCCAATGATCCTGCGGCTACCTGAACCATGAAAAGCCTCTGAGGTGCACCGGGTCAAGCCGGAGCTTGGGTGCCTTGCAACGCACCCAATCCCTAAAGTCGCGCATGTCCATCGTTTCCCCTCCCCCTTCCAGCGCTTTCGGTGCCCTGACATAAGCCGTAGAGTGGCAGCACAGCAAGAAGTCGCCCGCAGATCCTGACGCATACCCCCCCCCCCCCTGTTGTGAGGTAATTTCCAGTGAGTTGTAGGAAGCGCCTAGCTCCGGATGCCCAGCGCTACACGCATAGCCATATTGGCTTTCCTAATGACGTGTTGAGTGGGAAAAAAGAGAACCGCAATGTGCCGGAGTACCGGATACGCCCAGGTATAGAGCGCCTGGATTTCCCCCCCCGCTTTGAGCGGCAAAGAGGCCAAGAACTGCGCCTTTACCATTCGCTGAGCAAGTGGCCCCTGATACTGGTCGAGGACTGTCGCGTGTCCCAGCCAGGTACCGAGATTTTTTATTTTGGACCTCACCAACACCCCATACAATACCGTCCCTGGCGGACGAGCATCTGGCCCCTGAAAGACCACTCCGCATTTATCCATATTGAGAAGGTCCCCTGACACGTCACCATATTGCCACAAGAGCTGCAGCAAAGATTCCACGGTGGCCCTCACTTGCCCAAGAGTCCCAGGGATGAAGAAAAGTGTGTCATCAGCAAACAAAAACGATTGGACCTACGGGAACCGGTGCAGAACCTTCCGGATGAGAACTGCAGTTAACAAAGAGAAGATCGTCGGGGACAGTGTATCCCCTTGCTTGATCCCCGTGCCGGGGTAAAGGGCGGACGCCGTCAACTGGTTTCCCACCAGAAAGTGCAGTGGTCCCTTGAGAAACCGAATCAGTGCCGCACACCTCGCCTCTGGCACGCCTAGGAATTCCAGAAAAAATCCCAGCAGGGCATGGCTCGTGGAGTCAAAGGCCTTTGCGAAATCAATGCTAAGCCAAGCGCCTTGGCGCCCTGACTTCCATATTTTTTGAACTGAGGACAAGTGATCATCCATCCGCCGGCCTTTAATAAAACCTACTTGCTGCCTGGGCACCACGAATGACGCCAGGTCATTGAGCGCCAACTTCAGCACTCCCGTAAGCCATTTAATTTTACAGGTTAGCAGCGTTATGGGCCGCTGCTTGGACACTGCAATGCACACCTGTTCTTTCGGGACACATCTCGTCATTCCCTCACACCATGATGCAGGCAGGACGCCCGTTTCCCCGACCTCCCTAATAAGATCGAGCAAAGCTGGGGAGAAGGGTGACGCAAACGTCTTGTAAAATGCCCCTATCAACCCGTCGTGTCCCGGCGCCAACGCTGGATCAAGTTCCCTGAGAGCCAGGGCCACCATATGCAAGTTAGGCTCTTTCCATAACTTCTCTGAGACCCCTCGCCACCTCTCTGGCATGTCGGAGAGGTAGCCCCTGCGCTCCTGATTTGTGGCCTAAGTGGGCGTCATGACCCCGCCCCAGCATCTGCATAATTCCCCTGCAATGGCTTCCTCCTCTGTAAGAATGCCCCCCTCAAGGGATTGTAACACCAAAAGTTTTCGTTTGGACTGCAGCAGCAGCAGCAGCAGCCGTAGTACCTAATTTGACCTATGCTTCTTGTCCTCGGGTGCTTCCGACTGTGGGTTCGGTCCCAATCATGACATACGGAGCATTTGCAACACCTCCGCATGCTGAATACCATCCTTTTCTCTATCAATTAGGCGTGTCAAGGCCCTGTGTCCTTGCTGCACCGTGTCATATGATACATCACTGTCCTGTAAAATTTGCTCTGCCGCCGAGCTCAAGCAAGTGGGCGACAATGTGGCAAGCAACCGCTGCATTGCGAGCAACTCCCGTTTCCAACCTCTTGTCTGTTTATCTCAGTGATGTGCCAAGTGGTGTGCTTGACTTAACACCCCACGGAGGTGCTGGGAGTTCATGAAGATGTTCAGCATTCCCTCCTGGAACGTGCTCTCCCCCAACGAGTAGGAAAGAAATTTCCATAAGTTGGATTTCTTGCGATCGGCCTTCGGTGCCAATCTGACCACCACCGCCTAATGGTCCGCCCTGCCGACTGGTGTGGTGAAAACTGACTGAATATGCTCTGATACACACGGGGGTAGTAAAATGCGGTCAATGCGCCGATCCCCCCTGGTGGGCCCTATCTCTTCCGCTACCTTAGGCTCCGGGTGGACCCGGCGCCGGGTGTCCTGCAACCCCATTGTCAGCATGCTGGCAATTTCTGGCTCCCTTGCCCTTTGGATATTGACCGATTCTGAGAGTGGGACATTCGTCAAGAACTGTGACAGATTGTCCCAGGGTGGGTGCACAATTGAGTTCATGTCTCCTAAAACGACAGCTGGTGTCCCTGCAAACCTCTGCCTTTCCTGTCTGAGGCAAGTCCAGAGTTTTTGCTGTTTAGCTAGATCATTGGGAAAGTGCACCACAAAAACCAACCATTGCTGACCCTCGGAGTCAGACAGGATGACCCCCGGCGCCCTTCCCTGACCCTTTAGCGGGGTAAAAGAAGAGACCACACTCCACAGGTCCTTGCGCCACGCCAACGCAACCCCACTATGCTCCAAAAAAGACGGATTGGCCAGAACGGCCCAGTTCGTAGGAAACAACTTTTGCAGCTTGTCAGTTACTACATCCTTCGATACTCGTACGGGGGGGGGATCTGTGTGTGGTGCTTTTGGATGCCAAGTAAAGATACATTAAAACGGCGCAAGGCCACCATTTGGTGCTTATGTCGGGGCATCACTTGCAGCACTAAGGTCTGCCCATCCGTGCCCACTAACGTTGGGATGACCCACGGCCCGATCAAATTTGCTGTCATGACGGCCGTCGGCTTGGAGATGAACATCTTCTCGCCCAGATTGACGTCGACCACATCCATCGTTCATTCAGCCCTTCCTCTTCCCCCGTCCCCTGCCCCAAGCTGCATCTGCGTAGGAGATGTTCCACTTACGGCCTGGCCCCGAGCCACTATTGGAGTCTCCTTCACGTCCCCCCTTCCCCTTCCCCTTCCCCTTCCCCTTCCCCTTCCCCTTCCCCTTCCCCTTCCCCTTTCGTTTCGCCGCGGCCTCCTTCTGTCGAGACCTCTCCGCATTATACTGCCTACTCCCAGTCAAATACATGCAGGCTTCCGTATCCTGGTCCCAGAGCACTGTACCTACTAATTCCAGCAGCCCTGTACCCTTCATACGCCAGGCGGATGGCGCCATGTCCCCCGGCGTCCATGAAACCTGCATGATGCTATCCACGGAAAGACCATCGTCAAGCTGCTTGAGAAGGGATGTCACCTCGGCATCCTCAAGCCACGGTGGCACGTCGTACAAGACCACAGTGTCGTCTAGAGCATCGCCTAATCCCGACCGAACGGACCCTTCTGACGAGGGGCCGGTCGGTCTTTTCGTTCTTCACAAGTAACCCTGAGCCATTGAGTTCACGTAGAGAGGCTGCTGCCCACGCGGCTGCGTTAGACTCCGAGTACAGCCCCGGGCGCACTTTGTACTTAGAAGCCACCAGCAGGGCAAATTTCCTACCACTCTCAGAGAATCACAAGGATGTGGAATTATACACCACCGACCAAAGCCGGGGCACTACGTCTTCTTTGGCCGCCGCCATGGGGTAAATTTGCGGAACCACTTCACAGGTATTGAACTCTGCGCCCGAGAACTCGCCCAGAGACATTACCGCAAAACAAGAGGTCTCAATCATGTTTCCAATGAGTTCCAGCTGCTCCTCTGCTCCCATGGTGTGATGCACTATTCTAGAGACCCCTCTGGCTCTCCCCTGGGAGGTCCGGTATGTGTTGCCCTTCTTTTCCATGGCTCGCAAGACTTGCGGAACCACTCTGTTATCCGCTTGGACCGCATACCTGTCTGGGTGAGCGGTACTCACCTTTACACTGCGGCTGGCCGTGAGGTCGCCCGGTGCTAGCATTCTCGCCGAGATAAACTTAGGCGCAAGCCCCGTTTCGCAGTCGGATGGCCATGACTGTGCCACAAAATAATAGACCCCCAGGTCAGAACCCGTCACTGTCAGGGGGCGAGATAGTTGGCATACACGCCGCACTGGGAATGGGATGTTTTGTTTGATGTCGGCTGCAGCCAGCAAGAGGGGGGTATCCTTCTTGACTTCAATCACAATATCGATGCGCCTGGCCTTCACCTTGAACAGAAGCAATTTGCTAAGCCACTGCAGATTGGAAAGCTCTTCCCTCTTCATAAGCAAAAGCAAGTCACAATCCGCCTCGGGAAACTAGCGGTGCACATCTTCATCTGTCCCCTCCTTTAAGGCTGACCACCGTATCGCTGGTACCCCCCCCCCCCCTTGTATAAGCTACGCCAATGTACGGAATTATTACGGTCCCTACGCCCACTGTAGCTTGGACAAGGGCGTAGCTTGCGCGAAACAACAGCTACCGACACAAACGTGCGCGCGCGCATGGTATGGGTGCACCTTGACCTCTGCCCACATTTCCAAGTGTATGCAAACACAAGACAACCTTGGGAACATGAAAATTTCAGGTTCACAACCATGTTGGCACAAGCAATGAAGAATGGAAGCCTACAAATGTTCGGCTTGGAAACCCTTCTTGCGACCATACATTATGCGGAACAATGGCACATGCTCACCACTTGAAGATGCCTTTGGCTCAGGCTTAGGGGCTAGTTTGGGCTCGGACAACTTCAAATTCTTGGGAATGCGCTTGCCTTGCATGTGGCATGTCGCATGTGTCCATGGCTCCATGTAATTGGCAAATGTGACGACAAACCCATGTCTTATGTGGCCGTACTACATTTCGTACGTAATTAAAATTACGTACACAATTATTACGGTCCCTACGCCTACTGTAGCTTGGACAAGGGCGTAGCTTATACAAGGGGGGGGGGGTACTTCGCCTTCCGAGAGCCTACTCTCCTCTTGTAGTATCCTCGATGCATCATCCCAGTTGAAGTGCAGGACGAGCTGAGCCTACTCGTCCGCCGCAATGGACGGAAGTGCCTTGGGCTCTACGTGCGTGTGT